>OZ026527.1:33978250-34588007 GCA_964019695.1 Loripinus fragilis
CATTTGCCCCCCCCCCCCACCCCCACCCCAATACGCACACTCACCTGGGTCTCGCCTTGAGGACGAGTCTAGTGTTTGCTTTTGTTAACATCAAAGAGTCTGAAATCTGCTTGGTAATTAGCTTTCCAGTTATGACAATGCAAAAATATTGAGAAGTTTCTAGGAAAATGTAGAGTAATACTTTATTAACCAGTATAACCACCAATGCCTCTGGCTGAAGGTGACCACTAATTTTTAGTGTGCTGGTACGCCTATAAATAGCTGGATTTCCGTTTCAATAATGAGCCGGTGGATGAGATTGTGGTTTCTATCGCACAGGTGGGCCTGCGAATGCTCAGGCAAGTCTGTGCAAACGCACAGACTTGCCAGAGCATTCACTGCACCTCGAAGCAATTGCTTCGAGAAAGCACGCCATACAAAAATGCAAGCACCAGAAGGCTCAGACAAAAGACTAGACGCGTGGCAATCCCAACAGAATAGCTCCGCAACTGTTCAAAGTATGACTGCGCATATGCGATAAGTTCCAATGCCTCATTTGATGGCCTTATTATTTCTGCTGCGTTCTGCTCAAAGGACATTGGCACAACAGAGCCAACGTAATTGGTGTGATATGTACACAATAGAAGAATTTATAGATACCGAACAAATGAGGTATACCATATGGGGCTTGATTTTTTTTGTCTTCAAATTTTCAAATCTTTATTTTGATTGGTCCCTCAAGATTTTCTCAGCTGCAGCAATATGTCTGGTTGTTAAATGATGTCGCCATTCTCGGGTTCGTTTACCTCCAACAACTTGGCAAAACGTAATTTGCGACACACAGAACAGAACAGAAATTTTATTAGACTTCTATTCTAATCCTATTATTTTTAGCAAAAAACGCAGTGTTGGTCACATGACGCAAATATATATGTAATAATCTTTGATTATATGTTCAATGAGTTGTCTAAAATAATTAGAATATCCCTTTCATCCTTTTTACCAAACTAATTATAAGATATGCAATCATTTCGGGATAAAATGTTCCATTTAAGCTTATTGGAATTTTGAATTGAAGTTTTACTTTTCGAACCACAAGGTAGTCAGAAAGTGGAGGTTGAACCCCATATCCGTCAATCCGTGTGAAAGTGGTCATGTCAGTTAACCATTTTATCACAGAAAGACAAATAAGGTATATTATATTAAAGATAAGTAACGAACAGAATGAAAAATGGGCAGAGACAATAGATTTTTCGTGATTTCACTTTGAGATAATCTTATGCATAGGTTTCCTTGGTTTGGACAACAGACGCCCTTATTTTTATGCTACATGATGAAGCACGCATTATTCGTGGCTACATTCCTAATCGAAATTGTAAAGGGGTATACATAAAAGGGAAACGTTATTGGCTCCTATCAACATTTTTCATATAATGCATGCCCCAAAGTATGAATATATTAACACCCAATGCATAGGCTACACGCAAAAATCCAGATGAGTCTTCTCAAAAGAGCAGTCTCGCCTAAGCAGTCACTGCCTGTACATGCTATTGGCGATGTTTTCTTGCACGCAAAATTAATTTCTACGCTTATTGTATGTAGCATAAGAAATGCGCTTATCATCACGTGTCTGTAATAAAACAGGATATTTTCGATATGCTCGGTGCTCAAATGGCGTCAATTCAGCTCAATTACCGCAGTTAAGACGGTTGGCAACCAGAACCGCAGACGCCATTTAGGGTACTCAAAAATAATCACTTATATGCAGGTACAGCGTTCCATAGTCACAACGCCTTTGTCTAATAGACCATCATTTTATCCCCATATATGTATCATTGGCAAAGACTATATAATTCTTCTTTTTCTGTTTATATCAAGAGTACTCAAAAGAACCGTCTCAGTGAGACGACTCCCTTAAGTGCCCAAAATCAAATGTACAAGCAGGTGGATATTATTTTTTTAATATCATGATGGTTCCTCAAAAAGCGTCTGGTGCTCCAATACAATACATTTAATAAAATTCATTTCTTTTGACGTAACCTAGCTAGACATCTCGATGACCATGCCGACTTTTTTAAACAAGAAATACTATAACATACTGGAACAGTTCAAGTGGCTCATTAATATTTTTCTGAGTTTATGATACTGTAAATTCGGAAATTTTCGCGAGGGTTTTATTTTCGCGAAACTTCGTATATGCGAAGTTTCGTGAAAATAAAACCCTCACGAATGGGCAAAATCACTCTGTCGTTTACTGATATAGGTATATCACGCCCTTGTCACGAATTTTCAACGACACAAATATGCGTTTTATCGCTATTCGCGAAAATAAAACTCTCGCGAAAATTTCCGAATTTACAGTAGGGTGTACAGTTGTATATGCTATGTTATCCCTTTTTTTCTTGTATTTTTTTTTTACTCTGAGATTTGGAATTCGGACGGTTTCAATCACAAATAGGTAGGCTATGTGCAGGTTTATTTGTAGTTGTTGATTGAAAAATGGATTAATTCATTAGGATGCTGCAGGAACGCACAGACAACATGCAATTCGCACGCAGACAGGTTTTATGTCTCCATTTGTATTTACCATGTTTACTTGGAGATGATGCATCGATAGGTTAGGAATCTTTCGTGCCACTCAAACATCTATGGGTCTTGGTCCACATTAGTGAGGTTGGTGCCGTCAAACATGTTTCAACGCTCCAGTAAGTTTCTTACTGAGTGTTACAAGGCTGTGCTTCTTTTGTGGACCCTTTCTATTATTTGCGTTTCATGCCTGTCTTTTTCATACTGTCTCGTCTGCTCCATGCAACCTTGTGGTCAGATAAAGGAAAAGGGCTGACTCCTGGTCACTTGTATGTGATGTTTTCTTGTGGCTTTGTCACTTTCCAATATGGTGTCCTTGGTCAGCTGTTCTGCTTGGAGTGTACCGATTCCTGATATTTGCCTTCTTGCTTATAGTCAGGAAAAAATCAGAAAAAGACGCTTATTTAAGAAGGTACAGGCATTTTGTGAAGAAAAGGTTTTGAGATACCTATTAGGGGTCTTTTGGTATGATGAAGCCAAAAAACCAATGTTGGCAAGCTAAAAATGTCGTCTTCAGTTTCTAATTTGCATGTTTCCAAGATGGCCGCCAAATTGGAAAAAATACAAATCTGTAGTGTAACGTGTTTAGGATGCCAAACTGGTACAAATCCATCTAAAATGTCTTATCATGATTTGGGGTCTTCATTGACATCAATTTATGCAACTATAATTTAAAAAAAGTGACAGAAAGGTAATCAGGAAGGACAACTTGAGCAAATAATCTTGCTTCCGACTTAGTTATGGTTTTTCATGTTAGTGCGTGCTTATTATCTGGCCCAAATGTGTCAGGAATGCTTTTATTAAAATGAGATCTAACATGCATCGCAATGATATCGCTATTACTTGCAGGAAAATATGGCAATTTAAACAATTCTGCAAGTTTCAGCTAGGGGAGAGGGTTAATGCGATTTTATAGAAAATGGGCGCATACCTACAAAATGAACTCGTATCTCGTCAGCAACTCACCCTACATTATTAAGCTTGCTAGCAAATTAAAGCTTAGATTAAGTACTTTCATTCGACGGGATGGTCTGATATGCAGATTAATTATCTGCTTTGCATATTCATCAATATTGATGAAATTTTCAGAAAATAAGGGAAAATTATATAATAAAAAAAGGCAAATATAAGCTGATTTCTGTCCCCAAACTGTTCTTGTTGCATGTTATTATATCATCAGTGATGCAATTTGACAAGTCCTTTCATCCAATAGTCATATATGAAATTATCTCACTTGCATATTCATGACTATTAATCCAACTAAAAATTGAGGTAAACTCATGGACTAACCCCCCCCCCCTCCCACACACACACACACACCTCGGGATTGGGGGGGGGGGGGCTTTTTGAACTTGCCTTGCACACAAGGACAATAACTCATGGATGCCAAATGCTTCGGTGGGACCACTAAATGCCAAAAAATATTGTCTCAGGCGAAAATAAACCTGTTTGGATTACATTAAATTGCTTGGTGGAAATGGCAACCCATTGGGCACTATGGCTTGGTCAGAAGCATGTCCCCTTCATTTGCAAACAGACACTTGATCGATACTTGTGTGCTGCACCTTCTTTCGTGGAGTTTTTCCTCTTCCACTTATTCAAGGAAAACTGGCGAAACAAACTGGTCGCTAAATAGCAAAGAAAAAACTGGATCAGGAAGGCTTGCCTAGAACTATCCCCCCCATCCACATAATGTGAAAATCCATAATAAGATTCTAAAGAAAGGGGGTGTGCCTACAAAATGATTTATATCTAAGCAGCAACTCACCCAAAACTACCGAACTTGGTACCAAATTAAAGCCCAGGCAAAGTTAATTTATTTAATGTGTTGATATGCAAATTTTCGTTTTTGCATATCCATGCACATTTATAAAAAACAGAAATAGAAAATAAAATAGAAAAAATAAGGGAGTATACCTATACAGATTACCCATATGTCATTTGCTAGTTATCGTAGACTATCAAACTGGGTACCAAATCAAAGTAAGTAAGGAAGCAAAGATCAGGAATCGATACAAACAAGTACCACACCTGACCCAGGATACCAACGGGAAAGTGACAAACTCACAGTTAGACACCACAAACGAGAGCCAAGAGGTCAGCCCTTTCTCAGCAGGTGACCACAAAGCACATATAAACAGACGCGCACAAAGACATAGCAAATACAAGACAGAAAAAAAAACTTAAAATATCCACAAAAGAAGTACCGCCTTGGAATGGTCAGTAAAATATTTTACTGGAGGGCTTAAACCGGTTTAACGGTGCACCAACCTCACCCTTAATTCAGATGTGGATCAAGACACATATATGTTTGGTTTGCATGGAAGACCCCTAACTCAACAATGCATCATCTCCTAGAATATATAAATCAAGATATAAAAAGGAGATAAAGCAAAGATAAGGACTCAACAGTAAATAAAACTGAATACCGGAGCGAAAGAAATCCAACAGGTAAATCGCGGTGGGCCTGACAACAGCCAAAGCATCAGGCGCCTACCATCTTATCAATAGATAAGTCTTTAAGTCGGAACCGTCATAGAGTCTGAAGTCCGACCCATCGGCACGCAATTAAAGAGGAAAGCAAAGTTGCCAACTGTGATTGGGTTGACCACCAAACATGCAGTCTGCCGCAATACATTAATGTTATAGCCAATCTTTTTATAGTGGGAAATTATTTTAGTGGACTGCGCTGAAAAATTATCAGAGCCAACAATCTTCTTCAATTTATATACCAAGTCACCATAGAATTCAGGTTCCTAAATACTCAAAGCGTAGAAAAAGTAATTTTACCCAATGGTACAATATGCAAATGATCTAATTTGAATCTTTATGAAAACATGAGAAATAAAAAAAAAATGGTAGAAAAAATAGGAGGGGGGGGGGGTACAAACAACATTAGCTAAATGTCAGTTGCTAACTACGAGGCGCGTTCAATATGTAATGAAAACAGCCCATTATATCCAAAAGTTTTATATTTACACACTGCATAATTACTTTTATCAAAAGATCTGTTTCTTGGCTAAACAAATGTAAAATTGCAGTTGTCGAGCTCCTAACCTAATTTACACAAAGTAAGTACAAGCCACTTTCAAGATAGGGTACTGAAGTACACTGCGATATGAAATAAAACAATGTTTTGAAAAGAAGATAACTACATGAACGAGGGATGTTTTCAGTCAGCTACTTCGTGTGGTAGATATCCATATATTGGTGAGGTATACCTGCAAAAAAAAATGATATTGCTTTAAATTCCATGAAATACTGAGGTTGCCATTTTGGTTAAAATCCTCCTTGGTGCTACATTTTCTGGCACTCCATTGACAGAGTCGTTTTTGCGTGAACGAATACATAGCGAAAATGTATACGAAAATCATTGGTAACATTTTTTCTGGTCGTTTTGATGTTCATTTGCAAGTAATACAGCAGATTTTAAAATTTCCATATTTAGTCTCACTAATAAAGTACTCCAAGTACGTCATTTGAAATAAGAAAATCACTTAAAAGTATGCCATCTCTGGCTTACACTGAAATGGATCAGACAAAATACCGCTTTTCATCGATGTTTGCATTCGGATGCATTATTTCGACATTGTCACACGTATTTACATGTACATAATCTGGCTGGCTAATTTCAGACAATAAAATTATAGAAAACGAAAATGGTATACCACTCAGATGAGATACTCCTAGATATTGGCTTCAGTTTAACTGGCCTGCTGCCCCTGCACTCTGTGTATTAAAACTTCGATACAATCAAAAGTGTCATTTCCTGGTACAAAGCCACATTTCCGAATCTCAAGAACCGTGCGTATTTTTGTGTTACGTTCATTTTTTTTGAACGACGTCAACGTAAGAGGGGGTAACGTTATAAAACCGTTTGCACGAGAAATCGGTAGCGTTCAAAATTTGCATCGTTATGGCAGATAAAGGGGAAATGAGTCAGAAAACTACGGATATGTGATTAATGCATGTTAAATGTTTGTTTTAGAAAAAACACCATGCCTTTCTACCTTTGTTAAAATGAGTCTTTACAATTAGGAGGAAAATATATATGCAGTGTATATTAGTGTCCGTTTTAGAGAGTGTGTAACTTATTAAATTTGGAAAGATAAAATAATGTTTTATTCACCATTATTATGGCGACGCTTTGATCATGGCATAAGATCCTAACGTGATTGTGGATGGAGTTATAAGTGGGTTTTCATTACATATTGAACCCCCCTCGTATTCTAGACTATCAAACTTGTTACCAAATTTACATTTGCATATTCGTGAATATTACTGAAAACATTAGAAATAAGAGAAAAATGATAGAAAATTTAAATGGGTGTACGTAAAGCATAACCATATATCAGCTGCTAACTATTCTAGACATGCAAAAATTGGTACCAAATGAAAGTTGAGTCATTTAGTGCTTTAACACAGTAGTCTGATATACAAATCTAATTTGCAAAATTATTTGTGAAAAATAATGAAAACGTTAAAAAAGAAGTAAAAATTGAAGAAATAATAAAATGAGTATATCAACAAAAATACCTAGCTCTCATCTGCTAATTGTACTAGACTAACAAACTTGGTACCTAATTAATGCTAAGTCATGACACATTTTATGCCATGATCTTATATGCAAATCATGTAATGATTATATTCTTGAAAATTAATTTAAATGATAGAAATGAGAAAAAATGGCAATAAAATTAAAGGGGTGCACCTACAAAATTACTCATATCGTAGCTGCTAATATTCCTAGACAACCACACTTTGTACCGAATAAAAGCTAAGAAATGTTTACTTTACTCAATAGCATTATGTGAAATTAACCAAATTTTGATCTTATTAATATTCATGTAAAATAAGAAATTAGACAAAAAAACGTAGAAAAAGTAGTGGGGATCTACTTCTAAAATTACCTCTATCTCATCTTTTGTTTGTTCTAGGCAAATAATCTTAATATCAAATTAAGGCTGAGACATGGTGTCTATTCCAATGGTTAGATATACAAATTATTTAACAAACATATTCATGAATAATGATGGAAACTATAGAAAACTAAAGAAAAATTGAAAATGAATCAATAAGGTTGTATCTTCAAAAAATAATCTCTAATAAACAAATGAAATAGTTTGCGTAACAAACAACACTATAATAGAACTTTTCACGAACTTTAATTTGGGACCATGTTTAGAAAGTAAGTGAGTATGAAATCTAGAATAAAAAGCAGCTGAGATATGAGTAATTTTGTAAGTTCATTCAATTAATTGCTCTCTATTTTGTTTTTCATCCCTAATATTTCAATTAATATTCATGAATACATTTTAGATAATTTGCATATTGGCCATTTAGTGAACATGCTATGTATTAGCATTAAATTGGTACCAAGGCTGGAAGTATATGATAGTAAGCAGCTGAGATATGATAATTTTGTATGTACACCTCCTTAATTTTTTACGATTTTTCTCTTATTTCTAATGTTTCACTAAAATGCATCTGAACATCGGATGAAAGTCCAACGTCTTAACATTTAGTTGGTACCAAGTTTAAAAGTGTAGGATGAGTTGCTGCTGAGATATGAGTACAGTTTATTCCCCAATAAAGAATCACTAAGGATTCTATTCTTGACAATTTGTGTTTGTAACTGCCAACTGATTTGAAACAAAACCCATATAATACATCCATCATACCGCTTACAACCCATGTAAGTTTAATATTAAAAAGCTTTGATTAACAGAAAAGTGGCAACTTATAACCCTTATACAGTGTCTCCAATAAAGAACCACATTCCCGAGTATACGAATCACCTGAAAACAGTCCAGTCCCAAGGTGAAAATGGATTAAGCATCACATTAAAATTATAGTGATTTAAAGTTTCAACCCTCAAGAACATATTCAAGTAGTTTAAGTCATTCTTATACAGTTTTAACACAAATTTTTGGTTCAAATTTTATATGTGCTCATTATAAGCTACAATATTCGTAAATATTTAAAAGTTCTGACACCAGAAGTATATTTGTGTTCAAGGTTCAATACAATCTGGTTTATTTGCTTTCAGGTAGTAGCAAACTTTTATTTGATGAGTACACTCTATGTTAGGATGCATACTTTCATTCTCTGTCACCACCAATTCAGTATAGGTCATCAGAAGACACATCGGAAAATAAGTGATTCTTTACTGGCAACTGTACAGTGTCCAAGATAACACTGTCATCTGTTAAATTTCACGCAAGTCTGATATCATAGGGCATGTCCATGACATAGTTTTGGAACAACCTTGTTTTCTTTCAACTGAACAATAAATTTTTTTTGAAATTTTGCTTTGAAAAACAGGCTTAAAATCGCTTTACTGACAATATACTACAACACATTTTAGCCAACTTAAGAGGTTATTTTAAGGAATTCAGAAGAAACTGATTATGTTCTGCATCCCTTATGATTACCCTTTCTAACAATACAAAAGGTTTGGCTTTGCTTCATCAATTCGAAGAAATATATGGGAAAGTTTACACAAGTGATTCTTTATTGGAGACGGTTCTCTATTGGGGAATAAACTGTACTTTTGTAGAGACACCCCATTCTTTAGAGGCGCATTATTCGTTGCCATGGAAACCATGCAATTTCACATAGCTCAAATGAAAATATTCTTTAATTCAATATTTCCCCCATTTAGGTGGTCTCTAAAAACAGTCCAAAATCATGCTATGAATCAAACTTACATTTAAGTAACAGGATACAGCACAAGGCAAGTTTATATATTATTTAAAAGACTAAACAGACATTTATTATATTGAATACGGTAATAGCCTGGAACAATTATGTAAATTACCACAAAAACCATGTACTCTAAGGGTTAAACCTAAATTGGAGCTTTCGTTCTGTCTTTTATGCACTTTGCTGTAATAAATCATTCTTATTTCCTTTGTTGAATTAAAAATTTAAAAAAAATCTTAGAATTGTTCTAAACCGTTTTTGTCTCAACATCAAGGCATAAGGGCAATGTATTGAAATCTAGCGCATTGAAAGGAAGGGGCGCATTGCGTTTGCGCACTTTTTGCAATTAGCGATGATATCTTTTGCGCACATTTTGCAATTTCATTTGCGCACTATATTCACACCCCCAATCAGGGGCAATTAGTGATTAGTGGCCGTGAAACGCTGACTTGTACAGGTAACAAACCATACAGGTAACCATACAGGTGAGATGCGTATTGGGTGATTTTGTCTTTCCTTTGAAATGTACTCACAAGCAATGCATTGTTGAGCTTACACCTGTTTCGTGGTCACTTTCATATTCGAACACAAGCAGTAAAGGCCCTGGCGAGACTGTGCGTATGCGCAAGCTCGTTTGAGCCTTCACTGTGAACAAATTTATGATAAACGAACGTTATCTATCTTGTAATATAACCATATTCTAGTTTCATTAGATGAGCGACGTGGTTAATGTATAAAGATTATCATCTTGTATAAACCAGCAGTAGAGGCTATGGCGAGACTGTGCATATACGCAGACTCGTCTCGGCCGACACTGTGAAACATATGACGAAAAACCGTTGCTAATGTTGTGGGTGTTTGCAAAAAAACAAAGGCGCAGACCAGCCGACGCATCAGCGCATTAGCTATGCTTAAATAAATAAAATTTTAATAAATACTAGATTCTGAGTAACACAAATGAATGTTGAGCTCATTGAAGTTCACAAACTTCTTGTTCCAAATTCTTTCGGCACTAATTGATCACATTAGATTCTTTAATGAGCTTGTTCGGATCTATTATTGATCAAAGTCAAGAATATTATTCATTTAATGATGGTCCCTTGATTATATTATGATGCAAGCGGACCGTAAACAAGTTTAACTGACCAATTAATTGCCCAGCTGTAACAACGCATGAAAAAGGGCCAATTGAGTGTATGCGTTATTATTATTAATATATTCCATTGCATGCCTAAAACACCCACTAAGTATCATTCGTGCCATGGATTCTAGTAAAAATGCAGCCAGGACAAATGTTCCAGTAATCGACTGCTAAAAAATATGGCAAACTACCACTAACGCAAGTGGCAAGGCACGGCAGGGGCTTTCCTACCCCTGACACATGTCAAATCGCCATTAAAATCATTATTTCGGTAAAAGATAATGTATTTTTGTATCGGCAATTGTTAATAATACTATTTGCAGATGACAGAGCGAAAAAAATACGGAATTACACCTCTTAGTGCTTCGGGAAAGGAAAAATATATTTCTGGCGCGGCAGATTTCGGCGCGGAAGCGCGGCACGGTCCTGGCTTTCATACCTAACAAATTATAGTCCATTTCAATGATCATAGATAGCAGACTTGCAGATGTAAGATTGTTTCGGATTGGTGGATAATTTAGATAGTCCGTTTCAATGAGCATAGATAGCAGACTTGCAGATGTAAGATTGTTTCTGATTGGTGGATAATTTAGAGTAAAGTCGATTATAGACAGCTCCCGCTGAATAAAAAGGATATGTCACCATACTTATTTTTTCAGAATCTCATATTGAAGTTTACAGCATTTGACCAATTTTCTAGGAAATATAAAATAATAACACTAGTCCTAATTATCGAGCTAAAACGGTTGTAATCTTCAGCCAGCTTCTTTCTTTTAACTTAAATTATTGCCCATGACCTCAAATTTTTAAGAAAATGTGCATGTTTACTTGTTATCCCATGCTGTGACAAGATACTGCATGATATATTTTGACAATTCGTCAAAAAAATGGAATTTGTTTTTAGAATAACTAATTTATTAAAAAATCTGATATTGAAAATCTTGAAAATTTATTTTTAATTCATGGACTATTATAATACCTTTCAGAAAAAAGAATAAAAATCTGGGGTCACCGAACTAATTCTCTCTCTAGAGGGCCAAATTTAACCCCCACCCCCATAGGTTTCATGCGTAATTCAATATAAAAAGTTCAGGGATGACCATTTTGTTCGTTTTGATGATGCCATTTTACTAGTATATGAAGTAATTTAGCATTAAAATGTTAAAAAAGAAAAAAAAACACACTGAAAATATGTGCGCATCCGGGAATCGATCCTGGTCCTCTGGCTTTGTAGCCAGACACGCTAGCCACTAGGCCACGAGGTCAGGTCGTGCGCCACTCTAAATAACCATACAACCAGTATAGACTCGGCCACTATCGTATTCGTAACCAGGGTTATTGTGTCCGTCGTTTGATTTCGACTGAGCTACATTAATCTGTCTTTAGTGCTGAGACGATCAGTTCTGAAAAGATGTCAATAGATATTTCGAACACACTTTAATTAGTCATTTTGTGAAGAAAATGTCAGAACACCGATATGACATAAGAATATCGGAAGCTGTTTTGATCCGAATCCGTTAAGGGTCGAAAGACAGGACCCAGACAACTTTCCCCGTTTGCAGACGCGGGAAAGGTGCGCATTGGAAATAGCCGCATATGTCTTTAATCTGAAAAAGAAAGCCACGGTAAGTATAACGGCCAGACAACGCCATTCGTTCAGAGCTGCAATCGTGTGATGAAGAAAGTTCGGCTAACGGAAGGCTTAAGAATGCTCAATGCACCTTTATGAATGTATAACTACCTGTAACGACTTTCAACTACCTTAATTGCTCATAATTAATTTTTAATAAGGTGTGAAAAGGGTGGGCAAATGATATGCAGAATCGTGCGCAAATGAAGGAATCAAAGTGCGCAAATGAAAAGCGCCGGTTGAAAGATCGTCGTTAGGTGGCGTTCTTCTTTTTCGACAAAATGACATAACTAGACGTAGTAATAGGATGTGATTCAATTGGGGAATATAAAGACATTCTATTGAAAGACTTTATATTAAAAACTAATAAAGAAACACACTACACGATCATCTTCATATGAAACACTCCGCCCCAGAAAAAAATATTTACCCTTTTCGCACTGTCCATATCCCGTTGCGTTTAAGTTCTTGTTGCTTATCTTCCAAAATTATTCCGTCATAATTCTCAAAAACGTGGGTGTTATGAATTAAGATAGCGAAAACTCCCAAAAGAAGTATTTGCTGCGTAGTATTTTAATTTATAATTCAACTGTTTTCATAACTTGGCTGCCATCTTGTCCGCAATCTTTTATCTTTTATAGCGCCTAAATGATGCTAAAAGTATCATCAGATGAACTCTTCAAATATGTTTTTAAAAATGTTATCCTTTGGAAGCTAAGAAATCACAGAAAAACTGAAACTAGAGTGTGCAAGTTTTCCGGGCCAGACTAGCTAGTTTCGGTCATTAAGGCCTCATCAGTGACCCTCTAATAATTTCAAAGTTCCCAGATGAAACCTATGATCCCAAAGGACAAGAAAATAAAATCTACACTATAGTGAAGGGCAGGGGGATGTTCTACCGCCGCCACACAGTCCCAATCACCAGCTGTAGTGAAATCAAATATGTTCTTAAAAAGGTTATCCTTTGGAAGCAAAGAATGCACCGAAGAACTGAAACTAGAGTGTGCAAGTTTTCCGGCCGCTTATACTTTAAAAAAAAAAAAAAAAAAAAAAAAAAAAAATATCGATGTCACGTGATCGATGTGAAATGTTGTTTTTGTGTCAGGACAAAAAATATATAAATATTAGAATATTAAAAGTGGACATTTAATAAATTTTGGATATTCGTGCGTGTAATATGGAATACAATCGGACTAGGTGGAATATGCTCAGATAAGACTTATTTACAATTGCTTTTGTTTATAATTTGATATTTTCTATGTTCAAATTCTATAACAGTAAATAAGAGCTCAGTAGTGCTGCCCAACTAACCTGCCCTGAAGGCCTGTTAATAACTGTTATTTGTGAACTCAAATAGTATTAAACAAGGGCGGCTCTATGAACAAGATTTCGTCACGCATGATTGACGGTATTAGATGGTACCCGCTCATATAAACTAGTGAAATGGATCCCTGTGACAATACACGGCTACTAACCACTTAAAGATATTGTGCATCTACACTCAAGTGCACTCAACATATAATATACAATGGATTCAGGAGAAGAAACAAGAACATATACTGAGTTAACTCCTGTTATGTTAGAGACATCTCAGGGTTATCGTACAGAGGTCAAAGTCCCAGTCACACCTCGAGGCATCGAGAGTACCAAAGGTGAGACAACAGGAGCAGACGCATATGATACATTCACTGCCGTGGCAACCTGCAATATAGCGCAAGGTGATTATAGTTTGCATATTTTTAACGGTGCTGGAGCTCCAGATGAGGCGTCCGTTAAGACAGAGAGTCAGAACGAAGATGACTACAATGACAACATTGTTTATAATGGGCTTGTCGCGCTGTATAGAGGACTCCCCAAAGAGATGTTTATAAACAGAGTCTTATTAAATGAGGCATCATGTGAAAATAAACTAGGAGAAATGCGCTCAAGCCTGTTTGAGCACCTGAAAGAAACAGATGACTTTCCCTATGGTTTACAGTGTATGTTAAAACGAAGGGTCTGTACGCGAAATAGTGATTCAGTTGCTGTTAAACTAGCACAAGACATACACACCCTCATGTCCGTGCTTGAGGGTGCTGAGTACTCTGATATGAGGGAACTTTTAAGCTCCGGGTCAGGGAGAACCCGCGGTCACAGTCCTCCCCAAATGACACTACTATAAATTATGATTCTTCTTCAGAAATAAAGATCCTGTCAGACTCTGTTAACACATTAAAAGCTGAGGTTCTTCACTTGAAACAAACTCAGACTGCAGTAGAGACAGCTAGGTCAAAAGAAATTCAGTCATTGAAAACAACTATACTAGGTCTGAAGTCTGATATAACTTGTCTTACAAACTTGACTCAGACTAGTTTAAATAAAATCGCCTTAAGTACGGAACGGATAGAATCAGAAAAGTGCTTAGGGATAACACAGTTAAAAAATGAACTCAAAGTTATGAGAATCAATATTAGGGACATGAAAGACTCGATTGATACTTTACAAATACAGGGGTCTGCTAATGGAGCTGCAAAAAACCGTCGACGTAAGTCTGGTGGCAAGACCAGGGGTGCTAAACACACGGTAGAGACTACTGGTCTTTCCACGAGACTGAGTTCCAGTGTACCTGGGGGCGTTGATGATGAGCTTGCTGAGGTGCAAGAGGTACTGAATCACACAATAAGTGATAACAATGAAAATGATTGTGAAATGAGTGGCACAAATCTAGACCTTAGTCAAACCGAAGACCAACAGGAAGTGAGTATTAACAGAGCAGAAAATAGTCAAGAGGTGACAAACACAAATACCATTCCCTGTTGGCCACGCGGGGAGACTTCTGTAGAAAATACATCTGGCATTCCAAACGGCAGATTCAGTAGTAGGGCTGATATGACACAAACCTTCGAAATTTCTGCCTTAAATGTAAATGCAGATAGAAGTGTAGAAAATGTAGTGGTCGATAATGAGTGTATTGAGTCTAGCGGTGAGCAAACATACCGTGACGTAACTGTTACGTCTTCTGCTCATATCATTCAGCCACAGAATTATAGTAGGTTCAGGTATAATGAGGCCAAGCGCAATACTAATGAAGAACATTCAGGTTGTGCACTAAGTGGCAGACCCATTAATACTCGCGTCACTCGCCCAAATGAACGAGCAAGAACAATAAATGAGCTGAGCGAAAACTCAATCACTAAACACATAAACGGAAGTAGACGCGATCGCGATGATGACGGTGATGAAAATGATGATGGTGATGATGATTTTGAACAGTATGTCAAGAAAAGGGCGAAACGGTTTTACTTGGGTGGTTTTCTACCCTCAGTTACGCGGCACGTAATCGCTAAATACATTAAAAAACGTGCACGTGGAATCAAAGTAACGTGGATACGAATCTGGAAAAGTAGGGGCAACCCTAATAGCGCTGTCATAAGATTGAATGTAGAAGATAACGACCAAGCCAATCTCCTTGAGAGACGCTCATTTTGGCCAAGAGGGGTCACCTGTAGACCTTGGAGGGATAATAATGATCGCGACGACCGCTATTCAAGGCGTGTACATAATGTAGAATACCGCGGGGATTCCATGCTTCCTATATATGGACGGTCCGACATCGACGACTATAATCCATATTCACCATTAAGGAATCATGTTAATCTGGATTGATGCTTCAAGTAGAACTTACAAAATCAAAGCATGGACAGTACAAAACAAACTATAAATATTCTAACCTGGAACGCAACAGGTATTATGTCTAGTGCAATTTATTTATGTAATTGCCTATATAATTATAAAATATATATATACGGTATTTCCGAACGTTTGCTTTACGAGAAAGATTTGCGATTCTTGAATCAAATAGACAATTCATATATTTCGCATGCTGCAGCGGATTTTGACTTAAAGCGCCCAAGTAATAGACGAGTGGGGAAAGGTGGGGTCGCGATACTGTGGCACAGAAAATATGACCGATTTATATCTCGACTAGCGCTTGATGATGACAGAATCGTTGGAATAAAATACGAAATTGACACATCGAATTGCATTTATTTTTTCCAGGTGTACCTGCCTTGTGTCAACCACTCAATTGATGTTTTTAGAGAGTATATCGACAGACTTCAAAATCTCCTCTCTCTATACTCGGAAAAGGGAACAGTCGTTATAATGGGAGATTTCAATACATACTTACCCGATGTAAACTTGCGTGATCGCGTAGACAATAGAAGTCTGTACTTCAACTCGTTTCTTAGAGATAATAATATGTTCTCTACAAATACTTCAGAACTTTGCAATGGCCCAAAATCCACCTTTGTTACTTACGACGGCCGGCATGAATCACTCATAGATTATATCTTAGTTCCAATAGAAAAATCTAGGAAGGTCTTACACTGTGAAATAATACATGACAGTGCACTCAATGTCTCGCGGCATAGACCCGTGTATTGTACGCTTGAATTGCCTACTTGTATAGCTGAAGCTGCGCCAAGCGACAACGAATCAAATATAAACTGGAAAAAGGTTGACCAGGCCTGCATAAATAATTACCAAAACATATTACAAAACAGCGAGCACATGATAAATATTATCCATCGTGACCTTGAAACGCCAGGGTCAATTGATCAAGCGTACACTGTACTGGTTACCGAAGTTATAGCGGCTGCCCAAAAATGTCTTCCAAAAAAGTCGTTTAAACTTTTTCTAAAGCCTTATTGGAATCAAGAGCTTAAGGACCTACATAAGAAAATGAAATTATATCGCAGCGCATGGATAAAATGTGGCAAACCAAGGCAGCCTAATCAAACTACATATACAGATTATAAGAGAGCTAAACGGTGCTTCAGGCAGTGCCACAGGAAACACGTACATGCGTATTTACAAGGGCAAATAGAAGAAATCGATCGTCTCGCAGAGGTTGACAGTGCTCACTTCTGGCGCTTGGTTAAAGCCCGTCGCAAAGAATCGAACTCTAGTCCTGGATCAGAAATGATTTTTGAGGGTCGTATTGCGAATTCTGCAAAAGAAATTAATATGGGGTGGGGTCAGTATTTTAAAAAATTGTATACACCAACACAGCGAGATCATTTCGATAATCAGGTCTTTGACAATGTAACACGAGAGGTAGGGGAAATAAAAAACACATTACAAAACAGTGATGAGGCACAGAGTTATCCCATAATTAGCCCTGATGAGGTAGAATCCGCTGTCAAGCTGGCCCAAAATAATAAAGCAGGGGGAGACGACGGGATCGTATACGAACACATAAAGTTTGGAGGCAGTATCCTATTTGAAATCCTGTCAAAATTATACACTGCTATCATTAAACTTGCTCATGCACCGAAAGCTATGAAAAGGGGGGTTATTGTTACTTTATTTAAGGGAGGTAATAGGCGAAAGGATAGCCCAGATAACTACCGAGCAATAACGTTGTCATCTGTTTTACTTAAGTTGCTGGAGAGAATATTATTGACACGCATTGAGTTATTTGATGAAATCAGTCCGCCAATCCATTCCTTGCAAGGGGGGTTTAAAAAGCAACAGGGCTGTCTGATAACGTCATTTATTGTCAAGGAAGCGATACAGTACGCTAAAGAAAAGAACAGTAAAGTTTATGCCTGCTTCCTCGACGTCAAAAAAGCGTTTGATCAAGTGTGGCATGATGGGCTATTTTATAAACTTTATAAATGTGGAGTGAACAGAACAGTCTTAAAAACAATAATTAACTTATATACTGATATGACTAGTTGCGTTAGAACCCAATCTCATAAATCTGAGTGGTTTCCAGTCTTACAGGGTACCAGACAGGGAGGAGTTATCTCCCCATTTTTGTACTTGGTATATGATAATGACCTTATGTGGGAAATAGAGGCCTCTGAAATGGGTTTATTTGTTCATAATATCAACTGTGGAAGCCCGGCTGTCGCAGATGACAAGTTAGCACTATCTCTCTCCAAGCATGGAATGGATACTTTGATTAAAATATGTTACATGCACTCATCTAAGTGGAGATACGAACCACAACCACCAAAATGCGTGGTTATAGTTTTTAATGAATCTCCACTAGATTATAGAATCGGGAATAGAACTTGGTCGATAGGGGATGCAAACGTCGAAGAAGATATATTGTATAAGCACTTGGGCATTTATCTCAATAAATATCTTTCAATAGATGACAACATTAAGGAAGCAGCCTAAAAAATTAAGGGAACATTTTTAAGCTTAGTTAACTCTGGTATACATGAGGGGGGTCTTAACCCAATCACATCCAAACATATTTATAAATCCGTAGTATTACCAAAAGCATTATATGGGTGTGAATTATGGTACGCCATTCAACCGAAACACGTAGAATTGCTTGAAAAGTCACACCGCTTCTGCGTTAAGTTTATGCAGTCCCTCCCAAGGCGTACGAGCACGGACGTCGCACTTTCCTTGCTGAACATAGATACTATAGAGGTAGAGATTGATTATCGTAAATTAATTTTCTTTGGTCAACTGTGCAACTTACCACCCCAGTATTGTGCTAAAGCGCTTTTTATACACAGAATGGTTGAGTATAAAAGTCGTCCTAGCGCTGTACAAGGGTTCTTTGCCGATATATACAGACTTCTTGGAAAGTATTCATTACTAGATTTTTTTCAAAAATTTGAGAATGATGGCGAGTTTGTTTCAAAACTTTCTTGGAAACGTACCATACGGACTTGCATGCAAATGACGAGAGAAGCAGAATGGAGCCTGAAGTGTGTAAACTCTGCAAATGCAAACTCTATTGAGAGAATTAAAGAATATAACAGAGAATATGTTTTTTGGGAAGTCAGCAGGGCATTCCCAAAACATTATTCCCTGATCCAAAAAGCTGTCCGTATGTTAGGTATTATGTTTTCTGGTTTATGGATCAGAGAGTGCGATCTCTGCCAAGAAACTGTGTTAGAGCCAACTGAGCACATGTTGTTATTTTGCTGTAAAACAAATGTCTTCCGTGAAACCCTATGGGGCAGACTGTTGCGCAGATTTGGTATGCCATTTTTCAGTGCCTTTATGTCTGAGTCGCCAAAGGGCCAAATAGAAATGCTTTTCTCAGGTTGTACTAAAATTTTGAAAAATGACGCAGACGTCACTGATTGCGTCAAAATCTTTGTGACGTCGCTAATTAAAGTACATTCTAAGCGAGACGTTACAATTGTCTTGTGAGATTCACAGCTGATACAACATGTACTTAGGGCTAAACGGGTATGATCCATTCCATGTCCCTTTTCTTCTGAAAAGGGCTTCCTAATGGACTACAGCTTAAAAGCGGTCTAAGTAGCATTTAATTCTTGCATTTCGTTTCGGCAAGGATTCTTGGGGCTGCTGAAACTGCATCTACATGGAGATGACAATGATAGACCAGCAGGCACATAAGTTGTGGGTCCGAAGTGGGCCGCACTTAAGTGCCTGCTTGGGAATCATGAAAAGCATTAGTGGTATGCCAACAACAGAGACCCGGAATAGATCCGTACGCTAGTACAGGCTGATCGGGGGCGTACATACTTGTAAATAAATGATTAAAGTAGTTAAAAAGTCAGTTGCGTTACTAAATGACTATAGTAGGTAACAAAAATGTTTCCAGTCGCTCGCTGAAAATATATGCTAACAGCAGACCTGATCGATCTGTGTGTTCACGCAGGCTGATCGGAGTATGTTGTTGCGCATTTTCATTGACCTACATCAGTTTACATGCTGTAAGACAGTATACTTTAAATGTCTATAATATATGATGTTTAAATTGTTGCTAGGGATCATGTGGTCAACCGTCAGTTGTAGCAATTGAGCTGAAGCTGACGGCACTTGAGCCCTAGCAGCAATTAAAATTCAATAAGCAAATCTCGTGAAATTTCATGAAGAAATCTTAATTATCATATGGGTCATGTTTATCGGCTTTGCGAGTTTATAAGCTATTTAAGGCTAACAATGCAATACTATCCATTCTGTATGGTACCAAGTTGTAAATTTGCATTGTAGTTTTCTGTAGCGACTGTGGTTTGCGTGGCCAACCGCCAGTTGTAGCAATTGAGCTGAAGCTGACGGCACGTAAACCATAGTCGCAATGGGATTTCATTTAACCTCGCATGAGAAATTATTTACTGTGATAAAGAGGAGAAAGAAGGCCTTTGACAGATTTACATATTTCTATAAAACTTGTCAAAGACTTTATTTCTCATGTTTCACAACAGATGGCTTAAAGAAAGTGATAATAAGTGCGCCTTGATTCTGTCTATTGTGCAGGCCCCTATGTGGGTACGGGTACATTTACAAACAGTGAAGACCCAGAATAAATGCTGTATTACGCAGCGTTTCATTTGGGGCTACACCGCTTGTAAATAATAAAAGAATAATAAATAGATATATTTAAACTAAAAAGGTTCTTCAGAAAAAAAAGATTTAAATTAAAGCTGGCGCCCCTATATACATGTATATCTAATGGACCATCACCGACCGGATGGTGTAGGCCATTAGTTTTCAAAGGGCTGATAGTGGTGTACATATGTATATATGAATTATGTTTTCTGTATTGCTATTGTATTTGTATAATCCATGTCTGCTCTTCACTTGTGGAGGAAATAAAGAATATTATTATAATTATTGTAACAACGCATGAAAAAGGGCCAATTGAGTGTATGCGTTATTATTATTAATATATTCCATTGCATGCCTAAAACACCCACTAAGTATCATTCGTGCCGTGGATTCTAGTAAAAATGCAGCCAGGACAAATGTTCCAGTAATCGACTGCTAAAAAATATGGCAAACTACCACTAACGCAAGTGGCAAGGCACGGCAGGGGCTTTCCTACCCCTGACACATGTCAAATCGCCATTAAAATCATTATTTCGGTAAAAAATAATGTATTTTTGTTATGGCAATTGTTAATAATACTATTTGCAGATGACAGAGCGAAAAAAATACGGAATTACACCTCTTAGTGCTTCGGGAAAGGAAAAATATATTTCTGGCGCGGCAGATTTCGGCGCGGAAGCGCGGCACGGTCCCGGCTTTCATACCTAACAAATTATAGTCCATTTCAATGATCATAGATAGCAGACTTGCAGATGTAAGATTGTTTCGGATTGGTGGATAATTTAGATAGTCCATTTCAATGAGCATAGATAGCAGACTTGCAGATGTAAGATTGTTTCTGATTGGTGGATAATTTAGAGTAAAGTCGATTATAGACAGCTCCCGCTGAATAAAAAGGATATGTCACCATACTTATTTTTTCAGAATCTCATATTGAAGTTAACAGCATTTGACCAATTTTCTAGGAAATATAAAATAATAACACTAGTCCTAATTATCGAGCTAAAACGGTTGTAATCTTCAGCCAGCTTCTTTCTTTTAACTTAAATTATTGCCCATGACCTCAAACTTTTAAGAAAATGTGCATGTTTACTTGTTATCCCATGCTGTGACAAGATACTGCATGATATATTTTGACAATTCGTCAAAAAAATGGAATTTGTTTTTAGAATAATTAATTTATTAAAAAATCTGATATTGAAAATTTTGAAAATTTATTTTTAATTCATGGACTATTATAAACCCTTTCAGAAAAAATAATAAAAATCTGGGGTCACCGAACTAATTCTCTCTCTAGAGGGCCAAATTTAACCCCCACCCCCATAGGTTTCATGCGTAATTCAATATAAAAAGTTCGGGGATGACCATTTTGTTCGTTTTGATGATGCCATTTTACTAGTATATGAAGTAATTTAGCATTAAAATGTTAAAAAAGAAAAAAAAACACACTGAAAATATGTGCGCATCCGGGAATCGATCCTGGTCCTCTGGCTTTGTAGCCAGACACGCTAGCCACTAGGCCACGAGGTCAGGTCGTGCGCCACTCTAAATAACCATACAACCAGTATAGACTCGGCCACTATCGTATTCGTAACCAGGGTTATTGTGTCCGTCGTTTGATTTCGACTGAGCTACATTAATCTGTCTTTAGTGCTGAGACGATCAGTTCTGAAAAGATGTCAATAGATATTTCGAACACACTTTAATTAGTCATTTTGTGAAGAAAATGTCAGAACACCGATATGACATAAGAATATCGGAAGCTGTTTTGATCCGAATCCGTTAAGGGTCGAAAGACAGGACCCAGACAACTTTCCCCGTTTGCAGACGCGGGAAAGGTGCGCATTGGAAATAGCCGCATATGTCTTTAATCTGAAAAAGAAAGCCACGGTAAGTATTACGGCCAGACAACGTCATTCGTTCAGAGCTGCAATCGTGTGATGAAGAAAGTTCGGCTAACGGAAGGCTTAAGAATGCTCAATGCACCTTTATGAATGTATAACTACCTGTAACGACTTTCAACTACCTTAATTACTCATAATTAATTTTTAATAAGGTGTGAAAAGGGTGGGCAAATGATATGCAGAATCGTGCGCAAATGAAGGAATCAAAGTGCGCAAATGAAAAGCGCCGGTTGAAAGATCGTCGTTAGGTGGCGTTCTTCTTTTTCGACAAAATGACATAACTAGACGTAATAATAGGATGTGGTTTCAATTGGGGAATATAAAAACATTATATAGAAAGACTTTATATAAAAAACTAATAAAGAAACACACTACATGATCATCTTCATATGAAACACTCCGCCCCAGAAAAAAGCTATACCCTTTTCGCACTGTCCATATCCCGTTGCGTTTAAGTTCTTGTTGCTTATTTTCCTAAATTATTACGTCATAATTCTCAAAAACCTGGGTGGTATGAATTAAGATAGCGAAAACTCCCAATCGAAGTATTTGCTGTGTAGTATTTTAATTTATAATTCAACTGCTTTCATTACTTGGCTGCCATCTTGTCCGCCATCTTTTATCTTTTTAGCACCTAAATGATGCTAAAAGTGTCATCAGATGGACTCTTCAAATATGTTTTTAAAAATGCTATCCTTTTGAAGCAAAGAATGCACAGAAGAACTGAAACTAGAGTGTGCAAGTTTAGCGGGCCAGACTAGCTAGTTTCGGCCATTAAGGAATCATCAGCGACCCTCTAATAATTTTCGAAGTTCCCAGATGAAACCCATGATCCCAAAGGAGAAGAAAATAAAATCTACACTATAGTGAAGGGCAGGAGGGCGTTCTACCGCCGCCACACAGTCCCAATCACCAGCTGTAGTGAAATCAAATATGTTCTTAAAAAGGTTATCCTTTGGAAGCAAAGAATGCACCGAAGAACTGAAACTAGAGTGTGCAAGTTTTCCGGGCCAGACTAGCTAGTTTCGGCCATTTAGGCCTCATCAGTGACCCTCTAATAATTTCAAAGTTCCCAGATGAAACCCATGATCCCAAAGGACACGAAAATAAAATCTACACTATAGTGAAGGCCAGGGGGGTGTTCTACCGCCGCCACACAGTCCCAATCACCAGCTGTAGTGAAATCAAATATGTTCTTAAAAAGGTTATCCTTTGGAAGCAAAGAATGCACCGAAGAACTGAAACTAGAGTGTGCAAGTTTTCCGGCCGCTTATACTTTAAGAATCGTCAAACAAATTAAAAACTAATCGACTACATCACAGACAAATTGACCCGGGCCCAGCATAACGTGCAAGTTGACACGTGCGTACAGCGACGATTCAAATCAGTATGCGTATTCACACAGTCTGGTCAGAGTCTTAGTTTTCCACCTAAAGAAACGTTGCACCCTTGGCTACCCATAAAGTGCTCATCAACGACTCAGATCAGACTGCGCGGATGCGCAGGCTGATCTGAGTCTTTGGTGTGCGCACATGCCAACCTCCACATTATGCTGGATATCGGCTGGCGTGCGTTTTTCTCCTTTTTTGCATGTGTTTATTAGTTTTCCGTTTTATTTATGCTTTAATTAACCGATTCTTTCTAAAAATCTTTATGCATGTTTTGTATTTTGATTTGAAATTGCGATGATATTGAAATGGAATTATTTTATATGTGTTTATTATGGCCAGACTGTTGTTTTTGTATTCTGGCTTTTAATAGGAACGAACACTCTAGTTCTTCCTTCTTTTTCTTAAATTGCATTCTTATTACTCGCGAGAAACTGGTTCGTTTTTCTTTCTATTCTACTTTTTTTTTTTAATTCCGACTAGCACACCCATCCACAGTATGTAAACTGAAATAAACATCCTGTACCCGTTCCTCCTAGCTCACGCCTTATAAACAGCATGAATAACAGCACCCGTGCGTAACCAGTAGTCGGAAAAATGCGTGTATTTAGGTACATGTACACGTTTCGATCTATAGTGTGAGCGGTACAGACAATACACATTCGAACAAGGTAAGAAAAGCCATTTTATCTATTTTATTCCGTTTTATTCCATGATTTTAACGGTTTCCTCCTTTGCATTTTGCTTTGTTAAAAAATGACTTGCTCATAATTAGAGCCGTTACGTGTCGAAAACGAGCTTAATTGCCAGTTTGCATGGTTTTAGCGGAATTGGCAATCACATGTATACATGATTACATATTTGTAACTGTAACAGTTACTAAGATCTATGGAAAAAATGAATTTTAATAGGTGGGCCCTCGCAATTACAGCTGTACCAACAACTCTCACATCACGATTTCCGACAAATGGTTACGCACGAGTGCTGTAATTGATAAGGTATAAGGCGAGAGCTAGGAGGAACGGGTACAGGAAGTTTATTTCAGTTTACATACTGTGCCACCGATAGATTAGACAAACATCGAAAAGAAAAACCCGCCCATTTGAATGTAATGACAGACAGCTCATTACAGATAGGTATTTTCTCCTGGGCGACAGCTCATTACAGTTAGGTAATTTTCTCCTGGACGACCAACGAATGCCCATATGAACCTGCGCTGTCTAGTCAGAGCCTTCACTGCTCGCCTACAAGAAGTATGGAGGTAAAAGAAGGCTCAATCCAAACATTTTATATCATATCTTTATTCTAGATAACTGCGCATGTATGTTTAACTTTGCTTACTGGGTAATTTGCATTCTTTCGGGAATACCATTAGAGTGTGTCAAATAGTTTGGATCCAGATCAGGCCCGACCTTATATCGGGCCTGGTCTGTGTCCAAACGGTTTGCAAATGTTATCAGCAGATGACACCAGGAGGCACGCGCGGCGAATTCGAATGAGTTGGCTCAAAAGGTCTCTATGGTTTATCAATGCTAAAAGGAATTGAGATAAGCTGGCTGTTTTATTGCAGCATTTAGCTGGCTTCACTGAAAAGAATCAAAAAAGAGTATCAAACAGTCTTCATGTAAATACAAGGTCTAAAAAATAGGTATTTCTGCAAGATTTTTTAAAAAAAAAAAGATTTTGAAAAAACAATCAGCCAATGTCCAAAAAGATGCAAATGAACTTTTTATCTAACATTTACTTGTGTCGTCGTTGCAAACAGTTTGGATCCAAATCAGGATGGATAAATCATCGGTTCTGATCTGGGTCCAAACTGTTTAACCCAAATGTTTTGTCTGAAATTTCCAAAAACATCTCTTATCCACTACTTGGTAGAGACAACCAGTGTGGACCAAGATCAGACAACTTCGACTAGGGCGGTCTGATCGTTCGGTCATTAAGTTTAAAACATTTCAGCAAGCGACAAAACATGCGCATCTGAAAATGCCGTCTGCCTTTACTGGTCGTCTGCTGCATATATTTACAAAAATTATTGCACGAACCCAGATCAGACGGCTTCTATAGGGTCTACACTGCTAGTACAAGAAGCTTCTAAAATATTTCAGCAGACGACAAAACAGGCATTTGTTGAACTTGGCGTTTTAAGTTTAAAATTAGTCGAGACGCGTAAAAGGATTTTTATGGAATAGGTTTAGCTAAGAAAATGGTTTGTTGCCGTTGCTGTTGATTTTGTTTGAACATTTGCCTACTTTCTGCATGTAAGCCTGAAGTGAAGGCTCTCGAGAGACGCCTTCGCACGTTTAGTATGAGACAAGTACTCTCTTCAGTGTATATACTTGTCCATTATTGAGCGTTTGATAACGTTTTGAAATACAGTAGAACCTGTGTAAAACGGCCCCTCTCAAAAAGACAAAAAATTGGTTTCCAAACTTGACTAATTATCGCTTAATGCAGGTCAAAAGTATTGCAGAATGCTCCAAGGGGAGCATTCTGCAATACTTTCGACCTTCATTAAGCTATAATTTGTCATTAAGATCTTTTGAGTGGCCGTATTACACAGGTTTTACTGTACAGAGTTATGTTTGGGATATGGAACGCAAGTCATTTACTATTTTGGCGATTTGGATCAACTTTATGAAGTTAGAAGTCCCTAATTGAATATTAACCGTATCTCTGTGGCCCCATATAGTCGCTGATAGAATTATGTATCTTGCTCGTACCAATCTAGAATAAGGGCAATGCAAGTATTCTCATTATTGTTATGAGGTTTCATGTTGTCATCAGGCCGATGTTTGAAGCGTTCAACTCTAGACAACTTACTCAGTATTGGCAATACTTATTTTGAACAAATGTTCAGGCCCCGAGGTTATTAAACCTTTATTCATGCTCAACTCAACTGACCACGAAATTTCAACTGCTAATAAAAACTAAAATACCGACAAATAAAGAAGTTTATTGCTTTTAGTCTCTCAGATGTTTATTTATCATGCTAGTAAATGCTAAAATGCCAACAATTGGCATTTGTAACATTATGAGCAGGATAAATTTCGTGCTCAGATGAGTTGAGCATGAAAAAAAAATCGGGCCCCGATCTCGAGGGTCGGAGATATCCCGTAGTGAATAAAGCAAACTATTTTGATAATAAAGTCCCATTTCTAGGTTTGAATAACGAATGGCATAGTTTAGTCTAAAACTTACTATAAACGAGATGATTTCAATTTTGAAATATTTCATATTTCCATTTCTAGATGAAGATGTTCCTCGCCCTCTTCCTAATGGTGCTTATATTTCGCAGATTATGCATTGTCCGAGAATAGAAACATGTTTAACTGCTCAATTGCTGAAACACGGTTATTGATATTAAAATTCGTGAAGATTTTCTAAATTCTACTTTATGGGAAATGACCAAGAACCATTTGATAAATTTTACAATTTATTATTCAACATACCGTGTGTATACTAACAGGCTACTAACAGAACATACATAGAAAACCAAATATACAACTTGGCCATCAGGGGCCAGCCCGTGACAGGTTACTCAGTTATCAGACGGCCCAGCGGATGCAGGGCTGAGGAGATCAGTCCGTACAAAGAGACGATGTATGCACAGTTAGACTGTTCTCCAAAAGCCCCGCACCAGATGATGGGCGTCCGGGAACTGAGAGGCAATTCAATAACAATTATGTTATTTCAATTAGAAAGATATTTTATGGGTATTGGGGCAAAATAAACAAATAATTAATAATTATTTGTGAATTTCCGCCCAAATCGTATGACCCTGTCAGGAGATAGCCCCAATAGCATACACTCAGAGTTGCTGACTGTTATTTTTAAAATGTTAATTTGAAAACTCTTCTGCAACATCAGAGCAGAGCCAGTATTGCAAGACCAAAAGAATTTTCAGTGTGCACCACATTAAGTTTGTCAGTCCGTCCATCTGTTATCATTTAGTGAAAAACTCTAACTCAGAAACTACTTGGAATTTTATCATTGATCCATGTCAGCATTGGGAGACATATTGATCCATGTCAGCATGGGCATGTCAGCATGGGTGAACAAACAGATCCATGTCAGCATAGTTGAACGTATTGATCTGTCGCCATGGGGGAACATACTGATCCCAGTCAACATTGGGGAACATTTTAATCCATGTCAGGATGTGGGAACATATTGATTCGTGTCGGCATGGGGGAACATATTTATCTATGCCAGCATGGGGGAACATCTTGATCCACGTTAACATGGCTGACATAGTCCATGTCAGAATGGGGAAACATATTGATCCATGTCAGCATGGGGAACATACTTTTCCATGTCAGCATGACGGAACATAGGGATCCATGTCAGCATGACAGAACATAATGTTCCATGTCAGAATGTGGGAACATATTGATTCGTGTCAGCATGGGGGAACATATTTATCCGTCAGCATGGGTGAACATATTGATCCATGTCAGCAAGGGGGGGGGCATATTGATCCATGTCAGCAGGGGGACATATTGATCCATGTCAGCAGGGGGGCATATTGATCCATGTCAGCAGGGGGGCATATTGATCCATGTCAGCAGGGGGACATATTGATCCATGTCAGCAGGGGGGCATATTGATCCATGTCAGCAGGGGGACGTATTGATCCATGTCAGCAGGGGGGGCATATTGATCCATGTCAGCAGGGGGGCATATTGATCCATGTCAGCAGGCGGACATATTGATCCATGTCAGCAGGGGGGCATATTGATCCATGTCAGCAGGGGGGGGCATATTTATCCATGTCAGCAGGGGGACATATTTATCCATGTCAGCAGGGGGGCATATTGATCCATGTCAGCAGGGGGCATATTGATCCATGTTAGCAGGGGGGGCATATTGATCCATGTTAGCAGGGGGGGCATATTGATCCATGTCAGCAGGGGGGCATATTGATCCATGTCAGCAGGGGGGCATATTGATCCATGTCAGAAATTGGAAACATATTGATCCATGTCAGCATGGGGAAACATATTGATCCATGTCAGCATGGGGGACATATTGATCCATGTCAGCAAGGGGAACATATTGTTCCATGCCAGTATGACGGAACATAGGGATACATCAGCATGACGGAACATATTGATCCATGTCAGCATGGGGGAACATACTTATCCGTGTCAGCATGACGGAACATAGGGATCCATAACACCATAACGGAACATAGGGATCCATGTCAGCATGGGGGACATATTGATCCATGTCAGCGTGACGGAATATATTGATCCATGCCAGCATTGGAGAATAAAAGCACCGCAAACACTGCATAATACCCCGCCACTGCTGGGGGCACCAAAAGTTATTTTGTGAGATATATAATGCCTAAATAGCAACAGAACTGAGATAGACAGTGATATGACGTCCTTAGTCACAATATGTAACCTTTGATGGTCAACATATCTGTGAAGTTTCATTCACATATTTCATATAGTAAAGGAACTACAGGAGGTCAAAAACATTTTCCAGATTAATCAAGGGCGGATAACTCATGAACTGGGAAGGTCAGAGTGACGGTCTTTCGTTGTAATATGTAACCTTTGCTGTTCAACATATCTGTGAAGTTTCATCCAGATATCATAAACAGTAAAAGAATAACAGGCCAGAAACCATTTTTTAAAGGGAGAAAGGGCACTAACTCCATCGAAAATGGTCGGATTTTGCCCATTAACAATCCCATACCACTCATCCCCAATAACAATATGTATGCAATTTGAAAAAAATCTGTGCATAAATACTCAAGTTATCGATCGGAAACAGTGAGCACGGACGGCTGAAATGAACTACAGGTCAAAAACCAATTCTCAGATCAATCAAGGGTGGATAACTCACAATCTGGAAAGGTAAGAGTGACGATCCTTACCAACAATATGTAACCTTTGATGGTCAACATATCTGTGAAAGTAAGTAATGGTGCAAAGATCAGGAATCGATACAATCAAGTACCACACCTGACCCAGGATACCAATGGGAAAGTGACAAACTCACAGAAGACACCACAAACGAGAGCCAAGAGGTCAGCCCTTTCCCAGCAGGTGACCACAAAGCACATATAAACAGACGTGCACAAAACATAGCAAACACAAGACAGAACAAAAACATAAAAGATCCACAAAAGAAGTACCGCCTTGGAACGGTCAGTAAAATATTTTACTGGAGGGCTTAAACCGGTTTAACGGCGCCAACCTCACCCTTAATTCAGATGTGGATCAAGACACATAGATATTTGGTTTGCATGAAAGACCCCTAACTTATCAATGCATCATCTCCTAAAACATATTCGAAGTTTCATTCAGATATTCCATATAGTAAATGAACTACAGGTCAAAAACCATTTTTCATATCAATCAAGGGCAGATAACTCATGAACTGGAAAGGTAAGTTTGATGGTTCTTTGTCACAGTATGTAACCTTTGATGTGAAACATATCTGTAAAGTTTCATTTAAATATTCCACATAGTAAAGGAACTACGGGTAAAAAACATTTAATTCAATCAAGGGCGTATAACTCACAAACGGGAAAGAGTGACGGTTCTTAGTCACAATATGTTACCTTTGATGTGAAACATATCTGTGAAGTAATATTCAGATATTCCATATAGTAAAGGAACAATAGGTCAAATTCCTTTTTTCAGACCTATCAAGGGCGGATAATTCACAAACTGGGAAGGTCAGAGTGACGGTCCTTAGTCACAATATGTAACCTTTGATGTGCAACATATCTGTGAAGTTTCATTCAGATATCATGAACAGTAAAGGAATAACAGGCCAGAAACCATTTTTTCCAATACGAAAAAGGGCAGTAACTCCGTCAAAAATGGACGGATTTTGCCCATTAACAATCCCATACCACTCATCGCCGATAACAATATGTATGCAAAATTTGAAAAAAATCCGTGAATAAATACTCAAGTTATCGATAGGAAATGGTGAGCACGGATGGACGGACAGACACCGAACGGTATAACATAATAAAGTGTGGCGGGGTATAATATACTGATTCATGTTGGCATGGGGGAACATTCTTATGCATGTTGGCATTGGGGAACATATTCGATCCATGTCAGCATGGGGGGACATACTGATCCATGTTGGCTTGGGAAAACATATTGATCCAAGTCAGCATGGGGGAATATACTGATCCATGTTGGCATGGGGGAACATACTTATCCATGTTGACATGGGGGAATATACTGACCCATGTCAACATGGGGGAATATACTGATCCATGTTGACATTGGGGGAAATATACTGATCCATGTCAATATTGGGGAACATACTGATCCATGTTGACATGGGGGAACATGCTGATCCATGTTGGCATGGAAACTAATTTAGCTGTCATGCAGGCTTTACAAAAGTCATGTCTACCTGTCCACAGCTACTTATAGTTCTTCAATACAGCCTTAAGTCATATTACAAAACAATTTAAGCATTTACCTTGGTGGACGTCACTTTCCATGGTTGACAAATCATATTGTTATACGACTCCTATAAAAGACCTCCTCTAATTGGCTGAAACTAGCTTGCACTGGTTGTGACAGATCTTGATGTCAAACAGTGATGAGCTCAAGACAGGTAACATTGTTTATGTCAGTACTGACAGTGAGCTAAAAATAGATTGAACTAAATCTAGCCCATGTAACATTACTTTTTTCACTGCTGACAGCTAAAAATAGATATTGCAACACTGACTGATTTCTTATGTATATTTCACAGGTAAAATGTGTTGAATTCAGAATGTGTTCATTTTATGAGAACAGCATTTAACCAATTAATGCCAAATGGAATTTCCCACCGTTATCAATTGCAACAGTCCTTTTCTGTTTTAAGGGATGTTAGGTGGCATTTTTCATTTTTCATTCAAGTTTTGATAGAAAATTATGCAAGCAAACAGCGGAGACACTGATCAGATGCCTCATTATATGGCGTCTGATCTGGGTCTGCACTATTTGCCTATGTCCCACAAAAAGGACGCTAGGCATATATGGGTTAAATGCAATTATTTTGTTATCTCATAAGAGTTGCAGAAATTTGGGAAGTATACCTTTGAAATAATCTTCCTAGTGAAAGTGCACTAGGAACATCTGACTTGAGTAAGTTTATAAATCTGAAAATGCTTAAAATAAAACTAGGAAACAGAGACAGTGTCATATAACAAAACAATTGGTGCATTCTTTTTCGGTTAACATCAGGATTAGTCAACCCTCTAAAGTGATGTTCACCTCAGCTTCACCTCGGTGAACATCACTGTTCTCGGGTTGACAAAATCTGATGTCAACCTCAAAAGAATGCATCAATTGTATTATGTTAACCACAAAAAAAGCATATAATTGATTAATGTCAGCATTGGAAACAGGTTATTGGCTTATATAAGCATGGGAAAACACATCATTTGAGGTATAAGCAAAAAACGATTATAATTTAATAACAATTTATTTCTCATCATATATAACAGACAAAACAATAGGACGAAATATTGAAATAGCACTGGTTGTCATACATGTACATAATATAAATCATTTCATTAGTATTTACATAGCTTACTGATAAAATAATCACAACACATTTAATACTTATAAATCATACACACTTTGCCTTACAATGCTGCTGTAGCCAATAGCGTAGCCAGAACGCTGAAAGTTACGCACATCAAAGGGGGACTACTGGATCAAGCAATGATTCTCTTCATTTGCGTCATTTTTCAAAATGAGAACTCTTAAAGGAAAGAATTTTCTCCCAGAGGAAGCGAATTCTTTCCTATATGAGCAGTTCCTTATAGTATGGATAGTCACTTTTATCACATTAAGTGACCTCCCTTGAATGTTACTATTTTTAATGTGTATCCTGCATAATGGGTGTTACGCCCTATATCCTTAACCCTTATCCTGCTGAACAACTCCATATTGATCTGTTTTGCAAACCAAGGGTACTAAGTCCACTTCGTTATATACGCATGCGTATGTAACAAAGTTGGACTTAGTACCCTTGGTTTGTGAAAACGATCCTTGTCATGCTGAATATTATCATGTACTACACTCCTCCCTAATTGATATCCTATTAACCTACAGCATTCCTGTTATGGGCATGTACCATCAATCAGAGTGGAAATCAGTGTGGATTTTGATCAGCAAGCTTCGTAAGAAGCCAGCTGATCTAGATCTGTACTATTTTCAAAAAGAATCTGGGTTCAGTAAGACAAGGGATATTGTCCAGCTAAAAATCAAAATTACATTCATTCAATTTGGTTACAATACAAAATTTCCAAAATCCCGAACTTTAGAGATTCAAATCTTAAAGCTTGGCGCATGCTTACAAAATTTTAACAATTTCATGCTTTTGGTCAGTTGTCTTTTGATTAATTGAAAATAAATCAGAGAAGCTAGTGAGGGACACGTGTCCGCAAACAGCCAATCATTGCGCTTTATTTTGAGTCTGAGAATGAACTCAAGCTTTATAACCTCGAGGCCTGATAGGATGGCTTCTTCAGAAGAAAACTCAGATCTAGATCTACAGGGTTTTCAAAACAGCAGAGAGCCATAGTCTCAGCAGGTCAATAGTTAAGGAAGACAGGGGTGTAAGCTGTTTTGTTTTTGTGGTCATTTTTTTCTACAGTTTTTGCTAAATAAAAAATTTGATAGCTCGAAAATTGTATGTAAGTGTTCAACCCCATGAAATGCACAAAATCTGAGACCTGTGCTGCAAGTCTCCTATTTTGTAAATTTCCTGTGATTTTGACATCAAAATAGAACTATTACATAATATGTATAAGTGCATCTGTATTTCCACTGTTCAAGAGTATAGAAGGAATAAATCTACCCACAAAATGGAAAGAAGCCAATTTAAACATCGATTTTTTATTGCATAAAAATTTAATTTCAGGGGGGCACAGGATCACATTTGGATTTTTCCAACATCATTTTTTTCAGATTTACTGAGGACAAGTTTATTTGCTATTCTGTGAAATGCAATTCACATTGCATATCTTTACATTGGACAAAATGTGAGAAAGTTGACCACAATACAAAACATGCTGCATCACTTATGTTACTAATGGTCACTGATTCATCAGTCATACATTAGCCTACTCAAAAATACTTTATACATACATGTATTAAATTATTTGAAATACAGTAACACCTGTGTAAAACAGCCACTCAAAAATCGACAAAACACAGATCTTTATGACAAATGGTAGCTTAATGAAGGTCGAAAGTATTGCAGATTCTGCAATACTTTTGACCTGCATTAAACAATAATTGTTCTTGAAAACCATTTTTTGGTCTTTTTGAGATTGGCCGTTTTACACAGAATTCACTGTAAAAGTAGAAATATTAATGTGAATTTAACAGAGTAATCATTCAAATTAAGGCCAAATAAAAATAATTTGTGTTCAGGGTTTTAAGTCAACTAGAAATGGTACTTGTGAATTTGTGACACATAAATGAAACCATTTGCATGCCCTTGGGAGTGATGCTGTGACTTATTTAACTACTTTTCCAATGCTTTTGCTGTCATCTGCGGACTTTTTCAAAATCAACTTTTTCAAAAAAAAACATTTCAGGAAACCATCAGTGTCATACATTTTGGATCCAGATCAGGCCTGAAGTTCTCTCCAGCCTGATCTTCAAATCTGAGGAAAGAGTAAACAAATATATTTTTTCATACAGGTTGATACAATAAGGGTGTGATTGTCAATTGTATATGTAAAGGGGTCACAGGTCGGAATTTGCAAATTATGATGTTTTATATCCCTGAAAATTGTTCTTATTTTTACAAATGGTGCATACCCTGATGAAATGCCATGTGTTGTGGCATTTCATCTGGGTCTTCACTGTTTCCGAAAGTATGTGTCTAGGAATCTTCAGCATACAAAGGGTTAAACATGATGACCCAGCTCATTAGGGGTCTTACATTTTTTTGTTTTTGCAGTAAAACCTGTGTTAAACCGCCACCCTCACAAAGACAGAAAATTGGTTTCCGAGACTAATTATCATTTAATGCAGTTAAAACATATTGCAGAATGCTTTTTGACCTTCATTAGACTACCATTTGTTATTAATATCTTTGTTTGTCTATTTTACACTGGTTTTACTGTATTCTGATGCTGTGCGTCAATTCCGAGAGTAAATGGCAAACACAGATGTGCGTTAAAGCATGGAATACATGTAATGCTGGTACCCATGGGAAATAAGCCAAATTTGGTCACCATAAACACACATGTCTTTATTTGGCCTTATACAAAATTACAATAGAGCCTGCACTTTAGAAAAGGACTATTATAGCATACGTAGAGCCAGATTATCCTGCACATTTATGCAGTGGAAATTAGGGTGTGTGTGTTTGTATTTAACTGCTTATGTCATATAGAGATGGGCCCACAGCTTAAAGTCGCACCCAACAGGCTAGTGAAGCTGGGGATAGAGCCTGAGCCTGAGGAATGGTTTATCCACTATACCACAACAGCTCCTTAGGGGTTAAGAGCTTACAATGGCTATCAATGTTACTTTGACACACAGGTCTGGACTCTTAACTCCCCTTTTTACTGTTTCCCTTTAATTTTTGGGGATAAATTATTATAAATTTCAGCAAAATGTGTTTGCGATGGCAGCTGGCTTGATCAGAAGCCCCCTGATCTGGATCTATACTGCTTTCAACGAAAGAATAGTATACACTGTGGGCTTATCAGGTCATATATGTTAATCGTTTGAAGTATACAGTAAAACCTGTGTAAAACAGCCACTCGATCTTAAGACCAAAATTTGTTTTCAAGGCTAATCATTGCTTAATGCAGGTCAAAAGTATTGCAGAATGCTCCGAGGGGAGCATTCTGCAATACTGTTGACCTGCATTAAGCTACCATTTGTCATAAAGATTTTTGTTTTGTATATTTTTGAGTGGCTGTTTTACACAGGTTTTACTGTATAAACAAAAAATACATATTTGGTAACATATAGCTTTGCTCTTAACTGTCATTTATTATGCTATAATGGCCCTTTTCTCATGCTTGGGCTCAACAATATTGACTAGAATAACCCTTAAAATGTATATCATCACTCCCAGTAACCGGTTTCCCTTGCCAAAATTAAACGCAGCTCTGCGTAAAAGCTGCGTAAAAGCCGGCTTTTCCGCAGCTTTTTTGAAAAAGCTGCGTAAAGCTGCGTTTTTTTCAGTCCTGCATTAAAGCTGTAGAAATGCTGCGTTTTTTTTTTCAGACCTGCGTATAAGCTGAGTAAAAGCTGTACTTTTTTGTGTGGGCTGCGCAGAAGCTGCGTATTTAAGTTGGTTTGTCTGAGAAAGCTGCGTATTTAATTCTGAAAGCTGTAGAAAAGGTGAATATTCTGTTTTATTAAACAAATGAATCATTAAGGTAAAATCTGCAGCTCCTGAGAGCTGCAGAAAAGCTGCGTATTACTTATATTTAAGTCCAAACAGTCTAAAAACATAAAGACGCAGCTTTTCTACAGATATTTAAAGCTGCGTAATTAACTTTTTTAACTGTCCTGCTCCACCTGAGATTGCTTTGTTTCAGTAATCTAGCTAGTCTCTGTAGCTAAGCAGACTGGTTTGTGTTTCACTAGGTAAGAAACCCGGAAGAGATGGTTTCTCGTGATGAGACCCATAGATTGACTTGTTCCCCAAGCCAAGACTGATCAGCCTGGGCAGCCAAATTAATATCCAACTTGGCAAATTCTTCTATTTGACTAAATTACCAACAAGCAAGGGCCAACCTATGCAATGCATCAGCACAGGGAAACAGCCAAATTAGTTAACAAACTGTAATGAAATAAAAGAAAATGGCTGTCAACTCAGGCTGTCAATACTTAAGAAATTCCCCAGAAAACTCTACTACCCAACTGACCATATAGACCTCCACCCACATCCCCACCCACCTAAAATGCCCCCAACCCTACCCCCTCCTCACCTCTACCACAATACCGGGCCGCGTAGCGCAGTCGGTAACGTGTCTGGCTACAGATGCGTGTCTGACTGCTGATCCAGGGGTCGCGAGTTCGATCCCGGCCCGGTACCATACTTTCGTGGAGATTGATCATGAAATAATTTCTACGGTCATTCTCCTCCCTTCCGCTGATTTATTCAAGAAGGGTTGTTGTCAGTTACAAGCTAAATTATGTGCACAAATTACTGGTTAACCGCTTGCTCAAGCCTGCCCAGGAAAAAGTGTGGTTAAGTGAACTGACCGTCCGGCAATGACCATAGCTGTTGACATGGGACGTAAAGCAACAAAAACAAACAAAACCTCTACCACAAACTTACCTACCAATGCTTACTTAAACCTACCTGTATCTATCCACCCACCAAGGACCCCAACAGCCATACTACCCAGTCCCACCAAGAATCCCTCCCTCAATGCTACCTATCCTACCCTAACCTAACCTCCCTCCCTCCCACTGCCCTCCTCTCACCCACCCACCTCCCTCCCTCTTGCCCACCCATCTATCCACCTCCCTCCCTCTTACCCACCTCCCTCCCACCCACCCACCCACCCACCCACCCACCTACCTATCCTACCCTAACCTAACCTCCCTCCCTCCCACTGCCCTCCTCTCACCCACCCACCTCCCTCCCTCTTGCCCACCCATCTATCCACCTCCCTCCCTCTTACCCACCTCCCTCCCATCCACCCACCCACCCACCCACCCACCCACCCACCTACCTACCTACCTACCCTCACCCCTCCCCATACCTACCTGCCAATAGTTACCTATATATATCTACCTATACCTACCCACCCACCCATCCTGACCCCCACCCCCTCTCCATACACACAACCTACCTACCCAACCTTCCCACCCACCCACCCACCCACCCACCCACCTACCTACCTACCTACCTACCTACCTACCTGGTAAACATATATTCAGCATTGCAGCTAAAATACAGATTTCTAAAGGGTGTAATCTATTTGGAGTCAAACTCCCCAACAGTGGCAACTTCCTTTCAGTAGAAATAGTTTTTAAAGGTTCCTGAACCAGTGGGGAGTTTGATTTGGAGTGGTACACCACTGGGGAGTTGATTTCAAGTAGTTGGAGTTTATCCCTCAGTTGGAAAAAATTTGAATTTCTAATATGGCTGTACAACAACAGATTAAACCAAAACAACAATTGAACCTTCACCTGCTGACCAATCTACACATGCTTTCTTTGAAGGACACAATAAAATCCAGTTTCTAGAAAAAGTGAGTGTAAAAAAAGTGTGACTAGTTAGTTAATAAATGGATAAAAAAATATTTTCTAATCAAGCTAGATTCAGTGGGTGGGGTATGCATGTATATTTCCCTTAAACAACAATAGTAAGTTATCTAATGCTATGATATAAAGGATTAGTAACATTAATATATTCATAAGCACAATGAGTTATATTTCTATGAGAAAATTAAATGTTTACAGACAGATGTTTTTAGAAACAAGTATTGTCTTTTATAAAAAAAAGTAAGCAGGTATTTCAACATCCCTCAAAATTTGCTAGATTATTATGCTGTTATCATTTGCTTACATGCTAGATTTGTCTTTGGGTCCTGCTAATGCAGATTGAGACAGGTTAGCATTGGGAACAATTGGAGAAAGACTTCTTGTCTGCTTGAAAGATGGAAACAAAGGCGGGCTATAGGAGCGACATATGTGCATCCCGTCTTAGAGGAACCAGTAGCAATGCTATCTTTTGTAATGACTGCTTCCTGTGGATTCACAAGAAATGAAGTGGTACTCTCTTTGTTCAAATATATTCTTTGGGTCATATAGTGTATTTGGTTTTGTTTGGTTTGGCTCTTTATGTCCCAGTCAACAGCTATGGTCATGTCGGGATGATCAGTTAACCTAACCACACCTTATTTACTGAGCAAGCTTGGCTTAGCAGTTAACCAGTACTTCCTGCACATACTCTTTAGCTTGAAACTGACAACAAACCCTTCTTAAATCAGTGGAAGGGAGAGAATGGTCGTAGAAATTAATATTCCATGATCTGCAATCTCCCTGAAAGTATGGGACCGGGCCAGGATCAAACTCGCGAACTCTGGATCTGCAGTCAGACACATATCTGCTACCAGATATTTTAACGACTGTGCTGTGCGTCCCAGTATGTTACCAGACATTTTAACGACTGCTGTGTGTCCCAGTATGCGAGTCTGACTGGCTGTCCAGGGGTCGCAAGTCGACCCCTGCCTGGTGCCATACTTCCGTGGAGATTGATTGTGAAATAAATTCTACTGTCATTCTCTTTCCTCTGCTGATTCATGAAGGGTTGTTGTCAGTTATAAGGGAAAGTATTTGCACGAAATACTGGTTGACCAATTTAAGTCAAGCTTGCCCAGGAAAAAAGTGTGGTTACAATGTAGTGAACTGACTGCCTCGACATCATTGACATGATCATAGCTGTTGACTAGGACATAAACATCAAAACAACCAACAATTGCTGGACCCAGAGCATAATTTTTAGGGATTCAGATCGCTGATCTAGGGGTTGCGAGTTCAATCCTCGTCTCGATCCATACTTTGGTGGTGTTTGATCATGAAATATTTTCATAGGACAGGTCATTCTCCTCCCGCTGATTCAAGAAGGGCTATTGTCATAAGCCAAAGTATGTGCACACGAGTACTGGTTTAAGTCCCTTATTCTAAGCTTGTACAGGAAAACAGGTGTGGTTATACATGTACTAGGTTAATTGACCATCAGTGAGATTCACGGCATGTCCATAGCTATTGTATGTGACCACAAACCAAAGCAAAACTTTGAGTTGCAACCAATAAAAGGTAAGGGAGGTGTCAAACTTGAAGTACCAGTATGCAAGGAACTGCTGCCAGGTGACAGTATAATCACATGATGCACCTTAGTGACCTAGTTGAGCTATTACGGGCCATGATGAAACACCTTGAACCTCCTACGGTACAATGATCCATTGGAAAATATGTTTCGATCTTGGCCTTACTCATTTACACAAGACCAGTGCATATTTATGATATTCATAAAGTAAAGACCAGGAGTCATTAGACTACTATATGCTTATAAGCCTTTGTTTTGACCAATTTTTTGGCCACATCCAGAACTTTTTAAAGACCCAGGTTTCTGGCAGATACGCAGCTTTTACGCAGGTTTGTTTATCAAGCATTAGAAACGCAGCTTTAAATATAAGCTGCGTTTCTGCAGCTTTTACGCAGCTTTGATGGAAGCTGCAGAAACGCAGCTTTTGCGCAGCTTTCATTTGAAGCTGCAGAAACGCAGCTTTTACGCAGCTTTTTGATAAAAGCTGCAGAAAAGCTGCGTTAGAGCTTCGTAAAAGCTGGCGGTATTGGCATCTGCGTAAAAACTGCGTAAACGCAGCTTTTACGCAGCTTTCACTTGAAGCTGCGTAAAAGCTGCGCTAGAGCTTCGTAATAGCTAGCGGTATTGGCACCTGCGTAAAAGCTGCGTTTACGCAGCTTTTGCGAAGCTTTAACGCAGCTTTTAGTGAGTCTAGGCTAAAGCTGCGTTAAAGCTTCGCAAAAGCTGCGTAAAAGCCGGCTTTTCTACAGCTCTTCGTTAAAGCTGCGTTAAAGCCGGCTTTTCTTCAGCTCTGCGTAAAAGCTGCGTTTCTGCAGCTAAATACGCAGGTGCCAATACCGCTAGCTTTTACGAAGCTTCTGCGAAGCTTTGAAAGCTGCGCAGAAGCTGTAGAAAAGCTGGTTATTTTTCACAAGGGTAACATGTAAACTACTGGTAGACAAATAGACCTGGGTTTTTTTTGTTTCGATTCTTTACGTCCCAGTCTGAGTCAACAATTCTTCAGTCATGTCAGGACTGGTCTTCCTCGGTTGAACCCAGTACTTAGCAGAGGATAAAGTGTCTTGCTCAAGGACACAACACAGTGCCTCTGGTGAGGCCCAAACCCTCGATCTTGAGTCAAGCACTCTACCACTGAGCTCCTGTGCTCCTCTAAATGACATGTAAACAAACAGCTAACTTAGACACAGTTGTGAAGTCTTTTCAATTTTTTTGTCGTCTAAAATTATGGAGTATGGGAAATAAATGATTCAGCATATGAAATGGGCCTCAACCCAAGAAAACCTGTCTTCAGGTTTTCTGTAAAAGCAAATTTCAAATCAGTCTCCTCAGCTACAGAGACTAGCTAGAAAATTAAAATTTCACCTTTAGCAAGGTTACATATGATACTTTCTAAATAGGGAATAACAAAGGCGCTGATCAGACTGCGCGGATGCGCAGGCTGGTCTGGGCCTTTGTTGTTCCCAACCCCCAAATACAGGTTTGCTCGCGTTGAGGCCCAAATTTTAGTAGGGTAATGATCACCTAAGTGACCAGTAAAGACTCTCTGAGACGGGTCTTCACAACTGTACACTCTCGTCAAAGCAACCACTGCTTGTGCATACTAAGTTAAGGATGAACGTTCAGTTCCCAGTTGAAAACTAAGCCGGCTCATGAGATTTAACATAAAAGCATTCTTTAAGAAATGAATTTGATTTTTGGAAGGTTCATGGAATCATGAATACTTTGGGTCTCTTGATTTCATGAACCTTCCAAAAATTGAATTTATTGCTTATATTTACGTTTTATTTTAAATAACTAATGTATAGAAATTATTTATAATTTAGGAGATACAACAATTTTGTATTTAATATCTAATCCTATAAACGGTTTTGTTGGAGTGCAAAACGGAAAAGCGGAACAGCCAGTGTGAACACGGACAGCCAAAGGAGCAAACAAGAAGCTTGTTTTGCACGTGCAACTCAGGTGTGGCTCGCTGTCAATCACAACACCAGTGTCACATCTCGCGAATTTATTTAATGTTTGAAGCGAATTGCATGGGCAAGTGAGCTTGGCTGCTGTCAATCAAATTTTGTGTCATTCATGAGGCTATAAACGGTTGCAAAATACTAAAGATTCATTTAAGGCTTACTTTGAAAATGTAAATATTAAAGCATACACAACCATATAGTGGTGCTATACTCCTCAATTTTTATCTGAGTCTTCATCTATGTCCCTAATGTGTGTGTGGTCGAGTGTGCAGAATCATCTGATTGTACACTGATGGCATACATGATAAATACCAAAATCACAAAACTAGCTCAAATGAATTAACCCAAATAAATTGTTTAAACAATTTATTTGGGTTAAAAAATTTGAGATAGTTTTTGAGATTTTTGTTTTGTTTGTTTGATTTGATTCTTTACATCCCATCAACAATCTTTCAGTTAAACAGGGACGGGTCTTCCTGGGTTGAATCAGTACTAAGCTAGGATAAATGTGTCTTGCTAAAGGATCACAACACAGTGAGGCTGGTGAGGCTCGAACTCGCGGCCCCTTGGTATTGAGTCAAGCACTCAAACACTGAGCCACTGCGCTCCCTAGATAGTTTTTGAGATAAATTAATAATATTAACATAATTGAAGAACATGATGTGATGATGCACATAGCAACTTCTCAGGGTCTACACTATTTGTAATTTTGTAATTGTACATTGTACCTGTTTACTGGCTTCCTGTTTAGAACAGGGTTAAAGCTAATCTAAGCCCCATCCCTCAACAAAAAAATGTGTGTTTCAATTTACATGAGATTTCAAAATAGGAATGGTACGTCAAATGATCTTTTATATTGCAAAATGTTGTGTGTGTTTTTACAAGATTTATTTTGGTTTTATTTTTACGTCCCAGTCAACATGTTTCAAACATGTTGGGACAATTTTTCTTGGGTTAAACCAGTGCTAAGCAGCAGATAAAGTGTCTTGCTCAAGGACACAACACAGTAACTCTGCCAGCAGTGAGGCTCAAACTAGCAACCCTTCAATCCTCAGCCTAATACTCTACCAACTTATCAATTGCGCTCTGCATTTTACAAGGGATGGATGATAGTGACAATATAATATACTAAACATCCTTCAAAAATTTAAAGCAAGAAAACAAACATTTAGTCAGTCTGTAACCTGAAAAACACATCTTTTTAAGGCCAATACACATATAATACTATTTTTAAAAGTACTTTATCCCTTAAAACAGAGCATTTTTATCCAACACAAATAATCCAAAAACATAAATAATCAAATAACAATTTTGATATTATAACTATGATCATTAGTTAAAATAGTGATCTTACAAAAACAAGATAACTATTTTATACCGAAAAGAAAATGGCATTTGAAATAAGACCTTGAAAAAAATCATCAAAAAATAAAAGACTTAAAGTTGAAAAAATAAATTTGCATACTTTTTTTTTATTTCTGCTGAAAAGAAAAACACTTTTTTTAAACTTATTTTCCCGATCAATTTTCTATGTATATTCATAATAATTACATCTAAAAGTTTATAGGATGAAAAAATGTTCTCATTTTCATTGGATAAAGTAGCTTTAATGGAATACATTTAATGCTGTTTAAAAATGGAATAAACTTACATACCATGTTTACCTTAAATATTTGTACACATTCAATACCATTTTTTTTTAACAAAATTTATCCTTAAATTTGTTTACAATATAAGACATCATATGAGCACTCTGAGCTTAAATCTTTTCCAAATTCAATACTCTCTTTTAAAAGCAGTGTAGATCCAAATCAGCCGGCTTCTTATGAAGCCAGCTGATCAGGATCTATACTGTTTTCACCCACACAAAGAAATCATATCAATAATGAAAATTGCACCACAAGATTGGCCGGAAATCAGAAGTTGGTGTAGTATTCACAACCCAAAATGAACGGAGTGTGCACTTATAGCAAGTGCACATATAAAATATGGACTCTCCCCTGCTGGCACTCTTCACCAGCCTAATACATAGGTTTAGATAAACAAAATTTTTGAGCGTAAAATTTTAAGTTCTTTCTAATCCATCAGTTTGAACATGTTTTGGGTGCTCAAAAGAACCGTCTCACTGAGACGGTTCTTTTGAGCACCCACAACATATGTTTTGTATGAGAAATAAGAAAATTAATTTTTTGGTACGCACTCTTAACTAAAGCTCTGTAATGTATTTTTGTTTCGAAAAAGAAACATTTTATCTTCAAATTTTAGGTGGGGCTTTTAGGATTAATTCTTTTACAATAAAAGGGAACTTCTTGTTACAAATTAGGGATTGCCATAATTCTGAACAGTTTTTTTTTTAAAAATGAATGCCCTCTCGGCAGGCAAAAACTAAGCTCTGACCTGCCAACCTTAACAATCTTACCGTATGGAGTGAACATATAAAACTTATAGCACTAACTTTAAAAAAAAACATTAATAGCAATTCACACCAATAAAATCACACCAATTGAACACAACAATAATGAGTCTTTGTTTCAAAAAAAACATAAAATCACAAGAATTTAAAATATACGGTATTTTACATTTAAATATGGAATGCGAGAATTGCAAGTCAACGTTTGCCTGTAAAATCATGGGTCCGGTCCAGTTAAGCAAATCTTTTGAGCATAAAAACGGGATCATTTTATTAGCAATCAGATTGAACATCTTTTTGGTTCTCAAAAGAACTGTCACGATAAAATGTCCGAGTCAACAATTTTCAGTCATGTCGGGATGGGTCTTTCTGGGTTGAACCAGTACTAACTTGCGCAGCAGATCAAAATGTCTTGCTCAAGGAAACAACAAAGTGATTCGCCGGCTGTGAGACTCGCTAGTGACTTTGTATTTCTCAAATTCAATATTTAAAGGTGAAACAGATATTTTTAAAAATATTGTATGAAACCTGGCTTAAAGGGCAGTTACAATAATTATTATTCAAGGGGTCACAGGCATTATGGCGGAAGATAATAAGAGAATCCTGATTAAAGGGGTACAATTGTGCAAAATGCACAAACTATGAATCCTGTGCAATTTGCACAGGTTTCATATTTTGTACATTTTACTTGATACACTCGTGTGAAATGTATGAAATATCAAACCTGTGCAAAATTGCATAGGTTTCCTATTTTGTACATTTCACTTGTTACACTCCTGTGAAATATAAGAAATGTGCAGTCTGTGCAAAATTACATAGGTTTCATATTTTGTATATTTCAAGCTGTTGTTCATATCTAAGCAGTTCAGTTTTGAACATGTTGTCCGCTCATTCTTGAAAGTATTGTGTAAATGTATCTGGAATACCTACACATAATATACAGAAGGGTAATACAGATACCAAGGATAAGACTTATTTGAATATTGTATTTTTAACACAGAAATGTAGCAATTTTGGCAGGAAACTCCGTTTTCGGCTTTGAGAATGGCAGGTCTCTATATTTTGCCATGTACATACCATGCACCTCTAAACTGGTTTACCCCCTTCATATTCTCAATTCAATTTGCTAAATCTGTTAGAAGCAATAGATTCAGGTCGCACATTTTTAAGAGCTGACAATTAAGAAATACAACGAGTTCAGAAAGACCATACATATTACTTTGAATATTTCGTTATATGACAAATATTATTAAAACAAATAATTGAACCTTGCCTTGGGGGGGGGGGGAAGAAAAAATAAACAAAAAAGCTCTGAAAATGACTAGTTATGGTCATTTTCAGAGTTTGTTTTTTTTTTTTTAATATCTCCAGAAAAAAAACAGTAAAACTAGTAAGGCAAACCAACAGTGTGTATTAAATTTTTAAATATTTCATCATTTTCCTAAAAATCTAGACAGGACAATCACTTTTTACAGTGTCACTCTCAAAAATACACAGACAGAACCTCAAAAAAATATGATTCTTTTCAATGAAACAAATAATATTTAGAGTCGTCCGAAAAAATAAAAATAAAAATTTAGAAATTAAATTTTATTTTTTTCCTACTTTCTGGAAAATTACAGTAGGAGGTTTCGTAAATCATTAATAAAAAAAAATCTGGCCTAATTAGGTGTTTGTAGCAACTTATTGCAAACCCTGGCCTGAAGTCAGGTTTTCTTACGATATTGTTCATCTAATCTTCTTTACCATTTTAGACAACTTCTTCAGATCTAAGAACAAAATCATTATTCAACGGTAGAACTGGTCAGATCTCATAATAAATAACATTAATATTTCAAGCTAAAGCTCTTCAGATCTTTGGGAATAAAAGCCAACATTACAATTTCAATATACAATTCATAATTATTATCATGTGAACTATTGTGACACTTGTAAATAAATTGATCAGATCTGACCTTGGACTGGCCATATTTTTTATGGGGAAATGTCTCAAAGCTAGGTCACCTAATCACTTCATTGTTCCTCCCTTCAATGTCCCTATGTCAGCTTGGTCAAACTCCACCCATTGGGTCAAAAGACATGCGCTGATGCAGAAAGTTTTGCCAGAGGGGGGCAACTCCAACGTTTTTTTTTGTTGTTGTTTTTTTTTACTATGAGGGGAGAGGATCCAAATACCACTATAAGCCGGCCATCATCAGCACATCTGCGAAATGTTATTTAAATGGCGTTTTGCTGGCTGGCCGATGATGACCCAACATTGAACGCTGGCTTAGTAGCTTCATGATTTTCCAGGATTTTCCTGATCAGTATTGCTAAAGAACCCTGTAGCTTCGCGATTTTCAAGGGGGCCATACCCCATGTCCTTACCCTCTTCATCGGCGCATGAAAGACACAGTATGTACAAGAAGCAACATGGTCTCCAATACTGTCAGGTGAGATACATACCATAAGCAACATGTACCCCAGCCCCTCCCCTTCATTTGGGGACATATGCACCAAAAGCAAAATTTTCCCGACCATTTCGCTCGGGGACATAATTCTATGCAAAGACTGAGATTATCTCAAAGAATTACTATTTTCAAAAATAAAAATTAATGGCAACCTGTGCTGAAAAAAAAGATTACTAAATAAAAAGATTCTCTCTTGGAGCTAACGAACCAGTACTCATGAGGTAAGGCTCCCTACAATGAAGTTAGAAATAATACTCGTAAGAAGAGCTCTTCAGTTCTGAAAACTCAATTACTCATAGGAATAGCTCTTCAGCTTTGAAAACACAATACTCACAGCACTAATAGTAATAGCTCTTGAGTATGAAAATTCAATTACTCATAGTAATAGCTCTGAAAACACAATTTCTTGTAAGCAGAGCTCTTCAGCTCTGAAAAACACAATTACTCTTAGAAAGAGCTCTTCAGCTCTGAAAGAGCTCTGAAAAAAACAATTATACATATCAATGAAGTCTTTGGCCACATACATGTGGACTCAACGCAAGAAAACCTGGCTTCGGGGGGTCGCGAACAACAAAGGCGCAGACCAGCCTGCGCATCCGTGCAGACTGATCAGCGCCTTTGTTATTAGCTTTTCGGGAAGTACCATATCTAAGCATGCTTCAAGCGAAATTTAAATGTTCTAGCTAGTCTCTGTAGCTGAGGAGACTGGTTTGAATCTCGCTTTGACGGAAACCCCGAAGACAGGTTTTGTCGCGACGAGGCCCATGTAATAATACACTAACAGGTAGCATAATTTAAGAACATGTACAGCTTTGCTGTTTTACATATAGAAATTATTTGAATTCACACTTAAACCGTTTACTCCATGATAACACCTTTTGGCGCCTTTGAAATACTATGTATTTGAAAATATTATGAAAAATCGAGCATTTGCTCCTTTGGAGCAAATGCTCAATTTTCTATAATATTTTCAACAGTATTCAAAACTTTACTTAAATTTTTCTTGATTTTTTTTCAATGTCTAAAAATAGAAAATGATATCATGATCTAAAAATAGCCTATGGAGTAAAGGGTTAAAGACTAACACTATTCCTCTAATACCAAATATCTAAAACTTATCCTGTCATAATTTTTTGGCATAAAAATACTGTCTGCTAATTACATCTGCTGCATATATTCATGTTGGGAGCAGTCTCATCAGGATACATACTGTTTGCTTCGATGAAAAAATCTAGCCTGAAGTGCATTTGAATATATGCAGCAGATGTAAAAAGCAGGCAACATTTTCAGGACAAATAACAGTGGTTGGATAAGAGTTTAAAACACTCTATACCATTTAGATCTCTACAACAATTAAATGCTTGTCTTTAACTCTGCATTCTGGGAAATTTTTTTTTTTCGTCGTCTGCTGATTTTCTTAAAAATCAACATTTTCAAAAAATTATTTCATGAATATTATCAGAGTATCAAATATTCTGGATCTAGATTAGTCCATATGCTTTGTCAATCCTGATCTGGGTCCAAAATATTTTCAAAGGCTATCAGCAGACGACATGAGTGGTCAACGGCGGGTAAAGAGTTAAAAAAAAACAATATCAAGCACAAAAAACGAAGTATACACAATAATATCACAGTGACATTGAAATACTACATCATAAATATTCTTGTATCCTAAAAGGCATTCATTTCAAGGGGAAAGCAACATTCAATACCAATATATGCAAAATGAATAATTTTTTGTTTGTTTGTTTTGTTTCTTTACGTCCACTCAACAATCTTTCAGTTATGCGGGACGGGTCTTCCTGGGTTGAACCAGTACTAAGCTAGGATAATTGTGTCTTGCTCAAGGAGGCTGCCATTTTGAATATTGTTTTACTTTCCTGTTAACTCGTAAAATCTAATTAAATCCCCATTAATATTTTAATACACATTTTCAGATTCTTTTTTCAAAATCATTACAATGAAACCTGTCTTAAGCTGTCACTCAAAAATAGACAAAACAAAGGTCTAGATTAGTGCAGGTCGAAAGTATTCTGCAACACTTTTGACCTGCATTAAATGATTATCGGTCTTGAAAACATATTTTTGGTCTTCTTTTGAGTAAACCCTAAGGCAGGTTTTACTGTATTTTCAGAAATTGGCTATTCAGGAAAACCTGTGTTAAATGGCTTCTCTCAAAAATTGGTTTTCAAGACTAAATATCGCTTAATGCAGGTCCAAAGTATTGCAGAATTCAATACTTGGGAGCATTCTGCAATACTTTTGACCTTCATTAAGCATACGTTTTTCATAAGATCTTTGTTCTGTCTATTTTTGAGTGACCGTTTTACACAGGTTTTACTGAATGCATATTAATTTAGGGCTCTGTGATGGCACACAGCAAAGTAATGGCTTTCCAATTCTCTTCTATACAATATCTTCGTAACTTCCTTATTTTGCATTTGATATTGAACCAATTTGCAGCAAACTGCAAAATTTGATAAAGGCTTGCATTTCAGATTCATTTGCTTTCAACAATGTGTTTTCCCCATCAAACAAATGGCTTTATACCTCGGACCCAGTACCAACAGACTGTTCATTGACAGAAATACAAAGTTATGTTGTCGTGGGTATGTTTTAGCATTATTTCAAAGTACTACAGCCAATAAAATTGATTCTGAACATACCCGAGAATATGGGAAGTTATTCCCGGTATGCAAAATTTAAACATATTACAAGTTACAGTAAATAAAATTGAAGTTTTTTCATCTTTTAAATGTGATTTCTGAAGATTTTCGGCTAAAAGTGCCGAAAATAGCTAATAAGGGTACCTTGTTTTCTTGCTGATATTCATAAAGACGGATAAACTTTCAATAAATCTAACAATATAGTCTTAAAGATAGAATATTGAACCACTGCTTTTTGAAGAAAAATCGCAGAGAAATAATGAAGATATGATTATTTAATCTTCAACTTACATCAGTTTAGAAAGCTCATCCTCGACAATATATTTCCAATATTTACATTTACTTGTATGTCAGTTACCAGTCTGTGTATACTGGGTCTGAGTTTATACCAACCATATCTATCCAAAAAAATTTGGATGGGTCTTACCAAAGAGAGTAAATAGATCAGCCTGCTTCTTAAGCATCTTGCTGATCAGGGTTTACACAGTTTACCAAAACAACTCTACATTTTATATACCTCACTAAGGCCAAATAAAAAGAATACCTGTGTTTAGGGTTACCCCACCCAACCTAAAGTTACTAATGAAACCTAGAATATTTTTTCAGGTTTTCTGGCAAAAAATATAATTTTATGCATTTTGAAAGGCAAAATGCCTTTCAAAATGCATAAAATTATATATATTTTCCAGAAAAAAATATTAAAAAAAATATGTGTGCCTGCTATACCTAAAATTTTCAGACCCCTTAAACCGAAACACACTTATTTTCTTATTTGGCCGAAGTAGTCAAACAGACTCACTAAACTTTCAAAGAAATAGTATGTGAAGGTAAACACAATACTTGTAGTTGTCTGGTGATTGATATGTTGTCAATTTCTACCACTTTATTTCTTACTTTTCTTTACCCATCCCTAATCACTCCAAATGCTGCTTGTGAATATATTAAGGCTTAATACTTTCAATATCAAAATATGTCATTTTTTTCACAAAAATATATATACTGTGTCTTTCTCCATTGAAAATTTACCATGTTTTAAGATAAGGGTCATCATTGCAAGAGCTCTAGGCTCAGTGAAAAGTTAGAGAAAATTTATTGCTTTATCTGCTTTGATGATAAAAATTCTATTAGCAATCCTGGCCCTTTCCTTAAAGACGGCTAAATTTTCTTATTTTCTCGTTATCAGGTCTCAGGGTGTTTGTCTGCGATCCAGTTGGTACTGTCTGCCGGTCTCCGATTTGGTTGGTTCTGTCCGTGGCTTTCCTCCCTTTCCATTGGAGTGAATATCTCCTTCAGTTACAGCTCACTGGTTCCCTTGGACGGTTTCCTGGTCTAGCACATGCAAACCAGCTGCATCATATCACAACACAGTAACGAATGAAGACTTTGATAAGGGGAGATAAATCACTGATTATTATGGCTTATTCTTTCATTTCTCAATAAAAAACATATGCTGTGGGCAATTGTTAGAATTGCCTCCTTGAGGCAATTCTAACAATTACCCACAACATATGTTTTCAAAGAGAAAACAAAGACATCACCAAACTCCCCAATACTATCATGTCACTCCCCAATCAGGCTTCTTCCCTATGAAATGAGATTCATAGCGTAAACGCTGTATTAGCCGAGCACGCACCTTCATACAAAATCGAGTATTCTGTGAGACAAAAGGAGTATGCAAATGGTGAGTATGAGAGTACGGGATGGAGTATTGTGTATTACACCATCTGTGGTAGTCACTTTGGGAGTTCGTAAAGGCGCGTATAATATTGAAGTCAATAACATGTTTGAAGTTATGGTAGGGCTTCTCGATTTTATCAAATATTCAAATCTCTCAGCTTCTTTCAAACATGCTTGAATCTGAAATAAATAGACCAAAATTACAGTCATAAAATTACATCAAATTACAAATATGTTTGAAAATTCAAACAAATTATTATGAAATAAAACAAAATTAGTCATAAAATGACATCAAATTACAAGCATGCTTCAATCAAAAACAAACAAAACAGGGTTTTCCCTCAATATAATCAATTTCAGGAGTCTGCCTTCGGTGTACTCGGACCAGGCTTCTATTCATCAGAACTAATGCTAGGTTATTTTCTTTTTTCACAAGAAGACACAAAGAATGACATCAACTCTATCTATTTATTTTGATGAATTAGTTCTTGCTATTTTCTAATCGGCTCAATCTAATACTAAGTTCATTGGTATTGGACACAGTGGTCATTTGGCTTTAACCCATAACCTCATATAGACGCCTTTAAACGCTTTTGCAAACAGAGCAGACCCAGATCAGGCAGCTCTTGTAAGAGCTGCCTGATCAGGGTCTACTCTGTTTGCTTATGGAAATATGATATATCTGATCCTACACTAGTGGACCTGAGAAGTAATTTCTTTGTTAAACATATGTACCAACATGAAAGTTTATTTATAGTGGGTGGAGCATAGCATGAATATTCGTGAAGGAAAGGGTTAATATGTGCCAAAGTACACAAAACTGAGTACCAAAGTACCAAAGAAAACCCTGTACATGATAATGAAATGCCCTCTTTTTACACAGTCTGGTTGGGGCCATCTCTGCTTGTACAGTACCTCACATTGCACAGCGTAAACATGACCTATAACCTCAAAAAATCAATAATCCAATGGGAGCCTGTATGTATCTGTATTTGTTTACGTCCACGGCTTGGAAGTTTATCTGCACAGTGTGTAGTACTGTGTATATTCTGATGGAGCTGTCTGCGAATACATGTCTAAAGAATTAGCATTACGCATATACAACAGCATTGTCTGCAGTTTGGCAAATGGACTAAACCAATTATGGAACTGAGTCAGATTGCAATTTTTGATATGTAAAATGTCAGCAAAATGATTAAAGAAGGGTATTTTTGGATGTAACGATAACTGAGACAGAATACAAGTTGTATTTTCTCAAAAAAAGTTCAATTGTTCTATCTCTGAGGTGGAGTTGGGAGTGGGGGTTGTATTTCTCTACCCTGCATCAAACAACTATGTCAGGGCTCCCACAGAAATTCAAAAACACAATTCCATGATTTTTCCATGATTTTCCATGATCAACATTGTAATTTCCATGACTATTTAATGCAATGCCTTCAACTCCCCTCTTAGCATCATCTTCACCAGGCTGAGCATAAATGCGAAATGCAGCAACAACAGCATGCTTGTAGACCATGCATGCATTTTGAAATAATTCAAACTTGAAACCACCAGTATCCAGAAAACTAGCTGTCAGACACACAAGTCAAATTATTTCACAAAATTCCATGATTGTTCCATGATTATTCAGGGTTTTTCAAATTCCATGACTTTTCCATGCATGGAACTTTTTTAGTGATTTTCCAGGTTTTCCATGATTTCCAGAGCTTGTGGGAACCCTGCTATGTTCTCACCTGTAATGAGGTAGGATTTTGAGTAACTGGAGCAACAAGAATGACAAGATCTCCCTCCAACCCGAGATACCCAAACACATCACACTCCGACACCGTCACCATGCTGGACAGTGATGTCAGTATATCACCCACTGTGATTGGGCCTTTCCTTACTGTTGAGGATACCATTTTAGCCAAAGTACCACTACTTAATGTCCGTAACTCGGCAGCTGAAAGCAAAAATGTCTATAGCATATGTCCAAGAAAGCAAAAATGTTGCAAGTAAACTTGTGATAATTTTCTTTTATATCATAAATACACAGTGTAGTCCCTATATAATGGGCCTCCTTATTACAGGGATTTTATTTAACACAGTCATATCATGTTGTGGCTCCCAAATTTTTTTAACCATGGAATTTTACAAAGGAATTCTAAGAAAATGATATTTTCCTATAATTCCTTGGTAAAATTGTCCCTTTATTACACGATTCAATTATAACACTCATTCCTGTGGACCCCAAACAAAGCCTGATAAAGGGAATGTACTGTATTTTTCATAGGTTTCTTTAAAGCAAAATGCTGAGAGTAAACTTGTGATTATCAATACACCTATCAGAACCATCAACTTACTCGGAGAATGGGGTGAGTAATTATTAGAGGCTGGTGTTTTTTTTTAGCAAACACAATTGTTATTTAGGGGGTACCGTAGTAAAAACATGTAGCATGTCCATTCATGAACTGCAATTCTTAAATTGTGTTAAGAAATTGCTATGCATGTACAGTAAAACCTGTGCAAAACGGCCACTCTCAAAAAGACCAAAAATTGGTCATCAAGACCAATTATCCCTTAATGCAGGTCCAAAGTATTGCAGAATGCTCCAAGGGGAGCATTCTGCAATACTTTCTACCTTCATTAAGCTACCATTTATCATTAAGATCTTTGTTTTGTCTATTTTTGACTTCATTAAGCTACCATTTATCATTAAGATCTTTGTTTTGTCTATTTTTGAATGGCCGTTTTACACAGGTTTTGCTGCACATTCATTTAATGTCAGAGCATCTTTTAATTTAGTCATAGAAAAAGATATGGTTGTCTATTAGATGAAACATGGTATATTTAGGATGAACTCTACTCACCACAAACAGGGCAGCATGACCATGGTGGAATAATACCCTGACAGTTGGACGGAACTTCTGGACAAATGATGCCTTCACACACTGACTGACCATTCTCTCCAGTAGCACCTAATAAAGTGATATGTAAAGGTCAGCGTTTTGTTATAACATAAAAACCTCGTTTCAACAAGCACATCAACTCTAACAAGACAATTCCAAAACTACCAATTTCAAAAGTTTTAAAATACTGATAATTTGAAAGATTCAAATTATTGCGAGTTGACTTTAAATGTATTAATAGTTCTACAAATAACACACTACAAGTTAAATCAGCTATAGATATTGATTTATGTAAGTATTTTACCAACTTTGCTCAATTACAGTACTAAAAGTTTACATCATTGTACTCTTATTGCTTAATACTTGTATAAGTTTCTGAAAAAGTGAAACTAAAACCAGTCTGTTCACCTATTAATTTCTAAATTTAGCATGTAGAAAGTAGTTATAACTCCCCAGAGAGTGTATAACAAAGGTGCTGATCAGACTGCATGAATGCACAAGCTGGTCCATGCCTTTGTTTATGTTTGTTAGATTTGATTCTTTATGTCCCATCAACAATCTTTCAGTTATAAAGGGACAGATCTTCCTGGGTTGAACCAGTACTAAGCTAGGATTAATGTGTCTTGCTCAAGGACACAACACAGTGACACCAGTGATGGTTTGAACTCGCGGCCCCTCGGTCTTGAATCAAGCACTCTACCACTGAGCCACTGCGCTCCCCTAAAAAAATTATACCTGTAATGAGACCGAAGACTCTACAAGGTCCCAAATAATCCACAGTTGTTCTGTCTGCAAGAGCAGCACACTCGCTAGAGTATGTCTCACCATTGTGACCACACACTATTCCTAGCTTAGAACAATCAGTTACCTGAAATAATAGGCAAATTAACAGTCACCTTAAAATAATACTGTAAAACACATATTTGGCGGATAAACAAAAATTTTCAGCGTAAAATTGTTAATATTTTCTTACCCATGATTTTAAGCATATGTTTTGGGTGCTTAAAAGAACCGTCTCAAATAAGAACCGTCTCATTTGAGACGGTTCTTTTGAGTTCCCACAACATATGTTTTGGTTGGAAAAAAAGGAAGGTTATTTTTCTGTTACCCACTCACCATATTTGACAGATATTTTTATTTGCCGGTTAAAAACAAAAATCACCAAAATACGAGAAAGTGAAATACAGTTTCAAATTCAGTCATACAATAGATCCTTAGCATGTTGGAATACTTATCGTCAAAAACCAACTTTTGAACAGTGTAGTATGTTTCTACGGTAGAGAAACAATGTCTTAAAAGGGGCTATACTATAGGGAGCATATTCTTTCCTTTAAAAGTAGCCCCTATGAGGATAGAAAACAACTTTAAAGAGCATTCAATTGAGAAACCTCTAAAATTAAAATACGCCAATATGTCAGTCTTTTTAAATTGCCAAATTTTGATGCCGTGAATATTAAGGTCACTAGCCATAGCAATAACCGTAACTCTAAATCATCAAGGGAGGTAATACTTGGTAGCGTTCGATTATGACAAAGTGTGATTTTACGCAACTATGATATGTTTTCTACCGACAGTAATGCCCGTTACACTGCAAGTTGGTAATCTGAAAGTGATTGATATAACATATAAAATGCAAACAAAATTTCAAGTATAATGAACAACAAAAGTTGGCATTCTTTACGGATACTAAACGATGGACGCTCAGCTCTGTGAGAAGAAAAATGTCAGTCAGTGAAATGGAACACACATTTTACCCGCGAAATGTCAGTCGACTGTTCGCCGTTTTTTGACAGTCCACAACAACAATCATGATATAACTACTTGTATATAGATCTATATATGATTTTCTGGTTTAATTTTACCTGCATTAAAATTTCACCAAGACAGACTATCTCGTCACGTTCTCTAGCGGTTGTGCGCTAATGACGTCACTTGCTCTTATGACGTCATTATGCGTAAACGACAAGTATTGAACTTGACGTTGACGTTGGGAGTCCCTCGCTTTAGTTTGCTTCCTAAACAATTTGCCTTATGTCAAATGTGTTCTAATATTTAGCTACAAGGCTATCTTGGGCTAAGGTTGACCCAAGTATAGTCGTGATTCTAAATTATAGTAGGCCTACTCTAAATTATTAAAGGTACGCGAGGAATTCTGCCATCGGGGTCTGCAAACAACAAAGGCGCAGACCAGCTTTCGCATCCGCGCAGTCTGATCAGCGCCTTTGCTATTCACAAATTGAATAGTATGGTATCTAAACTTGCTCCAAGAGAGATTTCACTTTTCTCTCTAGTCTCAGTGGCTGAGAAGGCTGGTTTTGATCTTATCGGAAACCCTGAAGACAGGTTTTGTCGCATCGATGCTCATTTATATTCATGTAAATGCGGACCCAATCTTCAAGCCTCGTTCATGTGATATGCGCATAGAAAATGTCTAGCCCCTCTAGACTACTAATGGCCAATTCCGCCCATGACCAACGCCGACGGGATCCGTTCCAAAAAATAGTACCCCCTCCCCCTCTGCGCCACTGAATACCCCCTTCAGTAGCGGGAAGGGTGTGGGCATAAAAAGAACCTTTTTCATATAAATGCGGGTCCAACCAAGTCATAGGTAAGCTATAGCTACTCAGTGAGACGGTTCTTTTGAGCAACCAAAGCAAATATAATAAAAATAATGAGCAATAAAATATTTCACAATTTTACGCTAAAATTTTTGCTAATCTCCAAGGTTACTCTACATTTGACATGTTTCAACTGAAAGATGTCCGTCAAGGGATATATAGATCTAATAGAAATAAACCAACTCTGGTCAAGTGCTAAGGTCTGGCCTTGCTTCGCGATCGGGCATTAGTTCGGCACCCGAGGCCGCAACAAAGATTTAAAAAACATTTCAAATTCTTGGATGAGTAAATGAAGTATGCATCGATTAATTAAAGCGATTCATATTAAAACAGCACATTTTCACCTAAATTTGACATGCAGAGTTACCCCGTGACCTTGAAAAAAGGTAAATGTCCCCAAAACATTACATCTCTATCCTAATGGTGTATCTATGCAAATTTGGTCAAAATATATCGACTAGGTGTTCAGACAAAATGCGGATAAGTTTCTTTTTACCGTGGGTGGGGTATTTTGATATCGTTTTTGGTATTGAAAAGTCTTCATATATGCATATAAATGTTCCAAGTATTTGGAGTACATATAGTTTCATTTGGAAGTTCACAGTGAGGTATTTTTATCAACAGTGTTTGGTTCGTAAGGTTTTAACATGCTTGAAATAAGAAAAGCCTGCTAAGTTCATTAATTTTTAGTTTAGGGGGTAGGGATAATTATTTGGTAATATCTCACTAATTAGACGGTGAATTTTTTTAAAATTTTGTCATAACGCATCTTATATAATGATCACTTTCCTAAAAAAAAATTAGAAAAATTTATTTTTTCAAAGTATGTTTAAATATTGAATCATCAGTCAGTAATTGCCGAAAATGAAGGCATAAATATCCGTGAACGCTGGTTTGAAAGCGTGATATGAAGAAAAATACTTGTATAGCTGCAAAAGAATGGTTTGAGAAAAAGTTCTTAATTATTTATGGCTTCGCATGCTTGTTTGAAATAACGATTTTCAAATATAAAATTGAGTTACAGAATATTTTACTTGTCTTAATGAGTTTCCAAAAAGCTGCGTAAAAAAGCCAACATAGGCCATATAATGAAGAGCTGTAACTTTTGAACTGGACGGTTAATTTTCCTTACTTTGCATTGTTTTGCTTATAATATGATGTACTACAGAATATCAAAAAATGAAAAACATCTATTTTTTGGAAAAAAAATCGCCCAGGTGTGGGCAGTGTTCTTAAGCAGACCTAAGTACTGTGTGCACTTATTTAAGCAAATATGGTGTATAATGGTATAAATACAGATCAAAACAGACAGTAGTAATAATTATCATATGGTGTCACGTCTGGGAGTGATATAATGCCATGTATTAAATCAATAAATCACTAGTGAATTGCATATTTTATTATTGTTTTGAAATGAGGCCCATAACAAATTCAAATATAAATAAGCCACAACATGAGATTTCCAACAATGTCGTATGAGCGACCAGCAAAGGCTCAGACCAGCCTGCAAACATGCGCAGTCTGATCAGAGCCTTTGCTAGTCCCTTTAATATTCTATGAATATTAAGCTGCTGACTGAACATCATTTGGAGTTTCTAAGCTTAAAATGAGGCTGCACAGGCTCAGCTGAGTCTACATTTGTCAAAATATCGCACTGTTGGAAATCACATGTCACGGCTCTTGACATCTTTACGCCAAAAAAGGGATTACAAAATATAATAAATAGAACCTTATGTATTATTGAGTTTGTTAAACTTCTGAAAAAGTGAAAAAATGCAAGACAGAGCTGAGCATTTATTTTTAGGTCTTTTTTTTATCAAATTCATTTTGCTAAGATACCATAGTATCCAGTTTTCTTTTTTTTTTTTTTTTATCTTTTTTTTGTAATACAAATTTACTTACCGGACAGTGCCCTCTGAAGTCAAGATATCGACCTTTAGCTAGTAGCACACAGAAATTAGTAAATTCTTCACCATTTTTATCACACACTGGGTCATGGTCATGTCTGTTGCACCCTTCTGTCAGGGAAACTGCAAACAACAATAACACCACCACAGGTTTAGATAAACAAAAAATTTCAGTGTAAAATAGCTAATATTTTCTTACCCATCAATTTTAACATATTTTTGGGGTGCTCAAAAGAACCGTCTCATTGAGACGGTTCTTTTGAGTACCCACAACATATGTTTTGGTTGAGAAATAAGAAAATTAAATTTTTGTTACACATTCTGACACCGTGGACTGATTTTTTTGTCAAATTTTTTGGGCTGAGTATCAGAATATGGTACGTATTTTTATTAATTTTACCAGAATTTCCCAAAACCAGTTATTACCTGTGGGACCTACATTTGACATAATTTGCTGCAGAACTAACCACAGAATTTTACTTTTGGTGGGTTATAAATAAGTGGGTCACCCCTTTAAACAGATTGGACTTGCCTCCCCTTATCAGTAGAAGGAGCCAATTTCCAATTTTAGTGATGTTGGGTGGTATTTTTCCTTTTTTGTTGAAATTTTAATAGAATATTATGTAAGCAAACAGTCGAGACCCTGATCAGATGTCGCCTTCTGTAGTGTTTGATCTGGGTCTTTAAAATTTGCCTTTGTCCCACAAAAAGGACACTACTCGGTCAATGCTTAATACACAAAAAAATTCACATTTAATCACTGAAAAATGAAAGCAGCTTACACATTTAGGGCAACATTTACTCAAGTTTTAGTTCATTTCTGCCATACAGAATTTTAAGTAAAATCTACATGAAAAAAATGACTTAACAAGTGTTTTGAGCTTTTACTGCTTTGGACAGTTTGAAATTGCTGGACCCTAACCTAAGTTCATTCATATAAAGCAGACAGTTTTTTCCAGTTTACTACTAAAATCCCAATATAAGGGAAAACTAAAAAGCTGATCTGTGATCGGTATCCACACTGTTTTCCACTCTGCTTGCAAAAGCGTTCTTATAATTGTAATAGTAAATAAATTATGTAAAATTTGAAGTGTGGAGGACATAAATATCCAGCATAGGAGTTTTGAACCTTTCCTCTTTGTAGACCAATGGAGAAGGGGTCACAGGCTATAATTTCTAAAAAAAAAAAAACAATTGTATTTCTTTTGCTTTTAAAGATCAATTTCGTCTTTAAAATAGCAAACAGTGCAGACCCTGATGAAATGCCACATTATGTGGCATTTCATCTGGGTCTTCACTGTTTGCAAAAGTATCCGTTAACAGCTTCCAGTCTACACAGGGTTAAATACTCCAATCAGCTGGAATCTTTCAACATTACAGTTTTTACTAGAATATTTTAACATCACAGCTTTTACTAGAATATTTCAACATAATAGTTTTTACTAGAATATTTCAACATCACAGTTTTTACTAGAATATTTCAACATCACAGTTTTCGAAATTGAAAATTACTTACTACATTCGTACTGTTCACAAGGACTCGTTCGTGGACCATAACAAACTTTTCTGTGAGGAACACATCTGAAACAATAAATTTATAGAGGTGGGGATAAGCCAGGGTTCATACAGACAAGTTTTTTTGTAAAATTCAAGGACTTTACAAGGACTCCTAAAGACTCTCCTACAGATTTCAAGGACTACAAATTTAAGAAAAAATACCAATTTACATGTTAAAATTCTACTTCTGAAATGCTAGACTGAGATAATGAACATGTATTAGAAAATTAGTATAAAATTGTCATGCCTTTATTTGATACGCTGCGCCAAATGAAAATAGAACTATTACATACTGATTTAGGTCTCTATTAAAAGTGTTAAGTCCTACAGAAAATACTAAAAATTCAATGACTTTTCAATGGTCTCTAGAACTTTTCCAGGCAGATTTAACTTTCAAGAAAGCCCTCTACATTTAAGTACTTTTCAAGCCGTGCAAACCCTGCAAACTACATTTTATGACATAAAATTGTAAATAATTTCCTTATTTATCAGTCTAAAGGTGTAATTTGTGTGCTCCAAAAACCCATCTCAGAGAGACCTACAACAAATATTTGACTGAGAGCTTTGCATGCTGGGTAATTTACATGCTTTTAAATTGTTGTCTCCTGACTTTTTTAAATTAACTCTTTCTAAAAATTTCAGGAACACTATCAGAGTGTCAAACAGTTTGGATCAAGATCAGGACTGATGTTCTGTCAGTCCTGATCTGGGTCCAAACTGTTTGCAAAAGTTGCAGCAGATGACAAAACTCTCTGCTAGCAAGAAAGGAGTTAAACTTACAGGTAGCCATCCTGACAAGGGTTGTTTTTACAAGCAGATATCAAATGACAGGATCCATCTTGGAACTCCTCTTGCCCGACACATCTAGCAATACAGGCACTTGGGTAGGTCTTTCCATTTGCACCACACACAGGTTGATATGATCTGTTGCAGTCACAGCTCTCGATCCCTGAAGACAAACAGAATTCATCAGTGGTGTTCAGTGGGACCAGGAAAATCCCAACCTGAGAGGCCTTATTTTAAATTACTCGCTGGAACGTTAGGATTTTCTGGTTCCCAGTGAACACCAATGACCAATTATTTTTCTCACATACCATCCAATTTTGCTACTGCATTTTTTACTTTTATTACTTTTATTGATTATTTCCCTTAGCGAGACTGGCGAAAGAATACATCGGTTAGAAACTGAAGAAAATTATCTCATGTTTTTCTTATCTCATTTTAGAAACTGAGCCATGCAGTGATGTGAGATAGATTTATCCCATGGTCACTAAATTCTAGGATTATTTGATCTTTTCCAAATATAAGCCTGCCCATGAGAAATCGGTACTTATCGCTGATCCATAAATTCACTCTCAAAAGCTTCCATGCACAGATACCTAGTGGGACTAAAAGTCTACTTGCTGGCCTTAGTATTCATCTTAATCTCTACTTTGTGTGTAGTGAATGCTCTAGAGAGACTGAGCATTTGCCATAATATACGCAACATTGTTATGAATGTCATCACTTAACGTTACAAAATATGTAAACTACTATTTATTTGCGTTGATTCTTTACGTCCCAGCCAACACTTTTTCAGTCATGACGGGACGAGTCTTCCTGGATTGAACCAGTACTTAGCAGAGGATAAAGTGTTGCTAAAGGACACAATGCAGTGCCTCCGGTGAGGCTCTAACTTGCAACCCCTCAATCTTGAGTCAAGCACTCTACCGCTGAGCCATGGCGCTCCTACCTACCCACTCCCCCCACACCCCTCAAAGCTCAAGAATGCATCATGGTATTGACTGTGGGATTCCAAACTGCAACCTCCTGGTCAGAAGTGGTGCTCAAGTGAGGGCCCCCTCTCAAGTGAATTCTGAATGAGTTGTGTATTATTTTACATATGCATGTACGCTTTTTTCACTCAGTAGAAAGCCAATACAAACCATAGGGAAGCCATTCCTGTAATCCAACTACGGTAGATGTTCCAAAATTTCAAACACTAGTTGCCTGCAAATATATGCCTTAACAAACAGTGCAGACCCAAATCAGACTGCTTCTAAAGAAGCAGTCTGATCAGGGTCCTCACTGTTTGCTATTCTGACAAGCATTTTATGAATTCCAGTCCTGGTACCCTAAATTTATTTAAGGACTGAAAGAGAAAAGTGCTGGATTTTAGAACATTTACCAAAATAATATTCTTAACCCTTATAGCGCCAAGAAAAAAAATGCATCTGAAAATGTTATCTGCTGAAGTCGTCTGCTGCAAATAATTGCCTAACATTACTGACAAATTAAGTATAGAAGCAAATAGCGTGGACCAAGATCTAGGTCCACACTGTTTGCCATAGAGGCTTTATTAACATTTCAGCAGATGAGAAAAGCAGACGACTTTTGTTGGGATTGGCGCTTTAGGGGTTAAAGTACAACTGACACTGCTTACCAGTTAAAAGTTGTGAATTTTGAAGCAACTGGATAGGACAGGTTCTCTTTGTACAGACTTGTTCTCCATTAAAACACACACAGTCATTGCAGTCAGACTGGTAGTACTGAAGATGAGCTGAAAACATCAAATTAAAATAGCCATCAGAGGGGATTACTAAAGACTAGAGACTTGTTCTCCGTTATAACACACACAGTCATTGCAGTCAGACTGGTAGTACTGAAGATGAGCTGAAAACATCAAATTAAAATAGCCATCAGAGGAGACTACTAAAGACTAGAGACTTGTTCTCCGTTATAACACACACAGTCATTGCAGTCAGACTGGTAGTACTGAAGATGAGCTGAAAACATCAAATTAAAATAGCCATCAGAGGAGACGACTAAAGACTAGAGACTTGTTCTCCGTTATAACACACACAGTCATTACAGTCAGACTGGTAGTACTGAAGATGAGCTGAAAACATCAAATTAAAATAGCCATCAGAGGAGATTACTAAAGACTAGAGACTTGTTCTCCGTTAAAACACACACAGTCATTACAGTCAGACTGGTAGTACTGAAGATGAGCTGAAAACATCAAATTAAAATAGCCATCAGAGGAGATTACTAAAGACTACAGACTTGTTCTCCGTTAAAACACACACAGTCATTACAGTCAGACTGGTAGTACTGAAGATGAGCTGAAAACATCAAATTAAAATAGCCATCAGAGGAGATTACTAAAGACTAGAGACTTGTTCTCCGTTATAACACACACAGTCATTACAGTCAGACTGGTAGTACTGAAGATGAGCTGAAAACATCAAATTAAAATAGCCATCAGAGGAGATTACTAGAGACTACAGACTTGTTCTCCGTTAAAACACACACAGTCATTACAGTCAGACTGGTAGTACTGAAGATGAGCTGAAAACATCAAATTAAAATAGCCATCAGAGGAGATTACTAGAGACTACAGACTTGTTCTCCGTTAAAACACACACAGTCATTACAGTCAGACTGGTAGTACTGAAGATGAGCTGAAAACATCAAATTAAAATAGCCATCAGAGGAGATTACTAAAGACTAGAGACTTGTTCTCTGTTAAAACACACACAGTCATTGCAGTCAGACTGGTAGTACTGAAGATGAGCTGAAAACATCAAATTAAAATAGCCATCAGAGGAGATTACTAGAGACTAGAGACTTGTTCTCCGTTAAAACACACACAGTCATTACAGTCAGACTGGTAGTACTGAAGATGAGCTGAAAACATCAAATTAAAATAGCCATCAGAGGAGATTACTAAAGACTAGAGACTTGTTCTCCGTTAAAACACACACAGTCATTACAGTCAGACTGGTAGTACTGAAGATGAGCTGAAAACATCAAATTAAAATAGCCATCAGAGGAGATTACTAGAGACTACAGACTTGTTCTCCGTTAAAACACACACAGTCATTACAGTCAGACTGGTAGTACTGAAGATGAGCTGAAAACATCAAATTAAAATAGCCATCAGAGGAGATTACTAGAGACTACAGACTTGTTCTCCGTTAAAACACACACAGTCATTACAGTCAGACTGGTAGTACTGAAGATGAGCTGAAAACATCAAATTAAAATAGCCATCAGAGGAGATTACTAAAGACTAGAGACTTGTTCTCTGTTAAAACACACACAGTCATTGCAGTCAGACTGGTAGTACTGAAGATGAGCTGAAAACATCAAATTAAAATAGCCATCAGAGGAGATTACTAGAGAGATAGGCATTTCTCATAGGTCCAGATAAGGAATTTTTATTTGCGTAAAATTTTAATCATTTTCTTACCCATTAATTTAAACATGTGTTTTGGATGCTCAAAAGAACCGTCTCATTGAGATGGTTCTTTTGAGTACCCACATCATATGTTTTGGATGAGAAGTAAAGAAAATAATTTTTCAATACGCACTCTTATCTGGAGGCTTGATTTCTTATTAAAGCCATTCTGCTTCTAAAATGCTGACTGTCTAGTGGTGGGGGAAAGCTAGTGCAATTCACAGCGTTTGGGTGGGAAATACCCTGTGAAACCACCGCAACCCGGAATGCGACAGTCAAACCCTTGATAAATACCAATGCAGGAACTATTGGAAATTTTTCACAAATAAATATAATTGAATGGTGACATGTGATTTCCAACAATGTGGCATTTTGACATGAATAGACTCAGAAGAGCCTGTGCAGCCTCCTTTTAAGGCTGATCTGAGGCTTTGCTGGTTGCACATACCACATTGTTGGAAATCTCATGTTGCGGCTTATTTTTGCTAGCAACGCTAGTGAGATTGGAACATGCGCGGCAGAAGTACCTAGCTAGTCACAGCAAAACGAACTGCAGACTGAGCTATCTGGGCACCCAAAAGATGGCAAATCCCCAGACCTAAAAGTTAATGATGAGCAGTCAAAAACTGCAAGCCAAGTGTATATACTAGATGGGATAATACTGATTGTCACTGCAATCTATATAAGTAAGGCAAATACGAAATGATGCTTGTAGCAAAACAATTTCCTGTTTACCTCTAAATACTTTTTTAAAGTCAAAACATAATCCTAAAGAGCAATCCTACCAAATATTATCAAAATATTGCAAAGTGTATAAAAGTTCTCTCCTTAAAAATTCAATCAAAGGAGATACTTACTGTATAAAACGGCCACACAAAAATCAACAAAACAACCTTAATGGCACATGGTAGCATAATGAAGGTCGAAAATATTGCAGAATGCTCCCCTTGGAGCATTCTGCAATACTTTTGACCTGCATTAAGCGATAATTGGTCTTGAAAACTAATTTTTGGTTTTTTTGCGAGTGGTCGTTTTACACAGGTTTTACTGTAATGCAAATAAGAAGTGGAAGTAACCATTCTCACATGTGATATACCATTTTGACCTAATATAAGACCCCAAATAATATCAAAATGTCTCAAAGTGTAATTATCTCAATGAGAAAGTCCATAATTGCTATTGGTTGATGCAGGATGAGTGTTTATTTTAAGACAATTCAAGGTCTGTATAGTATACATATTCATTTTTACCTTTCACATTCCCAGTGCTTATCATGCAATGCTTTTCATAAACGCATTGCGGCATCTCTCTACAATGACCAATTCCTGATCCCTTGTGTCCGCATTGACAGATCTTGTAAAACTGGCACTGGTCTCTACCGTCGGCATCATGGTAGTCTGGGATGATAACGCTGGTGCCCTGGGGAACCAGCAGTTTTGACGCATGACCCATTGGACAAGCTGAAAATACAGGTCTTTAGTTAAGAGTGCATACCAAAAATTTAATTTTCTTATTTCTCAATCAAAACATATACTGCTCAACAAAATTTAGCAAGGATTTTAACCCTTAATGCGCCAATCGCAACAAATGTTGTCTGCTATTCTCGTCTGCTGAAATGTATAAGAAGCCTCTATGGCAAACAGTGTGGACCCAGATCAGACTGCTCCTATAGGAACAGTCTGCTCTGGGTCCACGCTGTTTGCTTCTATACTTAATTCGTCAGTAATGTTAGGCAATTTTTTGCAGCAGACGACTTCAGCAGACGAAATTTTCAAATGCATTTTTTTCTTGGCGCTTTAAGAGGGTCTGGATGGGGTATAATGATTAGTGAATAATGGCCCTTTTTTATAATGAATAATGAACCCAAAGAATAATGAATAGTGAATAATGGGGGCTTAAAAATTAATGAATAATCATATTTTTTTTATGAATTGAAGAATAAATTAATGAATAGTGAATAATCAGATTTCTTCTTATTTTAATGAATAACCCAAAATTCTAATGAGATGAATAATGGGCTAAATTTTTAATGAATAGTGAATACCAGACCCCCCCCCCCATTCAGACCCTCCTTTAAGGGTTAATATGATGCATCACTTTGAATGAACATGACACATTTTATTTGATGTAATCAACATGTATGGGGATCTTGAAATTTATGATTTTTCGTGTCCACCTGACAAAAGGTAATCTGGTTAGGTGTCAATGGATTGACTTTAAATTTGATGTCATTGGCATGTAAAGGATACACGTCTACATCGGAAATTAAAACATTTGTTTCTACCGTAAAGCAAAAAGTTCTTAATTATGAAAAACGTTAAAGTTTGATACCAGTTCATGCCACGTTTTACCGTTCCATTATGACGGCATTTTTCCACTTCTTGACTTTTCAGCGCTCTGAATCAAGCGGTCAAGTAATCTTTTTGATTCTAGAGTGGCACAAGCACCCGAAACATTTCTGTTAGTTGATCCTTTGAAAATGTCTTCTTTAGATAGCGTTACCGCCTACATTTAGCCTAAACTTCTGATTAACCTCTATTTTTAATGAATTAACATCCAGGGACAATATTTTATAAACTTGCCTTACCCTTAATTGTCTATCTTTTGGCATCCTCTTAAACACAAAAACCCTCTCAATTAAGCATGACTACACAACGAAAACAGTACTGTTTTTGACCTGATAACGTCATTATAACAACGACGTTAGTTGTTTTCAAGACTCAACTTTTGCTTCAAATGCTCAATGGAGACGACCTTTACTTTTATTCAGAATGGCTGATTGACCAAGCTGGAAAACAAAAGACTTTATAAACCGATGCTGTTTCAATTTTGTTTTGCAAATAATGCAGTTGAAATATGTTTTTGACCCCTCTCTTGTTTAAAGTAATGAACGACGCAGTAGAAATTGAATTAAAGTACACCAATTGCTTTCCTCAACTTTATCCCATATCAAACCATCATTTCAGTAGATATTTTATAACTTTAAATCATTTGCTCAAATAAAACTCTATCTTTATTAGTCCGTGCTAACTTTTGTTGAGCAGTATATGTTGTGGGTACTCAAAAGAACCGTCTCTATGCATTAATGCCATACCTCCCACTGGGAGATAAAATGTTACAGAATTCGGCCCTTCTGAAAGCAGATCACATAAGGTTTTCAAATCTCACAGAATTCTAAGACCATCTAAAAACACATTTTATCATATCATCATAATCGGATTTTTGATTAACGTGCAGGTGCAGGGGCATCATCCACATCAGTGGGCCCCTTTCCAGGTAACTGGCTAGCTGCACGCATAGCAGATCTCACACCTGATCTCCAGGTGCTCCTTTCTTGAGGGTCAACTGTGGTGAGCTTCCACTCACGGCAGTCTTTCTCTGTCAGTTTCTTCCATGTTTGCTTGGGCCTCCCTGCCCCCCGCTTGCCGTCAATCTGCATATCATATGCTGTTCTGATTGCACCACTCGAACGCGCCACATGCCCAAACCAGCGAAGCCTTCTCTCTCTCAAAATGAGGTCGAGGTCCTCAAGCTGAAGCTTTGCCAGTAGCTCGCTTGACCTTACCCTGGCCACATCCTCTGGCTTGATACTGCAGATCTGTCTGATCATGGCCCTATCATTGCGTTGCAAGCGCTGCAGGTTCGCCTTGGTAAGTGGCCAAGTTTCACTGGCATGGAGCATGGCGCTCCGCACGCAAGAGCTGTACACATGGCCACGGGTCTTGTAAGAGAGGTGGCAGGATGTGAGAACTGGTAGTAGCTCCCTGAACTTCTTCCAGGCGGTTTTCACACGAGTAGTGACCGCCATTTCACAGCCTCCACCAGCAGAAAGCATGTCACCTAGGTAGCAGAAGGAAGCTACCACCTCAAGCTTATCAGGTCCAACCTGGATTTCACTCTGTGGTCTGCCGTCAATAGGGCGAGCATTTCCCATGCACCGTGCACACCTATAATCAGGATTTGGTGTCAGTCTTTGTAGCCCACTGCATTTCTTATGCACCCAAAGTTTGCAGCCATTGCAGTAGATGCTGTTGTTGCCTACTCCTGTACGACAGACAGCGCATGGGTATTCGCCTGAACTCTGCAAGAGGTCCAGGCCTGTACCACAGATCATGACTTTTTTCTTTCCTGCATTTACCCTCAATCCCTTCTTCTCCATGGCTTCTTTCCATATCAAGAGCCTCCTGACACATTCCTCTAGGGAGTCAGCAATGATGACAAGATCATCTGCATATAGGTCCTCCCAGGGAACACCAGCCCGAAACTCACGTGACAAGGCCTCCAGCACAATGATGAAGAGCAAGATACTGAGTACGGATCCCTGATGGACCCCGACCTTCACCTCAAACTCTTTGCTGAAACCCTCGCCAACACGAACCCGGCTTCGTGCATTAGCGTACATTCCCTGGACCAACCGCACAATCCATTCCTCAACGCCTAGCTTTCTCAGGGCCCACCAGATAACCTTCCGAGGGACACGGTCAAATGCTTTCTCTAGGTCCACGAAGGCCATATAAAGCCTCTTGTTCACTGCTAAGTATTTCTCCTGCAGTTGCCGGACCACAAAGATTGCATCTGTAGTGCCTCTTCCTGGGACAAAGCCAAACTGGGAGTCGTCAATAGACACCACCTGTCTTATGAGACCATCGACAATCCTCTCTAGGATCTTCATGGCCTGCTCAGTCAGCTTGAGGCTTCGATAGTTGCCTCTATCCAAAGCATCACCCTTGCCCTTGTAAAGACAGACAATGAAACTTTCCTCCCAGTCAGTTGGGACCTTGCCATCACGCATAATCGCAGTAGCAAGATCTCGGATCATGGTGGCCCCTGTATCACCTGCTGCCTTGATCATCTCCACCACTATGCCTGATGGACCTGCAGCTTTGCCCGACTTCATCTTTGAGATGGCCTTCTTCACCATGTCAATAGTGATTGGGATAGGCGGGGGTCCGTGGAAACACCCCAAACCACCCCAAAACACCCCAAACCACCCCAAACCACCTCCAAACCACCCCAAACCACATCTAAACCATCCCAAACCACTTTCTTAACACCCAAAATATGTTTTTGTGATAGTATCAATAATATAAGAAGAAATTTAAAAGCATTTTTATTACGTTGACCTGCCATGTTAGCCCCAAACCACCACCAAACCACCCCAAACCACCTCTAAACCACCCCAAACCACTTTCTTAACGCCCAGAATATGTTTTTGTGATAGTATCAATAAATGCATCACATGTTTGATCTTTAATTTAATCTGCGACAGTTATTTTATTCTTTAAACTGATTAGGATAATTGATTGCTTGCAAACAAGCAGTCGAAATTAAATACGGACTAATTAGCTTCCGAATAAGGATTAAAGGCGCATCACATGTTTGATCTTCACAATGAACGGTGTGAAGCGAAAAAAGAGGATTTACTGTTTGTGTGTGTGTTGGTCCAGAGAGAGGGGGGGGGGGGGAGAGAGAGAGACAGAGAGAGAGAGAGAAAGAGAAGGAAACAGAGAGGAGGAGGGTGTGTGTGAGTGGGCTTGTTTGCATCCAGGGAGACTGGTCTGAGGTGGTTTGGGGTGGTTTGGAGGTGGTTTGGGGTGCTATGGTGGTGGTTTGGGGCTAACATGGCAGGTCTACGTAATATGCGTAATACAAATGCTTTTAAATTCATTCTTCAAGTCTTCATACTATCACAAAAACATATTCTGGGTGTTAAGAAAGTGGTTTGGTGTGGTTTAGATGTGGTTTGGGGTGGTTTGTAGGTGGTTTGGGGTGGTTTGGGGAGTTTTGGGGTGGTTTGGGGTGTTTCCACGGACCGGATAGGCGGGCCTTCTAACGGAGGTTCATTGGACAGGTGATCAGGGTCCCAATCAAATTCAACGTTGAGAAGCCTTTCATAATGTTCAGCCCATGCATTCTGCTTTGCCTCCTCACTCATTGACATTTCCCCAGTGTCATTCTTCACTGGCTTGTCGCCTACAACATCAACATTCTCTTTCCTCATCTGGTTGGCGAGGCGGAAGATATCAGACGACTTGTGGTCAATGCCCTCATAGACCACCTTGTCTGCTTCGTGGCGTGCATGGTGCACCACACGTCTGGAAATGCGCTTGGCAGTGTTATATGATGCTCGTGTGCATTTGCCAGCCTTCCATGCTTTGAAAGCTTGGCGCTTGGCTGTGATGGCATCATCTACTTCCTTATTCCACCACCAAGTTTCACGTCGCCATCGGTGGGGCTTTGTTGTGCCGCACACCTCCTCTGTTGTCTTCAGCAAACCTGTCTTGAGTTTCGCCCAGATTTCCTCAGTAGTAGTAGCCGCTTCAGTTTCCACAGCGGGCACATGTGCCTTGAAGACTTCCTGGAATCGGCTACACGTTTGAGGATCTCTGAGCTTCCACACTTTTGGACGTGGGGTGAATTTGCGCTTAATTTGGGGCGGCATATCAATCATCATGTCGCATACAAGGAGCTGATGCTGCAGAGCAACCTCCTCTCCAGGAATCACCTTCACATCCATAACAAGTTTGCGCAGGCTCTTTCGAAATAACATGAAGAAAGAAATAGAAAGAAATAATAATAAATCACAATTTTTTGTGTTTATCACAAGCTTCTTACATGAAAATAAAAGCCTTTTGGTTATAAGGGGGAGTTCCAAAGTGATTTTTATGAAAATTTCACAGAATTTTATTACATCTCAATTAAAATTTTGGTTAATCTCACACATTTCAGTCCACAAGTTATGGCATGTATGTCTATGAGACGGTTCTTTTGAGGATCAATTCTTGGATGTATCAGCAGTTTGAGCTAAGTGCATATTTTAATTTTTCAAACTTTTTGCCTTTATCAAGAAACAAATATCTAATTTTATCACATGTCAAATGTTGGGGAAATATAATACATGTATTAAAATCGATAAGCCACTTGTGGTCTACATATTTAGTGAGGTTATGTAACAATGGCAATAACATTGTGTATATATATGGCAAATTCTAATGCACATGCGCTTGTAATGCGACGTCTAATTGGATAACGTCAAAAATTTGCGACAGTATATCCTGTGATATGATATACTGTCGAAAACCCGACGTCATTACGTAACGTCACTTTTCATTGGTTGACAAGTGAATATATGCAGCTGGCAATCCATTTTATGCAGCTGGCAGCCGTTGGACGTATAGGCGCAACAAAGTACATTTTCACTGTCTTTTTTGAAGGGAAAATGTTTATAGTGCATTAGAATGGAGATAACCATATTCAAAATTTTCATTTGGGGAGGTATATCGTCGGATATACGTTAGGAAATCACGTTATACGGCTCCGCTTACGCGTCACCGTAAAACTAAATTTCCGACCGTATATCCGACGATATACCTCCCCAAATGAAAATTTTGAATACAGTTATCCCCTAAATAATTGCCTTTTTATACCAAAAACGTGATTTTGAAAGAGACAGCAACATTGACAGCAAGTGAATTGGAAATGAAAGAACTTTGCAACTAGCACAAACAACTCAATCTGCCGCAAACCTGATCAAAATCTGACATACAATGAGAAAGTTATAGCAGTTTGAAACTCAAAATTCTGACTTCCATTAAGCAAATGGAGGCCACCATTTTGAATATTTAATTCACTTTCTGTAAGGGCTTGTATTTCGGATTCACTTGCTTTCAATGTTGCAATTCCCTTTAAAGTACTTAAGATGTCATTAGATAAATAGAATGTAATATCTGCTCCTGTATTATCGTATTAAACTCGCAGCGAAAAAGCAATAAAATGCTGGACAAAGCCTCACATTTTACCTCTTATCCCCACCTTTTAAATAAATTGAATAAAACATGAGCATCCATATGAAAGATCCTCTACATTAACACTTGCTGTATCTTCTTGCCAAGCTTCTTGCTATAAACTCAGTAAGTAATAGATTGAACTAGGATGGCGGGAGTTCAGACATCTGAATATTTACTGTAGCTTGCCTCCTGATAAGAGTGCATAATTGAAAATTATTTTTTCCTATTTCTCAACAAAAACATATGTTGTGGGTACTCAAAAGAACCGTCTCAGTGAAACGGTTCTTTTGAGCACCCAACAAACATGTATAAACTGATGGGTAAGAAGATAGCTACAATTTTATCAGGGATTTTCCTACCTTTCTGAAGTCGGGGCCAAGGGCCTGTTGAATTTGAACCATCAAAACTGGGAAAACTAGAACTGGATCACCATTTTAAATGGATTAAAAACCATATAAGAAACTAGCAGTGTAAAGTTGTAACATATTTGTTGCTTTAATTGCACACCTTAAAACTCATGTAAAATTGCATGAAAATGTGAATGAAAACATGTTTTCATTCATAATTTTGTGCAAATTTTCATGCATCTGTAATTTTGCTATTGCTGCTTGTATTTTCATGAAATTTTCACCAAAATGTAGAACTATGTAATTGAGAATGATATGCACCATTTTGGGAAGTTTTTGCTATTTTTTTTTTTTTTTTTTGAGAAGGAAGAAGGGGCCGTTATTTGGCCCAAAATCAGGCCTAGGAAAATCCCTGTTTATACTTCAAAAGTTTGTTTATCCAAACCTATGGTCTAAGATATTTACCTTTTCTACAGACAAAATGTGGGCAATACTTGGAATGTTTACATTTTCTTCTGTGCACCTGACAGATCTGATCTTTCTCACAGTTGTGGGATTTACATGGATGAGTGACTTCATGGGTTGTGCTCACATGTTGGCTTTCAGCTGAAAAAAAAATAAATACTGTCTTGAAATTTATTGAAACAGCACATATGAATATATATATATTTACACTTTCAAAGCAAGCCTTTAATGAATCTTTAGATTTTTGCAACCATTCATAGCCTCATAAAAGACATAAATTTGATTGACAGCTGCCAAGCTCACTTGCCCGTGCAATATGCTTTGAACATCAAATTCATTCCCCAGAAAAGACACTGGTGTTGTGATTGACAGCGAGCCACATCTGAAATGCACATGCAAAACAAGCCTCTTGTTTGCTCCATTGGCTGTCCGTGTTCACACTGGCTGTTCCGCTTTTCCGTTTTACACTCCAACAAAACCGTTAATATGATAACATTTAAAATACAAAACTGTTTTTTCCCTAAATTATAAATAATTTATACATTTCAGATATTTATAAAAAAAATGTAAATATAAGCAATAAATTCAATTTTTGGTCTGTTCATGGAATGATAAATACTTCCGGTCTCTTGAAAAGTTAACGTGAAGCACTTCGGGCTACACTTACTTTGCCAGAGACCCGAAGTATTCATGATTCCATGAACATTCCAAAAATCGAATTTATTTCTTAAATGAATACTTTCTAATTAAGTGTTGGTAAGGTATCTGCATAAGTTCAAAAAATAGTAAAAAAACTTTAAAAGGTGTTCTAGATGTTGACCTCTAGCCCCACTCTGGGCAATGAAGTAACACAGAGAAAGCCAGCCCTAAATAGTACATGTACCTGTGGGTTCAAAAATGAAAGATGCTATAAAAGCAAAAAAATCCAATCAAAATCTAAAGATGTCCTAGATTTTGACCTCATTTCGCACCCTGGGGCATCGACCAAAGTGTCTGAAGCCATGGTGTGGAAGCCAAGTATAACCTGAGGGCCTGGATCTTTTTGTTTGATTTTTTTTTAAATTATGAGCTATCAGGATTTTTTTTTTATTATATGACGTCGCGTCTGGGAGTGAAATAACGCCATGCAGTAAAATCTATAAACCACTAGTGGTTTATAGATTTACGGGAAACGTTATGACGTCCATACCAACGTTGCGTACATAACATGTAATGACAAAATTATAACGTTTTTACGCCAGAAATGAGATTTCAAAGTATTTGTCATATGATAAATAGAATCTAACATTCGTGCTCTTGTATCATTGAATTTATCAAACTCCTTGCGAAAAAGAGATAAAATGCTCGGCAAGCCTCGCATTTTATCTCTTTTCCCCAACTCGTTTAATAAATTCAATAAAACATGAGCACTCATGTAAGATCCTCTATATCTTTTTTTCCTATAAGGATTTTTAAGGGTTTCCTGTACTTACTTGTGTACTGTCTTACAGATATACAGGCACCAGTGTCGGTGGGTGGTAGTCGATTACACAGATCCTTCACAACTTTGCCTTCTGACTTTAGTTTGGTGTTGTCGACACACTTTGATAGTATGTACTCACAATCTTCCCTACAACAAATGATGAAAAAAATTTGAGCCGCGGCATAAGATTTCCAACAATTTGACATTTTGACAAGTGTAGACTCAGACCAGCCTGTGCAGCCTCCTGTTAAGCTTAGAAACCCCAAATGATGTTCAGTCAGTAGCTTAAAAATCATAGAATACTCAAGCGACTAGCAAAGGCTCTGATCAGACTGCGCGTATGGGCAGGCTGATCTGAGGCTTTGCTGGTCGCACATAACAAATTGTTGGAAATCTCATGCACTGGCTCAAATATAAGAGGGTGCCCAAGAGATACTGGTACTTATAGCATAACACAGGTTTAGATAAACAAAAATTTTCAGTGTAAAAATTTAAAAAAATTCTTATCCATCATTTTTAACATATGTTTTGGGTGCTCAAAAGAACCATTTCAATGAGACGGTTCTTTTGAGTACCCACAACATATGTTTTGGTTGAGAAATAAGAAAATTAATTTTTTGGTACACACTCTTAACTGAGGGCCAGCATTACTTAACTTTTTCCATGCTGGGTAATTTTTCATGTTTTTGTTGCTGTCTGCTGATCTTTTTTCAAAATTAACTCTTTCAAAAAATTCTTTCAGGGTCAAACCGTTTGAATCCAGATCAGGACTGTGACACAGCATTATATCTGCTTTCAAGCAAGTATAGAAGCTATGATTGCTACATGCAAAATATTAATATTCTTCTAGTATCTCCAGCTAAACAGGGCCTGGTTTAATAAAAAAATTACAATGCTCAACTCATCTGAGCATGAAATTTATAATGCTTATAAATGTTGAAATGCCAACAACTGTTGGCATTTTAATATTTATAAGCCGATAAATACAACATCTGAGAGTTTGAAAGCAAGAAAAGTCTTTAATTTTCAGTTTTTATGTGCTGTTGAAATTATATACTCTGACAGTTGAGCTGTGAATGAAAAATTTTTATAACCTCGGGCCAGGTTGGTTTGAGCCTTGCCTGGTTGCAATCCCTGAACACAGTTTTTGTGCAATAGGTTCTAAAAAATAAGGACCTCGGTGCAAGAAAAGATGTCTTCGGGGTTTGCGACTGGTAGCCGGCTCATCTACAGAGACTAGCTAGAATACTGGAAATTTGCATGATACATATGAGAGCAATAATATTTTTCTTTACAGAAAATGAATAACAAAGCTGCTGATCAGACTGCACTGGTGCACAGCACTAGCTCATCTGCCCCTTTGTTGTTCACATCCAACAAACTCAGGTTTTTTCACATCAAGGCCCATACAGAGTCAAACAATAATAAGAGTGACAACAGAGTTTGTCAGAAACTTGGTAGAATTAATTGTGGCTTTGATCTATTAAGCTCATTTCATTTTGCTTGTTTTTGTGTGTTTTTTACTTTAATCTTACAATTTAAAGATACTTATCACAGGAATGAAATTGATGTATCATTGTATCATGAAAGCTTTATTGTCTCTGAAACAACAGAAGCTAATTAGTTCTTCATTCCTATAGACAGCTTATCCATATATAGACATATATAGACACATATGAGTTGCGATATAAGACACATAATAATTGAGCCGTGACATGAGATTTTCAACAATGTGATTGATATGCGCGACCAGCAAAGGTTCAGATCAGTCTGCGCATATGTGCAGTCTGATCAGAACATTTGCTAGTTGCTGCTTGAATATTCTATGAGTGTTAAGCTACTGAGCGAACATTGTTTGGATTTTCTAAGCTAAAAAGGAACCCGCACAGGCTCGTCTGAGTCTATTCCATGTCAAAATGCCACATTGTTGGAAATCACATGTCATGGCTCATATCACATCTGTAGCAGACAATGTACCATATTTCTGAACTCTGCATGCTGAGTCATTTTTGCATGCTTTTGCTGTCGACTGCTGACTTTTTTCAAAATTGCCTTTTTTATCAAAAAATTCTTTCAGAAACAATATCAAAGTGTCAAACTGTTTGGTTATAATCAGGACCGACAGAATGTTGGTCCTGATCTGGGTCCAAAACTGTTTGCAAAAGTTATCAACAGACGGCACAAGGCAGACTGGTAAGGAGAGAGTAAATGAGCCACAACATGTGATTTCCAACAAATGTGGCATTTCGACAATTGAAGACTCAGATGAGCCTGTGCAGCCTTCTTTTAAGCTTAGGAACTCCAAATTATGTTCAGTCAGTAGCTTAACACTCATAGAATATTCAAACGATTAGCAAAGGCTCTGAACAGACTGCGTGTATGCGCAGGCTGATCTGAGTCTTTGCTGGTCCGACATACCACATTGTTGGAAATCCCATGCCAAGGCTCAAATGGTCATGACAATTATGCTGATATCTACTGAACCACAAGAAAACCTTTCTTGGTGTTTGCATTAACCCATTACCTCATAGAGACACCTTTTAACACTTTTGCAAGCACAGCAAACCCAGGTCAGGCTGCTCTTGTAAGAGCTGCATGATCAGAGTCTACTATGTTTGCTTATGGAAATATTGATCAGGGTCTATTCTGTTTGCTTATGGAAATATGATTAGATATGATCCTACACTAATGGACCTGACACATAATTTCTTTGTTCTATGTACCAACATAAAAATTTTATTTATATAATTATTCATAGTGGGTGGAGCCTAGCATGAATATTCATGAAGGAAAGGGTTAAACTCTTACTGCTAAGCAACAGAAATAAGCTAATTTGGATGAAGCATATCGTCCGTCAGGAGTCAAAACCTCGTAACTCTTGAGTTTTACCAAAACGACTTTTTGTCAACACGGGAATACCAAATGCATGGTGCACATTCTGTCAAATTCTCGTAGCTCTAGACCAATTAGAACCCCCTAAAAAAGCATCAATCAAGCTTCAAAATATCGTATCTATGAAACATACCATTATTTTGGTGCTCGTTTTAAAGAGATACTACGTTTTGCCATGAAAAAGATGCTCAAAATGTCGTAACTGGATATTTTTTCACGAAAATACGCTCAAAATGATGTAACTCAAGTGAAACTCTTCATGATGACCATGAAATCTTTATTGCAATTTCAAAACACCAATAACAGTGAATGTGGATGTTACATAATATAATCCTGTCTGACTTTCAGCAATTTAGGACACTCCTAGCAAAAGTTATTCAGTTTTTTGTCTCTCCTGAAAAATGTGAAAATCAAAGATACAAGTTTTTGACTCCCGAACGACGATATGGAGCTACTTTATCATATGATGTCAAGAATGGGAGTGATATATCACAATATTAGTCCGGCAGAAAACCAGTTTGACCTGGAAATGGCGTATAAAGTTTTTTTCTTTAGTGATTCTTGTAGCCAAGACCTTGCCGATAAAGAATCCAACTGATGACACCCTGTCATCATTGAGCAATTTGGGAAAAACAAGATGGCGTCCAATAGGTCAAACACACAAGGAAAACGCTTGTTCTGTTACCTAGTTTGCCCCTAAAATATGAAAAATGGATAGTTTTCCACCTAGTTCTTGTAGGCATTAACATTTCTTCCTTTTACTAATTAATCTAGATTTGTTCATTAAAGATGGTGTCAAAGATGGTATCCAAGATGGCCGCCAAAACACATTTTTTCTAAGATTTTAACCATTTTTCTTAATACAATAAATGATTTAGCTTCGAAATGGCGTATATATTTCTTTTTCAATATTTATTTATGGAGTTTAGGCATGATCAATGAACAATCTAAGTGATGATACCGTGTCATCATTTAGCAATTTGAGAAAATTAAGATGGCGTCCGAAAGGGCAAGCATATAGGGAATGTGTTTGTTCAGTTATCTAGTTTGCCCATTAAGCATATAAAAATAGTGATTTTCACCAAATGATCGTAAGTATTAACATAAATGACCTATTCTGATTTTTTTCTAGACTTATATATCAAAATGGTATCCAAGATGGCTGGTAGAATATGAGTATTCCAAGATTATAATCATTTGAGCAAAAACAAATGTTTTAACTTGTTTTCTTTTTTTTCAGATTAAAGATGAAATATGAAGTGTGTGACTTCTTTGAAGCCAAACATAAACATGATATCAAGAGGTCATTGCCCATTGGAGTTTCCAGTATTACTAAGCCGCACACTGACTCTAAAGCATAAAATAACTTTTCTCTTGGGCAAGCTTAAATCTTCTCAGCATAGCTGAGAAGACTTAAAACTGCCCAAAATAAGTGTTATTTAGAATTAAGTACACGATGACTGGCAATAGCAGTGTGTTATTAGTATTTCTTCTTTTTCAGATAGCTGATTAACAACGATGGAGGAGTGTTTCTTTAAAGATGTACTTAGCTGCGAGAAAGGGCCAGATAAGCTCACAACAGCTGGAAAATTGAGAATAGAAACAATCATCAACTGTAGTAAAACTTATGAGGATGGTATTGATACGGTACTTGAAATGAAACTGGAAGATAATCCTTCACTTACTATACAGTGTCATAGAGACTGTGTATCAACATATACATCGCGCCAGCAAATAAAGAGACATCTAAAGCGAAAGGGTGAGGTAGAGACAAAAGCTCATACTTCACCAAAGCGACGAAGAAGTTCTGGTAATACTGAGTTTGCATTCATTAGTAACTGTCTATTTTGTGGACTTCAGTGTAATGTTGAAAAACCAGCCAAGAACCCTGGACGCTGGAGAAAAGCATATCTATTTCGCCAAGTTGAAAGTGCCGAGACAGGTGAGAGTGTGAAGGAAATTCTTCTCCAGAAGTGTAACGAAAGAAAAGATAAATGGGGAGGGGAAGTTAGATTAAGAATACAAGGTGCAGTAAGTGATCTGCATGCTGCTGATGCAAGGTATCATGCTGATTGCAGGTCTAAATTCATTGGAAAGAGAAATGTCAATGCAGCCACTTCAACATCAATTCCATCAAGAGACTCAGACACAGCTTTTGACGATATAGTGAAATGCATGGAATCTGATAGGTCGGAAATCTGGAATTCAATTGAGTTGTTTCAAATGTATGAAGACAATGGGGGTGATAGACTTCAGCGTAAGCAACTTGTGAATCGTTTAAGATCTTACTTTGGTCAAGATCTGGTAATACTTTCAGCAGCAGGATTAGCCAATGTGTTGGTTTTTAAAAGTAAAGCGCCAAAGTTAATCAAAATAGTAAATGATAAAGATGACGATAGCCTTGAAGCAGCTACTGAAAGAGTAGCAAAACAAATAGTAAAAGAGATCAAGTCTGTTGAAGTAGATAAATCAAAGTACAATATAAGACTATCGGATGAAACTTTAGCAGAGCCAGTAAGTGATACATTAATGCAATTGCTTGGCCAACTTTCTGTTAAGTTAGACAAACAAAACCCTGCATATATGATTGGAAACATCATAACAGGTTGTTTAAGGAATTTTCCAACAACGTTACAGATTGCTTTAGGTGTACTAGTGCGCGATTCAAAAGCCCTTGTGATGAAATTGCATGAGTTTGGTGTAACTTGCTCATATGATGAAGTTCTACAATTTAAAAAATCTGCTGCAGTTGCTGCCACAGAAAATGCTAACCTGCGTGAAGTATCAGACACAAGACCTGCTATGATTCAGACTGTTGTTGACAATTTTGATGCAGATATCTCTTCCCAAAATGGAAAAGTTTCCACACATTCACTTGCTGTACTTATGACACAAACTGTTGAAACTAATTCATCTGCAAGTTCGTGTGAGACAATAAAGCGATTGCCTCGTTCAGAAATGACTGAATCAGTAGATTACAAGCTGGAGATTGATCACTATAGAGGAGTCAAAAAACCTGAAATGCCAGTTGAAAAATCAAAACGGTTAGTGCCATCATTAAAACTGTTAGCAAGTATGGAAATTTCGCTAAAGAGAGCTAACGAAACAGACTTTGCTTTTGCTCAGGACTTGATAAAATCAGATCAGTGTCCTGAGTTCAATGGTTATAATACTAAACTATGTAGGGAAGCAGGACAGTATGTAAATTCAAAGACAACTGCAGACTACCTCCCCTTGATAGACATGACTCCATCAGATCCTGACACAATAATGACTTCAATGAGCAAAGCCAAGTGTTTGACAGCTAAATATGGACAAAACTTTACTGTGTTTACTGGTGATTTACAGCTTTATCGTGTGGCAGTTAATATCATATGGGCCTACCCAGAGCAGTATGATGACTTTATCCTTCGTCTAGGTGGTATGCATTTATTGATGAGTTTTATAGGTTCTGTTGGAAGTCTTATGGCTGAAAGTGGTCTAAGTGAGATTCTTGAATCTACATTTGGAGGCGTCCAGAAAATGTTGACTGGTAAAAAGTTTCCCCAGAACATGCGAGCATTGCGTTTAGTAGTAGAGGAACTCTTAAGACCACTGTTTGAAAGGATAGAACTTGACAGTTACAGAGATATGGTTAAAGTCTTGGATGACATTGGACGTCGGAGTAGAACATCTAGGGTGTGGATTGAATGTTTGATTAAAGCAGTGTTTATCATGATGGTATATGTAAGAGCAGAAAGAGAAGCCGATTGGCCACTGCACTTGAAAGCTGTGAAACTTATGCTGCCATACTTCTTTGCAGCAAGTCATGTGAACTATGCACGTTATGGCACTTATTATTTAATGTCCATGATGAGATTACCTCCTGCAATTCAAAAACGTTTCATGAAAGGAGAGCATGTGATGCGCCACATCCCTGGGATTTGGAATGGAATATGGAGTGATATGTTTATAGAATCAACCTTCATGAGATATGGTCATGGCAAGAAAGGAATAATTGGTGTAACTCTGAAACCAGAAACACTGAAAATCTGGGGACTGAGTCTTCATATTTGTAGTCGAATTGAAGAGGACGTTACAAATATCACTAGTCCAGAGAAGGTTGATGGTCAAAAACAACATAAAGAAGAACTCAAAGGTCGAATTACAACTGATGCCAGGGATCGTGAAAGTATTAGAAAGAAACTAGAGCTATGCATAGATCCACTAGACCCTGGTAAGCATCCAGAGGCAATAATAAATGTTGCAAGTGGCCAATTAGCTGCAGAGTCAGTAAATGTAGATCTCGCAATCGAACTTGGCTCAGAAGCAATGAATAAATTTCAAAGTTCGCTCCCTCAAGGTTTTGATAAGAAAATATCAAAAACAGTTGTGACTCAGTCAGAAGGTAAAAAGCATGTAAAAGTCGGTGAAACAAAGGTGTTTGATACTTCTCTGATATTCTCTCGGGTCATTGGACTGCAAGCTAGTTCTCGTGATAGTATAGACATCAAGACATTGTTATCTTATGAGTTGGCACCTGTGCCTACTTCTATGTTTTCGGACTCTGGTGACTTACGAATCAGTAAAGCTAAATCTGAATTGAAGAGGCAATTACAGTCAGTTGTATCTATTCGACTTACAGAGAAAGAAATCACTTGCTATATTCTAGATGGCTCTGCAATTTTGTACGTAGTACATTGGCCTGATAAAGGTGTGTTGAAAGACTATATAATAAATTTCAAAGATTATGTCAGCAAACTACTAAAGAGAGCAAACGTCTATCTCGTTTTTGACAGGTATAAACCTTACAGTACAAAGAGTGTCACCCGATCAGGAAGAATCACTCAAGCTAGCAGGATTCATCAATTGAATCTAGCCATGCAACTGCCCGCAAGGAATGCTGTGCTCACTGTTACCAAGAACAAGCAGCAGCTTATAAAGATGATATGTGATGAGCTTATTCAGGACGCTAGCTTTCATAACAGCAACACCAGTGTACACAAACTTGTTGTGACAGGTGAAAATGAATCACCAATTGAAATCCACAAGAGTGTTACTATCGAAAGGGTCGATCTAAAAACAACTCATGAAGAGGCAGATAATATCCTCGCTCATCAAATGGTTGCTGCTGCTCAAGAAAATCAGAAAGGAATTTCAGTTGTATCAGATGATACTGATGTATTTGTTTTGCTGCTTCATCATTATAAAGCTCAAAACCTCTCATTACCAGTTGTCATGGAATCTCCCATCAAAGAGAGAGCTGTTATAGATATAAGACAGACAGTGCTGCGGAACAGTGATATTGTGCCTGATTTAATTGCTGCACATGCTCTATCAGGATGTGATACGGTAGCATGCTATCATGGTATTGGAAAAGGAACAGTACTGAAAACATTGCGTTCAGGTTATCATTTTCATTCAGTTGGAGATACAAATGCTGAATTACCTGAAGTGATTCGGGAGGCTACAACCTTTGTTTCGGCATGCTTTGGATACCCTGAAAGTAGGAATATGTCAGACACACGACATAAAGTATGGAAGAACAGGGTAGGAAAGTCATCAAAGTCTGTCAGTAATTTGTCAACACTTCCACCAACGACAGAATCATTTACAGAAAATGCCAAGCGTGCTCATTTGCAAGCTTGCACCTGGATGTATGCTTTGAATGGAGATCCTCCTGTTTTGCTACCAGAGTCATATGGATGGTTACGTAATGAGGCTACCCAAACACTATCACCAGTAACTGTACCTCCTGGTGTTGAACATGCACCAGAAGACATTCTCAAATTGATCAAGTGCCAATGTGAAAGTGAGAGTCCATGTTCTTCGTTACGTTGTGGCTGTAACAAAGCAAGATTAGGCTGCACCATGTTTTGTGTCTGCCAAGGTGGGATCGTATGCATGAATGAGCAGACAAAAAACACATAAGTGATTAAAGTAAAAAAAACATGTAAGTCTGACAGAAGAATATACTTATAATTTGTGGCATACTTCAAAAATAATTTAACTAACACCACAACAATCTGCTTATCTACTTACATGATATTTCGCATGATCTTTCTATACTTTTACATAAAAAGGGGGAAACAGAACTTATGCAATTTTCAGGCCGCCATCTTGGACACCATCTTGAAATTTTGAATGTTCTTAAATATAGTGTTGAAATGACGACACAATAAATGCTTAACGATTTAAAATGGTATTTTTATGGCATTTCTCTCAGTTCTACACTAAAAAGGTAAACACCGTAATTATGTGATTTTCAGGCGGCCATCTTGGACACCATCTTAGATTTTTTGATGCTGTCAGCTGTCAAATTACCAAATGAGCTCCATTATTAACTTTACATAATGAATAATGATCATATATACAAAAAAATCCCTTTTAGACCATCTAATTAAAGATTATAGTTGAAAATCTATATCTGGCAGACATATTGGACGCCATCTTGAATTTCTCAAAACGCTCAATGATGACAGAGTGTCATCATCCAGAATCGTAGATGGCAATGTCTGTACATGAAGAATTCATCAAGAAAAAAACTTTATACCCTATTTCCAGGTCCATCATAAAAAGGCCACTTTGCTGCCGGACTATATTATCAAGTATCAAGTCCATTAATTTCTGTAGTATTTTCAGAAATATAGTGTGTGTGTTGTCTCCCATCCTTACAGACTTTAACAAAAGTGCTGAACACAAATATTTTCTAACTGAATGGCTTTGTCTACCTAATTTTCTGCCAGAAGGAAATCATTCAAACAAGTGAAACAAAATAGCAATGAACTGCTGATTTAAGTAAATTATTTTATTTGTACAGTAAAACCTGTGTAAAACGGCCACTCTCAAAAAGACCACAAATTGGTTTTCAAGACCAATTATCGCTTAATGCAGGTCAAAAGTATTGCAGAATGCTCTAAGGGGAGCATTCTGCATTACTTTTGACCTTCATTAATCTAACATTTGTCATTGAGATCTTTGTTTTGTCTATTTTTGAATGGCCGTTTTACACAGGTTTTACTGTACTTGTATTGTAAACTAAGATGAATTGTACAGATCATCAGCTGGAAGATTCCACTTCAAAAATTCAGAACTCAAAAAACAGTTTTATAAAAATCAATGTCAATCTGGCTCAACGAATGCTGGAATTGGGAGTGAGAAAAACAAGGATAAACAAAGAACTACAGTATCATGCCAATCAATCAAGAAACGGATGTTCAATCACAAGGCTTAATGTGCAAAAAGACAATATAAATATTTAAAGATATACAAATGGAGATAATATTGAAATTTTGTACATGTTCCCTGTACTTGTAATAGCAGTCAAACTTCCACATCTACACAAGGGATAGGGGGCAATCGACAATGTTAATACTATCAAGGAACTTAGATCAAAAATAATTAGAAACAGAGTGGCGACAAATGGCAATTAAAAACACTGTTTCTAGCGATTCTTGATCATCATTCGTTGATTGTTAAGAGCATTTTTCGATGGCCGGTTATTCAGTGTGATGTATTTTAAGAAGTTAATTTTTGTTGTAAGCTCATTCTTAAACATATTGATAAAGAACATTGATTTTCATTGCATAATTGTAGAGAAGGGCAAATCTACCAAATTAAATATAATGGATACCAGCAATAAGACAATTTTTAAACATCTTATTTTCATTGTAGAAAACAATGCAATTGTGGCAGGAAATGAGGTCTATTCTTTATAACAGTAAAACCTGTGTAAAACGACCACTCATAAAGAGACAAAACAAAGATCTTTATGACAAATGGTAGCTTAATATGTGTCAAAAGTATTGCAGAATGCTCCAAGGAATGGTAGCTTAATGAAGCAATAATTGGTCTTGAAAACCGTGTTTGGTGTTTTTGAGAGTAGCCCTTTTACACAGGTTTTACTGTAAAATAATTTTCAGCTTCACTGATGACGTATCTCGGACATGTCTCAATACATCTATATTCCTAATATTTTTATTCACTTCCTAATAAAAATATTATTTGCTATTCTGGGAAAAGTGATATACTGACGTGTATATCTTCAATATAGGTATACAGTACAGCCCCTTTACAAAACACCTGATTAACATGGATTTGGATATAACAGTACATGCTCATGTTGTGGTTTTTTACCATGAAATGGTCATTTTCCTTTAATTCTATAATTATAAAATTTTCCCTTTAATAACGCAAATCACTTAAAAACACGGCCCGTATAGCATTATAAGGGAACTACACTATAAATATTTCCTCCATTTCTACTTACATGCAAATCTGAAGTGGGGTTGGTGTTTTATGGCATGGTTTAATTTGTAGAGAACAAGCTATAGATTTCCACATTTCAGGTTCACATTCCCGAATATCTGAAACAAACATACACATTTTTTATCATATGACATCGCGTCTGGGAGTGATATAACACCATGTAATAAAAGCAATAAACAACTTGTTTATAGATTAGTAACTTAACATATGACATCCATTATAACATTGCAAAATCTTGACATTTTCACGCCTAAAAGTTTTAAAGTCATATGATAAATAGAATCTAACATTCATGCTCCTGTTTTATAGAATTTATCAAACTCGTTGCGAAAAGCCTTGCATTTTATTGCTTCTCCTCAACTCGTTTAATAAATTCTATAAAACAGGAGCACTCATAAAAGATCTATTTAATCAATATTGTAGTGTTAAGCAGATTAAATTTAGCTATAATTATACTTCGAGTTACCCATGTTCAAAATCCTGAAATTTATGTATGCCTACAAAATATTAACAGTAACAAGTTCAAGTGGTCACTTGTCTTTAGAGAAACTGAAAGTAAATCTGAAAAGCTATTGTTATTTGCCTAATTCAGCATTTTGAGGATGACTATCCATCAAAATCCTGAATTCAGGAATCACACCGGATAGACAGCAATTGAAAATGCTCTTAATAATCAACAAACGCTGATCAAAATCACTAGAAACTGCTTTTGATTGCAATTTGTTGCCAGTCAGGTGACAAATGGCAATCAAAAACTCTGTTTCTAACAATTTTTGATCTTTGTTCGTAGATAGTATTAACATTATCAATTGCCGCCTATCCAGTGTGGGAATAATCTAGATAACCTTCACCCATGCTTTCCTGAATAACAATGATGCGGATCAGACTGCGCATATGCCCTGGCTGATCTGAGCCTTTGTTGTCTGCATGCAACAAAAATTTGGTTTTCTAACAACATGGGGTATGATTGGAATTTCTCATGTTTGATCTTTGATTGTGCAGAAAGAGGAATGGTTAAAATGAGATTCTATAAAAAGATTCAAGAACACATACCGTATTGTCAAATTTTAGCTATTAATAATGAGTTTACTGTAAATTCAAAATTTTTCGTGACAATTTTATTTTCCCAAATAGCATTAAAAGACATATTTGTGACATTAAAAAGTCACAACTGGAGCATGATTTACCTACATCAGTAAATGGGCATGTGATTTTGCCGTATCACAAGGGTTTTTTTGTGTGCAAAACTTCGTTTCTACAAAGTTTCGCGAAAATAGAACCCTCGAAAAAATTTCTGACATTACAGTATGTAGCTGGTAAAATAATCTTGGATACAGACCTTTGACTGGTATATTTAGATTTGGGAGTTGGATAGTTCCCTTCTGCCAGAGTAAGATATCATTGCTGGCTGCCTGGTCAGCTTCTATGGTACAACTTCTGAAGTGTTCTGTTGGACGATTATTGAAGTTAGTACAGTACGACAACCCACTGCAGCCCAGTTGACATGGCTCTTCAACTGTAAGGAAAGATCCTCCCATATTCATACAGAAAAACCTGGGTAAAACGGCCACTCAAAAATAGACAAAACAAAGATCTTAATGACAGAAGGTCAAATGTATCGCAGAATGCTCCCCTTGGAGCATTCTGCAATACTTTTGACCTGCATTAAGCGATGATGTTCTTGAGAACCAATTTTCAGTATTTTTGAGAGTGGCCGTTTTACACAGGTTTTACTGAAGCTGAAGTGAGTAATGATTAGTGAATAATGACATCGGACCAGATAAGAAAAATTTGTGAGCATAAAATTGTGTTAATCTTCTTATCTATCATTACAAACATGTCTTTTAGGGTGATCAATAGAAACATCTCAATGAGATGGTTCTTTTGTGTACCCACATTTTATGTTAATATACAAATAAACTAATAATTTTCAATAACATGCTCTTATCTGGAGGTCTGAATTTAATGGCCTTAGTTTTAAGAGCTCAAGACTTCATTCTTAGGTGATTTTTAATGTGATTTTTTTGGAATCAAAATATTATGCCTCAGTCACACTGGACTAATAGAAAAAAGTGCAAATCCAGTCCAGGTCCCTCAGTGTCCATTACTTAGTTTTTCCCGCCTCTACTATCTGGCTTCACAATCAAAGTGTCAGGCACATGAAACTTACAATGACCATACAAGAATGGACATGTAACCGATGATAAAAAGACTGTTAACAGACATCACTGTAAGCGTTTAATTAATGGACTTAACCTACTACAAACTCAGCTATGATACTCCCTAAAAATGAAGATATAAGAACCTTTCTTATCAAAGACTACAGTGATTTTTTTTAAAGAAAGACCTTTGTTGATATATATTTTGTCTTTCATGAGAAATTGAATTTGATAATTGGTCCATTTGTGCATTGTATCTGAGAGATTCTCTCCCATCAATTTTTTATTTTTATTTTAACCCATCCTTTTTGTGGGACATAGGCAAACAATGCAGACCAAGATCAGACGCCGCAAAATGCGGCGTCAGCGTCTGATCAGGGTCTCCACTGTTTGCTTACAGAATTCTCTATTAAAATTTTAATAAAAATGAAAAATACCACCCAACAACCCTTAACACGAAAATGGACTGATTCAATTAATAGAAATGGGAAAATTTATTCGGCTTTTAAAAATGGGTTAATAAGCAAAACCATACCAGAGACTAAATACAGTAAGAATTCAAAACTATCAAATGTTTACTTTGATTTTTTCAACGAAATGGGCAGCAACAAAAGAAAGCCTGACTATGGGGCTGCCAACAAAGTGTGAATCAAGCCAGCCTGCTCAGCTACAGAGACTAGCTAGAAAATCAAAATTTCCCTCATAGCAAGACTAGACGTGATACTTTCTAATTAGTGAATAACAAAGACACTTATCAGACTGCGCGGATGTGCAGGCTGGGGTGCGCCTTTGTTGTTCTCAAACTCCTGAAAACACATTTTCTTGCATTGAGGCCCAAATAATTGTTTGAGCAATTCATAAATGATGTTTCTTGGAAATGAAATAGGGACCAGTATTGCTCATACGGGATAGGCAGCAATCGAAAACACTCTTAACAATCGACAAACTCTGATCAAAAATAGTTAGAAACAGTGTTTTTTATTGCCATTTGCCGCCATTTGCCGCCATTTGGGCGACAAATGGCAATGAAAAACTCTGCTTTTAACTATTTTTGATCTATGTTTGTCAACTGTATTAACGTTTTTGATTGCCGCCTATCCGGTGTGTTGCTAGTTACTCTGAAAAGTATGTTACCTTCTTTTAAACAATCATGCATCAGTGTTTCCATGGTAGCTACTGGTGAGGACATGTAGCCACAATTCTTCTCAAATCTCCCGATACTCGACCACTGGTTATTATGGGTCTGAAAAAATAGCAAATATTTTTACTGACAAATGTAACAACCATTAAAATTGGCTTTACATTAAGATAGATAATCACATGGCTTACTGCTCCCTCACCCAATCCTCTCCCATACACTTACACACATACAAAACATTCTCTTATTTAATGATACACATTCTCAGCAAATTTAGCATAGATTTTAAACTTATTTAAATTTGTGGCATAAAAGACTCCCACATTGAAAGTTTCACCACATTATTTTTGAGAAAAATATTTAGCCTATATTGCTTTGGAGTTAGAACATTTAAGATTTTGACTTCTTGTTAAGAATTGCAAGTCATTACTTTATCCCTTTCTTTTAAATGTGATATCACAGAAAGTGACCCGGGCCACATAGCACAGTCGGTAGCGTGTGGTTAGGTGAACTGACCGTCCCAACATGACCATAGTTGTTGACTGGTGTGTTCAGCATCAAAACCAAACAAAAGTGAAATCGAATTTATTTTCAAAATTGAACAATTCAACTTGTACACCTATGTAACGACTTGACTGTGTGTCACATATTAATTTCAGCCATTAATCCTTTCTGATCATGATCTACAATGTTTGTAATGCAGTTTATGTTATGTTGCGTAATATAGTTGATGTGAGAGTGACTTGTATTAGCTAAAGAAGCAAGTAGTGGATTATTTCTACCTGCTTTTCAGTTTCACACCGGATAGGTGGCAATCGAAAATGTTAATACTATCGACGAACGCAGATCTAAAATCATAAGAAACAGAGCTTTTGATTGCCATTTGTCGCCTGACTGGCGACAAATGGCAATCAAAAATACTGTTTCTAGCGATCTTTGATCCGTGTTCGTCGATTGTTAAGAGCCGCCTATCAGGTGTTTGTTTTGTTTTGTTTGTGTTGACAATGATTAAGTCTCAATCAATAATTTTTCAGTCATGTTGGGACTATTTCCTAGCTGTTTTCCTGGGTTGAATCAGTACTAAATAGTGGTAATAAAGTGTCTTGCTCAAAGACACAACACAGTGACTCCGGTGAGTCTCAAACTAGCAACCCTACCGAGCTGCTGCGCTCTTTAGTCTTACTTGCTTTTCGGTAAAACTGCTAGCATTTAGCAACCAAGTACTAAACTTAATCCTTGACTAAAACTCACTATTAAACTTATCATCTAATTTTCAATAAAACTGTTTGGTTCAGTAACCTGAATGTTGTGCTAAATATATATTACAGAAAGGCAAACAGAGAAGAATCTGATCAAACTGCTCCATCAGAACAGTTTATTCAGGGTTACACTGAATGATCTGGCCCGGAGGTTATAAAGCATTTTTCATGCTCAACTCAACTTAGTACGAAATGTCAACTGCTCCTTAACACTAAAATACAAACAAATAAAGAAGTTTCTTGCTTTAAGTCTCTCAGATGTTGTATTTATCAAGCTAATAAATGTTAAAATGCCAACAATTGTTGGCATTTTAATATTTATGAGCATGATAAATTTCATACTCATTGAGTTGAGCATGAAAAAAGTTTTATAAGATCGGGGTCAGGACTGTTTGGTTACCCGAATGGTGTATGTGTTAAACACAGATTACAGAGGGACAAACAGAATAGACCCTGAACAAACTGCTCCATCAATCAGATCAGGGTTTACTGTGTTTTATCAGGCCTATCTCTCCAAACAAGAAGTGCCAACATGGTATCACTCATATCCTACCTTAACACACATATCAGCACACATATTTGATGTAGCTTTCTCACAGCAATGCAGCTTGGCAGCATCAATGGCCGACACAGCTGATTTTGGGGGCTCTTCCATCAAGAAACATTGGTATAAGGGGTTCTGAAATATAGGAACAGTGTGCACAACTTTAGAAAAACAAAAATTTTCAGCGTAAAATTGTAAATATTTTCTTACCCATCAATTTTAACATATGTTTTGGGTGCTCAAAAGAACCGTCTCATTAAGACGGTTCTTTTGAGTACCCACAACATATGTTTTGGTTGAGAAATAAGAAAATTAAGTTTTCGTTACACACTCCTAACTAAAGTTCTGAGTGTGCTTTGGTTGAAAGAAATATGGTTAACCTACTCTAATGGTCCAAAATGATAATGACCCAAAACATGAGATTTAGGTATTAAAGGTTTATATGCGTAAATGCCTCTAATATTAACCGTGTGAATCACTCACTGTCTTAGATCATTGCGTTTAAATTAAAATAGCCATCACCTAAAACTAATGTTTCATCAGTTTCATCAGTTTCTTGCTTCAAAAGAATGATAAAACATAAACTCTTGGTAACGGCATGATGCATGCATGGATGCAAAGGAGGGTGACCCCCTGAAAAATCACAGCTATAGGGTTTCTTGCCAATACTGTTTGGGATCCCTGAAAAATCACAAAGCTACCGAGCCAGCATTCAATGTTTGGCCAACATCAGCCCACCAGCGAAACACCATTTAATGGTGTTTCGCTGGTGTGTCGATGCTGTCTAGTGGTATTTGAATCCCCACTCCCTATGATCATCAACTAAAAAACAAAACAAACAAAAAACGTCAGAGTTGGATCCCCTCTGACAAAACTTTCTGGATCCGCACGTGATGAACACTTAATTAGCACAATTTATATGTAGTGATTTGTATTAATGACCAGCCTTCTATAAATTGAGGGTGTGTGGTACTAGGCCAAGCTACCTGCTTCAATTAACCCAAGAACTACACTGTTTCCCACTCTGGTTGAAAATACAGGCTTACAACTTGAATCACCCGCAGGTTATCAAAATAAACTGTGAATAAGTGTAGTGCATAAATACATTCAACATGACCAGGGTTAATCTACACCTGATGTAAAGTCATAGTTATACCATGGATTGTCTGCCTGTACATGGAGATAATCCACGAGCTTTAGCATGTACAGATGAGAACTGGACAAATATGGTAGACCAGTTATACTATAACTACTTTATAACACCTACATCAGTGTAGACCTTGCACATCACAAGATATTTCGTGCTAAAGTTGGTAAGGGTGGTATAAAAAGCCTGATCCTCCACAAAGCCAAACTGACAGGTGTGACAAAATGTATGAACAGGTTAAGTAGAAATGCCTCAGAGGAAATATTGAAATGGCTGATTTTTTCTCCAACAAAAATGCCAATTTGCTGCATCTAAAAAGCCCTTTATACCTCAAGAATTGATTTTTCTTTCTAGAATCTTTCCAAGATTTTCAGAGAATGCACTAATTGGCCATTTCATCTTCAAATGGCTCATCTTTTGTGAAAAGCAATCTTTGTTGTAAGCGAACAACATTTATGCAGACCAGCCTGCACATCCGTGCAGTCTGATCAGCATCAATGTTGTCCGCTTCATAGATTATATAACAGCCACTCCTTCTTTACCCAAATTTTCAAGGTGCTAGTTGGTCTGCGTAGCTGTGCAGACTCGTTTGTGTATAACCTGGTGTGGAATCCAGGAGACACTGGTTTTCCCACGAGAGGGCCTAAATCTATTATAAACCAGCATAAAAATGAAAGGATCTTTTGCTCTATGGCATTAGCAGTAATAACTTTCCCTGAAGAACCATCTATCATATAACAAAATACTTTGTTGCTTTCCAATTAGCTGAAATTAATAGGTGACTTCCCCACTGTGCTAAATTTTTCCATGCCTTGGAAAAGGGCAGGTACGACTAAGTTCCACCAATGCTTAAAAACTGGGTATGTAATCATCAAAAGTGGCACCAATATGAAATTTGTTGCTATATGCTCCTGTGATATGTATAAGAATGGGAAAGTTCTTATGAGTACACAAACCCATATTTTTGACTAAAAAGATCATTTTGCAAAATCTCAATTTGTCCATTTATGTAATACAGTATAACCTCAAAAATTCAAACTCCCATTCCTGGAAATACTCGCTAATTCCAAATAAACATGATAAATTTGGGACCCACTGGATTCAGAGAATAGGACCTATTCATGATCCATTTTATAACTTTCTGTAATAACATATATGTTTTGGGTGTGTAAAAGTCTCCTTGAGAAGTTTCTTTTACGTGCCAAAAACACATGTTTGCTAGGGAAAAACTGATAGTAATCATTTTTGGGTCATATATTTTTTTGTCTACCTCCCTATAATAATTCGAACCTGGCAATTAAAAATAAAACCTCCGGTCCCAAGGACTTCGAATTAACGAGATTGACTGTACATGTAATAATGCATGAGGGGTACTCAAAGTGCTAATAGACTTTTTAAACATGATGTTAAGAAGCGTTAGTTGTGAGGGATACATGGATAGAATTGGCAGGAGCGTTCCTGGGGCATTTTACAGGGTACACACTCTTGATGGGGTCTGGGGGTACTCCAACCCCTGTATGGGACCAGAGATGAATCCATGAGAGAAAAAATGGTTGAGGACATTCCAAAGGGCTAAAATAAGCCCTCTATAGACATGCAACTAAACGCTATTAACTGCATTTTTTCAAAATTCAAATTAAGTACGGCAAAAGCCTGGCTTATATGGAAGTGGCCACTCAAAAGATGACCGATGATCGCTTAATGCAGGTCAAAAGTATTGCAGAATGCTCCAAAGGGAGCATTCTGCAAAACTTTAGGCCTTCATTAAGCTACAGTGTCATTAAGATCAGGTTTGATGTGTGTCTATCTTTGACTAACAAAACCTATACTTGCTGCGTCAAGTTGTACGCACATGCATATTTGCGTACACGTAGGCACGCCCCTGATTGGTAGGGGTAAAATGCACAGAGGTGAGACTATGCTGTATCCATGACAGGGGCGATAAGAAAACTATATAATTAAGAATACTGCTGCCAGGGTAAACATACTTATTAGGTACCAGTACCATTTCCCTTGGGAGGTCCCAATTAATTTCTTGTTATTACCAGAAAACCAAAGAATCATTACATCAGAATGGTAAAAGCAGGTGCACTATGCAGAAAAACACAATGGAAAAGTAAACATATGTATTTTCCTGGAGTGCTTCTTATATCCTATTTCATCATTATGTTGTAAGTATGTCAGGGCTACAGATCAGACACTTTTTCAGGTATATATGCATGGATAAGCAGGAGAAAGTCTTTCTGTTATCGTGTTGAATTTTGTTATGTACAGTACTATGTACACTCTCAGGGGCGCTTCAATGTGTACGCCAAAAACTTGCCACAGCAATTATCGGGTCTTTAGGCCAGAATTTTTTTATTAGTTGATTAAAATACGAACCCTCCTACTGTAATGTTCCAGAAAGTAGAAAAAAAAAATTTATTTCAAAAATTATTTTTTTATTTTATCTGCCGACTCTAAATATTATTTGCTTAGTTGAAAAAAATAATACATTTTTTAAGCTTCTGTCTGTGTATTTTATGAGTGTGACACTGTTAAAAGTGATTGTCCTGTCCAGAATTTTACAAAAATGATGAAATATATAAAGATTTAATACAGACTGTTGGTTTACCTAAAAAAAAAAGCTCTGAAAATGGGGAAAAAAAATAGGTTTGATGTGTGTCTATCTTTGACTAACAAAACCTATACTTGCTGCGTCAAGTTGTACGCACATGCATATTTGCGTACACGTAGGCACGCCCCTGATTGGTAGGGGTAAAATGCACAGAGGTGAGACTATGCTGTATCCATGACAGGGGCGATAAGCTTTTTTATTTAATTTTTTTCTCGTCCCCCCGACCCTTAATCTGAAAAAAAATTCCAGTAAATCAACTAATACAAAAAATCTGGCCTTAGCTACTTAATTTGATTTTTGGAAGGAAAAATGCAACTACTAATTGTGTTTTATTCCATGTCTTGAGAGTTTATTTTAGCCTAAACCTTTCTACCTAGGGTTTTCTCCCCTGGCCACACTAACCCCCACTGAGCAAAATCCAGGGTCTGCCTCAGGTAGGCCCCTGACTCCTTCCCAATGCATTTTATCCGATTTAATAAAAGATAATTTTTTTTACATTTTTTCGTGAAAGTACATGGGCGAAAGATCAAAATTATCAAAATCCTGAACTTTAGAAATTCAAATTTTAAAACTTGCAGGATGCAAACAAAAATGGATAATTTAAAGTTAAAATGATTAATTGTGTTTAGATAATCTGAAAACTAATCAAAGAAGCTATTATAATCTCCTTAATTCAGCATTTTGAGGCTGACTTTCTATGGAAAGTCAGCCTCAAAATCCTGAATTCAGGATTAATCCTGAAAACTTTCACCCATGAAAGTATGAACACCATGAGTTCAGTTCTTGGTCCTTTCATAAACCTCGAATAAACTGTTTGCAAATATCAGCAGGTGACAAATGTTGGCACTAGCTGGCAAAGAGTTAACAGTTTTCTCACAAGTCAAGTAGCAGAATTCCAACAATCCTTGACAGGTAGACCTCTCTGGCTTCCAAAGGCTGATAAGCATATGTCAGAGCTGAGATATTGGTAACCTTGTCTAAACAACTGCTCATGGCACCAGCTGTCCTGTACAACCAGAAGATACTATCTTCTAGCTAACATAAGTCCAGATAAGCAAAATGTTTGTGTAAATTGGGGAATTTTCACAAGGGCTTTACTTTATTTACGTGGATTTTCGTGCGAAATTTCGTGAAAATAAAACCCTCACGAAATGGCGAAATTACTCTGTTGTTTAAGTAGGCAAATCATGCCCTATTCAAGAATTTTAACGTCACAAATATGTCTTTTAATGCTATTCGTGAAAACAAAATTCTCACAAAAATTTCGGAATTTACACTACAGTATATATAAATTGTAGTTCTTTTCTTATGCATAATAAGTGAGCAGAGGACAACTGTCACTGTGCCACCTTTATCCAAACTTTGCAGGTGCATAGGTCACATAATGTAGAGGGTATTGGGCAATGTTCCGAGTGACCTTGTCCCCAAGGTGAAGGTCAAATAATGTATTTTCTAGTAAATGCATCTCCTCCTAAATCACATATGCAGCAACTTAAATTATTGCAGGTGCATTGGTCACATGATGTAGAGAGTACTGGGCAATGTTTGTGTGACCTTGACGCCAAGGTGAAGTTCAAAGGTCAAATAATGTATTTTCCTGTAAAAGCATCTCCTAAAATGTAGGACATATGCAAGTGCATAGATCACACTGGGCAATGTTTTGGCAGATCTTGACCCCAAGTTGAAGGTCAAAATAATGTATTTGCAAATAAATGCATCTCCGTGCCCTAAACTATTGGACGTAGTAACTTCAAACTTTGCATGTGCATAGGACACATGATGTAGATGGCACTGGGCAATGTTTCATATGACCTTGACCCCAAGGTCAAAAGTCAAATAAAGTTTATTTCTCTGTAAATGCATCTCTTGGTTAGAGCAAAAAGCCGGTGTTTGCAATGGTGTACCATTGACTGCAGTCTAGTTTGTACTCAAGATGAAGTGATAACTCTCACTTAAGCAGTTAAATACTTTAAATGCTATCTTAGTAGTGGAATAATTTGTTTGATTTGATTCTTTACGTCCCATCAACAATCTCACTCAGTTAAACAGGGACCGATCTTCCTGGGTTGAACCAGTACTAAGCTAGGATAAATGTGTCTTGCTCAAGGACCACAACGCAGTGACGCCAGTGAGGCTCCAACCCGTGGCCCCTCGGTCTCGAGTCATGCACTCTACCACTGAGCCACTGCGCTAGTGGAATTATAATCTGAACTTTCAACTACTCCCTCACTCTGTGTGTTTTGGGTTGGGCCGCATGGGGGGTGGGAATTTGTGTGTGGGGTGGGGGACATGCTTATGTGTATGTATGCATTCGCAAGTGAGAGGAGTGATTAGGCTTTGGGGAGTCTGCACAGAAATTGGATAATGAAAATACACCTATGACATGATGTTCACATAGTGTGAACAACTCATTAGCTTGAATGTGGTATACAAGAATTCATAAGTTTCAGAATTTTCTCAATCAAATTCTTCTCTAAAGTGATTATTCATTGCAAGCTGAAATATGAACATCTATAAATTTTATCTAAAACATTTACAAGCATTGCAAAAAAATAAAATATGATGGATCATATGTCAGTCTGACATGAAGTGTCTTAGCTATAGGAGCTGTAAACATGCATCAATATAATATGGGCCTCATCACGACAAAACATGTCTTTGGGGTTTCCGTAAGAGCGAGGCTCAAACCAGTCTCCTCAGCTACAGAGACTAGCTAGAAAATTGAAATTTCGCTTGTAGCAAGTTTAGACATGATACTTTACAATAAGCCATAACAAAGGCGCTGATCAGACTGCGCGAACACGCAGGCTGGTCTGCCCCTTTGTTGTTCCCAAACCTCCCAAGACAACTTTTCTCGCATCGAGGCCCATATTTTACTCATTGCATGCCGCATAATTCTTCATGCTTTTGAAGTCTTCTGCTGACATTTTTAAAAATTAATTTTTTCGAAAAACTCTTTCAGGAACACCATCAGAGTGTCAAACAGTTTGGGTCTTAATTTAGTCTGATTCAGGACCCGATGTTCTGTCAGTCCTGATCTGGGTCCAAACTCACAGTTTGCAAATGTTATCAGCAGACAACGACGCCACTAGCAAGGAAACCGTTAACATGACATTTTAAAATAAAATTCAGATAATTTATTCAAATGATGCCAAATTTAAATGCAGCGCCTGTTGACTACGGATGAAACCTTTTATGCAAACTGGGTAGATCCAGATCAGCTGGCTTCTCTGAAGCTAGCTGATCAGGATCCACACAGTTTGTCATTTTAATGGTACTGGATCATGCGATTGACAATTAAGAGGAACTCGTTACAGCAGCAGGATTCTGATAATATGCGAAATTAGCATCAGGCATGGCAGAACAGATAAGGGAACCTTGTGTGTTGATGTTTTACATCCAGCTAACAATTTTTTACGTCCCATCAACAATCTTTCAGTTAAACAGGGACAGGTCTTCCTGGGTTGAACCAGTACTAAGCTAGGATGAATGTGTCTTGCTCAAGGACCACAACGCAGTGACGCCAGTGAGGCTCGAACCCGCAGCCCCTCAGTCTTGTGTCAAGCACTCTACCACTGAGCCACTGCGCTCCCATTACATCCATCTAACAATTTTAAGTCATTTTAGGATAAAGATTGATAACGATTTGCCATGTACAATAAAGGGAAAAAGCAAAGGAATTTTTGCAAAGCTTGTAGCACCGTAAATAGACTGGCTCCCGTCGTCAAACTTAATTATGCATACTCAAAAGTATTTTTTTCATTGATTTCTCAATATAATGATGGCTGAGTATGTTCTAAGGGCTGAAAGAAAAGACAACTCTGATGGGAAAACAATGTTTGGATTATTTCTCTTGGTCAGAACATCCTTATTAAATCAATGAACATACGACAGGGAGCCAGTCTACACCGTAAACAGCATTGCCTTAACTCTCTTTGAAAGCTTGGTAATTCTTCATGAATATTTTGTTGTTTGCGGACATTTTTTTTCAAAATTAACTTTTTCTAAACATTAGGAATACCATCAGAGTCATTTTGGATCCAGTTTGATCCAGATCAGGTCCAAGGTACTGTTGGGCCTGATCTGGATACAAACTGTTTGCAAAGTCCCATCTCAATGAGCTCAGGATTTTCGAAGCACCCAAAACATACAGTAAAACCTGTGTAAAACGGACACTCAATAATAGACAATGACAAGTGGTAGCTTAATGATGGTCGAAAGTATTGCAGAATGCTCCCCTTAGAGCATTCTGCAATACTTTTGACCTGCATTAAGCGATAATTGGTCTTGAAAACCAACTTTCTGTCGTTAAATGAGTGGCTGTTTTACACAGTTTTGACTGTACCTTTAAACCAATGGATTGAAAAACAGATAATAAATAATTTGTTAATGTGGATCAATAAAGGTTTTTTCCTGAGTGCAAAAAAGGCAAGTTCTGTGTGTTACATGTACAACTGGTTTCTCTCAGAAATATCTTCTTTTGCCACACCTCTATGCATGATTTATTCCAGCTATGAATGCACCACTAAAAGAAAAACCAATCTTCCGGTCTTATCACCATGTAGGACTCAAACACGCCTGCCAAGTTTCAGAGACTATGAGCTTGCATGCGCGGATCCAGGAATTTTCGTCAGTGGGGGTCCAGGTCAATCTGACAAAAAAAGCTCTGTTTTTTTTTGTTTTTAATTTTTTAGTCCTCAGCTTATTTTACAGAAGTCAAATGGTTATTTTTAAAGAAAACTATCAATTTTCAAGGTTCCAGAGGGGATCCAACATTTTCCAAGGGGGGGGGGGGGGGGGGGGGGGGGGGATCCAACTTTTTCCAGGGGGGTCCAATTGCTTATTCCCTATAGAAACCCATATAACTTGTGATTTTCTAGGGGGGTCCGGACCCCCTGTCCCCCCCTCTGGATCCACACTTGGCTGGAATCTTGATATTGTGGATTCAGTACCTATAGATTTGATAAGCTACATGTAGACCGCAAGCAACAAATTCACATGTCAGTTGCATATAGTCTAAGGAGGTTTTCTAATGGGATGGCTCAATTTATACCACATTTGACCAAATCGCACATAACTTTTTTTTCAAAATTATAAACTCTGCCAATCAGCAGATGGCTTCTGATGGTCAAGATCCACACTGTCTTTTGTCCACGTAATGAATATAAAATTAGCCACTTAATTAGTTGATATAGTATAAAGCACCCATTAAGTACTAAGTGTGTGCATATATGTGCATTTGACCTTAATAGGTTGGATATGGTAAATTATTATTAGAATCCTTTTCCTATGAGACTGCAAGCTTTTCTTAAAGCAGGCTAATGTTATTTCATCTGGAATATTTTAACACTGGGTGTGCTGCAAGCAAAATTAGCAAACCAGGAACTATAAGTAATGACTGAATTGGACTAATCCCTTGTAATTTCTTAAATGAAGCAGACATATAGTCTCTGATCAGACTGCTCCTCTAGGAGCAGTCTGATCTGGGACTATTTTGTTTGTAAATGCTTTTCCTGTCTTTTCTGGTACTTGATATAATAGACTGCCCCCTGTCTTTATTATTTTTGATATCTCCTTAAAAAGTACATGTTTGTTTCAAGGTCAACCTATGACCATAATTTGAACAAACTTAGTAGGCCCCACACCCCCAAATGCTACATACCAAGTCCTAAGGTCATCAGCCTTCTGGTTCTGGAGAAGATTTTTTAAAGGGTTTTTACCTTATATGGGTGTGACGGCCATCATGGTCATGTGACCAGGACCGTTCAAACCAACTTTGGTACCTGCATCCTAATATCACGGCCTCCAATCTCTGCCTCCTTCTCCAAAAAGAGCAGAACGTAAAGGGAGGCTAAGGCCCTTCCGGGAAGCAGGCAGTGGGCATAAACAATGGAACAGGGTATATTAAAGTTGTGTTGACACATTTTCAATCATAAGTAAATTTTCAGCGCAAAACTCGAAAATCTAAGAATGCTATGCTTCGGGCAATTGTTCAAGCTATCCGTAGAGCATGCTGTTTGCACATTTGAACTTAGTTTGTAAGCGTGAGAGCTTTTCTCTCGTTGCACAGTTGTCCAAGAAACGGTGGTTCCCGCATGGTTTTGCCTTCTAACAAAACAAATAGTAGCGTTTGGACCCTTATTCATACTACCGAGGCCCCTCCACACCCATGTTGTCCCAAATGCAATTTTTCGAGATATTTCAATGATGATTGAGTGATTTAGAGCCAAATTTCTTTAGGAGCAGGAGGCGAAGGGCAGGAGAAGGAGGCTGGGAGAGGAGGAGCAGGCGGCGATGATATCAAAATTTGCATTGATTTTGCTTATTTTTAATAATATACTTATCCAATCTATATGAAACTTGCATGTAAGATACGAATGATTACGCTTATTCTCCCATTGTGTTGTTTGTTTAACCCAGAACGTCATGAGCTTGCTAGATTTGGTGCATTAGCCTATTTCTCACTCTATATTATAAGAGAGGTATATATAGCAATGTTTGTGATCAGAATAATTCAGTTAACAATAGCGTTTAATCATATATAAAATTTGAGTTAAATTGGCTGTAGTGGTTTCAGAGAAAATGTTTGAAAATGTTGATGGATGGATAACGGACAGACAGACTACGTACAATGGATACCGGAGTCATTGGTATACTATATATTAGCTCAGCCATGAGCCTTCGGCTCGCATGGGCTTAAAACATGTAATATTACCCAAGCATGGTAAGGAACTTGCTGCTTGCAATGCATGCTAGATTGGGAGAAAAGTTCAGGGTTGGTTATCTGTGTATTGTAACTGCGATTATAAGATCAAAGGTACATATCTGCTTATACTACTGTTTTTAACTATTGTCATGCTGAATATATTTATGTACTAAATGCCTCCCCTATTTCGATCCGGCTTACCTGCAGCATTCCAGTTGCAAGCATGCATTTTCAATCAGAGTGAAAAACAGTGTAGATCCAGATCAGATGGCTTCATCAGAAGCCATCTGATCTGGATCTACAGTGTTTTCAAAAATGATAAATCCGGGTTTAGCAGAATGGGGGTAAATATTCCTTCTTATTGATAAGATTCCCTCATAATTTTAGGCATTACATATTTGAAATAAGTTTTCTCCTTGAATGCTGGGTAAATTTGCTTTTTTTTTGCAATTGTTGTCAACACCATTAGGTAATCATACAGTTTGGATCAATTTCAGGTCCGACATTTTTGTCCGAAGTTGACAAAAGTTGGCACTTGTAGGGAAAGAGTTGAGAGAAAATTTGGGGTGTGAAATTTTGATCTGATGCAGGTACTCAAAAGAACAATATCAGTGAGACAGTTTTTTTGAGTACCTACAACACATGCCTGCCCCAGAAGCGCAGTGAAGGTAGTCCGATTAAAAATTTGACTTCAGTGGACAACAAGAGAGAGATCATGAGTTTGAACCCCGGCTCAGGAAGCAGTACTATAAACATTTCAGGAAACAAAGCACTTGGATAAGGCATGGACATTGGTTTTAGCTGGATATGTCCCTCCCCTACCCTGCTCAGGGGCTGGGAGGCTGTAGTTACAAATGACTGGTGCATAAGCATCAATAGAAATGATATCCTTACGTAAATGGATCCCCAACTAAAATTGCCCATTTGACAAACAATGGGAGGCTAAGGTAGTGATTTCATTTCTAAAGCATCAAAGGTTCTGAACAGTTTGTATGTCAAGTTCTACAGAATATTTAGGGTTACCAGAGTGTTAAATTCCCTAATCCTCCAACTCTACATTATGTTGTGATACTCATTGGAAGAGTCTCATTGATACGCTTCCTGTCCAATGAGCAAATGATTTCATGCAAAAATAAAAGCAATATTGACATTTTCGCCATCCTCCAGTGGATGGCAATTATAATTGACTAAGTTCGCAACATGTATGGTAGCACCTGCTGAGTGGTGTAGCATGAGATAGTCATTTCTGTAAAAGTTACCTGTATGTATTGTCTTATGGTGTCACAACACTAAAATGACACACCCAGCTCATCGCCATCTCCGCTTGCGGAGATGACGATGAGATAGGTGTGTCATTTAATAAACCATTTGGTTTGATTTGATTCTTTACGTCCCATCAACAATCTTTAAGTTATATAGGGACCGGTCTTCCTGGGTTGAACCAGTACTAAGCTAGGATAAATGTGTCTTGCTCAAGGACCACAACACAGTGACGCCGGTGAGGCTCGAACCCGCAGCCCAACAGCTTTCAAATGGCTTCTGTACTTTCAGTCAGCAGACCACAACCCACTTTAGTTAAGTGCTGAAAGATGGCATCTTTTTTGAAAAGCTTATACTTGTAGATTTAAATAATTGTCTAATTTAAGACATGGAGCTGGTTCTAATTATGCCTATCATATTTAACACTTGCCCTGCTTACCCCGGATTTATCAATTTTAGAAAACACTGTAGATCCAGATCAGCTGGCTTCTGAGGAAGCCATCTGATCAGGATCCACACAGTTTTCCACTCTGATTGAAATTACGTGCTACACAACTGGATGGCTGCAGGTTAACATGATAAAAGTTAGGGAGTAGTGTAGTGCATCAAAATATTCAGCATAACTAAGGTTAAAGTTATGCTATTTTAATATTTCTGTGCTACTTCACAAGTGTTTTCACTTGGGGAAATACCATAGTTACCATTATTATATATAATGCACAGGCTTAAGAAGTTTTCTCATGGTTCAACTGTCATAGGGTAATAATTTACGGGTATTTCATCTGTTTTGCAAAAGTTTAAGGACATCTAAAATGAAAATACATGTACTCTACCCCCATCCCATCTCTAATCCCCAATTATTGATACCAGATGCATTTTGAATCTAAAATCCACTGAAAACAAACGGGCATGCAAAGCATCCCAGCATTCAGAGTTAAAACAAAGCTTTAGTCAGTCAAAATGAAGGTTTCAAATAATTCAGCTGACAAGTCGCCAGATCATTTTTTTATAAATGTGTTAATAACTGCAGACAGTGTCTCTACCAACTGACCTAACAGGCCTAGTGATCAAGTTATTGCAACCTTGTCAAGCAGGCTGATCCATATCACTTACCCTGAGATCCACTGGGCCACAGGCCTTCTCTACCCGGTTAATGATATTGTTCACACTTTCATGTTCTTCATTCCTGCTTACAAAGTTTAATGACTGGGGACAGTCTCTTAGTTACCAATTGAGCTCCCCAGCCTATAGTGAGTTATTGCTACCTTGTCTAGCAGGCTAATCCATATCACTTACCATGAGGTCCACTGGGCCACAGGCCTTCTCTACCAGGTTAATGATATCGTTCACACTGTCATGTTCTTTATTCCTGCTTCGAAAGATTTAATGACTGGAGACAGTCTCTTAGTTACCAATTGAGCCTATTGTGAGTTATTGCTACCTTGTCTAACAGGCTAATCCATATCACTTACCATGAGGTCCACTGGGCCACAGGCCTTCTCTACCGGTTTGATGATACCGTTCACACTGTCATGTTCTTCATTCCTGCTTACAAAGTTTTAAGACAGTCTCTTAGTTACCAATATTGAGCTCACATGCCTATAGTGAGTTATTGCTACCTTGTCTAGCAGGCTAATCCATATCACTTACCATGAGGTCCACTGGGCCACAGGCCTTCTCTACCAGGTTAATGATATCGTTCACACTGTCATGTTCTTTATTCCTGCTTCGAAAGATTTAATGACTGGAGACAGTCTCTTAGTTACCAATTGAGCCTATTGTGAGTTATTGCTACCTTGTCTAACAGGCTAATCCATATCACTTACCATGAGGTCCACTGGGCCACAGGCCTTCTCTACCGGTTTGATGATACCGTTCACACTGACGTGTTCTTCGTTCCTGCTTACAAAGTTTTAATGACTGGAGACAGTCTCTTAGTTACTAATTGTCTAGCAGGCTGATCCATATCACTTGCCATGAGATCCACTGGGCCACAGGCCTTCTCTACCCGGTCAATGATATCGTTCACACTGTCATGTTTATCACTTACCATGAGATCCACTGGGCCACAGGCCTTCTCTACCCGGTCCATGATATCATTCACACTGTCATGTTTATCACTTACCATGAGATCCACTGGGCCACAGGCCTTCTCTACCCGGTCCATGATATCATTCACACTGTCATGTTTATCACTTACCATGAGGTCCACTGGGCCACAGGCCTTCTCTACCCGGTCGATGATATCGTTCACACTGTCATGTTTATCACTTACTATGAGGTCCACTGGGCTACAGGCCTTCTCTACCCGGTCAATGATATTGTTCACACTGTCATGTTTATCACTTACCATGAGGTCCACTGGGCCACAGGCCTTCTCTACCCGGTCGATGATATCGTTCACACTGTCATGTTTATCACTTACCATGAGGTCCACTGGGCTACAGGCCTTCTCTACCCGGTCAATGATATTGTTCACACTGTCATGTTTATCACTTACCATGAGGTCCACTGGGCCACAGGCCTTCTCTACCCGGTCAATGATATTGTTCACACTGTCATGTTTATCACTTACCATGAGGTCCACTGGGCCACAGGCCTTCTCTACCCGGTCGATGATATCGTTCACACTGTCATGTTTATCACTTACCATGAGATCCACTGGGCCACAGGCCTTCTCTACCCGGTCTATGATATCGTTCACACTGTCATGTTTATCACTTACCATGAGGTCCACTGGGCCACAGGCCTTCTCTACAAGGTCGATGATATCGTTCACACTGTCATGTTCTTTAAAAGCTGTGATACATTCCTGCTTACAATCGTCATCCTCCACTTTCTCACAACAGTGTAGACCTGAAGTATTCAATTCTGTATTTAGACCAAATATTTGGACATTACATGAGCAGCAACATGAGATTTCCAACAATGTGGTACATGCGACCAGCAAAGCTCAGACCAGCCTGCGCATAGGCACAGTCTGATCAGATCCTTTGCTAGTCGCTAGAATATTATATGAATATTAAGCTACTGACCTAACATCATTTGGAGTTTCTAAGCTTAAAAGGAGGCTGCACAGGCTCTTCTGAGGGGGTGTGGGGGGGGGGGGGGGGGCGACAGGCAGAATTCAGGCTGGACAATGTTGTTTTCCTTTTTTTAGTCCTCAACTTCTTTTACGGAGGGGGTCCACTGGTTTTAGTACAGAGAAAACTATAATTTTCCAGGGGGGGTAGGGGGGGGGGGGGTTCCAACATTTACAGGGGGGTTCAACTTTTTCCAGGGGGGGGGGGGTCCAAATGCTAATTTCTATAGAAACCCATATAACTTGTGGTTTTCCTATCCCCCCCCCCCCTCTGGATCTGCACATGTGTACTCTTCCATCTACAGTACGCTTCCATAGTCATTATTCTTAAGGAGTCCAGAAACAGTGCAATATGGGTAATCAATGTTATTTATTCCCCAGCTTTAAACCAATCATAATTCATCATTTATGTGACATTAAGTGGGTTTGAGGTCATGAAAAATAACTCTAGTGGAAATATTAACAACCAATAAAACCTCACACTGAAGAGGATTGCAAATATAGACTGTGCAAACTAGCATACCCCCATCAACTTTACAAAGAAAACATAGCTTTTACACAGCCCTAGCTGCACACCGCAAAACATAAAAAATGATGTGAAAAGACACAGATCAGTGTGAGCATAAAAATTATAATCTGATCTCAACCTTAGTTGTGCTTTCAGTGGGTAATAATTTATATAAGGACCCTTGGTGTCTTGACCCTTTTCATTCTGTATGTATACCGCTAAAGAGTGAAGACCCAGATGAAATGTCACATAAGGTAGCATTTCATCAGGGTCTGCACTGTTTGCTAAGATAAAACTATTTTCAGGGACAAATAAACATCATTTTATAGAAATTTTGACCAACAACCACATAAAATATACAAAATGAACAATTCCATACCATTGCTGCAGACAGGAAGCACTCTAGCACGTACTAACCTGTCACCTTTGGCTCGGTGCACACTGGGATAATGAACTGCCATTTTTATTAAAATATCTTATGCGATCACTGATTGCATGATTCAGGGCTTTACATCCAAAAAATATTGACTAATAGAGAAATGGAGAACTTTCAAAAATGCAACTTCTTGCTATTTTAAACAACAAATTATGTCACTACAGGAGGGTGAGAATTGAACGGGACTAGCATGATACCGCTAGCTACCCATATTTCAATGCCCAAAATGCAAGAGATCTAGATGAGGTATCTTCAGGTCTCGCGAGAATGATTCCATGATACAGTAAAACCTGTGTATAACTCAAAAATAGACAAAAAAAGACCTTAATGCCAAATGGTAGCTTAATGAAGGTCAAAAGTATTACAGAATGCTGCATTACTTTTGACCTGTCTTGAAAACCAATTTTCGGCTAATTTTCGGTCTTTTTGAGAGTGGCAGTTTTACACAGGTTTTGCTGTACTTTTTGATATGAATGGGCCAATCATCAGAATATGGTGGAAACCTGACTTACTATTTGATTGGGTTGACTGGGTTTGTTTTTGTACACACTGGTACACACTCCGGTCTCCCCCTTTACAGGTCTCTCGGAGATGTTTTCTATGTTCTAGCGCCAGGGAATCAGAGAGATACATGTGCCAACATGTAGACATACAGTTCGGGTTGTTAGGACTGGCTCTCTGGCAACACTTCTCGCCATCTGTAACAGAATCATTTTTATAACACTGGGTTATTTTCAAAATATGGAATTATTTTTCAAATATCGAACTTTTGTTCAAATATGGAATTTGAGATAACAAGGCCAGGAGTAATTTCTGGAATCAGACACATGGCAAAAATTTGAACAACAAATTGCCAATTATAGATGAAAAAGAAGTCATTTAGGGGATAACTGTATTCAAATTTTCATTTGGGGAGGTATATCCTTGAATATACAGTCGAAAATTTAGTTTTAAGGCGACGCACGAGCGGAGCGGTAAAATGTGATTTCCGAACGTATATCCGACGATATACCTCCCCAAATGAAATTTTGAATATGGTTATCTCAATTCTAATGCACTTCTGCAGTTTCACCTTAAATTTGAGCGTCGCAAGCCGCATACTATCGCACGTCATCAAACAAAAGGTGACGTAATTAATGACGTTGAACTGATTCCTACAGTGTATCACAGGATTACTGTCGCAAATTTTTGACATTATCCAATCAGATGTAGCGTTACAAAAGCAAGTGCATTAGAATTCTTTATCATGCTTCCATGAGCTAAATCAGACTTTTACAAATACAGATCCCCGCCCCCTGGCAGCCATGTTTTAGCCAGGTGAGCTAAAAATGAAAATTAACCTTGGTTTCACTTATTTATATATGTGATATTCCTTTATAAAAGAGTACATCCCATTTTTTAAACACAATTTATTACCTAAATGTGCAAGTTTGCTACGTACCCCAAGCATAGCAATATTAAGGGAATACACTGTACCTTTTTGGCGTGCAATGCAGTCAAACAATTTATCTTCAGTATTTCTACTGCAATGTGTCTCAATGTCTTCTTCGGACTCAGCCTGAAATGGCAAAAAGAATGATAAGTTACATGATATCACACACTGTATTTGTTTAAACAGTCATGCTTCGTGACGATAAATGGAGAAAGCAATTTTAAATTTTTTATGAAAGCTGCAACTTGTAATGACAAGTTGCAGCTTTCACAAAAAGTTAGTCCCCTAGAATGGAAAATTTGGATGATCACAGGTCACAGTAAAAAGATAAAATACCACATATAATGGCCACACTATTAGTGAGCTACAGTTATACTGATATTATTAATTAGGCTGTTGTTTTTTTTATTTAAAGTGTCATCAAGTGAGGTCACAGAATACAGCATGCTGTTTTAATGATTCTTGCCATGTATGCTTCTTGCTGACAGCTCCGTTCATGGTAATTATGCTATCAAGGAAACAGATTTGATTTGGGAATGGATTCAGGAGATATTACAAATTGATGAAGGCAAGAAACTTTCAGAAAAAGTTTTACTTTATTTTTTTTTCTTAAGGTGAGGGTGTGTATATGTCAGTTATTTTCGGTATTTTAGTCTGGCACCTTGCAGCATGCCATAAATCTTAAAGGAGTGAAACAAACAAATGTTCTTGTTAAAAATTGCAAAGCTTCCTGCTGATAAATTACTATTCTAAATGCAGGTGCACACAAAAATACAGAATATGCAATATACATGAATGCAGCTGTCAGCGATTTTGCACCACTTTTTTCACAGTCTGCCATAAATAATTTTAAATTCTCAGAACAAGATTTACAGAGCTGTATTTTGGCAAGAAATTCACATTTTCAAAAAGTGTCAGACAAGAAGTCCAGATGTGTATGCATAATAATTCATAATTTCTTAGGTTCAGACAAACGCGATTTCCGAGCATAAAAGTGTGAATATTTTCTTATCCATCAATATTAATATTGTTTAGGGTGCTCTCAATGAGAGGTTTAGTTTTTTAGTGTGTTTTTTCATGTTTGGGTCTGAGGGGTGTTGTTAAGGATAATACTCCACATATCTATTACGGTAAGGCTAACATATGCATGAGAAGAGGAAAACGGATGCAAAAATCTCTACATGCTCATTGACCAAAACTATCTGCTTGCATTCAGTGTGCCTGTTTTATATTTCCTATCAGCCCAATGATAACTGCCATATTCCACTGAATAAATGCACATGTTTTATAAGCACACCTATGCTGCCTTATACAGCATTTCATCTGGGTATTCAGAATGAAAAGGGGTTAATTTACCAAAGAAACCATGATTTTTTTTTGTCCTAATGTTACTACTGCTTTCACTGGTTAGACCAAAAGAAATTAAGGCCATTTTTTGAAAAACGGATGCGGCAGTGGGGGGGGGGGGGGGGGGGGGGGGGTATTTTTCCTTTTTATTCAATGAGCTGCAGGCAGAACTTTTTTTTAAAAAAACCTCCGGACCATATTTTTTAAAGATGTGCTTGTACGGTTATTTATTCAGATAATAATCTCGTCAGACCAAAAAATGGATAGGGAAAGCATCTGCACATCAACTACCGGTAGATTTGATTTCATCACAACTTACACTGTTGGGGCTTAACTGCACAGTGGAAAATGTGACATATAAGTATTAGCGCGTCATGGCAGAAATGAAGGCGAGAATAATAAAACAAACCAACATTAACCACAATGGACCACAACTTCTGAGTGGAACCACATACTGGTTATTGATCTGGAACTGTGGTGTTCATTTCATTTTTATTTTTAGAAAGCGAAAAAAGGCACAATGGGGGACTTTTTCAACTAGATGCGGCAGTGCCTGAGAAACGATTCTATTTTTTCACCAGCCGCCTTACATAAAATTTCTTGTATCTTGTATCTTGCAAGGGCCATGCAATTAAGGACATATGGAATTTTCAGACCTGAATGTTGCTCATGCAATATTCTAATCACTAACAGAGCTATACGATGCCACATCTGACAGTTCAGTGAGTGGCATTGCATGTATGATGCACACACCGGGAAGGCGGCAATCAAAAACGTTAATACTATCGGCGAACGTTGATAAAAAATCGTAAGAAACAGTTTTTGATTGCCATTTGTCGCCGGCAACAAATGACAATCAAAAACACTGTTTCTAGCAAATTTTGATCGGGTTTGTCGATTGCTATTAGCGTTTTTGATTGCCGCCTACCCAGTGTGATGCAGAGGAATCCAGACTGTTGTGTATTAATGTCAGTGTCACACCTATTAGTTGTCATTAGACTGGCTAAAAAAATAACTCCTGGCATTTTTTCAGTAATCTTGCACCAAAACATCTGGCATACTGCATTCCAGAGCTGGTACGGCATCAAGCAAAACGGGGAATGACGTGGAGTGGAGACAGCATCTTGAAGTTCTGGCCATTCTGTTCTATTCTGTTCCAATCCCAATAACATTCTATTACATTCCTTGTGAGTTTCAGAGTTTCATTTTTATGAAATTAAAATTCATGACAGTATGAACGACAAAGGTGCAGTTGAAAGCAGTGTTGATGTTTTACGTCCCAGTCAACACTTTTTCAGTCATATCAGGTTGCTTCCTCTGGGTTGAAGCAGTAATGACAATAAACCCCCAAAAATGACTTAGCAAATCAGATCAGGATCCACACTGTTTTCTATTCTGATTGAAAATACATGCTTACAACTAGAATGCAGTGGAGTATCATGATAAAAATTAGGGAAGAGTGTAGTAGCTAGATATATTCAGCATGACAAGGGTTAAGTTTCATCAGGACACATGCCAAAATATATTTTGGATGAATATCACAAAAAATGAGAAGTATTGGTTCTGCCATGTAAACACAACCTCTCAAGATTACAGTATAAGAGATTTCAATCACACACTTGTATAAACAGGAAGTTTCTGTTTTTCCCAGCATGCAACAGTTCAATCAAGTAAGATGTCAGCCATGACACAGATCACCTGGCTAGCCAAAATTGATTTCTTACAGGTTTGAATAAGGTAATCAAAGGAAAATCACATAAAATATTTGGCCTCAATCCCCCACCCCACTCCCCTAAAAAGGGGTTTTATCTTGTTCATGATCTTTGTTGGAAGCAATAAATGATAAACATGGAAGATCTGGTTACATTGCATTTTTGCACAAAGTTTATTCTGACAAATAACTATATATAACAATATACAATAACAATATACTCGTACAGGCACATTTCGGTCGGGGTATAATTTTCAGACTGGGAAATTGTCCAGTTTGTAACTGAGAGAATTGCTCTATTTTCAGATCCATTAGGAACACCAACAAGCTGTCAATATGATAGCACACCTACAGGTAAATCAGAAAGAGGTCAAAGTTCTCTCCCCCAATGAACATCAATCATCGAACACTTGTCATCCACATAAATCACCCTTAATTGATGTTTCTTCTCAGTTTCAGTATAGTTCAATGACTTACTTGGAATAAAAAAAAAAACTGCAGGAAAAAAATCAAAAAAGGTTTGCATGAGCAAAAACAACTACCAGTAACTCAGGGTCCAATTTCTTCTTGATATGGAGTCTGTACCATTCCTAAGAAAACCCAGTATAAACTGCCTGCCAGTAAAACACCATTTACAGGGTTCATACAGGTAAGTACAGGAATAAAATTCAAGGACTTTTCAAGGACTTCTAAAAGCCTCTCCAACAGTTTTAATGAAAATGTTAAAATTCTTCTTCAGAAATGCTAGACTGAGATAATGGAGATATCAGTACTGCAAAATTAGTATATAATTATTGTGCCTATATTTGGTGCAGCATATGCTGCACCAAATAAAGGCACAACAATTTATACTGATTTAGGTCTCTATCAACAGTCCTACAGAAAATAGTAGAATTCAAGGACTTTTCAAGGCTTTTGATTGATTTTCCAGTACTTTTCAAGACAGATTTAATTTTCAAGGACATATTTTCAAGAAAGCCCCCTAAATTCAAGTACTTTTAAAGCCTGTGCGAACCCTGATTTAAGTGGCGTTTCGCTGGCAGACCAATGACGACCCAACATTGAATGTTGACTGGGTATATAATATAGCTTTGTGATTTTCCCGGGGGTCTGGACCCCGTGCCCCCCTCCTATGGATCTGTGTATGTACTTACCTGTACAAAAGCTGCTCCACAAAGACATGATAATGTAATTTACGACATGGCCTCCCTAATTTAATTTTTACCTGTATCCATACAAGCCTCTCTGCATAGGCATGATTTGGTATTACAACATAGCCTCCATGATTTATTTCTCACCTGTATACAAGCCTCTCTACAAGGACGTGATTTGGTAAAATTACAACATGGCCTCCCTCCTATATACAAGCCTCTCTACAAAGATGTGATTTGGTAAAATTTCAACATGTCCATTCTGATTTACAGTGTATATATTGTAGGCAGGGGGATTGGGGAATTCTCCTAAATTTTTGAAAGATCCCTCCTAATATTAAGGAGGAGGGCTATTTTTATACTGTTTGACAACGAGGAGAAAATATTAAAATTTAAGTGGCAGCGCTGTGGCTCAGTGGAAGAGTGCTTGACTTGAGATAGAGGGGTTGCGGGTTCGAGACTCACCGATGTCACTGCATTGTGTCCTTGAGCAAGACACATTGATCCTTGCTTAGTACAGCATCTGTATAATAATTATATAAGTCTCACTGCAAAGGTGTGATTTGGTAAAATTACAACATCACACTGGTAAATGTATATGTCGATTTGGTGGTATTTACGCGTATTGCCGGTACTTCATAGACCGGAAGTGGTAGATATTGGTGTTAATACTATATAGAAAAAAATGCCATATGCCTAAAGGACTATAGAATTAGATCAATTTTAAGTATTTAGTATGTGCATGGCGATTTATGTAAGCATTTAGGAGTAGATTAGAGTACCGATCTCCCAGATCGGTACTCTAATCTATTCCTAAATGCTTACATAAATCGCCATGTGCATGCCGAATACTTAAAAATGATCTAATTCTATAGTCCTTTAGGCATATGGCATGTTCATCTATATAGTATTAACACCAATATCTACCACTTCCGGTCTATGAAGTACCGGCAATACGCGTAAATACCACCAAATCGACGTATACATTTACCAGTGTGAACATGACCTCCAAGATTTATTCTTACCTGTATACAAGCCTCTCTGCAAAGACGTGATTTGGTAAAATTACAACATGGCCTCCCTGAGAAAATTTCCATTTCTTCTAACACTGAAAAAGACAAAAACAAAACTGAAAGGGTTTCAACACATAACAAAATTATTAAAGGTTGTTTGATTTTTATTATATTTTGAGTTGTGCAAGGGGTAGAGACCCGAGTCTTTGCATGGCCTATAATGCTAAAAGATTAGCAGATCCTTTCTGATACATGAGTGTACATGTACCAGCCTTTCAGACAAAATTTAAATGCATCTAATACACTTAAATGAAATACTGACCTCAACCAACCCACCCTCCCACACCCCCTGGAACATATGCAACTGGGATCCAGTATAGCTATGTCAAGGTCATATATTTTGGTTTATTTGGAAGGTATACACAGAGTTCAAAAAAGTTACCGCCAACTTTACCGCCATTTAAGACGAATGGGATTTCCCATCCTTATTAATTGGACCAGTCCATTTCTCTTTTAAGAGTTGCTGGGTGGTATTTTTCCATTTTATTCAAATTTTAATAGAACCTTCTGTAAGCAAATGGTGGAGACCCTGATCAGAAGCCGCAGAAGATCTGGGTCTCCACTATTTGCCTATGTCCCACAAAAAGGACGCTTTATAAGGCTTATATGGGTTAAATTTTGTTTCATGCATGTTCTGGATTCAGTTGAACAATAATCCAAAAGGACCATCTGCCATTTAGTCTGGTCACAATCCAGCAAGCTGTTTAGGAGATGTTGTTGAAACCAAATGGACGATGACGGCATCTGACTGAAAATCACAAACTTCAATACTAACGAATACCTGAGTAGCCGAACAAATTGACTCGAAAAAAAAAACATTTCAAGAAAAACTCAGCTAGTCTGTTTACTTTGAACATTTATTTTGTTCCTAAATCCTGATCAAGGCAGGGCTCGAAAAATCCGCTTGTCCACATGCATTTACAAATTTACTCCCTCAATCAGACTGCAGATCGAGCAAGTGAAAATTTGGATGATTTCTAATGTAAATTAGAATTTTCTCCATATATACCATTAATTTCTGCAATGTTTATAAAGAATTTTCAAGGTCTCGGCTAGTAAAGGGACTGTACTGTATTACATGTATGATACCAGATAAAGGGACTGTACTGTGACTTAATTACTATAACGATACCGGAGTATATTTCACTTGAGTTTTTGTCTTGAAACTCCGGGAGAATGTGTCATTATTACAAAACACCATAAAATACCGCAAATACAGCTGTCAATTTGACATATCGATAAAATTCAAATAGCAATAATTGTATCAGCGAGATCAGTGAATGGTTCAATAAACCACCAACATTTTTGTTCTAATCTACAAAAAATGTACCCAAATTATTTTAACCTTAACCTGCCGGTATTGTCTGCTGATCGATTACCTTCGAAAACAGTTTGGACCCAGATCAAGCCCGACAAACTGTCGGGCCTGATCTGGATCTAAACTGTTTGACGCTCTCACATGATACATGTATTCCCCGAAATATTTATCAGAAGTTGATTTTGAAAAAAAAATCAGCAAGCAGACGACACAAAATCATGAAAGATTATTCCCAGCATGCAAAAAGTTACTTTTAGTATAATACCTTATAATTGTAAGCTACGTAGGGAGGCAAGAAAGCTGTAAGCTAGGGAGGCGAGAAAGCCCTGACTCATCTGTAATGTTCTGCCCAAAATGATCAGGGCATATTAATGTTTAACAAAATATATTTATCAGTGTTTATATTCAAAGATTTTAGTAATTAGTAAAATCTTTGAATATATGTCACTAATGAATATATTTCTAGGCGGAGTAACGTCAACGTCAGCCAAAAACGTTCTTTATCGATATTTGCATGATGTCATTCACATATCGTCACAACGTTATGTTTACGAGTTTTGCGCCCTGGCTGTTCCACACCTCAGTTACAAATGAAATATTTCACTTTATAAGGATAACTGACGGGGATTAAGTAAATTTGATTGATAATGTAGAATGTAAATAATGGACACATTTTTTTTGTCCAGTCTGACGGTGACTTTTGGCTACATCACCAATAATTCTCCAAATGCTAAAATATCTAGTCTCTAGTGCGCCATGTAATACAAAATTTGTTTAGAAGCAAAAGAATAGTACCTTCTCTTATTGTTAAACTCCAAAGCTTGTGTTTTGTGTGAGCATGAACACGGCCTCCAATCACTGCCTCCTTCTCCAAAAAGAGCAGAACGTAAAGGGAGGCGAAGGCCCTTCCGGGAAGCAGGCAGTGGGCATAAACAATGGAACACGGTAAGTTGTGTTGACACATTTTCAATCATAAGTAAATTTTCAGCGCAAAACTCGAAAATCTAAGAATGCTATGCTTCGGGCAATTGTTCAAGCTATCCATAGAGCATGCTGTTTGCACATTTGAACTTAGTTTGTAAGCGTGAGAGCTTTTCTCCCGTTGCACAGTTGTCCAAGAAACGGTGGTTCCCGCATGGTTTTGCCTTCTAACCAAACGTATAGCAGCGTTTGGACCCTTATTCATACTACCGAGGCCCCTCCACACCCATGTTGTCCCAAATGCAATTTTTCGAGATATTTCAATGATAATTGAGTGATTTAGAACCAAATTTCTTTAGGAGCAGGAGGCAAAGGGCAGGAGAAGGAGGCCCGGGGAGGAGGAGGAGGAGGCGGCGATGATATCAAAATTTGCATTGATTTTGCTTATTTTTAATAATATACTTATCCAATCTATATCAAACTTGCATGTATGAATATTTCAAACCATTTAAATAAATCGAAATTACTTCGCTTTAAATGTCCGTACACGCATTATAAAGGAAACAAAAGCGTTTTGCTTATTCTCCCATTGTGTTGTTTGTTTAACCCAGAACGTCATGAGCTTGCTAGAGGTATATATATTATAAGAGACCGTATATATAGCAATGTTTGTGATCAGAATAATTCAGTTAACAATAGCGTTTAATCATTCGTATCATACATGCAAGTTTGATATAGATTGGATAAGTATATTATTAAAAATAAGCAAAATCAATGCAAATTTTGATATCATCGCCGCCTGCTCCTCCTCTCCCCGCCTCCTTCTCCTGCCCTTCACCTCCTGCTCCTAAAGAAATTTGGCTCTAAATCCCTCAATTATCATTGAAATATCGCGAAAAATTGCATTTGGGACAACATGGGTGTGGAGGAGCCTAGGTAGTATGAATAAGGGTCCAAACGCTACTATACGTTTGGTTAGAAGGCAAAACCATGCGGGAACCACCGTTTCTTGGACAACTGTGCAACGGGAGAAAAGCTCTCACGCTTACAAACTAAGTTCAAATGTGCAAACAGCATGCTCTACAGATAGCTTGAACAATTGCCCGAAGCATAGCATTCTTTGATTTTCGAGTTTTGCGCTGAAAATTTACTTATGATTGAAAATGTGTCAACACAACTTACCGTGTTCCATTGTTTATGCCCACTGCCTGCTTCCCGGAAGGGCCTTCGCCTCCCTTTACGTTCTGCTCTTTTTGGAGAAGGAGGCAGTGATTGGAGGCCGTGATGAAATAGGGATAAAACAAAAATAAATGGCGATTTTGGACATTTCAAGTGACATTTTGAGAAGCAGGTTTAAATGCACTTAATATGAAGACAACAAGCGTTTAATGTCTTTCTAAAAGCTGAGTCTTCACTGTTTGCAAAATACTCGTTTAGGGGTTTCCCGAATACAAAGGGTTAAACATCATTAATTTTAAGTGTGCATGTAAATTCATTGTTTGCACCTAGCTATAAAGGGTGCATCCTGACATACAGTGCATTAGTATTGCATGTCTAAGCAGACTATTTCACTTCTTTGCTGTATATTTTTAAAAGCCACCTCTTGTTTGGTTGTGTTTCAACTTCCCATGCCGTGTTCATGCTCATATCCAGAGAGTATCTAAAATTCCGTACAGCAGAATGTCAACTTCTGATGTCTACCTAGCATGCAAAGTTGATTACAGGATATGTGCTGATTGATGTGACCACAAAACATGCCCTGCCAGCCAAGAGTGACAGTGATGTCATGTTTTGTTTACAAAGTTATCATGGTCTTATCATCAATAGATCACTTGTTACTATCTGCAGGATAGGATTAATATACAAGTGATCTATCGATTAGCGTTAGCTTTAGTGGAGTGTACAAGTTAAATTTTACTTAACAATTGTAAACAAAATATTACGTCACTGCCCCTCTTGGTTGACACAACAGTAAAATATCAAATTTTCTTTAGGGCCACACAAGGGGAGTAACTTAATGGTAAACAATTTTACACTCAATTAAATGGTTCATAACTGATTTCTTTGCGGTTTAGTGGTTTTGCTCTATGTGATCTATTGGCCTGTAGCAATCTGAGGCGGAGAAACTCATCATAATGGTTATTTTATCTCTTTGCATGCTGGGTAATATTTAGACTGGCTCCAGTCCTTAAACAATTTTTCCTCAATGTGTCATATCAAATTATACTTGTTGCTGATCTTACTCTGATGGCTCTGTTTTAAACAGAGCCATCAGAGAAAGATTAGCTACAAGTATAGCTACAACAACAGCCGATAAGATATGATATGACACAGTGAGGAAAATTGTTTTAAGGACTGGAGCCAGTCTAGGTAATATTACATGTTTGCTTTATGTCTGCTGCTTCTTTTCAAAATCAACTTTTACAACAACAAAAAATCGAAAATTAAGACACCTGAGACTGTGTCAAACACTGGTACTGCTGTTTGGATCTATATCAGGGCATACACATTGTTGGGCCTAATCTGGGTCCACAAACTGTTTGAGCAGGCAAGTGTTATGAAAACAATGGCCTTAACTGTCAATAAGTGTGGTACATATTTCTAAACAAGGACAATAACTCTAGTAATACTTTTTGGAATTCCTTCTTTTAACACTTACCTCATAGAGACGCCTTTTAATACTTTTGCAAACAGAGCAGACCCACTGATCAGGCAGCTCTTGTAAGAGCTGCTTGATCAGGATCTACTCTGTTTGCCCATGGAAGTATGATTAAATTATGCATATGATCCTACGTACACTAGTGGACCTGACAAGTAATATCTTTGTTAGGTACAAATGTGAAAGTGTTTTTTAATTTTATATAATTATTCATAGTGGGTGGAGCTAAGCATGAATATAGTCATGAAGGAAAGGGTTAAGTTATAATCAGGTAATCTATTGTCAGCTTCTGGAGTGCATTTGAATATGGGCCTCGACGGGAGAAAACCTGTCGTCAGGGGTTGCAAACAACACAGGCGCAGACCAGCCTGCACATCCGCGCAGTCTGATCAGCGCCTTTGTTATTGGCTTTTGGGAACGTTTCATTACGGGTGAAATTTCAATTTTCTAGATAGTCTCTGTAGCTGAGGAGACTGGTTTGAATCTCGCTTTGACGGAAACCCCGAAGACAGGTTTTCTCATATGAAGCAGATATAAAAAGCAGACATTTTCAGGCAAAAAATATATTGGCAGGATATAAGGGTTAAATATTTTGGAAACTTTACTGTCCTGCCAGCCAAGAGTGACAGTGACGCCATGTTTTGTTTATAACGCTATCAGGGACTTAGAATCGATAGATCACATGTGTATTAATCCTATCCAGAGGATAGGATTAATCCACAAGCGATCTATCGATTCGCGTTAGCTCAAAAGGAGAGCACATGTTAATGTTTTACTTTACAATTGTAAACAAAAGAATATGTCACTGTCACTTTTGGTTGGCACGACAGTAGATGCTTTGAATTTTAATTTAAAAATGTTGTCTGCTGCAAAATTGGGAGGGCTCAGTTAGGATTAATGTCACCAGATATCTGAGGGTACAGTAGTTTTGACATTTCACAAATATTTTTTTTGGTGACATCTGAATAGCTGTTTTTGTGAAACAGTAACCTTCATGTGTATGACATATTTATTCAAATATTCAAAGAATATATGGCAATGAATCTTCAATGTTGTCTGCTGGTTATATATTTGCAAACAGATTAGACCCAGATCAGGCATGGCATTAAACTTCAGGCCTGATCTGGATCCAAACTATTTGACATTCTGATAGGATTAATGATGATATTACTAAATTTCTTGGTGTAATTTGCCGCAATTACGGTGATATGCTGTAATATCACTGTGATTACACTGTAATATCTACTGGAAATTTGCTTCCAAATTTCACGGTGATATTACCGTACCAAATTATGGTGATATTACAGTGTGATTATGGTGATATTACAGTGTAATTACGGCTATATAGGGGTGATGTAACACCAATGGATGTACTTCAGACTTATGATTTCATCATGGAAGCATTAAACACTATAAACCAATGGAGCAGTCTGATCTGGGTCCACATTGTTTGCAATATATAGGCCACCAATAAGAACATAAGAAGATGAGAGAGCAGACAACCGTCGTGACTGGCGGGAAAAGGGTCAAACATAGTTTCACCAGCTTATCATGTGGACCTTGTCCCGAGAAAACCTGTCTTCAGGGTTTCCGACAAAGCAAGTTTTAAACCAGTCTCCTCAGCTACAGAGACCAGATAGAAAATTGAAATTTCACCTGTAGCAAGTTTACATATAATACTTTCCAAAAAGTGAATAACAAAGGCGCTGATCAGACTGCGCGGATGCGCAGGCTGGTCTGCACCTGTGTTGTTCGCAAACCCCCTACGACAGTTTTTCTCGCGTCGCAGCCCAATTTGTATAATGAATGTTTTTTCACCTTTATTATTCATATAAGAAACATAAAAATTTGATGCTTATGTACTTGCAATTATTAGCCTACCGTATTTTATCAACTGGTTTAGACTTGCTGTTTACCTTAACACTTTTCCCCACTATAATCATGACTTTTGTTGTCTGCTCTTTGGTCTGCTTATGTCAGGGATCAAGCTTCGGGACAACAAGGGCAAAATAGTTGCCCTATAGGGGCCGAAATTTCGCCCTAAATGGGACCCAGGGAGAAGTGGGATTTTCATTCTGTCACAACACAAATACAAGCTGTGGTGACATTATAAGACAATCTACTACCACTGCATCGTGTTTCTCCTGCCATTAAATGGCTAATTTGCTTCTAAACTGACAGAAAATGCCGTCATTTTGCGCTATAAATTCTCCCTATCTGACTGTCTCTTCTCCCTAATTTTCCTGCAGGGTCACTTCTCCCTACTTTCAGGGCCCAGCTCGAACCCTGCTTATGTACAGGTACTTACAAAAAATATGAACCCAGATCAGGCTGCTTCAGGAGCAGTCAGATGCATCCATGATAAAATTATGTAGTCTGGATGTATAGTACAAATGAATCTTTTACAATTGCCGGAAACACATTCGGACATATTTTTAAAAAGCAAAAAAATGAAAAAAACAAATTTGTAAATTAAAAAATAACATCTCTATAGTATGGTGACAATTTTTTTTACAAAAATATTGTCCAAAACACCATGAACACTTTTGTGAACAAACCTTTTTAGAATTTTTTGACAGCAAAAAAATCCCATCTAATGCCAACACCTGTATTGGGCTTGGATTAAATTACAGAGAGAATTTCGGCCTTGTCGCAAGAAAACATGCCTTCAAGGTTTGCGACCAGCAGCCTGCTCAGCTACAGAGACTATCTTAAGATGATTTACTTTTTTGTACGCAGAAATTAAGTTCATCTACATGTACATGTATATCATACTTTCCAAAGAGAGATCGATGGCAACTGGGTGCAGATGAGCAGACCGGTATTGACATTTGTTATTTGCAGATCTCCTGATAAAAGAACTTAATAATTAAAAATGATTTTTCCTATTTCTCAACCAAAACATATGTTGTGGGTACTCAAAAGAACCGTCTCAATGAGACAGTTCTTTTAAGCACCAAAAACACATGTATTAACTAATGGATTAGCACATAATCATATTTTTTGGAGTACGCACTAAAGGTTAAAACTTATCTTTGCTTATGACAAAATCAAATTTCTTGTGATGAAGCCCATATAGTTCATGTTACAATCGTTTAATTGTAAAGGTCGGTTATGGCTTTTAAGATTGATGAGAAATTCAATTTTAAAAACGCATGGGTTATATTTTGCACACCTGAATTTCTTTGCGACTACTTTAATAACTCTCTTTGCCTGCTGGGTAAATTTTGCACACTTTTTTTGTGTCTGCAGATATTTGTTTAGCAGGAATAAATACCATCAGGGTGTCATTTAACAGTTTGGGTCCAGATAAGGCCTGGGTCCAAACTGTTTTCAGTGGTTTTCATCCCGAGACAAATTTAGCCACCACCTTCATTGGTACTATAATTATATCATAAAGCAGGAAAAAGTTACATATTTTACAGAACAGTAAAAATAAAAGGGAATAAAATTTTAGAATAATCTATGATAAAGCTCAGTCAGAGCAATATTTTTAGTTCCATCCAGTCAACACTATTTTAGCAATAATCAAACACATCTCGACTTCCATTTATAATGTAATAGCATGACCCCCTGTTTGTATAGTAAACGACCCTCATTTTTTTTTTTCAAATGACCCTGTAAAAGTCACAATATTATGTGAAATATATTCTAACTTTTATACAGGGGGTGGGGTGCTAGGGTATGTGTTTTTCAAGGGGATTAATTGACACTACAGACTTCACATGCTAATATTCATAAATTGACTCATAACATAAATGTATAAATTAACATAACTTTTTATTGGCTTACATAAATTCTGCCTCCTACTTGTGGTTTTCAGCTATCAAATTTTAACTTCAAAAATTTATTCTTTTTTGAAAACACTATAGATCCAAATCAGCTGGCTTTTGACAAAGCCATCTGATCAGGATCCACACAGTGTTCTCCACTTTGGTTGTATTACATACTTATAACTGGAACGCTGCAGGTTTATATGAATTTAGTTAAGAGTGTGTACCAAAAAATCAATTTTCTTATTTCTCAACCAAAACATATGTTGTGGGTACTCAAAAGAACCGTCTCAATGAGACGGTTCTTTTGAGAACCCAAAATATATGTTCAAACTGATGGATTAGAAAATATTTACAATTTTACCCTCAAAATTTTGGTGCGGATCCAAATTGGGGAGGAGTGTGGTACATAGAATTATTCAGTATGACAAGGATTAATGAAATGCAGATTAATAAGTCTTACAGCAACAATAATGATAGTGCATGATAAATGAGCCCTTACAAAATTAACTGGTTGCAAGTTTCAGCAGCAAACAACAAAGGAGCACTGAATAGTCTGCACATCTGTGCAGTCTGATCAGCACCAGTTAGTTATTGGTTCCCTGCAAAATATGATATCTAAACTTACTTTAAAGAAAATTTTACGATTCTAGCTATTCTTTGTAGCTGAGCATGTTGGGTTGATTACCCAGGTGACGGTCTTCTCATGACAAGGTCAACCGTTGTTTATTTGCTATGTACCATATTGAGACAAGATGAGTATGTGACAAGTATGTGTATGTGATAAGATGCTTATGAGACTAGATGGATATGTGACAAGATGTGTACGTGACATGATGCTTATGAGACCAGATGAGTATGTAACAAGATGAGCATGTGACAAGGTGTGTATGTGGCAAGATGAGTATGTGTCAAGTATGTGTATGTGACAAATTGCTTATGAGACGAGATGAGTATGTGACAAGATGAGAATGTGACAAGGTGTGTATGTGGCAAAGTGATTATGAGTAGTAGGGAATGATTCTTTATAATCTACTTTTTCCTGTTGTTCCTGTTGTTCCAAGATGGCGGCCTCCATGAAAACGATTGCACAACCTGGTGGAATGGTAAAAAATGGCGGAGTACCCATTTCCGGTTCCTGTTATTGCACCACATTGCGTCAGACGGTAAAACAATAGATCTAAGATGGCCGCCGATTTCACAACATTGCGCGAGATTGAAAAAAACAATTAATATCAGTAGCGCAACTGATCAGATTTTATGATTTATAAGTATTATATATATGATCATCGTCACAAAAAATCCAGTTTAATGTCATTGCAAAGAATTAAGAATAAAGGCGCTGATCAGCTTGCGAATTTTAGCACCTTGATCGTTTGCTACTTAGATAGTATAATACCTATGGTTTCTCTTTTTAATGTAAACCATGTGTTATATTCAGCAGGCTGGTTTGAGTCTTTAATCAGTCCGAAACACCCGAGATGGTTTTCTTGCTACACTGCTGTCATTGTTGTTGAAATACTGTACACCTGAATGAACTTTAACTCATTTTAACCTTGTCTCGGATGTCATGATAATTGATGCAATCAACGAGATTGTATTTTTATCGAAAACCTTCATGTTTTGACAGTGGGGACTCTGATCAGGCTAAATATTATTATACACTGAAGAACCATTTTAAGCCCCCTAAACCATATTGCAGGCTAGCAGAGCGGGTTACAAGAGTATTTTACTATAAAAGAAAGAAAGAGGGGCAAAAATTTGTCTTGTTTGTCTATATACAGTGACTGATACTTTTCCTTTCATCAGCATATCAATTACACAGGGTAGATACCATTGCACTATGGTTTATGACTCTTTCAACAATATTTGAGTTGTATTGGGGTGGTGATGCATGTGTATATTTGGCTGATTATGTTGGTCAGACTGCATTTTAGTGAAAATTTTTGTACAAACTCTTACGAGCCTTCGCTGCTCGCTGACACAAAGTATGGATGTAGATAAAGACTCGGTCAAAAAGTCAGACCTATAGCCCCACTAGATAGCTTCGCGTAGCATGACTATACGGATACGCGATAAGTACCGTGGTTCTTTCATGATCTGGTCCCAGAAATGCTTAGGCGAGCCTACGCAAATGCGCTATCGCCCTCAGACCCTTTGCTGCTGGCATACACAAAAAATGTATGTGGATAAAGACTAGTCAGAAAACTAGTCCCCACTAGATAGCTGCGCATACACGTTTTTGTTATCGGGTTTGAAATACTGCCAACTATTGTATTGAAAGTTTATTTATATCGTTGTGCAATATTTCAATTGAAAAAAAAAAATTGTCTTGTGTCAATAATAGGGCTCTCAAGTAACATGATATGGCTTTTTTGTTACTAAATATAGAATGACTCATCAAAATGGCCGCCAAAAGACAAAAGATCTAAGCATGACGTAGGATATCCGGTTTTTTACAAATATAAAGCAAATGAAAACGCTTTCATACTAATTTCAGTAACGCAACTGTAAAGACTACGAAAAATTATCCGCTTTATTATGGATAGAAAGGATAGCTGTGCCACACTTCTTAGACTGCCGCTCGCGCAGAATAATAAAAGAAAAATAGCAGACGTTGATGAAAACGCCAGCGATGGATACGATCAGCCTGGTCGTCTTGTGATAGACACTAGTAACAACTGTTCGGAAAACATGCCTGCTAATGACTGGTCAGAACACTGGATGAAAACTGTGTGTGGCCGAATAGGAGACCAACAAGAACAATTGTGCCAAATAGATCTCGGGAATCAGTGTTATGTTGTTGGTAAATTGTTTAAGGGGCAAATGTTCATACATGTAAGAAGGTATGACAGAAGAGACGATGGGACATTATTTCCAACTAAAAAGGGGATCGCTTTAAATCTTGAAAAGTGGAAGAAACTTCAATATTGTTTCTTAGAAAATGTTGACAGTGCTGTTGGCCAATACCAGGATTCTAAACCGGTGGACTTGTTTATACACTTGGGGGGAAATTATCACGTTTCTGTGAAAAGTGGATATCCCCTGGTAAACATCAGACGCTGGTTTGTTCCAGAGGGCCAGGAGACACTAACCCCAACGAAAGCTGGCATAGCCCTAACGTTTCTACAGTGGGAGAAACTAAAATCGGCTATGCTGTTAGTAGAAGAACTTTTGAACGGTGAACTGGACAATGTAAATTTCTGTGAGGAATCTCATCAGAATCAAATAGGGGCTCTGGCATGTTCAAACTGCAACCCCAATGACTTTATGAACCATTGAGAAAGAGTGACAATATATCAGCATTTACAAACATATGTCTGTTTTTCATATGTTTTAACGCATATAAGCATTGCGTCCTTTTGGCGGACATAGACAAACAGTGCAGACTCAAATCAGACACTACAGAAAGTGGCGTCTGATCAGGGTCTCATATGGTTGCTTTCAGAAGGTTCTATTAATATTTGGATAAAATTAAAACTACCTACTGGAAAACCCATAAAATGAAAACGGACTAGTCCAAAAATGTGAAGAGTATGAAATTCTATTTTGGCTTAAATGAGTTAGAATGATGATCAATTTAACCTGTATTTTATTGTCGTATATATGCTTACAAAAGTTACATGTAAATTGTATATATGCAAAATTGAATTAATGATATCTTATATTTTTGTTGATGTCTTATTTAGCTTGCAATAATGTAACAAGAACACGAGCTCTCGAAAAGAAAATACGAATATGCGCGTTTTAATTAGTTATGACACTCACGATTTTAATGCGCAGTAAGATTCTTTTCGATATATCATGTTTTTGTTACAAAATATCCCCCACCCCCAAGAAATCGCTGGTCTGGCCATCACACATCACAAAATCATACTGATTATTTAACACAACAAAAACACCTTGAATAGCTTAACTCTTGGTATCAGATTGGGAACATGTATATCCGAAATAATGATGAGAGGTCATAGAATGCATTCAGACCATCTCAATCTTTTAGTCAAATATTATGCATACATCACTTTCCCAATGTAACTGAAAAAACTGTTGAAATGGTCATAAAACCACATTGAAAGAAAAAAGTCACTGCATACTGTTGAAAGGGCCATTAACATAAGAATGAAGTCCAGAAGATCCATAATTCTGGCCTGTAAATTTATTCAGTTATTCTCATTGGAACATTAGTAAATGGAATTTCATGTTGTGCGCTCTATAAGTTAAAAATCGTTAAAGCCATTTGAAAAAAACTTTGTATACTTGTAAACAACGATGAGACCATGTGTCATGCATAAGAAACATATCTCTGGCTTATATATTTTAGATTTATACCCCTTTGATTATTTTAATACAATTCTATGTCTACACAGAAGATATTTGATGAAATTGATAATTTGTAAAGAATTATGAGAAGACATGTCATGCAAAAGAATTATAACTCTGACTTGTATCTTTTTTCGAGTTATTTCCCTTTGATCAGTTTAAACGCAATTTCGCGTCTTGTCTATAATTTGAAAATCGTTCAACGATACTTTGGTGAAACTCAATACATTTTATAGGCGCGCGAGTCAACTGGTCATGCACAAGATCTATAACCCTGGTTTGTACATTTTGGGTTATGTCCCATTGATCATTTTAATTGCAATTCAATGTCCTCTCTAAAATTTGAAAACAGTTGCTGTGCAGATATGTTGATGAAACTTCATCCATATTGGAAGCATTATGTGATGATATATGATGTAGAAGAACTATTACTCTGCCTAAGATATTTCTATCCTTCCAACAACAAAATGGAGAAACATCTTATTTTCTTAATTTGGAGGAAAAAAGCAAGTTCTAATTTCACTTACATCTGGTATATACCTCATGTTCTGTTTTTAACGGCCATCTCAAGAGCATTACATTTTTATGAGGGAATCTGGCTGCAATATATTGTTTTAGGTTCTTTTAAACGTATTTTGATTACCTTTTCAGCCCTCTCAACAGTGTTTTAGTTGAATGGCACTAGTACTGGGCACGTTCATGTTATGATTAGAGGTGGTGGAGGCTATGCTGTAGTGCTTACAGCCAAACATCACTATGTTTTGTCCTTGAGCAAGACATTTATCGGCTACATAATACTTATTCAACCCAGGAAGACAAGAAACCGTCCAGACATGACTGAAAAATTGTTAAATAGGACGTAAATAAACATAAAAAAACGAAAATATAATACATATCAAGATTTTTATCAAAACTAAAATATCATTTTTCCAGAATGAAAAATACTTCTTTAAAAGCGAAATTAGTGACTTTACATATGAAAGTTATTTTCTTCAAAAATAAATACTTTTTATTTTGACAATGAAAAACAACAAAATCGTTTGTTTGAAACGAACTGCCATATGATAAAACATGCAAAATTAAATTGCATGCAAAGAGTTAACCCTTTAAGCCAAGACTGTTTAAGTATTTTACACCAGGGAAAGGGGCAAATACTGTAAAGCTTCTGCACTGGCTGGAGTGGACAGCGCACAGACATGGAACAGGCTGCTTCTAGTAGGTGCGCTTGAATATTAACGCAATATGTTTGTTTATCTTCGAAAAAGCTATCATTTGCCAAGTTGGGCACATGATATATGGTAAGTGTGATTACAGAATGGCTATAAAGGTTGTTTTCCCATTGTGCAGCTCTTTCTTTACACTTCTTTTGTATAATTTAGATCAAGTTGAGACATGTTTTGCTAAATATACCAATTACAACACTTTCTCACCTATAAAAGTAATATATTTTTTCAATACTTGAATCCAAAGCAGACGAATTTTCTTTCTATACAGGTAAATCTTTGGTACCCTGTTCTCTAACGTCGCACAGGTATTATCATAAAAGATGGGGTATCAAAGTCAAAGAAACAGTTTCGCTTTCCCCTATTGAATATAACATTTAACAGAAAAAATAGTTTTTTTTCTTGGATCAGACAGCTTTAGAATGTGTAAAATAGATTTGCCTGCAAAATTTTGTTAATTTTATACAATAAATGTGTTGCTTGAACTCTTAGCGTCGCCTGCTGATAATGTTTGCAAACAGTTTGGATCCAGATCAGACTGAACAGAGTGTCAAGCCTGATCTAGACCCGAACTGTTTGACACTTGAAAAAACATCAGCAGAAGACAAAAAGGCTTGAAACATTTCCTAGGGGCAATCGTTTAAGTGGGGGAATCCCAATATTCTAAAAATAAAACATTTGTAAAAAGAGAATTTTCATTTGTGAAAAAACTAATTTTCATTTGTAAAAAAAGTATTTTCGTTTGTAAAAAAGCATTTTTATTTGTAAAAAAAGAATTTTTATTTGTGAAAAAACTAATTTTTATTTGTAAAAAAAGTATTTTCATTTGTGAAAAATTAATTTTTATTTGTAAAAAAAGTATTTTCGTTTGTAAAAAAGTATTTTTATTTGTAAAAAAAGAATTTTTATTTGTGAAAAAACTAATTTTTATTTGTAAAAAAAGTATTTTCGTTTGTAAAAAAGTATTTTCATTTGTGAAAAAGCTATTTCAAGCATATCCGGAGTATATCTCCTATATTATATGTATTATATTTTATGGATACCACAAGATGAAATGGATTGGTTTGACCATAGTTATGTGACAGAATCGAGCTTCTACCCCATCTACTACTAAAAACATCATTTCAAAAGGGTTATAAGCATCAGAGCATAGCCACCACCACCTCTGGTCATAAAATGAACATGTCCTCTCAATTTTGTGTTGTCAGAAAGATCGCATTTTAGCCAGAGATATAGTTCTTCTGCACATATAATGGTTATAATATGGATGAGGTTTAGCCAAACAATCTGCTACAGTGTTTCAACATTTATAACATAACTGCACTTTAATCAACGAACGTCAGTTCCTATATTATGGAGCATATGTTAACAGAAATTACTCAAATCTGCCTACACTGTTGAGAAGTCAAAGCTTTCGCTTGCTTTGCTCTAAATAGATAAGACACTTAAATGCATAGGCACACAGCGAATTATTACACAGATTATATGGATTAAACCCATGACCCTTCCACTTTTGTTTTCAGCAAATCAGATCCTAAGAAAAAAAGCATATGCATTTGCCCCGCCCACTTCCTTTTGTTTTCAGCCAATCAGGTGCAAGAAAGAAAATTGTATTGTTTCTGTTAACATATGCTCCATAATATAGGAACTGACGTTCGTTGATTAAAGTGCAGTTATGTTATAAATGTTGAAACACTGTAGCAGATTGTTTGGCTAAACCTCATCCATATTATAACCATTATATGTGCAGAAGAACTATATCTCTGGCTAAAATGCGATCTTTCTGACAACACAAAATTGAGAGGACATGTTCATTTTATGACCAGAGGTGGTGGTGGCTATGCTCTGATGCTTATAACCCTTTTGAAATGATGTTTTTAGTAGTAGATGGGGTAGAAGCTCGATTCTGTCACATAACTATGGTCAAACCAATCCATTTCATCTTGTGGTATCCATAAAATATAATACATATAATATAGGAGATATACTCCGGATATGCTTGAAATAGCTTTTTCACAAATGAAAATACTTTTTTACAAACGAAAATACTTTTTTTACAAATAAAAATTAGTTTTTTCACAAATAAAAATTCTTTTTTTACAAATAAAAATACTTTTTTACAAACGAAAATACTTTTTTTACAAATAAAAATTAATTTTTCACAAATGAAAATACTTTTTTTACAAATAAAAATTAGTTTTTTCACAAATAAAAATTCTTTTTTTACAAATAAAAATGCTTTTTTACAAACGAAAATACTTTTTTTACAAATGAAAATTAGTTTTTTCACAAATGAAAATTCTCTTTTTACAAATGTTTTATTTTTAGAATATTGGGATTCCCCCACTTAAACGATTGCCCCTAGGAAATGTTTCAAGCCTTTTTGTCTTCTGCTGATGTTTTTTCAAGTGTCAAACAGTTCGGGTCTAGATCAGGCTTGACACTCTGTTCAGTCTGATCTGGATCCAAACTGTTTGCAAACATTATCAGCAGGCGACGCTAAGAGTTCAAGCAACACGTTTATTGTATAAAATTAACAAAATTTTGCAGGCAAATCTATTTTACACATTCTAAAGCTGTCTGATCCAAGAAAAAAAACTATTTTTTCTGTTAAATGTTATATTCAATAGGGGAAAGCGAAACTGTTTCTTTGACTTTGATACCCCATCTTTTATGATAATACCTGTGCGACGTTAGAGAACAGGGTACCAAAGATTTACCTGTATAGAAAGAAAATTCGTCTGCTTTGGATTCAAGTATTGAAAAAATATATTACTTTTATAGGTGAGAAAGTGTTGTAATTGGTATATTTAGCAAAACATGTCTCAACTTGATCTAAATTATACAAAAGAAGTGTAAAGAAAGAGCTGCACAATGGGAAAACAACCTTTATAGCCATTCTGTAATCACACTTACCATATATCATGTGCCCAACTTGGCAAATGATAGCTTTTTCGAAGATAAACAAACATATTGCGTTAATATTCAAGCGCACCTACTAGAAGCAGCCTGTTCCATGTCTGTGCGCTGTCCACTCCAGCCAGTGCAGAAGCTTTACAGTATTTGCCCCTTTCCCTGGTGTAAAATACTTAAACAGTCTTGGCTTAAAGGGTTAACTCTTTGCATGCAATTTAATTTTGCATGTTTTATCATATGGCAGTTCGTTTCAAACAAACGATTTTGTTGTTTTTCATTGTCAAAATAAAAAGTATTTATTTTTGAAGAAAATAACTTTCATATGTAAAGTCACTAATTTCGCTTTTTAAAGAAGTATTTTTCATTCTGGAAAAATGATATTTTAGTTTTGATAAAAATCTTGATATGTATTATATTTTCGTTTTTTTATGTTTATTTACGTCCTATTTAACAATTTTTCAGTCATGTCTGGACGGTTTCTTGTCTTCCTGGGTTGAATAAGTATTATGTAGCCGATAAATGTCTTGCTCAAGGACAAAACATAGTGATGTTTGGCTGTAAGCACTACAGCATAGCCTCCACCACCTCTAATCATAACATGAACGTGCCCAGTACTAGTGCCATTCAACTAAAACACTGTTGAGAGGGCTGAAAAGGTAATCAAAATACGTTTAAAAGAACCTAAAACAATATATTGCAGCCAGATTCCCTCATAAAAATGTAATGCTCTTGAGATGGCCGTTAAAAACAGAACATGAGGTATATACCAGATGTAAGTGAAATTAGAACTTGCTTTTTTCCTCCAAATTAAGAAAATAAGATGTTTCTCCATTTTGTTGTTGGAAGGATAGAAATATCTTAGGCAGAGTAATAGTTCTTCTACATCATATATCATCACATAATGCTTCCAATATGGATGAAGTTTCATCAACATATCTGCACAGCAACTGTTTTCAAATTTTAGAGAGGACATTGAATTGCAATTAAAATGATCAATGGGACATAACCCAAAATGTACAAACCAGGGTTATAGATCTTGTGCATGACCAGTTGACTCGCGCGCCTATAAAATGTATTGAGTTTCACCAAAGTATCGTTGAACGATTTTCAAATTATAGACAAGACGCGAAATTGCGTTTAAACTGATCAAAGGGAAATAACTCGAAAAAAGATACAAGTCAGAGTTATAAATCTTTTGCATGACATGTCTTCTCATAATTCTTTACAAATTATCAAATTTCATCAAATATCTTCTGTGTAGACATAGAATTGTATTAAAATAATCAAAGGGGTATAAATCTAAAATATATAAGCCAGAGATATGTTTCTTATGCATGACACATGGTCTCATCGTTGTTTACAAGTATACAAAGTTTTTTTCAAATGGCTTTAACGATTTTTAACTTATAGAGCGCACAACATGAAATTCCATTTACTAATGTTCCAATGAGAATAACTGAATAAATTTACAGGCCAGAATTATGGATCTTCTGGACTTCATTCTTATGTTAATGGCCCTTTCAACAGTATGCAGTGACTTTTTTCTTTCAATGTGGTTTTATGACCATTTCAACAGTTTTTTCAGTTACATTGGGAAAGTGATGTATGCATAATATTTGACTAAAAGATTGAGATGGTCTGAATGCATTCTATGACCTCTCATCATTATTTCGGATATACATGTTCCCAATCTGATACCAAGAGTTAAGCTATTCAAGGTGTTTTTGTTGTGTTAAATAATCAGTATGATTTTGTGATGTGTGATGGCCAGACCAGCGATTTCTTGGGGGTGGGGGATATTTTGTAACAAAAACATGATATATCGAAAAGAATCTTACTGCGCATTAAAATCGTGAGTGTCATAACTAATTAAAACGCGCATATTCGTATTTTCTTTTCGAGAGCTCGTGTTCTTGTTACATTATTGCAAGCTAAATAAGACATCAACAAAAATATAAGATATCATTAATTCAATTTTGCATATATACAATTTACATGTAACTTTTGTAAGCATATATACGACAATAAAATACAGGTTAAATTGATCATCATTCTAACTCATTTAAGCCAAAATAGAATTTCATACTCTTCACATTTTTGGACTAGTCCGTTTTCATTTTATGGGTTTTCCAGTAGGTAGTTTTAATTTTATCCAAATATTAATAGAACCTTCTGAAAGCAACCATATGAGACCCTGATCAGACGCCACTTTCTGTAGTGTCTGATTTGAGTCTGCACTGTTTGTCTATGTCCGCCAAAAGGACGCAATGCTTATATGCGTTAAAACATATGAAAAACAGACATATGTTTGTAAATGCTGATATATTGTCACTCTTTCTCAATGGTTCATAAAGTCATTGGGGTTGCAGTTTGAACATGCCAGAGCCCCTATTTGATTCTGATGAGATTCCTCACAGAAATTTACATTGTCCAGTTCACCGTTCAAAAGTTCTTCTACTAACAGCATAGCCGATTTTAGTTTCTCCCACTGTAGAAACGTTAGGGCTATGCCAGCTTTCGTTGGGGTTAGTGTCTCCTGGCCCTCTGGAACAAACCAGCGTCTGATGTTTACCAGGGGATATCCACTTTTCACAGAAACGTGATAATTTCCCCCCAAGTGTATAAACAAGTCCACCGGTTTAGAATCCTGGTATTGGCCAACAGCACTGTCAACATTTTCTAAGAAACAATATTGAAGTTTCTTCCACTTTTCAAGATTTAAAGCGATCCCCTTTTTAGTTGGAAATAATGTCCCATCGTCTCTTCTGTCATACCTTCTTACATGTATGAACATTTGCCCCTTAAACAATTTACCAACAACATAACACTGATTCCCGAGATCTATTTGGCACAATTGTTCTTGTTGGTCTCCTATTCGGCCACACACAGTTTTCATCCAGTGTTCTGACCAGTCATTAGCAGGCATGTTTTCCGAACAGTTGTTACTAGTGTCTATCACAAGACGACCAGGCTGATCGTATCCATCGCTGGCGTTTTCATCAACGTCTGCTATTTTTCTTTTATTATTCTGCGCGAGCGGCAGTCTAAGAAGTGTGGCACAGCTATCCTTTCTATCCATAATAAAGCGGATAATTTTTCGTAGTCTTTACAGTTGCGTTACTGAAATTAGTATGAAAGCGTTTTCATTTGCTTTATATTTGTAAAAAACCGGATATCCTACGTCATGCTTAGATCTTTTGTCTTTTGGCGGCCATTTTGATGAGTCATTCTATATTTAGTAACAAAAAAGCCATATCATGTTACTTGAGAGCCCTATTATTGACACAAGACAATTTTTTTTTTTCAATTGAAATATTGCACAACGATATAAATAAACTTTCAATACAATAGTTGGCAGTATTTCAAACCCGATAACAAAAACGTGTATGCGCAGCTATCTAGTGGGGACTAGTTTTCTGACTAGTCTTTATCCACATACATTTTTTGTGTATGCCAGCAGCAAAGGGTCTGAGGGCGATAGCGCATTTGCGTAGGCTCGCCTAAGCATTTCTGGGACCAGATCATGAAAGAACCACGGTACTTATCGCGTATCCGTATAGTCATGCTACGCGAAGCTATCTAGTGGGGCTATAGGTCTGACTTTTTGACCGAGTCTTTATCTACATCCATACTTTGTGTCAGCGAGCAGCGAAGGCTCGTAAGAGTTTGTACAAAAATTTTCACTAAAATGCAGTCTGACCAACATAATCAGCCAAATATACACATGCATCACCACCCCAATACAACTCAAATATTGTTGAAAGAGTCATAAACCATAGTGCAATGGTATCTACCCTGTGTAATTGATATGCTGATGAAAGGAAAAGTATCAGTCACTGTATATAGACAAACAAGACAAATTTTTGCCCCTCTTTCTTTCTTTTATAGTAAAATACTCTTGTAACCCGCTCTGCTAGCCTGCAATATGGTTTAGGGGGCTTAAAATGGTTCTTCAGTGTATAATAATATTTAGCCTGATCAGAGTCCCCACTGTCAAAACATGAAGGTTTTCGATAAAAATACAATCTCGTTGATTGCATCAATTATCATGACATCCGAGACAAGGTTAAAATGAGTTAAAGTTCATTCAGGTGTACAGTATTTCAACAACAATGACAGCAGTGTAGCAAGAAAACCATCTCGGGTGTTTCGGACTGATTAAAGACTCAAACCAGCCTGCTGAATATAACACATGGTTTACATTAAAAAGAGAAACCATAGGTATTATACTATCTAAGTAGCAAACGATCAAGGTGCTAAAATTCGCAAGCTGATCAGCGCCTTTATTCTTAATTCTTTGCAATGACATTAAACTGGATTTTTTGTGACGATGATCATATATATAATACTTATAAATCATAAAATCTGATCAGTTGCGCTACTGATATTAATTGTTTTTTTCAATCTCGCGCAATGTTGTGAAATCGGCGGCCATCTTAGATCTATTGTTTTACCGTCTGACGCAATGTGGTGCAATAACAGGAACCGGAAATGGGTACTCCGCCATTTTTTACCATTCCACCAGGTTGTGCAATCGTTTTCATGGAGGCCGCCATCTTGGAACAACAGGAACAACAGGAAAAAGTAGATTATAAAGAATCATTCCCTACTACTATTATGTGACAAGAAGATATGTGACAAAATGTGTATGAGACAAGATGCGTGTGACAAGCATGTGTATGTGATAAGATGCTTATGAGACTAGATGAATATGTGACAAGATGTGTACGTGACATGATGTTTATGAGACTAGATGAGTATGTGACAAGATGTGTATGTGGCAAGATGAGTATGTGTCAAGATGATTACGTGGCAAGATGTAATGAGACAAAAAATTTATATGACAATATGTGTATGTGACAAAAATGTATAAGTGACAAGATGTGTATGTGACAAGATGTGTATCTTACAAAGATGAGTATGTGCCATGATGAGTACCTGACAAGATGAGAATGTGGCAAGTAGTGTATGTGCCAAGATGTATATGTGCAAAGATGTATATGTGACAAGATGTGTATGTGACAATATGTATATGTGAAAAGATATGTATATGTCAAGATGAGCATTAAACAAGATGTGCATGTGGCAAGATGCATATGAGACAAGATGAATGTGTGACAAAATAAATATGTGACAAGATAAGTATGTGAGTCTGACAAGATGCTAATGAGTATGTGACCAGATGTGCATATGACAATATTTGTATGTGACAAAATGTGTATGTTGCAAGGAATCTGTGACAAGATGTGTATGTGATAAGGTGTATATGTTACAACTAACAAGAGTATGTAACAAGATGTATATGTGACAAGATGCGTAATGGTATGTATATGTGACATGATACATATGTAATGGGTTGTGTATGCAACAAAATGTGTATGTGACAAGATGTGTAAGTGATAAGGTGTGTATGTGGCAAGATGATTATGTGACAAAATGTTTATATTACAAAATGTGTTTGTGACAAGATGTATATGTAACAAGATTATACAATAAATTTGTATGTGTCAAGATGTAGATGTGTATGTGACAATATGTGTGTGTGACAATATGTGTATGTGACAAAATGCATATGTGACAAGCTGTGTATGTGACAAGATGTGTATGTGACAGGATGTGTATGAGACAAGATATATGGGACAAGATATGTATGAGACAAAATCAGGTATGTGACAAGATGTATTAAAGAAGATGTGTATGTGACAAGATGTGTATGTGATAAGATGAGCATGTGATAAGATGTGTATGAGACAAAATATGTTCTTGCCAACATGTTTATGTGACAAAATGTGTATGTGACAAGGTGAGTATGTGACAATATGTGTTTGTGAGAAAATGTGTATGTGACGAGATGTTTATGAGACAAGATTGTGCATGTGATGTGCTTGTGATAAGAATCACAAACAGGATGCTGTAAGGATGACTTCTTTTTCTAGTGACTCTTCCAAAAATAGATCTACCTAAAAAATATTCATCAATAGGATCTTTATTCTGTGTGGTCTTTTGATCACTATCTACTGGACAAACTATTCTCAGAAGATTACAAGTTGCAGCTTTGCAAAAAGCTATGATGTAGTTTCCTTTGAAAAACTGCAAGCCATCATAAGTGTTACAACCGTCTATTAGGTAAGAATAAATATTTGCATGTATGTATGCATCAAATTTTGTACAGTACATGTTCATAATTAGACTTTAGAAAGCAGCATTCTGTAAACTGACCAATAAACAAACAAAAAATAGCACAAAGTTATGATATTTTCTAGCCCATCAGTTTCAAAATTTGTCTTGTCTGCCCACAGCATATGTTTTGGTTGAGAAATAAGAAAATTAAATCTTCTGGAGGCCTGAATGGCCTAATTTGTTATTAATCCTGCATCCCCATGTACTCTATGGCAGGAAAAATACTGAAAATAAATAGGATTGAGAAAGTCCATTTGGTATAAATGGTTAAAAAGTGTCTGAATTATTTGTAAAATTTTAAGCGCACCCATTCACCTACCTGGCATAACTCAACTGACAGTTTTATTAGCCAGATAAAACCATAAAGACAATTCATTCTCAAGAAAAAATCATTTTAGGTGGATGGATATAAATTTCATTGTATGTTCCTAGATAAGCTGAGGCAACATCTTATCGTTAACTAATTGATATGAACATAAAATTATGCTCATTTCTGCGCAAACGCATAACTTGTAGGCACAGACTGGAATTGCCTCAACGAGGCAATTCCAATCCATGCCTGCAAGATATGTTTAACTGAGATTAAAATACTAAAATTTCTTCAAAACTCTGCATCAAAACTCTACCTTTTATCTAGATATAAGCAACCTGTCAAAATTGTAAGGCTGTTCATTTCTCAGAGGCCATTAAACAAAAAGAGTGTTTCCTTTCAGTTTAAGTAGCTGACACTGAGTTATGGTAACGGGAGAGGGGTGATCAGGTATACAGGGGCTGTTAACCCAGCAAAATTCTATGGAATATGGGATCTTCCAAAATTTTCATGTTTTGAATTAAATTATTAGTTATATATACTAAAACAGATTTTTTCCAAAGAAAGAAAGAACATATTAACTTGTATGAAGTATTAACCCGTCCATTTTGCTTTCATTCTGGATAGCGGTAAACAGGTACTTTAAATTGGCAAACAGTGAAATCCTGATGAAAAATAGTTACATGCCCGGACCCCCTGCCCCCCCCCCCCCCCCCCCCTCTGGATCCGTCCATGGGTTACAATCTTTTGAGCACCCAAACCATATACTCTTAAAACTTTACAATCTAAATGCTTGTTATACTGTACTATAGAATGTTGAAAAAAACACAACTTACACCTGAATGTCTATGGTATATCATGACAATTCTCATTTCGCAAGCTATAATGACCAATTCCGCAAAGAAAAGGTAAAAATTATGACATTTTCCATCAATTTAATGATGTAAAACGGCAGTAATTCCTGATGGCAGATTAATTTTATGTAACATTTCAAGATTAAATGCCAGTTTGTCAGGCCATGTGCCTTGGCAGGAAAATACTTAAACTGATAAGCTGACAAACAGTGGAGAGTGGAGACCAAGCGGGACAGATGAGATTTGCAGACAAGTTCTGTTTGAATTCAGGACCCTGTCCCATTACTGTAAATTCAGAAATCTTCATGAAGGTTTAATCTTTGTGACACCTCACAAAAATGACAAAATCACTCTGTTTTTTTATTGGTGTAGGTAAATCATGCATTTAGTCGCAAGTGTTTAATATGGCAAATGTCTTTTGACGCTATTTGCAAAAATAAAATTCTCACGAAATCTTCAGAAAAAATTTTTACAGTTTATAATCTTAGAAGTGTGATAGTTTTAAAACAGGATGTGCAATTAAGCAGCACAGCCTGACTAGCAAAACAAGCAATTTAGCTAGAAATGGGTACAGTCACTCCAAAAAAGGTCTCCATGGTCAGCTGATAGCACCTTCCACTCCAATCCAGTCCATGCACTACAAAGTACCAAATCTCAATTGACTGATGCTATAGCTCCTCCACTCTACTAAACCAGTCCATGGATAACAAAATGCCAATTTAATCTGGGCCTCCTCGCGACAAAACCTGTCTTCGGTGTTTCTGTCAAAGTGAGATTCAAACCAGTCTCCTCAGCCGCAGAGACCAGCTAGAATATCAAAATTTCACTTGTAGCATGTTTAGAGATGATACTTTCTAAAACATGAAATAACAAAGGCGCTGATCAGTCTGTGCGGATGCGCAGGCTGGTCTGCGCCTTTGTTGTTCACAAACCCCCGAAGACAGGTTTTCTTGCGGGAATGATCTATGTGATACTCTACTTAATCATGTACCATGTGAGCCAGTGCATGAGATTTCAAACAATCTGGCCTGCGCATACGCACAGTCTGATCAGAGCCTTTGCTAATCACTTGAGTATTCAGATAATTCTATGATTGTTAAGCTACTGACTGAATATCATTTGGAGTTTCTAAGCTTAAAAGGAGGCTGCACAGGTTCGCCTGAGTCTACAACTTGTCAAAATGTCAAATTGTTGGAAATCTCATGTCCCGGCTCATATTACAAATGCCAAGATTCCTCCTATATAGCTAGGCCAATGCAGCTGCCTCCTCCTCAGCTCCAATCCAATCCATGTAATACAAAATGCCATGAAAATGCCTTGCACTGATGGAGCCTGAAATTCTAGATATTTCTGAGTTTGATTGACTAGGCCAGGGCAGCTGTCTCCTCCTCAGCTCCAATCCAATCCATGTAATACAAAATGCCATGAAAATGCCTTGCACTGATGGAGCCTGAAATTCTAGATATTTCTGAGTTTGATTGACTAGGCCAGGGCAGCTGGTACTAAAAGAGATGTACCTGTCATAGCTACTTATCTCAAGGCCGACAGCAAAATATGCTGTCACTGATAGGGATCTAAACCCTCAGACTGCTTTATAGTTTATGTACTAGACACACATCGGATATAGGCGGCAATCGAAAGCGTTAATACTATCAACAAATGTAGGTCAAAAATAGTCATAGAAACAGAGTTTTCGATAGTCGTTTGTTGCCCAACTGGTGACCCAACTGGCGACAAATAGCAATCAAAACACTGTTTCTAGAGATTTTTGATCTGCATTGGTCGATTGTTTAGAATGGTTTCGATTGCCGCCTAACCAGTGTGACACACATCTCCCTAAAATATCCAATGTATTCACACCCACATGATTCTAGTTATCATAATAGCATGTATTCACAAGCAGAGCGGAAACAATGTAGGACAATGGACCTGATCAGATGACTTCTCAGAAGCCCATCTGGATCTACAAATGTATAAGGATATGTAATAGTTATAGTACCATTGTTCATATTTGTCTGGCTGTATGTGAAGATAATCCACAAGCTTTTGAAAAAGATTAATTTTGGAAAAAGCCAGCATACGTATACCAACGAAAGCCTGAAAAATTACTCAGCATGCAAATAGTTAAATAATACTGTAACAGAAACATCAGAAGAAATTGTCTAACCCTAAGGAGATTTCATTTCTTTCTAGCTCTTAGGCACACTTTGTTCAGAAATTGCATTTAAAACAATCTGTCAGCCACAGAACTGTTACTGAATGTTACATTCAGTCCCCAAAAAACAATGGACCCTTTCAACAATAGCATATTACAGCAAGGAATGCATTAGAGGTATTGTTTTTGTCCACAAATTGATGTTATGAAATTTCTTATGCATGGCTTTTCTTATGTACGACATTAATATATGACATTTATTATATGTGACATTTGTTGTAAATGACATTTGTTATGTATGGCATTTCTTATGTATGACATTTGTTATGCATGCCACATTTGTTTAGCATGTCATGTGTTATTTGTTATGTATAACATTTAAATTAATAATATGTATGACATTTGTTATGTACTACCTTTGTAATATTGATATTTATTTTGAATTATGTTTGTTATAATGTATGACTTTGCTTTTCAAAGATGTTTGTAATGTACAACACTTGTTATTTATATAGGACATATAAGTTATGTTTGACATTTGTTATGAATGATGTGTGTTATGACAACACATGTTATGTATGACATAAGTTATGTTTGACATTTGCTATGACATTTGTTATGAATGATGTTTGTTTTGTATTTGTCATGCATGACATTTGCATTTTGTATAATGAACTTTGTTATACTTAGTGTATCTTATTTGTTATTTTGTAATGTACTTTGTTATGTATGGCATTCCTATATAACTGATGTTTGTTACAAATGGCCTTAATGTTATGTATGATCGAGGTTTGTTATGTATGATATTTATTGCTTTTGTCATGTTTGTTATATGACATTATAATTATAACTTATATGCATGACTTTTGTAAGAAGCATGATGCTCGTACTGTATGATGATCGTACTGTATGATGATCGAGTGCTAAGTATAATGACATGTGTTATGTTAGTCTGTATGACATTTTTTTTTAATTTTATATTTGATCATTGTTATCATGAGACTGCTTTTCATACATGCTAGTTCATTTCTGAACTGCAGATCTTTTTAGAAATATCTTCGCCATGTTTTCAAGAATACCATCAGTGCGCCATGTTCAACAGTTTGGTTCCAGATCGTGCTCACATTTGAGGCTCATTCACATTCTTGGTTCAAACTGTTCGTATAGTCAGTAGACCATTATCAGCAGGAAAGAAGTTAACAACAGTTTATAACACCTATCACAATCAAACTATTAGATCCGCCTCGTAACTTACCCCGATAATCTTAGCTTAGTACTGGTTCAACCCAACTAGACCTATCCCTATATATTTGAAAGATTGTTGATGGGACATCAAGAATCAAATCAAACAAAAACAAAACTTACCCTGAAATACATACGCTCACACCCTATCCCCTCCTCAATTGTCTGCTGATTTTTTTATGTTACCTTTTTCAAAATTTGTTTCAAAAATACCAGCAGAGTGTCAAAAATTTGGACCTGATCTGTGACCAAACTGTTTGCTAAGGTTATCAGCAGATGACAAAATAGTCATCATGCCAAGAGAAAAATTAAAGGTAGCATCAGTAGACCAGGACTTTAGCTATGAGTGAAGAGCAGAAAAAAAACTTTCTTATTTCTCAACCAAAACATATGTTGTGGGTGCTCAAAAGAACCGTCTCAGTGAGACGGTTCTTCTGAGAACCCAAAACATATGATAAAAATTATGGGAAAGAAAATATTAACAATTTTATGCTGAAAATTTTTGTTTATCTAAACCTGTGCTCTACTGATCAATATTTCACTGGCCTGAAGGCTTTTTTGTTCTTGCAGAATCTAGTTTATTCTTCCTGAAAAAACATTTCCCATTAGTTCATGATTAATTTGTTTTCTCTCTCAAATTGATAAAAGCTTAAATTTACTAGACACACAGGCACCTAGCTACTGATTTTTGCTATGTTTTTTTTTGCTGTAGAAATACATTGTTTTTCACAGACACCTTTTAAAAGCTAAACTATTCAAACAATTAGCACTGAATTACAGAAATATCATCATCAATATGCAGTTTCTACAGAAAACCAATCTTGAGCAATTTTTTGCCAATCTTTATCAATTCGTTACTTGCCAGTGTCTCATCTTCCGTTGTCTGCTGATGACCTTTGCTAACAGTTTATATCCAGATCAGGCCCTGACATAACGTTATTAGACTCAGTGTTATATCAGGCCTGATGTGGGTCTAAATTGTTTGACACTCTGATTTTATTTGGAAAACCTTAACTTGGAAAACACTACACAGTAGGCCGCTAAAAAAATCATGATAACTTTCCCAACTTAATTTGCAAAAGGTTTAAACTCCTGGATGGAATTAGTGACTCAAGATTATCACCTTTCTTATCAGTTTTGGGTCAGGGTCCCCTTATTTGGTAAAACTAAAATCAGTTCCAAGCAATTTTTGTGTAGTCTTTTACTTGATATACCGTTCCAGAAATTTTAAAGGGGGTCATATTCATTTGATTTCAGATGAAAAGAAAACACTGCACAATTATTTCACCAAAGATGGCCCATTCTGGCTTTAGCAGGGGGGCCATTTGATAAACATGGTCCCTCTAGATTAAACACTGGGTACTTATTATACAATGAGTTTTGTAAGGGTCCACTATCAGAGAAGGCTGATCTTAGTGTGAAAATTTGAAAGTGAGTTATGTCCCTTTATATATGACAAGTGAAGGTCTAATTATTTCTTTGTTTGAGTTGAGGCCATTAAAATCTAAATCAATATTGTCTAATTACGTCTTTGCATGCTGGTAAATATTGCATGTTTCAGGCCTTTAGCAAAAAATTAATTTCTTATTTCTTAACCAAAACATATGTTGTGGGTACTCAAAACAAATGTTCAAACTGATGGATTAGAAAATATTTACAATTTTACGCTAAAAAAATTGTTTATCTAAACCTATGATGTTTGTTGATTTGTTTTTAAATTAACCCTTTCAAAGAAATTCAGACAGAACTTTGATCAGGGTGTTTAACAGTTTGGATCCAGATCAGGCCAATGTTTTGTGTGGCATTATTTTTCAGTTTTAACTAAGAAGGACAGGTCCCCATACATGTATTGATCTTTTAAAGTCTTCATCCCAATTTTGAAAATTCTAACTTGCCACTGCAGCTGAGCAGATAGGCATGAGTGTAACCTGGTCTCAAACCACGAAGACTAAAACTGTTTTCTTGAGACGTGGCTCAATTTCATCCAACAAAAGCAGTTCATTTTTAAAGGAGGGGGGGGAGTGTAAATGGCAAAATAAGCCACTTAACTGGTATTCCTGAAAGAATTTGAGAAAGACTCAATTTTGAAAAAAAAAAATCAGCAGACAACCAAAAAGGCAAGTAAAATTACACAGCATGCAAAGTGTTAAGACCCTGGTTCATTTTACCAGCTATCTACTCGACCTTTTCCGCCCTGATTTAGCTATAATAATACCTCTTTATTCAAACAAGAGGTAAAATTAAGCCATAAAGAAAATATTTTATAATGTTCTTAATTTCTTAAGCATTTATATGCTGGCTGTCACCGTAATACTAGAATCTTTCTCAAAAGTTTGCTAAGAGGAATTGATTTGCATATATGGATCAAAAATGATAGCATACGCCAGGTCACAAGAGACATGTTAAAAACGGAGGACGAAGCCCTGAAGGATTCAACATTTCCCTTTTTTGATTGGGTTTGCGCAGGTTGCATGGCTAGCATGATTTAATAATTAAGGGCTTAATTGCATTTCAGCTTCATGTCCTTTCAATGTTGCTGACCTCATTTTTTTTTCTTTTTTATTGTTTTCTTTACGTCCCAGTCAACAACTTTTCAGTCATGGTGGGACAATTTACCGTCTTCCTCATGGTTTTAACCAGTATAATTTAGCAACGGATTACCCACAAAAATGTTTTGGTTGAGAAATAAGAAAATTATGTTTTCGTCACCCACTCTTAACTAAAGAGCTGCCTATGATATTTGAAAAAAATCATGTCCTTCGTGTATATTTGCAGTGCTCTCATTTTTCTGTATACTTTTTTTGAATTCAAAACTTAAAATAGCTTGAAAGTTTGAACAGAGCCAAAAGAAAATAGATGACACTCTGCTAAAGTATTCACCTTGAAACTGAATGTTTGCATAAAGGTTTTGAGTTCATAGAAATCTGGGACAAGAGAAAAGGCATGATCCAAATAAGTGTATAGGCAACCTTTTTGTGTGTGAAAAATGAGATTATTATCTTATCCATTAGTTAAACATCTGTTTTGGGTGCTCGAAACAACACTCACATTTAGACGGTTCTTTTGAGTACCCACAACATACATTATAATGTTTTGGTAAATGTATAGAAATAAAAGAAATAAGTTTGATTACGCACCATTATCACTTCATTAAAGGTGTGTCATAACTCAAACCTGTATTAGCCTAGCTAGCTGGTCTAGAAATAGGTGTCTGTCTGTCTGTCTGCCCATCTGTATGTCTGCCATAAAAGTAGAGACTTTAAAAGTGATAAAATCTAAAATTTAATTATGTTTGCTTTCTTAATTAACAGCCTAATCAACACTGCTGCTCAGGTTATGATGGACGCTGACAACTCAATATATTCCACTCTAAGCAGAAAAAAAACTACCAACACCCCTACCCCCATCCAAGGCTTTTGCCTAAGTTGCCATGGCAACAAGTACAGATAATTTGTACACAACATTGGGGCCCTTTTTTGTGCCAATGGGCAGGGACAACCTCATTTGTACTGCGGATACAAAATCAACAAGTTTTAAGAAACACTCCACTTTTATAATATTTCAAAAATACACCTGCTGAATTTAGACTACGGCAAACGTTTCTTATACTTTTTCGAGAAAAGGTACAAATTGTCAATATTTTTGCTACACAATTTAAGGTGATAAATGATGAAATTATAAATCAATGCATAATAATAATATGCATGGATAGTATTTAAAAATGAACTTAAAATAAACTTTGAAATATCACAGCCAAAGGGACAACAATAAGCTGACCACCACGAGTCAATAAAACTCTCTGTAATTATGACAAAGCACTTAACAGGGACTTGAAAACTTTTTAAGAATACTTCAGCGGAAGAGATCAGGTTTGGGGCTTTGGTACACCAAACAATCAGAACTATTCAAATGAAATTTACAAAATCTTCACAACAGAATTTATCGAAGTCTGATATCTTGCCAATATTTAATAATGGGACAACTATTTTTTTTAGTAGTCTGAAAAAAATTCTGATTGTCCTAACTGGCTCAATATAGGAATTAAGCAATTCAAGGCAGTCTGTTTAGAGGACAAATTTGTTCCGAACCTGAGTGCTGGTACTGGTTCAGCCCAAGTGTTAACCCATTGACAAATGGATTTTCCTAGTCCTATCAGTTTGACAATTTTGGGTGTATTTTTCATTTTTATATAAATTGTTAAGATGGAACACTCTGTAAGCAAACATTGGAGACCCTGATCAGATGCGGCATTCTGCGGCATCTGAGCTGGATCTTCACTGTTTGCATATGTCCCATAAAAAGGACGCTTACTAAGGCTTATATGGGTCAAACACAAACAAATTTGTTATTCCTATACTTCTGTCAATACCATCTGGACCACCTGCCATGCTTAAGACCAATCCAACTTGTTCCAATCCTGTTGCAGCATATATCCTTCGTCTAAACACTTTGTATCAGTCCAAGGTAGAATCAGTTAACAGCCTAAATCCACACTTATGCCGTATATTTCCTTCCCTATTTCAGTGTTATGTTTATAATAGGCAGCATTTATGCAAATGACTCTTTTTACAGAGGAGAATCAGGCCTAAAATTGGAGAGATGCTTAAGGTCCTGACATAAATAAGGATTTGGGCCAACATAAGCATATAAGCTAGCTAGGTGAATTCAAAAATCAAGAAGAAATGCTGGGATTTTAGAGAGAAAAAAAAAAACAGAAAAAATTAAAGACGCCGGATACAATAGATTGAAGTGAGTTTGTCATTTATCCTGATCTAACATGTATTACAGTGTAAACAAGCCGATAAGTTTATACGAACCTAACTTATGCCCATATAAGTAATATTGGCCCTGCAGTTGCATCCTGTCTAAGTTCAGACTCAAAGCTTAAAATTAAGTCAACTGTTCAGGATTCTAAAAATCCATTGATCACTTATATTAACTACATGTATATTTAGTCGCTCAATCTGCAGCCGGCAATTGAAGATGTAGAAGTTTGTTTGTACTGATGCTTTACATCCCAGTCAACTATTTTTCAGTTGTGTTGAAATGATAAGATTTAGAAATTAGATGCTTTCCAATTTGATGTAAATTCTAAAAAAAAGAAAACCCAAAACCAAGTTTGATCAGAATCCATATTGGTTTCAATATATGAGCTGCGACATGAGATTTCCTACAATGTGGTATGTGCGACCAGCAAAAGCTCAGATCAGCCTGCATACACGCCCAGTCTGATCAGAGCCTTGCTAGGAGCTTGAATATTCTATGAATGTTAAGCTACTGAATGAACATCAATTGTAGTTTCTAAGCTTAAATGGAGGCTGCACAAGCTCGTCTGAGTAAAATTCCACATTGTTGGAAATCACATGCTGTGGCTAAAATGATGTTTGTAACTTACCAGATAAAGATTGTCCTGCACATTGCCAAAACTCAATCTGAAAAATAATTTTACAAGGAAATAATTATTAACCCTTTGTATACTAATAAATTCTTCCTTCTGGTTTGATACAATAAACTTGGGACAGTCCATTGTAAGGCAGACCTTAAATGTAATTTCCAGGGCTTAAATTTAAAAATTCATTTTTGCTAAGCAGGGCAATGATTTTAAGGCCTGCCTTTAGATGAAAGTGCCGGTGGGCATCGACAGGTGCATAAACAGAAGCCAGTGCATCCCTCCTTGATCGTTATATGGGCCTCGAGTCGCGACAAAATCTGTATTCAGGGTTTCAGACAAATCGAGACTCAAACCAGTCTCCTCAGCTATAGACACTAGCTAGAAAAACGAAATTTAGCTTGAAGCAAATTTATATATGATACATGTACTTTCCAAAAAGTGATTAACAAAGGTGCTGATCAGTCTACGCAGATGCACAGGCTGGTCTGCGCCTGAGTTGTTAGCATACCACAAAGACGTTTTTTCTCGCGACGAGGCCCATATTATCATACTTTAATGAATAGTTCATAAGGCTTAAATTATGATGCAGGGCTCAATTAGTTTTGTTGATAAATACGTAACTTTGCAACAAAAAAAAAAGAAAATGAAAAGGCAATGATCATTAGCAGAATTGTGATCTGAACAACTGGGCAGAATAATGCAAGCCCTTTGGATGCACATGAAGGATTTAAACGAGGCATCAAGTACAAATGCAATGATTAAAGTGACTGTTTTCAGTGTTTCGTAATTATAATGAAAGAAATTGCAAATTATATATATCCATTCAGAACATGTGCAACCTTCCTCATTACACTCTAAGGGCAACTCTTTGCATGCATGCTGGGTAATTTTTCATGCTTCTGTTGTTGTTTGCTGACTTTTTTCAAATTTAACTTTTTCAAAAAATTCTTTCAGGAACACTATCAGTGTCAATTTAAGGTTCGAATCCAGATCAGGACCAATGTTCAGTGTTCTATTGGTCCTGATCTGGATCCAAACTGTTTGCAAAGGTTATCAGCAGATCACTGATTAAAAAAACAACTTTATTTCATGGATTACTCTGCCTGCCCTGTCATTGGAAAGAAAACTTTTGTTCCTTAGGCCAGAATTTTTTTATTAGTTGATTTACGAACCCTCCTACTGTAATTTTCCATAAAGTGTAAAAAAAATAAAATCTAATTTCTAAATTTTATTTTATTTTATCCACCGACTATAAATGTTATTTGTTTCATTGAAAAAAATAAGATATTTTGAGGTTTTGTCTGTGTATTTTTGAGAGAGACACTGTTAAAAGTGATTGTCCTGTCCAGATTTTTAGGAAAATGATAAAATATTTAAAGATTTAATACAGACTGTTGGTTTACCTTTAACTAGTTTTACTGTTTCTGGAGATATTAAAAAAAAAAAAAAAAAAAAAAAAGCTGAAAATATATATATATAAAAAAGCTCTGAAAATGACCAGTCAACTGGTCATTTTCAGAGCTTTTTTATTTATTTTTTTTCGTCCCCCCGACCCTAGATCTGAAAAAAAATCCGGTAAATCAACTAATAAGAAATATCTGGCCTTAGTGTGCAACAAATGAGTAATGTCTGAGACATTGTTCTCTGTAGATTTTTTGAAATTATTTTTTTTTTTAATTATTTTTTCAAAAATATTGAGGATTAAACTTCAGTGTTATTAAACAGTTAAGATTTCAGATCGGACCCGAAGTTTGGCAATGTTATCAATGGACAACAAAATTGGTCAAATAACATTTTTTCCTCTTCCCATCTGGCTTCAGCAGTAAAGTAACTTTAAACCTGATTTAAAGAAGAAGCTACTCACCAAATTTGATGGACAGAAATTGGCAACTGAGGCGAGGTAGGAGATTTGTTCAACTTGAGTTGCAGTTGGTGACAGCTGGAAAAAAGAAACAATCAAAAGTTTAAATTTATAAGTGAATCATTTGCTATCATGATCTACATAGTAATCAAGGGCGGATCCAGAAGGGTGTGGGGGTCTGGACCCCCCCCCCCCTCCACTGTAAAATTATAAGAGGCAATACGAGGCAGTTTCCTTAAAAACTCTGGTATGGACTCCCCCTCGAGAAGCAATTGGACCATGTTGATGACTATAAAACCCTTATCAGGACCTTCCCCCCCTCCCCCCCCCCTTGATTTTCTATTTGAGACAATTTACAAGAAATTAATTTATAACACTTTTCCCATATTCAGGACTTGTTGTATGCACTTTCACAGACAACAAATTTTGTGATCTTTTACTGTTTTTGGTGTAATAACATCATCCTTGGTAAACGGGCAGGCCTGACCCATTCCGTTACACTGCATGCATTCATCATTGTATCGATGAATGCAGTGTAACAGACTGTTACCGATGATGTGCCCAGTAAATGAGGCTTAATATTTCATGTAAATTGTCAATAATTCACTTGATATAGCAGATTTTTTTCTTATTATTAAAGCAACAAAATTTGAAAAAACTCTTTTGCCTTTCATTTAGTTTTGCTCTATTTTCTATTACATATTGGCTCTTAATGTTTCTGGCCCAATTTAGGCGATTATTTGAGGCATTAACAAAATAATTATTTTTTTCAAAGTTGACATTTCCGATTAAAATCAAGAAATTTTGACATATTATGAGTAGTAATACACTGGGAACATAATTAACGGTAGTGTTCATTGAGGCACGGTGAAATGTGAATTGATTCGTAAGGATTATCGGAACGATCAGATCTTGACAGTGCCTTGAAGGGAGACTTTTTGTTTAATAATGATAGCTCTTTTTGAAAGGTGTATTTTACGGATAAAGAAACGATTTTCAGCATGATATATTTTAGGCTCTTATGCACCTCCTTCTCCGCCCCACAAACTGATACTAATGACCTCACGATTTCCTCAACAGTAATTTAATCTAGTATAATCGGGGTATTGAAAGCCTATAATATACTGTATAGCCCGTAGATACTGTGTATGAAGATTTTTCTACCAAAACTGGGCTCAACTTAACTCTTAACGCAACGTTAAAATGGACATCATTATGTAACGTTACTAAATCTGTAAACCACTAGTGGTTCAGGGACCAAATTTTAGAATTTTAAACGCTTGCTAAAAATAGAAAGTGATCATTTTTCTTACTTGTTAAAGTTGATATTCAACTTGCTTGTTGTTTACTCAAACAAATTAAATTATAGCATATATGATAGCAAAAATTTATTTAAAATATCACCTAAATTCTGAAATCACATTTTGGCTACCTTGCAAACAGTGTAGATCCAGATCAGCCAGCTTCTTCAGAAGCTGGCTGATAAGGATCTACACTGTTTCAGAAAGGCTGACTGATCTGGATCTGTTTATCAAGCAGTTTATGCATAATTTGGGAATTAGTTGATGTGAGAACGACTTGTATTCACTTGCTAAAAATAGCAAGCGACGATAATGGGAAAATTGCTATAGCATTTAGCATTTAAGTTAGCAAGTGCTAAATTTGATCCATGTGGTTTATCGATTTTACTGCATGGCGTTATATCACTCCCAGACCCGACATCATGTGATAAAATTTTTTAGAGCATTTACGGTACACCATTTTTCATAGGCTTTGTGATGCATGTGTATCTCTGTTGTTGGTAAATAGGAAAATGTCTTTGATGGGGCCCTCCCTATGATAAATTTGGTTCATTATCTATGATAGATTTCAATACAATCATGGATATAATAGCACACTATCTTTAAGGCTTAAAAGGCCTCCTGGTTCAAGGGTTGGGCTATCAGTCAGTAGCTAAGGAACTGCCATCAGTTATCAAGATTTTTAATCAAATGAAAGTTGCAATTTCACTGAAATATTTTAATAGCTAAGAACTCTAGACAAGAAAGAATCTAAATTGCTCGTTTTAAACCCATATTTAGCACAAACTAGAATTTGAGCCATGCAGGCAAAACAGCTTGTACAGCAGAATCTAGGGCAAAGATGTGGCTAGTAAAATACAAAATAACATGTATTTGGGCCCGGCTGCCGGCGCCGGCCTTGGTGGCTGTTCATTTTTAGATGGTGACTGTTGTTGCTTTTTCAACGTTAATGCAGGCCCCCAGATTAAGAGTGAGTAACTGAAAATTATTTTCGTATTTCTTAACCAAAACATATGTTGTGGGTACTCAAAAGAACCGTCTCAATGAGACGCCTGTTTTGAGCACCCACAACGTATGCTTAAACTGATGGATAAGAAAATAATCACAATTTTATGCTAAATTTATTTTGCTTAACTGTCCCTATGTTAATGTTGTAAAAAACTGCTCCCACCATTTTGTGATGTGATTCTTTAAAAGTGTCCTCCTTATTAGTTTAGCAATCATCTTGCTGAGGAAGAGAGAGCTGGCTGCATCATGATTTGCTTTAATTGTGATGTGCCTGTATGTGTTCTATATCACTCTTCTCCCCCTAACCCTTTCTAATGGATTTGAAGGGTTTGGGTATCATATTCGTATATGTGGCTAAAAAGCTTCTTTAGAAGCTAATGGAATCTCAGAAAACTAAAATAAAGTACTGTACAGTAAAAATGTGCAGATGCCCATTAATTTTGAGAATTGTTTATGCTGTATGCCATACAGGTGGAAACCATCATCCACACTGACACACAGGTCCAGATGTGTGCAAAAATTGTGAGAGTAAAATTGCAATTATTTACTTACCCATCAGTTATAACGTATGTTTTGGGTGCTCAAAAAGAACCGTCTCTTTGAGACGGTTCTTTTAAGTACCCACAACATATTATGTTTTGCTCGAGAAATAAGGAAAAAAACTATACCTGGAGACCAGCTGATATCATGGCAGTTTACATAAAACATACAGGGATTTTTTTTTGCAATTTTGGGAAGGGGCCCTAGGGCCTTTCAGATTGGGAAAATTAGCGAGGTAAACCACTATTTTGGGAAATTTTCTAAACAAACAAGAACAGCATTTTTGGTCAGTTTAAAAACAAAATTAGCTATTACACATACTATTGCCATTAAATTGAAGGAAAATAGGATGCAATTCTAGTAGATTGTCATCATGTAGCTTGTGAGTGTGTGTGTCTGTGGTGACTGAATGAAAATTCTAAAAAAAAAAAAAAAAAAAAAAAAAAAAAATTTTTTTTTTTTGAGATTGGGATTTTTTTTTCAAATTGGGAAAAAAGTCACCTAAATCCCATTGGGAAAGGGGCCGAATTTCGGCCCCTGAGGACACCAAAAAAAAACCCTGACATAGAATGCCTGGGTCCAGTTGTTTCAAGCCATGTGAGCTTAACAGTTGAACTGAACTCATTGACAATGACTATAATTAATGCCAGGGGAATTGCAACAACTTCCATATTAGTGCAGCTGACCCAATGACTGGGCCCTAAAACTAAAAGCTTATACTTTTTTCTAGAAAATTACATTCATAATTATCATGACATGGCATCTGGGAGTGTGTCATGCATTAAAATTGATGAACCTATTTTGCCATCATTTTGGTAATTTTTAACATTATGAAATGACGACCATAACAAAGTCAAGTATACATGACAAAATCTAGTGTTTCACAGCAAAACCCTGATTACAAAATAATTTTAATGTCATAATTATGATAAATAGAATCCAGTATTCGTGCATTTGTATTTTGAAGTTATGAAACTTGTTGCGAAACATCAATAAAGTGCTCGACAAAGCCTCACATTTTATCTGTTTTCCTCAATTCATTTAATAAATTTAATAATACATGAGCACTCATGAGAAATCCTATATTCCCACATTTAAAATTCTAGGTGTTTAAAATGTAGAGATGGAATAATGGTAAACTGTATATAATAAATTATGAATTCATCGAGATGGTTCTTTTGAGTACCCACAACATATGTTTTGGCTGAGAAATAAAAAAAATTCAGTTACACACTCTTATCTATTGATGAGATGGTAGGGGCCTGATGCTTTGGCTGTTTGTCGGGCCCACCGGGGTTTACCTGTAGGATTTCTTTTGCTCCGGTATTCAGTTTAATTTACTGTTGAGTCCTTATCCTTGCTTTATCTCCTTGTTATATCTTGATTTATATGTTTTAGGAGATGATGCATTGATAAGTTAGGGATCTTTCATGCAAACCAAATATCTATGTGTCTTGATCCACATCTGAATTAAGGGTGAGGTTGGCGCCGTTAAACCGGTTTAAGCCCTCCAGTAAAATATTTTACTGACCGTTCCAAGGCGGTACTTCTTTTGTGGATCTTTTATGTTTTTGTTCTGTCTTGTGTTTGCTATGTTTTGTGCACGTCTGTTTATATGTGCTTTTTGATCACCTGCTGGGAAAGGGCTGACCTCTTGGCTCTCGTTTGTGGTGTCTTCTGTGAGTTTGTGACTTTCCCATTGGTATCCTGGGTCAGGTGTGGTACTTGATTGTATCGATTCCTGATCTTTGCACCATTACTTACTCTGAGAATGTAATATTCCTATGTGCAACTTCAACTTAATTCAGAGTTCATACAGGCAAGATTGTGTAAAATTCAAGGGCTTTTCAAGGACTTCTAAAAGACTTATATATTTCCTACTGTTTTCAAGGACTGGAAACTTAAGAAAAAATACTGATTTACACGTTAAAATTTTTCTTCGGAAATGCTATAGTCCATTACTAAAGATATTAGTTTAATAAAATTAGTATACAAATGTGATGCCTTTATTTGGTGCAGCATTTGCTGCACCAAATAAAGGCACCACAATTTGATACTAAACAAAGTTGAATTCTCCTGTAAATGGTAAAATTCAAAGACTTTTCAAGGCCTTTGAGTGTTTTTCAAGTACTTTTCAAGGCAAATTTAATTTTCAAGACAGCCCTGTATGTTCAAGTACTTTTCAAGCCTGTGGAAACCCTGTAATTACCTGCATGCATGCATTTTTGCATTCACTGTTTGTCACCTTCCCACAACATTCTGGTCCTGTAAAAGACAAAAAAGAAATAGTAACAATTAATGTGGATGAGATAGAATAATTAGGCCAGATTTTTTTTTATTAGTTGATTTACAAACCCTCCTACTGTAATTTTCCGGAAAGTAGGAAAAAAATAAAATTTAATTTCTAAATTTAATTTTTAATTTAATCTGCCGACTCTAAATATTAATTGTTTGGTTGAAAAAAATGATATTTTTGAGGTTCTGTCTGTGCATTTTTGAGAGTGACACTGTTAAAAGTGACTGTCCTGTCCAGATTTTTAGGAAAATGATGAAATATTTAAAGATTACCTTACTAGTTTTACTGTTTTTCTGGAGATATTAAAGAAAAAAAAAGAAAAAAAAAGCTCTGAAAAAAAAGCTCTGAAAATGACCAGTCAACTGGTCATTTTCAGAGCTTATTTATTTAATTTTTTTCGTCCCCCCCAACCCTAGATCTGAAAAAAAATTCCCGTAAATCAACTAATAAAAAGAATCTGGCCTAATGTGGATGAGATAGAATAATTACTGTAAAAATTCTAATAGTGGCACATGCTCCAATAAACGGCCATCCCCCAGATTGGACGCCAAAATTGCCTATTTTTAAAGCAATTTTCCAACAACGAAAATGAGCCTCTATTAAATAAACACCCAGTATAGAATATCGAAAAAAAAATGGATCCTTATGCAGAAAGTTTACGAATTTGTTATTTATTAAATGAACGGACTGCTCCCTTAATCCCTCTCGGTTCAAATAAATGATAGGAACGGAATTTAGAGTCCTCTGAAAGTTCCCTCGGCCATCTTGAAAGACGTTAGCTCCCATAGTGTTGCAAAGTCCGATAAGGAAGGCTACGATAAGCGCCTTTACCCTGTCAATAATACATCTCCACAGACTTAGCGACACTAGGATCAGGGGACAAAAATTCCACTTGTCTGCTCGTAATTATGTGTGAAATCTCGAAAGGATGAGTAATTCTTCCCATACTGGACGAGTGCTAAAATCTGAGGGTGAAACTATCATTTTCTGAGTATAGGATGAGACATCTTTTTGTCAACTTGTATTGGGATGCAGTTATGAAACTGACTGGGGAAATATCATTTTAGCAGTGATATACCTGTAAGGAACTTTATAGATTGTGTTTGCAGGACGAGTGAAAATTGTAAGTCACCAGTCCTGCAGGACAAGTGAAAAACTGAAATATTTTTGTCCCCTGAGGGTTGTTTCAAGATGGTGACTCTTCTTGAGAAATTGCAGCTACGGGATGTTTTAATGACTTTTCTGGCACTTGTAGTCTCTAATAAACACCCACGCTCACAGAGCTCTCAATAGAATTTTGAAAACAGGAGTCCTGGAGCCCTCTTTGCCAAAAAGTCAGGCTCCTTCAAAAAATGGGAGCCCCAGAACCAAAAAAGGGAGTCCAGGACTGCAAATCAGCAGTTAGTGAGAGTCTCGGTGAGAGCTCTGCCCACATCTCCATGTAAGGTAATGATTCTAAATGCCACTGCCTCTATTAGAATTTTTACTGTAAACTGTTTACTGTAAAACAGAGCCATCAGAGTTAGCAGGTCTGGGGAATCTCGAAAACACGCAGTCGTAAATTATTGCGTAAATGCGCGATAGCGGACTGCCCATGTAAAGGGAAATCAATCTAAACGTCATCAGGGGAAATAAGTTGCTGGTCAACTTCCGTTTTGTTGGCATTCATATATCGTGCATTCCCGCAACGACCATCACAACATGTCTCGCATTTTGCGAGTTGGTGCCCTAGATTCAGAAACATCACAACACACAAATAAAAGATTACAAATAAATATTAAACCATCAGAACCTCGGCCACAAATCAATGATAAAATTGATCAATGTGAAAATGGTAAGAAAAAAATTACGGGTATCTGTCCGAAGAGGGTTCAATTTGATGAATTTTTCCCTGAAAATTTCGTTTGTTTACCGTTTAGCTTCTCAACCCTTGGTCCGAATGCATCTGAAAAAAGATTGATCGAATCAGCGGAAACGGGCCAAAATGATAAACCAATAATCGAAGTTCTATCGCTCAGAACCGTGACGCAGTTGAAGGATAACTACCTCTGTTAGCAAGTCTGCCAATCTCAAGTGTGGTTGCGCATTTGAGCGATAATTTTGATCGCGTGTTTCTGAGATTCCCCAGACCTGGTTAGACTGATATGACACATTGATGAAAAATTGTTTAAAGGACTGGAGCCAGTCTACCATGCAGTGTGCTTAGTTGGGTGAATATGGTATGTTATTTCAGGACTTCTGTTCATGCTTATTAGAATTAATATATTTGCACAATTTTAATTCGATCATGTATCTATTGTGGGTCTGCAAAATTTCGCACAGGCTGGAAATGCAGAGATTATTTTAGAAACAAACCAATGTTAAAACGCTGACACTGTCAACCAACCCCGGTTTGAACCCCCTCTATCCATAATGGGGATATAAGCCAAAAAATGAAGCAAAATGTTATCCTACCCTTCTGTGGGGAAGTTGGTAGAATGGCTGGTGTATAAAACTAGGAGTACTCAGAGTAGAGCCAGATAGCACCTCTTTCCAAATTATAACAAACTTTAACTGACTCTCCCAACCCACTCCCCCCCCCCCCCCCCCACCCCCTGGCAACCTACAAGCACCCTTCTGTTTCTTTTCATTTTTAAAGGCAATAACTGGCACAAAATTGCTTGAGAAAACTGGGTAAACAAACCCAGGTAGAAATATTCTTTGTACTCAGCTGTAGCTTTATGCCGACAAAGATCAAAGAAGATCAAAGGAAACCGCCACTATCTCCTAAATTATCTGAATGTTTACCTTTATTTTTGGGTCAAAGCACGTGGGTATTATAAGAATAATAGTGTCAAACATGCAGTTTTCAACAGGGTTGTTATTCATAATCGAATACTGAAATAGAACATTGTTGCAGGCTCCATAGACAGCTCCCTGCAGACTCCTAAAATAGCAACTAAAATCGACATCTTCACATGCAAATTTCGAACACAATTAAACATCGGTGAACCATAATGATGTTGTGTTAGCCGATGTACACTATTCAGTCAATAATTATTAGATAGCTAAATCATACCCCAACCCGCCATTCTTTATATATGGCATAAAATGAAAAAAACAACATCGACCTAGATTTTATTTTCCAATTTCACTTTACTGACGTTCGCAAGAATCAAAGTCGCTTTCGCTTACCATCTGTAAATCCACAATGAATGAGGGAAATAAAACATAATAAAACAGGTATCATTGTGGTAAATTCCAACTTATCACAACTGAATTTCTCATGATTCTGTGCATAAAACACAAACACAAAGTCTTTTTACTCAACACACACTCTTGTCAGATATTAGACTACTATTTGATTGACAAACAATGCTGGCTCTTCCATTTAACCCCCGAGGGTATAATAAAGGCACCGGACCGTGCCAAATGTATGCAACCAGCGCAATGAAAATTTACCCAAGCGGCTTACGCGTACCGCCTATTTCAATTTATAAAATATACGCTTTGATAAGGTGTGCGATATAAAATTGAATGAATTTGTAAAAATTGTATGAAACTAAGCGATCAGGAGGAGAAAAGTTAAACCCGAAAATAGATATAGATTACGACGTCGCTTTCAAATATTAGCAGACAGTATTTCGCATTTTGCAAAGTCCGCGTAACTTTCAGTTGTCAGTGGTTTGAGTTAAGGAGTTGGTTGCTTGAGTTGATACATAACGCTCTCATCAACAATTTTCAGTCATGTCGGGAAATTCCCAGGGTTGAACAAGTAGCCTACTTTTTTCCTCAAAATTTATCAGTCGATCCCAGCAGGCATATGACGTCAAAACAACGTCGTGTCGACGTCGATGACGTCGCATCGATGTTGATACGATGTTGTTTTTTAAAGGTTGCGTGGACAAACATAGATAGATAAGTAGTTATACCATGGGCTGTCCTGTCCGCCTGTACGTGAATATAATCCACAAGCTTTAGCGAGTGGATTATCTTACGTACAGGTGGACAGACATGGTATAACTGATATATACTACCTATATCAGTGTAGACCTTTAACCTCACAAAACATTCAGTAAGCAAAATGTTCAGTAAAGAATACCCGCAGCAATATGTACAATAACGAATACCAGCAGCAAAATGTTCAGTAACGAATACCATCAGCAAACTATGCAGTAACGAATACCAGCAGCAAAATGTTCAGTAATGAATACCAGCAGTAAAATGTTCAATAACGAATACCAGCTGAAAAATGTTCAATAACAAAATATTCAGTAATAAATACCAGCAGCGAAATATTCAGTAATGAATACCAGCAGCGAAATATTCAGTAATGAATACCAGCAGCAAAATGTTCAGTAATGAATACCAGCAGCAAAATATTCAGAAACGTATACCAGCAGCAAAATATTTAGTAACGAATACCAGCAGCAAAATGTTCAATAGCAATTACCAGCAGCAAGATATTTAGTAATGAATACCAGCAGCAAAATATTCAGTAATGAATACCAGCAGCAAAATATTCAGAAACGGATACCAGCAGCAAAATATTCAGTAAAGAATACCAGCAGCAAAATGTTCAGTAATAATACCAGCAACAAGATATTCAGTAATGAATACCAGCAGCAACATATTCAGTAATGAATACCAGCAGAAAATGTTCAGCAACGAATACCAGCAGCAAAATGTTCAGTAATGACTACCAGCAAAATGTTCAGTAATGAATACCATGAGTAAGATGTGTAGCACGAAGGTACGAGATACAAGATTTTCAGTAATAAATACCAGAACCAGGATGTCCAGTAATGAATACAAGAGACAAGATGTGCAGTATTACCAGGGACAAGGTGTTCAGTAATGAATACCAGGGACAAGAAGTTCAGTTATATCAGGGACAAGATATTCGGTAATGGATACCAAGGACAGAGAATTCAGTAATGAATACCTAGCGCAATATGTTCAGTAATGAATGTCAGGGACAAGATATTCAGTAATGAACACCTGGGAAAAGATGTACCTTAATGGGTAGCAGAGACAAGATGTTCAGCAATGAATGGTAGGGAGGTGCGCTCTCTGCTGCAGCTTTCAGAGTTAACCCGGTCATATTTGGCTTGTTTGCAGGATGTAATAAGCTTCAATTGAGGCAAATTTTGGTGGGGTCAGAGCCTTCTTGTCTATGACATTATTTCTCTCTGGGATGACTCCCGACGTAACTGAAATATTTTTAACTGGGCCTTTAAGCCCAATATTTCACTCAATACGAAATGAGACGATGCCCAGTAATGAATACCAGAGAAAAGGTTTTCACCGATGGATAACAGATACAAGATGTTCAATCGTGAATTCCAGGGAAAATATGTACCTGAATGAGTAGCAGGGTTGTTCAGTAATATATATCGGTGACAGGATGATCAATATTGAATACCAGGGACAAAATGTTCCGTAATGAGTACCAGGGACAAGATGTTCAGTAACGAACACCAGGGACTAGGTGTACCTTAATGAACACAAGGAACAAGATGTTCAGTAATGAATACCAAGAGCAAAATGTTACTTAATGAATACAAGAAGCAAGTTGTTCAGTAATGAATACCAGGGACAAGATGTACCTTAATGAATACCAGGAACAAGATGTTCAGTAATGAATACCTAGAGCAAGGTGTTACTTAATGAATACAAGAAACAAGTTGTTCAGTAATGTAAACAAGGGACAAGATGTACCTTAATGAATACCAGGAACAAGATGTTCAGTAATGAATACCTAGAGCAAGGTGTTACTTAATGAATACAAGAAGCAAGATGTTCAGTAATGAATACCAGGGACTAGATGTACCTTAATGAACACAAGGAACAAGATGTTCAGTAATGAATACCAAGAGCAAAATGTTACTTAATGAATACAAGAAGCAAGTTGTTCAGTAATGAATACCAGGGACAAGATGTACCTTAATGAATACCAGGAACAAGATGTTCAGTAATGAATACCAAGAGCAAAATGTTACTTAATGAATACAAGAAGCAAGTTGTTCAGTAATGAATACCAGGGACAAGATGTACCTTAATGAATACCAGGAACAAGATGTTCAGTAATAATTACCAAGAGCAAGGTGTTACTTAATGAATACAAGAAACAAGTTGTTCAGTAATGTAAACAAGGGACAAGATGTACCTTAATGAATACCAGGAACAAGATGTTCAGTAATGAATACCAAGAGCAAGGTGTTACTTAATGAATACAAGAAACAAGTTGTTCAGTAATGTAAACAAGGGACAAGATGTACCTTAATGAATACCAGGAACAAGATGTTCAGTAATGAATACCTAGAGCAAGGTGTTACTTAATGAATACAAGAAGCAAGATGTTCAGTAATGAATACCAGGGACTAGATGTACCTTAATGAACACAAGGAACAAGATGTTCAGTAATGAATACCAAGAGCAAAATGTTACTTAATGAATACAAGAAGCAAGTTGTTCAGTAATGAATACCAGGGACAAGATGTACCTTAATGAATACCAGGAACAAGATGTTCAGTAATGAATACCAAGAGCAAAATGTTACTTAATGAATACAAGAAGCAAGTTGTTCAGTAATGAATACCAGGGACAAGATGTACCTTAATGAATACCAGGAACAAGATGTTCAGTAATAATTACCAAGAGCAAGGTGTTACTTAATGAATACAAGAAACAAGTTGTTCAGTAATGAATACCAGGGACTAGATGTACCTTAATGAATACCAGGAACAAGATGTTCAGTAATGAATACCAAAAGCAAGATGTACCTTAACGAATACAAGAAGCAAGTTGTTCAGTAATGAATACCAGGGACAAGATGTACCTTAATGAATACCAGGAACAAGATGTTCAGTAATGAATACCAAAAGCAAGATGTTACTTAATGAATACAAGAAGCAAGTTGTTCAGTAATGAATACCAGGGACAAGATGTACCTTAATGAATACCAGGAACAAGATGTTCAGTAATGAATACCTAGAGCAAGATGTTACTTAATGAATACAAGAAGCAAGTTGTTCAGTAATGAATACCAGGGACTAGATGTACCTTAATGAATACCAGGAACAAGATGTTCAGTAATGAATACCTAGAGCAAGATGTTACTTAATGAATACAAGAAGCAAGTTGTTCAGTAATGAATACCAGGGACTAGATGTACCTTAATGAATACCAGGAACAAGATGTTCAGTAATGAATAACAAAAGCAAGATGTTACTTAATGAATACAAGAAACAAGTTGTTCAGTAATGAATACCAGGGACAAGATGTACCTTAATGAATACCAGGAACAAGATGTTCAGTAATGAATACCTAGAGCAAGATGTTACTTAATGAATACAAGAAGCAAGTTGTTCAGTAATGAATACCAGGGACTAGATGTACCTTAATGAATACCAGGAACAAGATGTTCAGTAATGAATACCAAGAGCAAAATGTTACTTAATGAATACAAGAAGCAAGTTGTTCAGTAATGAATACCAGGGACAAGATGTACCTTAATGAATACCAGGAACAAGATGTTCAGTAATGAATACCAAGAGCAAAATGTTACTTAATGAATACAAGAAACAAGTTGTTCAGTAATGAATACCAGGGACAAGATGTACCTTAATGAATACCAGGAACAAGATGTTCAGTAATGAATACCTAGAGCAAGATGTTACTTAATGAATACAAGAAGCAAGTTGTTCAGTAATGAATACCAGGGACAAGATGTACCTTAATGAATACCAGGAACAAGATGTTCAGTAATGAATACCTAGAGCAAGATGTTACTTAATGAATACAAGAAGCAAGTTGTTCAGTAATGAATACCAGGGACAAGATGTACCTTAATGAATACCAGGAACAAGATGTTCAGTAATGAATACCAAGAGCAAGATGTTACTTAATGAATACAAGAAACAAGTTGTTCAGTAATGAATACCAGGGACAAGATGTACCTTAATGAATACCAGGAACAAGATGTTCAGTAATGAATACCAAGAGCAAGATGTTACTTAATGAATACAAGAAGCAAGTTGTTCAGTAATGTAAACAAGGGACAAGATGTACCTTAATGAACACAAGGAGCAAGATGTTCAGTAATGAATACCAGGGACAAGATGTACCTTAATGAATACCAGGAACAAGATGTTCAGTAATAATTACCAAGAGCAAGGTGTTACTTAATGAATACAAGAAACAAGTTGTTCAGTAATGAATACCAGGGACAAGATGTACCTTAATGAATACCAGGAACAAGATGTTCAGTAATGAATACCAAGAGCAAAATGTTACTTAATGAATACAAGAAGCAAGTTGTTCAGTAATGAATACCAGGGACTAGATGTACCTTAATGAATACCAGGAACAAGATGTTCAGTAATGAATACCAAAAGCAAGATGTTACTTAATGAATACAAGAAGCAAGTTGTTCAGTAATGAATACCAGGAACAAGATGTTCCTTAATGAATACCAGGAACAAGATGTTCAGTAATGAATACCAGTAAAAAGATGTACCTTAATGAATACCAGGAACAAGATGTTAAGTAATGAATACCAGGGACAAGATGTACCTTAACGAATACAAGGAGCAAGATGTCCAGTAATGAATACCAGGGACAATATGTACCTTAATGAATACCAGGAACAAGATGTTCAGTAATGAATACCAAAAGCAAGATGTTACTTAATGAATACAAGCAGCAAGATGTTCAGTAATGAATACCAGGGACAATATGTACCTTAATGAATACAAGGAGCAAGATGTTCTGTAATGTATATCAGGGATAAGATGAGCAGTATTGTATACCAGGGACAAGATGTTCAGTATTCAATATCAGGAACACGATGTTCAGCAATCAATACCAGGAACAAGATGTTCTGTAAACAATAATAGGGACAAGATGTACCTTAATGAATACAAGGAGCAATATGTTCAGAGATGTATAGGAGGGACCAGATGATCGGTATTGTATACCAGGGACAAGATGTTCAGTATTGAATACAAGGAACAATATATTCCGGATAAGATGATCAGTATTGTATACCAAGGACAATATGTTCAGTATTCAATATCAGGAACACGATGTTCAGCATTCAATATCAGGAACAAAATGTTCAGTAAACAATAATAGGGACAAGATGTACCTTAATGAATACAAGGAGCAATATGTTCAGAGATGTATAACAGGGACCAGATGATCGGTATTGTACACAAGGGACAAGATGTTCAGTATTGAATACAAGGAACAATATATTCAGTAACCAATACCAGGGACAAGGTTTTCAGTAACGAATACCGGGACAGAATGTTCAGTAATGAAAACAAGGGGCAAGATGTTCAGTAATTAACACCAGAAACAAGCTGTACCACAATGAATACCAGGGACAGGAAATTCAGTTACGAATACCAGGGACAAGATGAGCCTTAATGAATACCAGGGACAATATGATGTTCAGTAATGAACACCAGGGACAAGATGTACCTTAATGAATATGAGGGACAAGATATTCAGAAATGAATACCAGGGACAATATGTACATTAATAAATACCAAGAGCAAGATGTTCAGTAATAAATACAAGGGACAAAGATGCTGAGTAATGAATACCAGGGACAAGATTATACCAAAGTTAATACCAGGAGCAAGATGTTCAGAAATTAATACCAGTGACAAGATAACCGAAATGATTACAATGACATGGTGTAAAGTAATGAACACCAGGGACAATGGTGCTCAGTACTGAATACCAGAGACAAGATGTACCTTCGTGAATACCAGGGACACGAACTTCACCAATTAATATCTACATTGTCAGAAGTAAATACAACCAGCTATATGTTCAGCAATAAATACAAACAGCTACATGTTCAGTTATAAACACTAGGAGCTTCATGCTTAGTAATACATACAACAGCTACATGTTCAAAATGTATAAATACCAGGAGACATTTAATCAGTAATAAATATCAACAGATACATGCTCAGTAATAAACACTGTCAGCTACATATTTAGTAATAAATACCAACAGCTGCATATTTGGTAATAAATACCAAACAGCTTGATGTTCAGTAATAAGTATTAGCAGCTATATATTAAGTAATAGTTAGCAACAGGTACATGTTCAGTAACAAATAATAACAGCTACACATTCAGTATAAATACCAGGGTAAACATGTTCAATAATAGTTCTAGCGACTACATGTTCAGTAATGAATACCTGTAGCTACATGTCCAGTATTAAATACTAGGAGTTACCAATTAAGTTATAAATACCAACAACTACATGTTTAGTAATGGATAGAAAAACAGCGACCTGCTCAGTAGTAAATACCAGTTACATTTTCAGTAATAAAAACGAACAGATTAATGTTCTGTAATGAATACCAACAGCTACATGTTCAGTAATACGTACCAACAGTAATAAATATCAACAGATACATGTTTAGTAATAAATACCAACAGATTAGTGTTCAGTAATGAATACCAACAGATTAATGTTCAGTAATAAATACTAGCAGCTACTTGTTCAGTTATAAATACTAGCAGCCATATGTTAAGTAATAAATACCAACGGATACATGTTCAGTAATAAATATCAACAGCTACATGTTCAGTAATGAATAGCAACAGCTACATGTTCAGTAATAAATACCAACAGATACATGTTCAGTAATAAATACAAACAGCTACATTGTTCAGTAATAAATACCAACAGCTACATGTTCAGTAATAAATACCAACAGCTACATGTTCAGTAATAAATACCAACAGCTACATGTTCAGTAATAAATACCAACAGCTACATGTTCAGTAATAAATACCAACAGCTACATGTTCAGTAATAAACACCAACAGCTACATTGTTAAGTAATATATACCAACAGCTACATGTTCATGTTTAAAAACCAACAGATTTATGTTCAGTAATTAATACTAGCAGCTACATGTTCAGTAATAAATACCAACAGCTACATTGTTAAGTAATATATACCAACAGCTACATGTTCATGTTTAAAAACCAACAGATTTATGTTCAGTAATTAATACTAGCAGCTAAATATTCAGTTATAAATACTAGCAGCTATATGTTAAGTAATACATACCAACAGATATATGTTCAGTAATAAATACCGACAGATATATGTTCAGTAATAAATACCGACAGATACATGTTCAATTGTAAATATCAATAGCTACATGTTCAGTAATAAATACCAACAGATACATGTTCAGTAATAAATACCAACAGAATCATGTTCAGTAATAAATACCAACATATACTTGTTCAGTAATAAATATCAACAGCTACATGTTCAGTAATATATACCAACAGCTACATCGTTCAGTAATAAATACCAACAGCATCATGTTCAGTAATATAAACCAACAGCTACATTTTTCAGTAATAAATACCAACAGCTACATGTTCAGTTATAAATACCAACAGTTACATGTTCAGTAATAAATACCAACAGCTACATTGTTCAGTAATAAATACCAACAGCTATGTTCAGTAATAAATACAAACATATTTTTGTTCAGTAATAAATACCAACAGCTATGTTCAGTTATAAATACCAACAGCTACATGTTCAGTAATATATACCAACAGCTACATGTTCAGTAATACATACCAACAGCTACATGTTCAGTAATACATACCAACAGATACATGTTCAGTAATAAATACCAACAGATACATGTTCAGTAATAAATACCAACAGATACATGTTCAGTAATATATACAAACAGATACATGCTAAGTAATAAATACTAGCAGCTACATGTTCAGTATATATACCAACAGCTACAAAATCAGTATTAAATACCAACAGCTATATGTTCAGTAAAAAATACCAACAGCTATTTCTTAAGTAAAAAATTAGCAACAGCTACATGGTCAGAAATAAATACCAACAACTTCATGTTCAGTAATAAATACCAACAGATACATGTTCAGTAATAAATACCGACAGATACATGTTCAGTAATAAATACCAACAGCTACATGTTCAGTAATAAATACCAAAAGATACATGTTCAGGAATAAATACTAGCAGCTACATGTTCAGTAATAAAAAATCAACAGCTACATGGTCAAAAATGAATACCAACAACTACATGTTCAGTAATAAATACCAAAAGATACATGTTCAGTAATAAATACCAACAGATAAATGTTCAGTTATAAATACCAACAGATACATGTTCAGTAATAAATACCAACAGATACATGTTCAGTAATACGTACCAACAGATACATGTTCAGTAATAAATACCAACAGATACATGGTCAGAAATAAATACCAACAGCTACATCGTTCAGTAATAAATACCACCAGATACATGTTCAGTAATAATTACCAACAGCTACATGTTCAGGAATAAATACCAACAATAACATGGATTAGAAATAAATAGGAACAGCTACATGTTCAGTAATAAATACGAACAGGTACATGTTCAGTTATAAATACCAACAGCTACATGTTCAGTAATATATACCAACAGCATCATGTTCAGTAATAAATACCAACAGCTACATGTTCAGTAATGAATAGCAACAGCTACATGGTCAGAAATAAATAGCAATAGCGACATGTTCAGTAATAAATACCAACAGAAACATGTTCAGTAATAAATAGCAACAGCTATATGTTCAGCAATAAATACCAACAGCTATATGTTCAGTAAAATATCCCAACAGCTACATGTTCAGTAATATATACCAACAGCTACATGTTCAGTAATTAATACCAACAGGTACATGTTCAGAAATACATATCAACAGATACATGTTCAGTAATAAATACCAACAGCTACATGTTCAGGAATAAATAGCAACAACTACATGGTCAGAAATAAATAGGAACAGCTTCATGTTCAGTAATAAATACCAACAGGTACATGTTCAGTTATGAATACCAACAGCTACATGTTCAGTAATATATACCAACAGCATCATGTTCAGTAATAAATACCAACAGCTACATGTTCAGAAATAAATAGCAACAGCTACATGGTCAGAAATAAATAGCAACAGCGACATGTTCAGTAATAAATACCAACAGAGACATGTTCAGTTATACACACCAACAGATATAAGTTCAGTAATAAATAGCAACAGCTACATGTTCAGTAATAAATACCAACAGATTAATGTTCAGTAATAAATAGCAACAACTACATGGTCAGAAATAAATAGGAACAGCTACATGTTCAGTAATAAATACCAACAGAAACATGTTCAGTAATACATATCAACAGCTACAAGTTTAGTAATAAATACCAACAGAATCATTTTCAGTAATAAATACCAACAGCTACATGTTCAGCAATAAATACCAACAGCTACTTGTTAAGTTATATATACCCACAGCTACATGTTCAGTTATAAATACCAACAGCTAAATGTTAAGTAATAAATAGAAACAGCTACATGGTAAGAAATAAATACCAACAGAATCCTTTTCAGTAATAAATATCAATAGCTACATGTTCAGCAATAAATACCAACAGCTACATGTTCAGCAATAAATACCAACAACTACATGTTCAGTAATAAATACCAACAACTACATGTTCAGTAATATATACCCACAGCTACATGTTCAGTAATAAATACCAACAGCTAAATGTTCAGTAATAAATAGAAACAGCTTCATGGTCAGAAATAAATACCAACAGATACATGGTCAGTAATAAATACCAACAGCTTCATTGTTCAGTAATAAATACTAGCAGCTATATGTTAAGTAATATATACCAACAGCTACATGTTCAGTTATAATTACCAGCAGTTACATGTTCAGAAATAAATGAGGGTCTGGATGGGGGGTCTGGTTTTCAATATTCATTAAAAATTTAGCCCATTATTCATCTCATTAATATTTGGGGTAATTAGTTATAATAAGACAAATTATTCATTAAAATAAGAAAAGTAGCAAAGAAATCTGATTATTTACTATTCATTATTATTTTTTTCAATTCATTAAAAAATAGGATTATCCATTAATTTTTAGGCCACCCATTATTCACTATTCATTATTTTGTGGCTCATTATTCACTATTCATTATAAAAAGGGCCATTATTCACTAATCATTATACCCCATCAAGACCCTCATAAATACCAACAGATACATGTTCAGTAATAAATACTAGCAGCTATATGTTAAGTAATATATACCAACAGATACATGTTCAGTAATACGTACGAACAGCTACATGTTTAGTAATAAATACCATCAGATACATGTTCAGTTATAAATACCAACAGCTACATGTTCAGTGATATATACTAACAGCATCATGATCCGTAATAAATACCAACAGCTACATGTTCAGTAAGAAATAGCAACAGCTACATGGGCAGAAATAAGTAGCAACAACTACATGTTCCGTAATAAATACCAACAGCTTCATGTTCAGTAGTACATACCAACAGCTACATGTTCAGTAATAAATACCAACAGCTACATGTTCAATTATAAATATTAGCAGCTATATGTTAAGTAATATATACCAACGGCTACATGTTCAGTAAAACGTACCAACAGCTACATGTTTAGTTATAAATACCAACAGCTACATGTTCAGTAATATATACCAACAGCATCATGTGTAGTAATAAATACCAACAGCTACATGTTCAGTAATAAATAGCAACAGCTACATGGTCAGAAATAAATAGCAACAGCGACATGTTCAGTAATAAATACCATCAGAGACATGGTCAGTTATACATACCAACAGCTATATGTTCAGTAATAAATAGCAACAGCTATATGTTCAGTAAAATATCCCAACAGCTACATGTTCAGTAATATATACCAACAGCTACATGTTCAGTAATAAATAGCAACCGATACATGTTCAGTAATACATACCAACAGATACATGTTCAGTAATAAATACCAACAGCTACATGTTCAGGAATAAATAGCAACAACTACATGGTCAGAAATAAATAGGAACAGCTACATGTTCAGTAATAAATACCAACAGAAACATGTTCAGTAATACATACCAACAGCTACATGTTCAGTAATAAATACCAACAGAATAATTTTCAGTAGTAAATACAAACAGCTACATGTTCAGCAATAAATACCAACAGCTACTTGTTCAGTAATATATACCCACAGCTACATGTTCAGTAATAAATACCAACAGCTAAATGTTAAGTAATAAATAGAAACAGCTACATGGTCAGAAATAAATACCAACAGAATCATTTTCAGTAATAAATATCAATAGCTACATGTTCAGCAATAAATACCAACAGCTACATGGTCAGAAATAAATACCAACAGCTACATGGTCAGAAATAAATACCAACAACTACATGTTCAGTCATAAATACCAACAGCTACATGTTCAGTTATAAATACCAACAGCTACATGTTTAGTAATAAATACCAACAGCTACATGTTCAGTAATAAATACCAAAAGATCCATGTTCAGTAATATATACTTGCAGCTACATGTTCAGTTATAAATGTCAACAGCTACAATGTTCAGAAATGAATACCAACACCTACATATTCAGTAATAAGAACCAAAAGGTACATGTTCAGTAATAAATACCAACAGATAAATGTTCAGTAATAAATACCAACAGATACATGTTCGGTAATAAAACCCAACAGATACATGTTCATTAATACGTACCAACAGATACATGTTCAGTTATAAATTCCAACAGATACATGATCAGAAATAAATACAAACAGCTACATTGTTCAGTAATAAATACCACCAGATACATGTTATGTAATAAATACCAACAGCTACATGTTCAGTAATAAATACCAACAGCTACATGTTCAGTAATAAAAACCAACAGCTACATTGTTCAGTAATAAATACTAGCAGCTACATGTTCAGTAATAAATACTAGCAGCTATATGTTGAGTAATATATACCAACAGCTACATGTTCATTAATAATTACCAACAGATACATGTTCAGAAATAAATGAGGGTCTAGATGAGGGGGGGGGGTCTTGTTTTCACTATTCATTAAAAATTTAGCCCATTATTCATCTCATTAAAATTTTGGGTTATTCATTAAAGTAAGACATAATATTCATTAAAAGTAAGAAAGGTGGCAAAGAAATTTGATTATTCACTATTCATTATTTTTTTCTTCAATTCATTTAAAAATGGGATTATTCATTATTTTTTAGGCCATCATTATTCACTATTCATTATTTTTGGCTTATTATTCACTATTCATTATAAAAAGGGTCATTATTCACTAATCATCATAGCCCATCAGGACCCTCCTAAATACCAACAGATACATGTTCAGTAATAAATACCAACAGCTACATGTTCAGTAATACATACAAGCAGCTATATGTTAAGTAATATATACCAACAGCTACATGTTCAGTAATACGAACCAACAGCTACATGTTTAGTAATAAATACCATCAGATACATGTTCAGTTATAAATACCAACAGCTGCATGTTCAGTAATATATACCAACAGCTACATGTTCAGTAATAAATAGCAACAGATAAATGTTCAGTTATAAATACCAACAGATACATGTTCAGTAATAAATACCAACAGATACATGTTCAGTAATACGTACCAACAGATACATGTTCAGTAATAAATACCAACAGATACATGGTCAGAAATAAATACCAACAGCTACATCGTTCAGTAATAAATACCACCAGATACATGTTCAGTAATAATTACCAACAGCTACATGTTCAGGAATAAATACCAACAATTACATGGATTAGAAATAAATAGGAACAGCTACATGTTCAGTAATAAATACGAACAGGTACATGTTCAGTTATAAATACCAACAGCTACATGTTCAGTAATATATACCAACAGCATCATGTTCAGTAATAAATACCAACAGCTACATGTTCAGTAATGAATAGCAACAGTAACATGGTCAGAAATAAATAGCAATAGCGACATGTTCAGTAATAAATACCAACAGAAACATGTTCAGTAATAAATAGCAACAGCTATATGTTCAGCAATAAATACCAACAGCTATATGTTCAGTAAAATATCCCAACAGCTACATGTTCAGTAATATATACCAACAGCTACATGTTCAGTAATTAATACCAACAGGTACATGTTTAGAAATACATATCAACAGATACATGTTCAGTAATAAATACCAACAGCTACATGTTCAGGAATAAATAGCAACAACTACATGGTCAGAAATAAATAGGAACAGCTTCATGTTCAGTAATAAATACCAACAGGTACATGTTCAGTTATAAATACCAACAGCTACATGTTCAGTAATATATACCAACAGCATCATGTTCAGTAATAAATACCAACAGCTACATGTTCAGTAATAAATAGCAACAGCTACATGGTCAGAAATAAATAGCAACAGCGACATGTTCAGTAATAAATACCAACAGAGACATGTTCAGTTATACATACCAACAGATATAAGTTCAGTAATAAATAGCAACAGCTACATGTTCAGTAATAAATACCAACAGATTAATGTTCAGTAATAAATAGCAACAACTACATGGTCAGAAATAAATAGGAACAGCTACATGTTCAGTAATAAATACCAACAGAAACATGTTCAGTAATACATATCAACAGCTACATGTTTAGTAATAAATACCAACAGAATCATTTTCAGTAATAAATACCAACAGCTACATGTTCAGCAATAAATACCAACAGCTACTTGTTAAGTTATATATACCCACAGCTACATGTTCAGTTATAAATACCAACAGCTAAATGTTAAGTAATAAATAGAAACAGCTACATGGTCAGAAATAAATACCAACAGAATCATTTTCAGTAATAAATATCAATAGCTACATGTTCAGCAATAAATACCAACAGCTACATGTTCAGCAATAAATACCAACAACTACATGTTCAGTAATAAATACCAACAACTACATGTTCAGTAATATATACCCACAGCTACATGTTCAGTAATAAATAGCAACAGATACATGTTCAGTAATACATACCAACAGATACATGTTCAGTAATAAATACCAACAGCTACATGTTCAGGAATAAATAGCAACAACTACATGGTCAGAAATAAATAGGAACAGCTACATGTTCAGTAATAAATACCAACAGAAACATGTTCAGTAATACATACCAACAGCTACATGTTCAGTAATAAATACCAACAGAATAATTTTCAGTAGTAAATACAAACAGCTACATGTTCAGCAATAAATACCAACAGCTACTTGTTCTGTAATATATACCCACAGCTACATGTTCAGTAATAAATACCAACAGCTAAATGTTAAGTAATAAATAGAAACAGCTACATGGTCAGAAATAAATACCAACAGAATCATTTTCAGTAATAAATATCAATAGCTACATGTTCAGCAATAAATACCAACAGCTACATGGTCAGAAATAAATACCAACAGCTACATGGTCAGAAATAAATACCAACAACTACATGTTCAGTCATAAATACCAACAGCTACATGTTCAGTTATAAATACCAACAGCTACATGTTTAGTAATAAATACCAACAGCTACATGTTCAGTAATAAATACCAAAAGATCCATGTTCAGTAACATATACTTGCAGCTACATGTTCAGTTATAAATGTCAACAGCTACAATGTTCAGAAATAAATACCAACACCTACATATTCAGTAATAAGAACCAAAAGGTACATGTTCAGTAATAAATACCAACAGATAAATGTTCAGTAATAAATACCAACAGATACATGTTCGGTAATAAAACCCAACAGATACATGTTCATTAATACGTACAAACAGATACATGTTCAGTTATAAATTCCAACAGATACATGATCAGAAATAAATACAAACAGCTACATTGTTCAGTAATAAATACCACCAGATACATGTTATGTAATAAATACCAACAGCTACATGTTCAGTAATAAATACCAACAGCTACATGTTCAGTAATAAAAACCAACAGCTACATTGTTCAGTAATAAATACTAGCAGCTACATGTTCAGTAATAAATACTAGCAGCTATATGTTGAGTAATATATACCAACAGCTACATGTTCATTAATAATTACCAACAGATACATGTTCAGAAATAAATGAGGGTCTAGATGAGGGGGGGGGGGGTCTGGTTTTCACTATTCATTAAAAATTTAGCCCATTATTCATCTCATTAAAAGTTTGGGTTATTCATTAAAATAAGACATAATATTCATTAAAAGTAAGAAAGGTGGCAAAGAAATTTGATTATTCACTATTCATTATTTTTTTCTTCAATTCATTTAAAAATGGGATATTCATTATTTTTTAGGCCATCATTATTCACTATTCATTATTTTTGGCTTATTATTCACTATTCATTATAAAAAGGGTCATTATTCACTAATCATCATAGCCCATCAGGACCCTCCTAAATACCAACAGATACATGTTCAGTAATAAATACCAACAGCTACATGTTCAGTAATACATACAAGCAGCTATATGTTAAGTAATATATACCAACAGCTACATGTTCAGTAATACGAACCAACAGCTACATGTTTAGTAATAAATACCATCAGATACATGTTCAGTTATAAATACCAACAGCTACATGTTCAGTAATATATACCAATAGCATCATGTTCAGTAATATATACCAATAGCATCATGTTCAGTAATAAATAGCAACAGCTACATGGTCAGTAATAAATAGCAACGACTACATGTTCAGGAATAAATACCAACAGAAAAATGTTCAGTAATACATACCAACAGCTACATGTTCAGTAATAAATACCAACAGATACATGTTCAGTAATAAATAGCAACAGCTACATGGTCAGAAATAAATAGCAACAGCATCATGTTAAGTAATACATACAAACAGCTACATGTTCAGTAATTAATACCAACAGATATATGTTCAGTGATAAATACCAACAGTTACATGTTCAGTATTAAATATAAACAGCTACATGTTCAGTAATAAATACCAACAGATACAAGTTCAGTAATAAATATCAACAGATACATGTTCAGTAATAAATACCCACAGCTACATGTTCTGTTATAAATACCAACAGCTACATGTTCAGTAATAAATACCAACAGATATATGTTCAGTAATAAATACCAACAGATACATGTTCAGTAATAAATACAAGCAGATACATGTTCAGTAATAAATACCAACAGATACATGTTCAGTAGTAAATACCAACAGCTACATGTTCAGTAATAAACACCAACAGATACATCTTCAGTAATAAATACCAACAGCTACATGTTCAGTAATAAATACCAACAGATACATGTTCAGTAATAACACAAAAAACTACATGTTCAGTTATAAATACCATAGGTACATGTTCAGTAATTAATTCTAGCAGCTATATTTTAAGTAATATATAGCAACAGCTACATGTTCAGTAATAAATACCAACAGATTTATGTTCAGTAATAAATATCAACAGCTACATGTTCAGTAATAAATACCAACAGATACATGTTCAGTAATACGTACCAACAGGTACATGTTCAGTAATACGTACCAACAGCTACATGTTCAGTAATAAATACCAACAGAATCATGTTCAGTAATAAATACCAACAGCTACATGTTCAGTAATAAATTCTAGCAGCTATATTCTAAGTAATATATACTAACAGCTACATGTTCAGTAATAAATACCACTAGATACATGTTCAGTCATGAAAACCACCAGATACATTTTCAGTAATAAATACCAACAGCAACATGTTCAGTAATAAAAACCAACAGCTACATGTTCAGTAATAGATACCAACAGATACATTTTCTGTCATAATACCAACAGCTACAATATTAAGTAATAAATACCAACAGCTACATGTTCAGTAATAAATACCAACAGCTACATGGTCAGTAATAAATACCAACAGCTAAATGTTCAGTTATAAATACCCATAGCTACATTGTTTAGTAATAAATACCAACAGCTATATGTTCAGTTATAAATACAAACGGCTACATTGTTCAGCAATAAATACCAACAGCTACATGATCATTTATAAATACCAACAGTCAATTGTTCAGTACTAAATACCAACAGCTACATGCTCAGTAATAAATCCCAACAACTACCTGTTCAGTTATGAATACAAACAGCTACATGTTCAGTTATATATAAAACAACTACATGTTCAGTAAAAATACCAACAACTACATGATCAGTAATAAATACCAACAGATATATGTTCAGTAATAAATACAAACAGCTAAATATTCAGTAATAAATACTAGCAGCTATATGTTCAGTTATAAATACCAACAGCTACATTGTTCATGCTCAGTAATAAATACCAAAAGCTACATGTTCAGTTATTAATACCAACAGCTACATGTTCAGTTATAAAAAAACAACAGCTAAATGGTCAGTAATAAATACCGACAGCTACATGCTCAGTAATAAATACCAACAACTACATGTTCAGTAATATATACCAACAGCTACATTGTTCTGTAATAAATACCAACAGCTACATGTTCAGAAATATCTATCAACATGAACATGTTCAGTAATATATACCAACAGCTACATTGTTCAGTAATAAATACCAACAATTACATGTTCAGTTATAAATACCAACAGCTACATTGTTCAGTAATAAATATCAACAGCTATTTGTTTAGTAAATATACCAAGAGCTACATGTTCAGTAATAAATACCAACAGCTACATGTTAGTTATACATACCAACAGCTACATATTCAGTGATATATACCAACAGCTACATGTTCAGTCATACATACCAACAGCTACATGTTCAGTCATACATACCAACAGCTACATGTTCAGTTATATATACCAGCAGCTACATGTTTAGTTATACATACCAACAGTTACATATTCACTGATATATACCAACAGCTACATGTTCAGTAATACAGACCAACAGCTACATTGTTCAGTAATATATACCAACAGCTACATTGTTCAGTAATAAATACCAACAGCTACAATGTTCAGTAATAAATACCAACAGCTACATGCTCAGTAATAAATACCAACAGCTACATGCTCAGTAATAAATACCAACAGCTACATGCTCAGTAATAAATACCAACAGCTACATATTCATTGATATATACCAACAGCTACATGCTCACTAATAAATACCAACAACTACATGTTCAGTAATATATACCAACAGCAACATTGTTTAGTACTAATACCAAAAGCTACATGCTCAGTAATAAATACCAACAGCTACATTGTTCATTAATAAATACCAACAGCTATGTTCAGTCAGTAATAAATAGCAACAGCTACATGTTCAGTCATACATACCAACAGCTATATGTTCAGTAATATATACCAACAGCTACATTTTCAGTAATACAAACGAACAGCTACATTGTTCAGTATTAAATACCAACTGTAACATGTATGTTGTTTATCTGTTTCATATTTTGTTTACTTAGTTTCTGCTGACCCAGATATTGGAGACATTGATGGTAAATAAGTTGTTGTAAACAAAGTATTTATTTGGTTATAAGATTTTTCTAGAATGATGACTAATCATCTAGAAGTTACCGTTAAAGACCAGAACTAACTAGAATTTCCTTTTCCATGCAAATAGAAACTTTGAGTAGGTTCTGGAATTCAGTGGAAGTTTGTGGAATTTTCCAGAATAAATAAATATAGCATATGATATAATATTTCTTTCTTGACCGTTCTACAACTTTCTTAAACAGTATATATAAGAGTAAAATTTTCATAAGGGCATCTTTGAAATAATTTCACCTTTTAAAAGTCTAAACCTTTTGTGCTGGAATTCTATATTGGAATACTTATTGTTTAACTTATTCATTCTGGATTACGTTGGATTATTCAGTTTTGGATTCAGACGTCGTGTTCATTTAGATTTATCTTCAAAATCTGGGATCAGAAACTGCTGAAAGACTTGTGTTGATAAATATTTTGAGGGACAGTTTGGACATACAAGGTATTGTAAATTAGACTTTCTTTGATTGTATAACTATTTTCCATTGCCTATTGCAAATGATAATTTTGTTTTTAATAGATTTTGTTAAATTTTAAAAGTGCTTTTTGCTGACTTTCCAAATAGCAAATTTTGGTTTCCTGAATTTGTTTCTAGTTACACCTGGCACGTAACAGAAATTGGGGGCTCAGAGTCCGGAATTGAAATTATTTTTGCACCAAATTAGTTTGAAATTTAAAATAAATTTTACTGTTTTCTGTTTTACTAGCTGAAGCCAGCAGAAAGCAAATATGTCATTCAAACTTAGTGATTTTACTGCGTCGCCTTCTCAGGAGCTGTTAGACTTGGCAAAAAAGTCTGATCTTTTGGACATTGCTGACCATTATGGCCTACCCAATATCAAAAAGACTATGTTAAAACATGAAATTAAGAATATTCTCATTCAGTTCTTTGTGGATGAAGAAATATTTGATTCCTCAGCCACATCTCAGATTCTGGTTACCCAGACTGATTTGCAGTTGAGAGAATTAGAATTAAAAAGGCAAGTTGAGATGGAAAAATTAAGGTTAGAACATGAAGAGAGATTGAGACGTGAGAAAGAAGAGCGAGAAGACAGAATAAGTTTGGAAACATTAGAACGAGAAGATAGGCTGCTGAGAGAAAAAATAGAACATGAAAAATTAAGGTTAGAAATGGAAGAACGAGAGAAGGAAAAACAAAGAGAAATAGAAAGAGAAAAAATAGAAAATGAGAAATTAAGGCTAGAAGCCGAAGAACGCATTGAAATTGAAAAAAAAAATTACAATTTGAGTTAAAAATGAAAGAACTTGTGTTAGAAGGAAAATCTAAATCAAAACCTTTGCCTTTAGACTCTGGCAAATCTTTTGATGTGACAAAACACATCCGACTTGTTCCTCCATTTCAAGAAAAAGAAGTTGACAAATATTTTTTACATTTTGAGAAGGTAGCAGAAAACCTGAAATGGCCAAGAGAGCACTGGACCTTAATTTTGCAGAGCGTTGTAATAGGCAAAGCTCGAGAAATTTACACTCAGCTCAAGAACCTAACCAGACTCATGTAGAATTTGCTAGAACAAAAGAACAATTATTTGATAGGTGGTGCTCTTCAAAGAAAGTAGGCTCTGATCATGAAAAACTAAGACAGCTCATGTTTGTTGAAGAATTCAAATGGTGCATAAATTCTGACGTCAGGGCTTTCTTAAATGAAAAAGAAGTTGAAAATTTAGATGTAGCAGCTAGACTAGCTGATGATTATTCTTTGACTCATAAGGCTTCTTTTGTTAACAAGCCATTTCCTAGGAAACCATTTAACCCTCAATTGAAATTTACACCTCAATCAAGACCATTTTCCCCTCAGTCAAAACCATGTTCCCCTCAGTCAGGTCCAAAATCCAACCCCAGTAATCCATTGGATAATTCCAGTCATTCATTTACTCCAAAACCTAGATTTTCTGGTGAAAACAAAGGTCAAAGTCCATTATCCCAGCCAATTTGCAAGTATTGTAAACAATCAGGTCATATCATATCTGAATGTATAGCTTTGAAAAGAAAGAGAGAAAAAGAAAGACAGGAGAGTCCTAAACCCACAGGTCTCACCTCTTTAAGGCTAAAACCACAGTCTTCTATTCAGGATGAGAATCCTATTTTGGCCAAAACATCTGCGAATGATGCCGTTATGGAGATTTATGAACCATTCTTATCAGATGGTTCCGTGTCACTAAATAGTGACTTTGCCCAGCCTACCCCTATTAAAATCTTACGAGATACTGGTGCTTCTCAATCTCTTATCTTGGCAGATACCCTGCCTTTTTCTGAGAAGACTTCTTCTGGGACAAGTGTCTTTATCCAGGGTGTAGAGTGTGGATTTATTAATGTACCACTCCATAACATTTATTTGTCCTCAGACTTAGTTACTGGTCTTGTGGTTGTAGGTATTAGACCTTCTTTACCTTTTAAAGGTGTTCACTTGCTTTGAGGCAATGATTTGGCTGGAGATAAGGTTGTGGTAGACCCACTTTTGACCAGCACACCTTGTGTTGATCATCGGCCTGATCCTATTGAGCAGAAAATTACTGACCTTTACCCTTCTTGTGCTGTCACTAGGGCAATGGCAAAGAAAGCCAATCAGAATTATGGGATGCAGGATATGAATTTAGCTGACACTTTGATAGGTCAGTCCTTTAATGATGAGATTTCAAATTCTCTTTCTCCCAGCCAGTCTGACATTCAGACTAACTTTGACACTTCAAGGTCAAACCTTGACCTTTCACCTTCAATATCAAATGACCAGCTGTCAAGGTCACAACTTTGTAAGGAACAACACAGTGATCCTGAGATATCACCTTTATTTGATAGAGCTTTAGATGAAAATGAAATGTCACAAGTCCCTGTTTGCTATTATGTAAAAAATGACATTTTGATGAGAAAATGGCGTCCTCCTGATGTCTCAGCAGATGATGAGTGGACTGTTAACCACCAGATTGTGGTTCCAAGGGCTTATCGTCCTGAAATTTTGAATTTGGCTCATGAAACTCCAATGTCAGGCCATTTAGGTGTAAAAAAGACCTATCACAAGATTCTTAATCGTTTCTTTTGGCTAGGATTAAAATCTGATGTTTCTCAGCACTGCAAATCCTGTCACACTTGTCAAATGGTAGGAAAACCAAATCAGACCATTCCAGAAGCTTATTTACAGCCCATTCCTGCCTTTGATGAACCTTTTAGCAGAATCATTATTGACTGTGTAGGTCCCCTTCCCAAAACAAAGTCAGGTTGTCAATATCTTTTGACTATTATGTGTGCTTCAACACGCTTCCCTGAAGCCATTCTACTAAGAAATATCAAGACTAAGACAATTGTTAAGGCACTTGTGAAGTTTTTCACCTTTGTGGGACTTCCAAGGTCTGTACAATCTGATCAATGTTCAAATTTTATGTCGGGAATTTTTCAACAAGTCATGCATGAACTTGGCATTAAACAGTACAAGTCATCGGCTTATCATCCTGAAAGTCAGGGTGCCTTAGAAAGATTTCATCAAACTTTGAAAAACATGATCAGATCTTACTGCTTTGACACAGAAAAAGATTGGGATGAAGGTATACATTTGTTTTTGTTTGCGGTAAGAGAATCTGTACAAGAGTCTCTTGGGTTCAGCCCATTTGAACTTGTATTTGGACATACTGTGCGCGGACCCTTGAAACTTCTGAAAGAAAAATTTCTCTCAGATGATGACAGCTCTTTGAACTTACTTCAGTATGTGTCTGATTTCAAAAATAGACTATCAAAAGCCTGTGAAGCTGCTCGGTCCAATCTCAAATCAGCTCAAAGCAAAATGAAACTATGTTATGATGAAAGTGCTCAGGATAGAAATTTTGAACCTGGAGACAAGGTGCTTGTTCTTTTGCCCATTCCTGGTAAGCCATTGCAAGCTAGATATTATGGTCCTTATACTGTTGACAAAAAGTTAAGTGATTTTAATTACATAGTCAACACTCCTGGGAGGCGCAAACAAAAACAACTATGTAATATTAACATGCTTAAAAAGTACATTGATAGGGATAGTTCTGTTATTTCATCAGTGAATCTAGTTAATTCTGTCCCTCTTGAACAAAATCAAATGGACTCTGAAGATATGAACTTTGTGAAATCTGATCCCGTGTCGTCCAAACTCAAGAACTCTGATATTTTAAAGGATCTTGACCAGAAATTGTCACATCTTAGTTCGGACAAGAGACTTGAACTGAAGCAGTTAATTCTTGAATATGAGCACTTATTTTCGGACATTCCATCCAAAACTGACAAAATTTATCATGATGTTGGACTTATTGATGGTTCAAAACCTGTGAAACAACATCCATACAGTATGAACCCTGTAAAACAACAAATTCTCAGAGAAGAAGTTCAATATTTGCTGGATAATGACTTTATAGAACCTAGTCAAAGTGAATGGAGCCCTCCTTGTATTCTTGTACCAAAACCTGATGGGACATTTCGCATGTGTACAGACTACCGTAAAGTAAATTCTGTCACCAAAACAGACACTTTTCCCATCCCACGAATCGATGATTGCATCGATAACATTGGACAAGCCAAATATGTTACAAAATTCGACCTGCTTAAAGGATTTTGGCAAATACCTCTGACAAACAGAGCAAAGGAGATTTCAGCATTTGTTACTCCAGACAGATTGTATCAGTATAAAGTTATGCCGTTTGGAATGAAGAACTCCCCAGCGACATTTCAACGCTAAGTGAACAACTTGATATTTAATCTGGCTGGCTGTAAAGCCTATATTGACGACGCTATCATCTTCAGCGAAGAATGGGAACGACACTTACAAACTATCAGAAATTTCTTCGACAGACTTAGTGAAGCTAAACTAACAGTTAACTTAACAAAGAGTGAACTTTGCCATGCATATTTGACATTTTTAGGTCATCTGGTGGGACAATGTCAAGTAAAATCTACAAAGAGTGAACTTTGCCATGCATATTTGACATTTTTAGGTCATCTGGTGGGACAATGTCAAGTAAAATCTGTAGAAGCTAAAGTTGAGGCTATTGCAGATTTTCCCGTACCTTCTGGCAAAAGACAACTGATGCGCTTTCTTGGTATGGCTGGATATTACAGGAAATTCTGTAATAACTTCTCTGTCAAAGCAGAGCCTTTGACAAACTTACTTGGCAAAAGGGTCAAGTTTATTTGGAGTGATAAATGTCAAAAGTCTTTTGAAAAGCTTAAAGCCATACTTAAAAGTGCTCCAGTTCTCTTAGCACCAAGCTTTAACAAAGAATTTAAGTTGGCCATAGATGCCAGTGATGTTGGTGCAGGCAGTGTATTGTTACAAGAAGATGACAATGGTGTTGACCATCCTGTTTGTTACTATTCTAAAAAGTTTAACAAATATGAGAGAAATTACTCTACTGTAGAGAAAGAATGCTTATCTCTCATTCTTGCTCTTCAGCACTTCGAAGTTTACCTAGCCTCTTCAGTTGCACCTATTGTCATTTTCACTGATCACAATCCACTGACTTTCATTCATAAAATGAAAAACAAGAACCAGCGTTTACTCAGATGGAGTCTCATGTTGCAAGAGCACAATCTAGATATCAGACATATTAAGGGAAAAGATAATATCATTCAGATGCGCTCTCTAGGGCTTATTTGCCACATTACTGTTGATGTGAGTTTGTGCTATTGCTCTTTATTGATCTGATGTGATTTAACATAATTATTTGTTATATAATTGTTCATTATTGCAAAAGAAAGCTTTACTTCATAAAACTTTCTTTTCTTTGAGGAGGGGAAGTGTAACATGTATGTTGTTTATCTGTTTCATATTTTGTTTACTTAGTTTCTGCTGACCCAGATATTGGAGACATTGATGGTAAATAAGTTGTTGTAAACAAAGTATTTATTTGGTTATAAGATTTTTCTAGAATGATGACTAATCATCTAGACGTTACCATAAAAGACCAGAACTTACTAGAATTTTCTTTTCCATGCAAATAGAAACTTTGAGTAGGTTCTGGAATTCAGTGGAAGTTTGTGGAATTTTCCAGAATAAATAAATATAGCATATGATATAATATTTCTTTCTTGACCGTTCTAGAACTTTCTTAAACAGTATATATAAGAGTGAAATTTTCATAAGGGCATCTTTGAAATATTTTCACCTTTTAAAAGTCTTAACCTTTTGTGCTGGAATTCTATATTGGAATACTTATTGTTTAACTTATTCATTCTGGATTACTTTGGATTATTCAGTTTTGGATCCAGACTTCGTGTTCTATTAGATTTATCTTCAAAATCTGGGATCAGAAACTGCTGAAAGACTTGCGTTGATAAATATTCTGAGGGACAGTTTGGACATACAAGGTATTGTAAATTAGACTTTCTTTAATTGTATAACTATTTTCCATTGCTTATTGCAAATGATAATTTTGATTTTAATAGATTTTGTTAAATTTTAAAAGTGCTTTTTGCAAATTTTGGTTTCCTGAATTTGTTTCTAGTTACGCCTGGCATGTAACACAGCAGCCACATGTTCAGTAATACATACCAACAGCTACATGTTCAGTAATACATACCAACAGCTACATGTTCAGTAATATAAACCAACAGCTACATTGTTCAGCAATAAATACCAACAGCTACATGCTCAGTAATAAATACCAACAACTACATGATCAGTTATAAATACAAAGAGCTACATGTTCAGTTATATATACTAACAACTACATGTTCAGTAATTAATACCAACAGCTACATGTTCAGTAATAAATACCAACAGCTACATGATCAGGAATAAATATAAAGAGCTACATGTTCAGTTATATATACCAACAACTACATGTTCAGTAATAAAAACCAACAGCTACATGTTCAGTAATATATACCAACAGCTACATGTTTAGTAAAAATGACCAACAGCTACATGTTCAGTAATTAATACCAACAGAGACATGTTCAGTAATACATACCGACAGCTTCCTGTTCAGTAATAAAAACCAACAGATACATGTTCAGTAATAAATACCAACAGCTACATGTTCAGTATTAAATACCAACAGATACATCTTCAGTAATAAATACTGGCAGCTACATGATAAGTAATATATACCAACAGCTACATGTTCAGTAATAAATACCAACAGCTACATGTTCAGCAACAAATACCAACACCTACATGTTCAGTAATATATACCAACAGTTACATGTTCAGTAAAAATTACAACAGCTAAGTGTTCAGTAATAAATAGCAACAGCTACATGGTCAGAAATAAATACCAACAACTACATGTTCAGTCATAAATACCAACAGCTACATGTTCAGTAATAAATACAAACAGCTACATGTTCTGTAAGAAATACCAATAGATACATGTTCACTAATAAATACTAGCAGCTACATGTTCAGTAATAAATATCAACAGCTACATGGTCAGAAATAAATACCAACAACTAAATGTATAGTAATAAATACCAAAAGATACATGTAAGTAATAAATGCCAACAGATAAATGTTCAGTAATAAATACCAACCGATACATGTTCAGTAATAAATACCAACAGATACATGTTCAATAATACGTTCCAACAGATACATGTTCAGTAATAAATACCAACAGAGACATGGTCAGAAATAAATACCAACAGCTACTTGTTCAGTAACAAATACCAACAGCTACATTTTCAGTAATAAATACCAACAGCTACATTGTTCAGTTATAAATACCAACAGCTACATGTTCAGAAATAAGTGAGGATCTGGATGGGGGGGGGGGGTCTGGTTTTCACTTTTCATTAAAAATTTACCCCATTATTCATCTCATTAAAATTTTGGGTTATTCATTAAAATAAGACAAATTATGCATTAAAAGTAAGAAAGGTGGCAAAGAAATCTGATTATTCACTATTCATAATTTTTTGCTTCAATTCATTAAAGAAATAGGATAATTCATTAATTTTTAGGCCCTCATTATTCACTATTCATTATTTTTTTGCTCATTATTCACTATTCATTATAAAAAGGGCCATTATTCACTAATCATTATACCCCATCAAGACCCTCATAAATACCAACAGATACATGTTCAGTAATAAATACCAACAGATACATGTTCAGTAATTAATACTAGCAGCTATATGTTAAGTAATATATACCAACAGCTACATGTTCAGTAATACGTACCAACAACTACATGTTTAGTAATAAATACCAACAGATACATGTTCAGTTATAAATACCAACAGCTACATGTTCAGTAATATATACCAACAGCATCATGTTAAGTAATAAATACCAACAGCTACATGTTCAGTTATAAATACCAACAGATACATGTTCAGTAATAAATACCAACAGAAACATGATCAGTAATACATACCAACAGCTACATGTTCAGTAATAAATACCAACAGCTACATGTTCAGTCATAAATACTAGCAGCTATATGTTAAGTAATATATACCAACGGCTACATGTTAAGTAATACGTACCAACAGCTACATGTTTAGTAATAAATACCAACAGGTACATTTTCAGTTATAAATACCAACAGCTACATGTACAGTAATATATACCAACAGCATCATGTTCAGTAATAAATACTGACAGCTACATGTTCAGTAACAAAAAGCAACAGCTACGTGGTCAAAAAATAAATAGCAACAGCTACATGTTAAGTAATTAATACCAACAGAAACATGTTCAGTAATACATACCAACAGCTACATGTTTAGTAATAAATACCAACAGATACATGTTCAGTAATAAATAGCAACAGCTACATGTTCAGCAATAAATACCAGCAGCTATATGTTCAGTAATATAAACCAACAGCTAAAAGTTAAATATTAAATAGCAACAGCAACATGGTCAGAAATAAATACCAACAACTACATGTTCAGTCATTAATACCAACAGCTACATGTTCAGTAATGAATACCAAGAGCTACATGTTCCGTAATAAATACCAACAGCTACATGTTCAGTAAAAAATACCAAAAGATATATGTTCAGTCATAAATACTAGCAGCTATATGTTCAGTAATAAATATCAACAGCTACATGGTCAGAAATAAATACCAACAACTACATATTCAGTAATAAATACCAAAAGATACATGTTCAGTAATTAATACCAACAGATGCATGTTCAGTTATAAATACCAACAGATACATGGTCAGAAATAAATATCCAACAGCTACATTGTTAAGTAATAAATACCACAAGATACATGTTCAGTAATAAACACCAACAGCTACATGTTCATTAATAAATACCAACAGCTACATGTTCAGTAATAAACACCAACAGCTACATGTTCAGTAATAAATACCAACAGCTACATGTTCAGTAATAAACACCAACAGCTACATGTTCAGTAATAGATACAAACAGCTACATGTTCAGTAATAAACACCAACAGCTACATGTTCAGTAATAAATACCAACAGATACATGGTCAGAAATAAATACCCAACAGCTACATTGTTAAGTAATAAATACCACAAGATACATGTTCAGTAATAAACACCAACAGCTACATGTTCAGTAATTAATACCAACAGCTACATGTTCAGTAATAAACACCAACAGCTACATGTTCAGTAATAGATACAAACAGCTACATGTTCAGTAATAAATACCAACAGCTATATTGTTCAGTAATAAATACTAGCAGCTACATGTTCAGTAATAAATACTAGCAGCTATATATTAAGTAACATATACCAACAGCTACGTGTTCAGTAATAATTACCAACAGATACATGTTCAGAAATAAATGAGGGTCTGGATGGGGGGGTCTGGTTTTCAATATTCATTTTAAAAGCATCAGCTACATGGTCAGAAATAATTAGCAACAGCTACATGTTCAGTGATAAATAACCAATAGCATCATGTTCAGTAATACATACCAACAGCTACATGTTCAGTAATAAATACAAACAGATACATGTTCAGTAATAAATACCAACCGATACATGTTCAGTAATTAATAATAACAGCATCATGTTAAGTAATACATACCAACAGCTACATGTTCAGTAATAAATACTAGCAGCTATATGTTAATATATATATACCAACGGCTACATGTTCAGTAATAAATACTAGCAGCTATATGTTAAGTAATATAGACCAACAGCTACATGTTCAGTAATAAATACCAACAGCTACATGTTCAGTAATACGTACCAACAGCTAAATGTTCAGTAAGAAATATCAACAGATTTTTGTTCAGTAATAATTACCAACAGCTACATGTTTAGTAATAAATACTAGCAGCTATATGTTAAGTAATAAATACCAACAGATACATGTTCAGTAATAAATACCAACAACTACATTGTTCAGTATTAAATACCAACAGCTACATTTTCAGAAATATATACCAACAGATTAATGTTCAGTAATAATTACCAACAGCTACATGTTCAGTAATATATACCAACAGATTAATGTTCAGTAATAAATACCAACAGCTACATGTTCAGTAATAAATACCAACAGACTCTTGTTCAGTAATAAATACCAACAGCTACATGTTCAGTAATAAATACCAACAGATACATGTTCAGTAATAAATACTAGCAGCTATATCTTCAGTAATACATACCAACAGCTACATTGTTCAGTCATAAATACCAACAGCTACATGTTCAGTAATAAATACCAACAGATACATGTTCAGTAATAAATACTAGCAGCTATATCTTCAGTAATACATACCAACAGCTACATGTTCAGTAATAAATACTAGCAGCTATATGTTAAGATATATATACAAACAGCTACATATTCAGTAATAAATACCAACAGTTTAATGTTCAGTAATAAATACTTGCAGCTACATGTTCAGAAATAAATACCAACAGCTATATGGTCAGAAATAAATACCAAAAGATATGTGTTCAGTCAGAAATACTAGCAGCTAAATGTTAAGTAATATATACCAACAGCTACATGTTCAGTAATAAATACCAAAAGATACATGTTCAGTAATAAATATTAGCAGCTACATGTTCAGAAATAAATACCAACAGCTACATGGTCAGAAATAAATACCAAAAGATACGTGTTCAGTCAGAAACACTAGCAGCTAAGTAAACCAACAGCTACATGTTCAGTGATAAATACCAACATATAAATGTTCAGTTATAAATACCAACAGATACATGTTCAGTTATAAATACCAACAGCTACATGACCAGTATGAAATACCAAAAGATACGTGTTCAGTCAGAAATACTAGCAGCTAAATGTTAAGTAGTGTATACCAACAGCTACATGTTCAGTAATACATGCCAACATATAAATGTTCAGTTATAAATACTAACAGATACATGTTCAGTTATAAATATCAACAGCTACATGTTCAGTAATAAAAACCAACATATAAATGTTCAGTTATAAATACAAGCATACATGTTTAGTAATATATACCAACAGCTACAAGTTCAGTAATAAATACCAACAACTACATGTTAAGTAATAAATACCAACAGCTACATGTTAAGTAATATATACCACCAGCTACATGTTCAGTAATATATACCACCAGCTACATGTTCAGTAATAAATACCAACATATAAATGTTCAGTTATTAATACCAACAGATACATGTTCAGTAATACATACCAACAGATACATGTTCAGTAATAAATACCAACAACTACATGTTCAGTAATAAATACTTGCAGCTACATGCTATATTTGATTGCATTTTATAAACGCGTTGTGGAGTTATGATATCATGCTAATAACTTTCTAAATGCTCCTCGTAAACGTAAATTGTAGAACATAGCATAAATATCTTTCATCCTCTTTTTCAGGAAAAAACAAACACATTTTTGGCATTACTATGATAAAAAAAAGCATTTATAAAATAAGCGTGAATTGCGACTGGAAAAAAGTCTTGCTTTGTAAAAATGGGACACAAGAATTAATAAATCTTGTTTTGCAAAACAAAATTCTACAATTGTTATATCATTGAGCCAACAACATTATACAATTGGTGCATTCTTTTGAGGTTATCATCAGGATTTGTCAACCCAAGAACAGTGAACATCACTTTCGAGGGTTAATTAATCCTGATGTTAACCGAAAAACGAATGCACCAATCGTTTTGTTAAAATGACACTGACCCTCTTTTCCTAATTTTATGTCATATTTTACTCAAGTTAGATTTTCATACCGCACTGAAAACAAGATTATTTCAACTATATTGCATTTCAAGTTTCTGAAACTCATATTTTCGTTTTTAATTACTCTGTGAAATATACAGATGTTCTAGTCTATTTTATGCCTCTCTTGTGTCAGTTTTCCAATATCTATTTTAGCTGCCAGGCAGCAGTGAAAAGTGATGTCTACCTGTCCTGGGCTAAATTTTCTTCAATCTATGTTAGCTGTCTGGCAGCATTGACAAATCTTGATCAATGTCTACCTGTCCTGGGCTAAATTTAGTCCATCACTGTTAGACATCAAGATCTGTGACAACCAGTGAAAGCTAGTTAAGAGGGTCTGGATGGGGGAGGGGGGGGGGGGGGCCGAATGGTATTCACTATTCATTAAAAGATTTAGCCCATTATTCATCTCATTAAAATTTTAGGTCATTCACCTCTTGTTGTTGACTATGTTGACCTAGAGTGAACAAAGAATTGATTAAAAAAAATAAATAAAATAAGACCAATTATTCATTTAACTGATTCATTAGAACACCATTTTTTTCTACAGTCAAAATAATGCTTTAAAATATAGTTATGTTTTAATATTCGAGCGAGTGAAGTGACCGAGGAAAAATTTCTGTTTTTTTTTTTAATCGCGTAAATGACATTTTTGAATGAAAAAGAAGGGATAGTAGGACATTTCAAGAAAAGGTATGGAAATGTAGGAACAGAAGGAAAAGTAGGGCCTATCTAAAAGCCTGATTAATCAAGTTTCTGTTGGAAGTTGTATGATAAAAGCTGTAACAATAAAGTAAGTAAGGGTGCAAAGATCAGGAATCGATACAATCAAGTACCACACCTGACCCAGGATACCAATGGGAAAGTGACAAACTCACAGATAAACACCACAAACGAGTGCCTAGAGGTCAGCCCTTTTCCAGCAGGTGACCACAAGGCACATATAAAAAGACGTGCACACAGACTGAAAATAGACATTCTTGCAGCTGAACAAAAAACGATTGAATACAGATAGATAAGATAGACACATTTTTTAGGCAATTTATCAATAGATTTTGAGGCAACTCAGCAACACTTTATGAGACAGTTCACTAATATATATTGAAAGAACTCACAGACACTTTATTATCTTTTTGAGATAATTTAATTCAGACACTCTAATGATCTTTAATTCAAAATTAAAAACAAATGTTGGTGAATTGTCTCAGAAAATGTTGTTGAATTATCCTGAAATCTCTGTTGGTGAGTTGTTTTCTCTATAAACTTTCTTGATTTCCCTGGGTCACAGTGTAATGGTAACGGGTCGTTTTGGTCCCGCCTGGGGCATTTTGACATGGGTCTTTTCAGCTAGAGTTGTGAAAGGGCCCTTAATCATTTTGGCCATTTTTTCACATGATTCTCGCTAAATTATGTCCCTCAGTTGATTGGGTTTAAAAATTACCTATCATTTGTGGTTGTTTATAATATAGAACAGAACAGAACAGAAATTTTATTTGGACTTAAGCATTACAAGCTCATCGTCACAACAATACATAATATGCAAAACATTTTTTACGCATGCATTTAAAATGTAATTAATTTCATAAGTGTAGTTTGAGAGTGAAGCAAATTTAGGCATTTTTGTACCTATTTTGCTGCAAACTCATGTCAGTAAAGCCTTGGGGAGACTGTCTACAAAACACTACCACCACAGTCGTCGCATCATCGCCAATTGTATATTTCTGTGTATCACAGAAGGGCACACTGCAATAAGGGCAAAACCAGGCCGGACTCTTAAAAGCAAACATCGGTCCAGGGTTCGCACTCTTTGCGTCTCTCCAAAAACTATAAATTTTGAACGTTAATTTCGAAAAATTGAAAAAGTGAACTCCCGGTCCGGTGTCCCCACCCGGGCTCTCTCTGTATGCGAACGTCCATTTATTGTTATATTAAATTCCAAAAATTAGGTGCATCTGTGAACAGTATAAGTATAGACTCCGACCAGACGCTGCATGAAGCAACACCTGGTCCGGGTCTACACTGATCACCAGGCAAACTTCAAATCTCGTATTACGACAAAAGTATGTTCCCACGCCGGGTCATCCAAGTTTAAGCCGATGCCAAACGTTTTGGATCCACACCCAGGTAAACCGCATGTCCAAATCTCGGAGGGTGTTGGCTACCGGAGGTAAACAAAGGAGTTTTGGGCTGCACATGGTCTGCTTTGAGATGGTTTTATACCATAATGAACCACATTAAGGAATAAAATCAACATATAAGCCGTAAGTATATAGAATGACAAGAATTCTGAAAGCAATGCATGTTTTTGAACTGAATCTGTTTGAATTTAAATCGCATTTGAATTCGGAAATGCGGTGATTTGAACGAATATTTCGAATTCATCAGCTAATATTTATATGTATTATTTTATTTTTCTTGATTCATAACTACCGCTGCAGTGTTTAACCTCTTTTTGGAATGTATCAGTCCAATATAATTCAAACAGACGTGTACAACACTTATTTTTTTGCAATTTTATGACGATGGTGTCATGTTTATGGATAGCGTTCCATTCGGAGGTAAGTCCTCTGAACATTTTGCTAACCATCAAAACGATAGCAACGTAAGCGATTTTCAAAATTTGAAGTTTTAATAGCAGTTTTGGACATGACACTTACAAGCCATGCAGGAGAATGATATAGAATGGTAGCGGCAAGCAATTAGTGTCAAAGGTTGATATAAGTCCAGCAATGATCAAACCACTAGCCTTTTTTCATTGAAAAATTCACATTCGCCGTTTGAAAAGTCGCCCTGAATCCTACAGACATGGATCAAAAGTATTTAACAGATTCCGAGTCCTTATCACTCAATATAGAAGCCACATGTTTGCTGCTCTCGTCCCCAAGAAACTTTCAATATGAAATAAAAACGGATAAATACAACCCCTATCCATCCATGATCTTAATGTTTACCTCCGATAGCCTACACCCTCCGAAATCTAGACATGCGGTTCACCTGGATCAGCCCGATGGTTTGTGTCAAGTCCACATAAGCTTAAATCATAGTGAATCGTGTTCCATTTGAATGTACATGTAGTTCAAACTCAGGTAATTCACCTGTCGTAATGTTGACATTTTACGATAATGAACTCAATGACCCCTGTTGTCATGCACGTGCTTCTATACTGACCAATCATTGCCCTTTATTTTGAGTCTGAGAATGAACTCAAGATTTATAACCTCGAGGCCAGAAGAGACCGACACATGTGTTTTCAGTCGGAATAAACTTTTTGACATGTGGAAAGGCAGGAACAGCTTTATATTGCGTTTACAATTCTAAATTGGTGAGTTTTGTTTATGATAGGTGCCCGAGTAGAGTAGTTCGAAATATAATATACTTAGGATTAAGGTAATTTGTGTGCATAACAGATATTTACATCAACACATGTACACCAAGGAGATTCCGCCAGTGACGTCAAACGGGTCGCGTTGCTAAATATAACTCACCATTAAGTCCTAAAGTTATATGGGATATACCTTTTGGCGCCGTCCCAAAATATTTGTAGGATAATAGGCTATTTTTAGAACGGTACAATAGCACAAAAGGGTACATAATTAGATAAAACAAACTTTTTCCTGAGAAATTCAACTAAATTTAAAACATATGTTTAGGGTACTCAAAAGAACCGTCTCATTGAGACTCCTCCTTTGATCATCCATAAAATATGTTTTGACTGGGAGATTAGCGATATAGTTTAAATCACGCTCTCTAATCTTCAGGCCAAAAAAGTCATCACCCTTTTTACTTGAGCTCCCTCATGCACTATACAATGTTGCCCGACGTGGGGAATACCGGGATTTTTAAACATGCATTTATCACATTAAACCTCATTCAATAAACAAATGCTGATAATTATAATAAACATGTATGCACAATAAAATGCCTCGATATATGTTGCAAGCTATAGTTTCCCAATTCAAAATCAGAACAAGATATGGATGTTTTATCTAAAGGTTGAGATTTATTTGTACTTGACATGCAGTGCAGGCCCAGATCAGACGCTCACTGCGCCCGACCCGGGTCCCAGTGCCTGCCTTTTAATAATCGACATAAATTAAAGTTGTCTGACCTAGGAGCCCGCCGAAATGGCTTCGTGGTTACATAGTGTAGACCCGGACCATTTGGTTAAACATTGGAGACCCAGACCTAGCTGCTCGTATAGAGGCAGCCTGATCCAGATCCACTATGTTTGCCTCAACATTTACATTATACTTTAATATCAACATATATATGCAGCAGCAGACTTGAGCAGACGACATTTCAGATGCATTTTCACGTGCTCTGCTAGGGTTTACTAGACATGAACCCATCTAGGTTGAATGAGATGAGCTTGCCAGCACAAAATAGGTTAAGAAATTACATATTTTATTGCTCTAAAATATCATTAAAGGCCACGTTTCTGGCAGCAAAAGCTTTCGTTGTATATATAGACAAGCGTTTAAGAGTGTTTCCACTTGAATTAAGCAATTGTACAAATTTTAACATACTAGGATGACTATAATAATACCGTGAAATATACTGTGTGCGTAACTGTTGGTAAAAAGGGCAAATTAATACAAAATGAAATTCGTCCTCTATGTCATTTTTTGTACATAATGAACATTTTCTATTTTGCCTTTCTATACCTCGGTGTCGTCCAGTTTCAATTAACAGCTGATGTGATGAAAGTCTTAACTTTGTTACTGAATTTCTATGTTTTCGATTGTTTAAAATAATGAGATATGGTGAAATTTCAAAATCTTGGCACAGTTCTCTATACAACACCATAGAGGTACATATATTTAAACCAGTTCTTACTTCAACAAGAAAGTTATCCAGTAATCGTCTTTTAAAAACTGGCATAAATAAATCCACATTTACTGACCCTGGATATATCCACACTTCAGCAAATCCATTATCTTCAAGCATATGTTTCAACTTTGTAAGCCAGAATGTATTGTTTGAATCATTCTCAACTTTTCCAGACATTTCTGTATAAACTGCGTTGATCAAACAGTTATACTCTGACTTTTGCATCAGCTTAAACCAGTATTTTACTATTCTTAGCCATCTTTGTATTTTAATGGGTATCTTCCTAGTTCAAAGTAAAGTGCATAATTATTAGTTGCTTGTTTAACGTTCAGGATATATTTACAAAATTTCTTGTGTATTCTTTCAACACATTCGGCATTTAAAAAACCCCAGATTTCGCAAGCATAGTTAAGCACAGATGCAACTAAAGAGTCAAATAAATTAAATGCAATATTCACAGGCGTTTGCACTTCATTTAATAACTGGAGAAGCTGATGCATGGCTTTTAATGATTTTCCGGACAGAGTTTTAGTGTTTAACATAAAGGAGCCTCCACTTGAAAAAACAACACCCAAATATGTGAAACTATTAACAATTTCTATTTCTTGACCAGAGTAAAACCAATGATCGTGGTGGCTCAAAAATTCCGCCTTTACAAAGACAACAATTTTAGTTTTTGGTATATTTACGGTGAGATTCTATTTATGACAATAGTTTTCCAGGAGGTTGAGATGATTTTGCAATCCTTCACGAGTTTCAGAGAAAAGCACAGCATCATCAGCAAAAAGCATTAGATACAGCTGTAGCTGTTCTATGTTAATACCATCATGTGCATTTTCTTGTAAATACATTTCTATTTCATTTAAAAACAATGCAAAAAGGAATGGAGATATTATCTCCCCCTGTAATAAGCCAACATCACACGAGAAAAGGTCAGATAATGAATTGAAGCATTTAAGCCTTAGCTTAATGCTATTATACATTGATCTGATAACATCAAATATTTTCCCATCAATACCAGCTTTAATCATTTTGTACCACAGGCTTGCACGCGACACAGAGTCGAATGCTTTTCTTAGATCTATGAATGCACAGTATAACTGCTTTTTGTCTTTGAGCTGTCTGTCAATAATATATTTCAGGATAAAAACAGCATCTAAGGTACAGTGATTTGCTTTGAAGCCAAACTGTGCATCCGTACTGGAACCTGTTGCTTTTGACCAAGATTTTAAACGATTATTTAAAACAGATGAAAATAACTTAGCAAAACAGCTAACTAGGGTTATCCCTCGATAAATATTTGTATCATCATCATCTCCCTTTTTATGTATAGGGACAATCAGTCCTGTAGCCCACTGAATTGGGAAAGATCTAGTATCCAAAATTTTGTTGAACAGTATATGAAGTGGCCCAATCAGTATTTCAGATGCATGACAAAAATACTCATTTATAATTTCATCTATGCCACAAGACTTATTATTTTTCAGAGTTTTTATGGCATTTAGAATTTCAGCCTGTGAAATTGGCTCATCTAATTCTGAAAAGGTTGGCTCTGTTTCTGTATTATCAAAATTTTGCATGTGCTAATTTACCTCTTCTGGGACATTTTCACCTATTTCTGATGACAGATGCTTAAAATATTCATAAAAGTCATTTTCAGATAAATTGGTTTGGCTACTTTTTTTATTCCGTTTAAATAATTTCCAAAAATCTTTAGGCTTTTTCTTTCTCATATTGTTCATCTGTTTGCACCTGTCTCGATTGCAATTTTGTTTGCTTTTCCGACAAAAGTATTTGTAGTCCTTTCGTGCTTCAAATACGTTCCTCCGATTTTCAGCAGTTTTATTTAAGTTGTGATCTCTGATCGATTCCTGAACTTTTTGTTCTTTCGAAAGACAATGCTTGTCGTACCACAGTTTCTTTTCTTTTTTGTCAGCACAGGTGAAAACGGTCTCAGATCTTATCTGTGATATTTTTTTTAAAATAAACATTTGAACGATCAGTTATAAAAGTTGAAAATTTATCAACCATTAAATCAATAGATACATCCTCATGTACAATATCCTGTAATAAATGTGCATCCTTTGTCAAATCGTTTATAAATGCAGATTTATATAGCTCGTTCCATTTAAGTGTGCAATTATATTTGATGGTTGCCTCCCTTGACCTATCTGTACCTATTTTCAGACTGAACGAGATCGGTGCGTGATTTGAAAAAGCATTATATTCATGAATGGCCATACTTGAAAGGGATGAGAAGCTAGTTTCGGACGCTATCAAGTAATCCACCACACTTTCGCCGTTAGGCGTAAAGCAGGTCATTTTGTCAGTATTAGGGAAAACACGACCATTAACAATCCGCATTTCTGTGGACTTACATAGGTCAAGGAGGCAATCGCCAAATCTATTTGCCTTACTATCCATAGAAAGGCGCCTCAAGGGCGTGTCAACCGTTATGTCATCAATATCAAAATCCGCTAAAAAGCTATCATGATCAACATAATCATGCTTTTTACCAGTTCTGCTATTCATGTCACCGATTAAGAATATTTCTCCATACTGGGAAAAATGGCTGATATCACTTTCAATTTTCTGAAAAAAGTCTACATTGTATATTTCATGCACAGGTGAGTGCTCGGGAGGAATGTACACAGCGGCAATATATCTATATCGCTCTTACTACAGAAGAATTGCTTATCAAGTTTAAGCCATACAATCGAGTCAATATCATTTCTTACTAACTTTACTCCGTTTTTCATGCTATCTTTAATATAAATAATTATTCCGCCACTAGGGCGCTTTGCTCTTCGATGTTGAAATCGCCTGTAAGAGTGAATAGCTTTGTATCCATCAACGGTTATTTTTGAGTTTTACCTGTCCATGTTTCGTATAGGCAAATAATGTCGTAATTTGATATGATTTTTGTAAAATCTTCACTCGTTTTCTTTAAGTATGTCAAACCCTCAACATTCCAGCTCAAAACCCGTAATTCACTCTCACAACTGTCCTAGAAAACATCATCGCGTCCTTCATTTCCCCGTACTTCTTCCTCCATTGCCTCATTATCTAGACCATCCCTGCTGCTTGATCGTCCCGCCCGGGGGACTCGCTCGCGCTGGTATCTGTTCTCCCGAACATGATCTTGGCCATGACCTTGATCACGTCTCTGACCCCTTTGCTGCCCTCTGTCTTGTTGTCGCGGTTCTATCAGATCACCAGTGTACAATCTACCATCTACATATAGTTTATCAACTGATATGTAGGCCCGCCTTCCTTGAGAGTGTGGGTATGAGCCCTTTTCGCCTGGCCATGACTTCTTTGGGAAATTGCTGACTAACAGAATACTGAGTCCCAGCCAAATTTCTAGCTGCCTTTCTAACAGTCTCTCTATCTGGATAGAAGCAAAACTTCGCAATTATGGGCCCTGTCTTAGCCGGGTTGAATCTCCCCAGCCTGTGCACTCTGTCTAATTTGATATCACTTGCATTGTCAATTTTCAACTTCTCTTCGAAAAATGAGTACAACTTATTCGCACATTCATCATCCGACTCGTCACGTACATCCAATATATTGTAAAAAAGCAGATTGTCGCGCATCTGTCTACACTGTAGGTCAAGTAATCTCTCCTTCTGCTCATCTTCTACTTTTTTCATTTCTTTGATCATAGAGTCAATATGACGTTGTCTCTCTTTCATTTCTTCAAGGGTTTGTGAGTCAAACTCATGACTGTGTTCTAAGGTTTTTAACTGTACCCCCATATTACTAACTTAGGTATTCATAGTATTCACCTGGTCCGTTACTTTGGTCAATGAACTTTGAATGGATTCCAGATGAGATAACCTTTTTGTCCATGATATCCAATCGTTGGAATAATTTAGATACAACGTCTGCTGATAGTTGAGTTTGAGATTGCTCACCCCCAGCAACCCCCGGAGTCTGGCTGGAGAACGGAATCGGCGGTATATGTGGCACCGGTGGCGGGGGTGGGGATCCATAATACGGTTGGCCGTAAGGTACCGGTTGCTGGGGATATGGATATACATATGTTGCACTTGCCTGTTGATGTTGTTGAGGTTGTTCTTTACTCATGGTAGCATTCGCGCGTTTCAAATCCGGTAATTCACTATTAGAATCTGGCGAAAGCAAGTCTTTCTTCCGTTTTTGCTTTTTCTTTTTGTCACTTGGCATTTAGCCTACTTAAGAAGATCCAAATCTACACAATTACAATCCATTTCAAGTCCACAAATCATTAGAAATCACTTATTTTCTTGAAATTTTGGTGAGCGGCAAAAACATCGACCGCCATATTTCACGCATGCGCAGTTAGCATTTTGAGTGTACAATGTAGCTATTTAATAACCAGTCAATTACAAAGGGGGGCAATCTTAAAAAACAAACTGAGTCAATCTGTTACAAGTAAAAATGCATTGATGATTTTATTATTTTATTTTTTAGCATTATTCATTACTCGTTAAAATCTGATTATTCACTAATCATTAATTTTTTCTTCTATTCATTAAAAAATAGGATTATTCATTATTTTTAGGCCCTCATTATTCACTACTCATTATTTGTTTGGCTCATTATTCACTATTCATTATAAAAAGGCCATTATTTACTAATCATTTTACCCCATCCAGACCCTCAGTTAAGCCAATCAGAGGAGGTCTTATATAGGAATCATATAGCAATAATGTTTGCTAAAATACTCATTTTTATGTTTTTCACATTGATTTTAGGCGATAACTTTTTTATTTTGAATTTAATAGCAAACCGTGTTCGCGACGAAAGTCATTGAGAAAAATTAGCGCAAAATCAGTTTGCCTTTTCATTATGATCATCTCTAAAAGTATCCATTTTTCTCCTCATTGTCTTGTTTGTTAACTGAGTATTTTGTTCATGTATGTTATGTAGGCCTATGCCATTTTTCTTGCTATGATCTATAATTTTTGCACTTTCTGGATAAAATGTAGCACGCCCTTATCTTCACATAGATGAGTACTACTTTGAATCCACTTTATACTCTGCTTCTCTCTTTTCCCTCTTACAATCTTTCTACCTTTCCTTCTTTCTCTCAGATTCCTGGCTTATTTTTCTTCTTGTGATCCAGCCTGATGAGCATGGATGTTTTTTATTGCAAAGTCTGGTCCTGATTTGTATCTTTCTCAAAAAACTTCCCACCCCCACAAAATCAAATAGCGCTCCCTTACAATGTAATACAAGGTACTTTTTGTCATATCAACCTACGTATAAGGGCGTAGCCAGAGCGCTGAAATAGTTACGCATATCGAAGGGAGGCTACTGAAGCGAGCAGAGGTACTCATCAATTGCGCCCCGTTCTAAAATGGGGACTTGTCCTAAAGGAAAGAATTTGCTCCCATAAGGAGCGAATTGTTTCCTTTATAAAAAGAGCAGTCCTTTATGGTATGGAAAAATAGTATACTGAGGGACTTTAGAAACGCACCATTTTACATTCACTGTCTGTCTCTTCCACTGTTTGATTTGAGGATGTTTTCTTTATCATTTTTTATCCTCTTTCATGATGGACCATGATCTGCCATGACTTCGATTTGCTCATACTGTTCATTCTAACGTAAACCCGGCGTTAGTGCGTTTCAACAATTGTCGTCTGACAAATGTAAAGGACCTCGGACAGTTTCCTATTCAATCTGCCCAAATTTTGACAGCCTCTGGCTAGGATAATGCATAACTGACAACCATAGTTTTGGGCTTAAATCAAACCTTTACATTTAGTGCACCTAGCACAATAATTTTTTTTTTAAAATATTGCATAATTATGCCAGGACTCTAGGGTTTAGGGGGTGGGGTATTTTTTGTGACCAAATTTTATTTCACAGAAAGTCAAAGTTTCGTCGATTATTCACCTAAATACATGTAAATATTATGTTTGCGGCATAAAACTTGAGACAAAAGTGATGCGTTTGCATAAAATTCGAGTTGAGAAGATTCCATTATTTCATCTAAAGAAGTGTGCTGTCAATAACTTTTGATATTACCTTTAATGTTTCAAGGACAACCAGTTTGACTTGTGCACTTAGGTGTAATATAACTGCATACTGTACATATCACAGTCTAGATCAACACAATTTTTGAGCATAAAATCGTTAATATTTCCTTACACATTAGATTTAACCTATAATTTTGTGATTAAAAGAACCGTCTCATTGAGACGGTTCTTTTGAGTACCCATAACATATGTTTCGGTTGAGAAATGAGACAATTAATTACTTTGTAAGCACCTGATACATGCCATTGCATATTGATATTTACCTACAGGCTTTTACAAAATAAGTTTCTAATACGTTTTTATACTAAAGTGTTCTTGAGCATTTTGACAGAGTCCCCCCCCCCCCGTGACCAATCATGCCGTTTTTATATGATGTGTGAAATGTAAAACTACAACTGTATGCAAAAGGATTAGTTTGGTCACGGGGGGGGGGGAGCACTTCAGTAAAACTTTTTCTATTTTCTATATGTTGAATAGCAAAAACTGGGTTTAGTTTGCAACCCATATTTTTCAATTGGTACTTGTCCAATGAGAAAACGTCTTTTGTGGATAAGTCGCGGGTTGAACCTACTATCTTTTTCATAGAAAAAATATCATTTTCTTTGAATTTTTTCTCTGGTCATTTTTATGGGCAATCCTTCATTAAGACTGTCCGAGGTAATTTGAGTCAATTTGAAACCAAATACTTTGAGGTGGTAGCCAGATGTCTTAACTAATGGAAAAACACGAAATGTTTCAGAAATAATCCTTTTATTACACTCCCACTAGCAACGCTTCTTTGCTAACGTCAGTCTTAAATTTTCAAACAGCAATAACAGACGGGTGACGTTCGCGCATGTCGCGATACTTTTGTTTTTTTATGCAACTCATTGAGGAGTATCTGTTTGGCAATAAAAGATTTTGATTATTCCTAATCCTTAGGATTTAAACGGCCAATTACGTCAAAAAGCAATGACGTCATGTAGGTGTAATGAACCTTGCCAGAGGCCTAAAACTTCATGATTTGATTTTGTCTTTCCTTTTGCTTTCGAGAACGATTATTAGTTCGAAAACTTTTTTTCGTTCATTTTCTGTGACTTTTTAAATTTGAGATGTCTCAGAATTATCGCGACGTCCCATGGACAGCGTTTTGATGTTCTTTTTTAATGCAAGCTAAATGACGGAACTTGTCAATTTAATTTTTAACTTTATGAAAATATTCAATTTTCCACATAAATTAGCATTTAAGCAGGTGGTGCGTTTTTAAAGTCCTTCATTGAATGTGTATAATTTTCAACAATATTAAAGCTATTACTTGATTATACGTTAGGCCTATATTTAGCCAGCCGTCTTCCTCAACCTTTATATAGCTAAATATCTGTATTGAAATCTGTACTGGCTTAGTCGAGTGGATACTTCGTTTTCTGTCAAGGATATAAGTGGGTGATTCCCACTAGGACCACTAACGCCATCCAGTACTTTTTTTTTTATCTTACATGTATTTCGAAGCAGGTGGTTTCAACTTTACCAGCCTATTAAAACTCACAAATTGTTTGAGTAAAAAATGAAAATATTCATTTCAGAAACATATTACCGTAACCAATATAAAACTACTGTTCTTTTTGTGGGACAGAGGCAAACAGTGCCGATCCATATCAGACGCCGCAGACAGGGGCGTGCCTGAGGGCAAAATCAAAGTACGCAGGGGGTGGGTATGGGAGGGGGTGTCATACGTTAGGAAAAAAAATCAAAATATGAACTAAATGGTGGCTTCTCCTGCATTTTCTGAACACCGACTTAATTGTTTCCAAAACAAAAGTGAAAAACAGTCAAAATCCTATTGCTTTGGTTCAGGATTATTACAAAATCGGTATACTTGTAATGTAAAGACCTAACTCGGGTGAGGCATGTTTTTATTGCATTTTCGCGATTTAAGACGTTTTTATTTTTTGGACATTTAAAAATTAAAGTACGCAGCTGCGTACTTTGCGTATATGCAAGCACGCCCCTGGCAGAACACTGCCTGGTGGGTAAAGTTAATAAATACGGCGTCTTGTTTTTTTGTCTGTAACGTCACAGTAAACGATTTTTCAGTCATGTCGTGATGTTTTCCTGTCTTCTTAGGTTGAACCAGTACTGAGCAGCTGAGAAAAGTGTTTTCTTAAAGGAAGCATCACAATGACACCAACGAGTCTCGACCTAGCGACCCTTCAATGAAGTCTTACACTCTACTAAGTGGGTCACTGCTCTCATTTCGACTGGTATATTCTGCAATTTTTTAAAGCAGAAACAGTGCCCCAGAGTGTCGGTATTTCATCTTGTTAATTCCAGGCATCAAGGTACAGATGCTACTTTTGCACCTTTGACTGCAACGATCTTGAGCCATGTGTAAGTCACTATGGGGCCCCCTATCGGTTTTGGGGATCTGTGGAGAAGGACTATATATTTTCAGGGAACTGGGGAGCGCTGGTAATTATTTTAAGGAAGTTGGGGAGCAAGCTCATAGTAAAAAATAAATTTGAAAAATCTTGCCTTAAAAGAAATCCCTCATTTTTTTTGATTTTTTTTTTAAAATTTCAAGACCCCCTGTAAATTGTAAACGTAAAGATTTTTTTTACTAACGTTTAACTCTAAATTCATATAGATCTAGGGGGAAAATATGGCATTGCTGATCATTCATTATCCTTAAAAATTGTTGATTTTTAGGCTGATAATAGCGTACTTTGGAACGGTCAGAATGCACCATCTTTATCACAACTTTTCTGTGGAGCATCCTGGACCCCCCTAGCATAAGTGTGAATCCACATTGTTACAGGGCTATCTACACGCCTGTTATGTTATTCTCTCTAGTTAATTAGCTGATTTTTGTCAAACTTTTAAAAGAAATGCTGATACACTTACTTGATGAAACTGAAGTTAACCATGCGTATACGGCCTGATAACAATGGCGAAGACTTTTTATGGTAACAGAAAATAAATTCTTTCACTTTGTCTTAAAAAATCTAGTTTCAACTTCATGGTCTGTTCAATTATAAAATGAGCCAGTGCATGAGATTTCCAACAATGTGGTATGTGCGACCAGCAAAGCCTCAGATCAGCCTGCGCATACGCGCAGTCTGATCAGAGCCTTTGCTAGTCGCTTGAGTATTCTGTGATTGTTAAGCTATTGACTGAATATCATTTGGAGTTTCTAACCTGAAAAGGATGCTGCAGAGGCTGGTCCGAGTCTACACTTGTCAAAATGTCAAATTGTAGGAAATCTCATGCCGCGGCTCAAATCAAATCTAGAGACCAATCCTCAATACCTACTCCACCAGGAACAGCAACAGCCTTATAAAGATGGTCTAATACTTTGAGCTATATATCATATATAATAAATTATGATATATATATCATCATGTATTTCATTGAAATAATTATATGGAATATATTCCATGGCTAAGCCCTGTCTTTACATCTATGACGCAACATATTAAGTTAATATAAAGTCATGCCCTTCTGTATAGCTTTATAGTTTCTAAGTACATGTCTGCTAGTTTAATCTTACGGAAAGGAAACTACATTTCAAGGAGAATTTGCTTATATTTTTGGGGATTTGGGGAGAAGTTTTTTTTTATTTTAGGGATTTGGGGAGCAAAGGCAAAATACTTTTAGTGAGCTGAGGATTTTTTTTCAGGGATTTGGGGAGATGAATACATTATTTTAAGGGAGCAAAGATCCCCCTGGGAGCCTCAGTGTTTGACACAACACAGTGAAAAGTTACTGTCGTTAAGAACTTGCGTTCTTGACATGGACTGGATTGCATGGGCGGATCAAGAGAGGGGGGACAGGCGGTCCAGACCACCCTGAAAAATCACAAAAATATAGGATTTGTTTGCAATACTTCTCCCGGATCCCCTGAAAATCGCAAAGCTACCAAGCCAGCATTCAATGTTGGGCCATCATCGGCCCGCCAGCGAAACACCATTTAAATGGCGTTTTGCTGGCGGGCTGATGATGGCCAATTTATAGCGGTATTTGGATCCTTTATCCCTTCATCAACTAAAAAGAAAAGTAGAACAAAAAAAAAAACCTTATCAAATTTGGACCCCTCTGACATATCTTTCTGGATCCGCGCATGGATTGTTTGGCCATCCTATCAAACAAAGCGCTATTCTCTTACCAAGAGAAGCATGTCCAAAAAATATGTTTGACCTTTGACAATGATGTCAAGGTCACACAAATGTTGCCCAGTATAACTTTTACATCATGTGACATATGCATCTGCAAAGCTCGAAGTTGTTATGACCAATGGTTTAGGAGAGGCATTTACATCAAGCTGCATTATTTGACCGTTGAACTTGTCCTGGGGTCACGGTTATACGAAACGTTGCTCAGTATCATTAACATCATGCGAGCTATGCACCTGCAAGGTCGGAAGTCGCTATGTGATGCGCAACTGCTTGAAAGATATTACTTGACTTTTCACTTACTGTAAAGACGGCAACTTTAATATTCATATCGGGGTGTGGTTCGGCTATTCCATTTCCTATGGAAGGGAAATCAGGTTTTATTTATAATTTGGTAAAGAGTTAAAAAGCTTTTTGAGCCGCGCAAACGTGCGTGCATTTTATGAAAATCCTAACCGTATACCCACTGAACTCACATTCATTAACCCTTAAAGCGCATAATCACAAATTGTATGTTTAATGTCGTCCACTAAACTATTTGAAGCCTCATAGATAAACAGTGTGGACCGAGATCAGACTGCTCCTGTAGGAGCAGTCTGATCTGGGTCCACAATATTTGCCTCTTTGCCTATGTTAAATAGACATTTTCAGATGCAGTTATTTTGCTGGCGTTTTAAGAACTAAATAATGACTGAGGTGGTGGCACAAGATGATACAGTTACTTTTGAATAAAACCACGCCTCCTTTTCAGCTTTTACCTATGCTTAAGGTTGACTAGTCGTAATTACGCATTCATGAGGCGCCGCCTTTACAGTAAGCGAAAAGTCAAGTAATACAGTACAATAACAAGGAACGTGACGAAAGAATGGACGGAAGAACAGACAGGCCGATTTTTGTATGAAAATATTTTTTTCTAAAGAAAGCAGATATAGGTCGCAATAAACAGTTTTTTTAATGTGAATATTTTCTAAGAGACAGTTCTTTTGAGTACCCACACACTATGTTTTGATTGAGAAATAAGAAGAGACATTCTTATTTAATTGACTGAGATTATAATTGCCATACAGAATTCATTAAAAGCTCAAATTTGAGCCTTGAGTCGACATGATTGAACTTTGAATTCTGAATTCTGTTTTATCATATTTTGACCAACACTTAATGATAATCTTTCCAAGCATAAATGAGACATGCGCTGATCCACAGAGGGGAAAGGGAGGTCCCCCCCCCACCCCCACAAAAAAAAAAAAAAAAAAAAAAAAAAAAAAAAACAACACACAACTACAATTGGCCAAATTTTCTTAAGAATACTGGTACGGACCCCCTCGAGAACGAAAAAAATGTCAACTTTTTCAGTGGACCCCAACCCCCTTACCGAAAATTTCTGCACATGAGATGTATGGAGCGGACACATTTCAAAGCTCAGTCACACTATCTGCACGCGAAATTCTAATTTATCATCTCACCGAGGGCACTTTTGACCAACACTTAAAGCTGCATACTCTGTAACTATGAACATTTTTCGAAAAAAATATTTTCTTTTTAAATCATTTGCAAAAGTAGAATAAAGTTATGTTGTCACAATAAATCTAATTTCTACAGTTGAAAACTGCATGAAAAAGTGAATTATCTTATAAAAACAGGTGTATTTTCTCTTGTTTGTAATTATTTGCGTCCCTCCAATAATTCAAGACAGTTAATTTTTAACATAAATGCTGTTATTTGGCACTAATAATTTGTTAATTATTACGAAAAAGGTAAAAAGTATACCTGAATTTTAGTATTTTTACTGTGTTCTTGAAAAATAGAAACATTAGTTTTAAAATGAATATATCAAAAGTTACAGATTATGCAGCTTTAATGATTGTCTTTCCAAGCATAAATGAGACATGCGCTGATCCACAGAGGGGAAAGGGAGGTGCCCCCCCCCCAAAAAAAAACAAAAAAAAAACAAAACTACAATTGGCCAAAGTTTTCCTTAAGAATACTGGTACGGACCCCCCTCGAGAAAAAAAATGTAAACTTTTTCAGTGGACCCCACCCCCCTTACCGAAAATTTCTGGATCTGCGCATGAGATGTATGGAGCGGACACATTTCAAAGCTCAGTCACACTATCTGCACAAGAGTTTGAGAAATAATGATTAATTAACTCGTTTGTTCTCAATTAGTTGCAACTGCAAAAGGTGTTTTAAGCCGGGGGGGGGGGGGGGGGGTACTTAGATATTTTCATACATACGTAGGCTCGGGTCATTTTTGGGGGTTCAAAATTTTGAATTTCATTGTTTTTTAGGGGGGGGGGGTCAGAAAAATGAATATTTTTTGGGGGTATGAAAATTTTGTGGATATTTTTTGGGGTCATCACAAAATTGGACTATATTTAGGGGTCATTTCTATGCATTTATGGTCTTTTCTTAAGGTCAAGGTAAAGAAAGGTGGATGTTTTTTGGGGTTGGTAAAATTTCAAATATTTTTGGGGTGCTTGAAATTCCTGATTTTTTTTGGGGGTGAACGGTAGATACCTGTGTATGAAGAAAAAAAAACGAGAGTACCCCCCATCCTGGAGTTTTAAGTAGCGACTTTTATTATCTTTGTAAAATAGATAACTGTAACTGAAAATAAGAAGTTATGTACTCCTATTGATTACGCAGCATCTGAGCGCAGCATAGTTTAAACTGACTACAAAAGCCACTGTGTGGATCCATAGGGGGCGGGGGGTCAGGGGGTCCAGACCCTTTGAAAATCTAAAGCTCTTTAGGTTTCCATAGGAATTAATATTAAGACCACCAATCCCCTGGAAAAAGTTGGGACCCCCAGCCCCAATAGTCCGGCAGTATTCAGGCGAATTTTAGGGGGACCTGGAACTTGATTTTAAACTTTTTTTCGTTGTTGATTCTTGTAGTGCATACATTGTCCTTGAAAATCCGAGTGATGCCACTCTGGCATCATTGAGCATTTCGATATATCCAAGATGGCGTCCAAGATGGAGGACAATTATAAGAGAAAAATTGTGTGATACGGAAAATAATGTCTCAAACCCATTTTCTTTCTTAAATTGTTGCTATGAATTAGGAATCTAACTGAACACACTAGCTTGTAACCAAATAAAATAAGAATGCGGACAAGATGGCCGCCAAGATGGCAGTTTATCACAAAGAGTATACGAAAATCTTCCCTAAGACCAACAAAGACCAGTGATTTGCATGCAAAATGCGTATTTTACTAATTCTTGAATTACAGACATCATCCTTGTGATCCCAGTGATGCTATCACCCAGCATTTGACATATTCAAGATGGCGTCCAAGATCGTAGCCAACAAATATTTCAAACCTGTGGGAGCGGCATTCTACATGAAGGCACAATGATGTATTTGTAACAGACAAGATGCCTTTACAAACTTACATATCTGAATAAACAAAACTGGTATGCGTGTATAATAGAGATGCACTGTAAATGCAGGCATATCTGAGAATGGCACCAGGGCCAAAAATTACAATGCTTCCTTAAAGTTACGGAAGACTTAAGTTAAGTATTGATTAAAATAATGTTTCGAACTTATTAAAATCAAAATAGTTTCGTTTTTCTCTGAAGATCACAATGTTGTCTTTGATCATACGTACTGCATTGATCCTGGCAATTTATTAAACATTTAATGAAACATTTTGAAATATCAATACTTCGCTTAAGTCGTCCTTAACTTTAAGGAAGCATTGTAATTTTGGGCCCAGTTCAGCAAACATGTCTGATGTGATGACACCTCTGTACAAGTAGCACCAGATTTGTTGCCACACTTCTATCTGCACTCAACTAGTAAAAATGTCGGTTGCAGTGGCAACTGACCAGCAGACATGGCCTATAGTGAGGCACCACACCAATGGGCATGGTTGATAATGAGGGACCACACCAGAAGGCGAGGCCTTTGGTGAAACAACACACCAGAAGGCATGGCTGATAATGAGGCATCACACCAGAAGGCATGGCCTATAGTGAGGCTCCACACCAGCAGGCACGGCTGATAGTGAGACACCATACACGCAGGTATGGTAAATAGAGATACACAACACCAGCAAGCATGCAGGAATGAGTGGTAAAAGATCCGTAGGCATACTGATTGAGTGGTAATATATCGGCAGACATATTGAGTGGCAACGGTCCAGCAAGCACCCATCTTGCACATCACTCAACCAGTAGGCATGTTTGAACAGCAGTGGTGTTTGTAGAAGTTACACGAGGCCAGAATACACATTTGTTGCAGCTGCAGCGACATAGCAATGGAGTCTTACTGGACCAGCAGGCATGTATGTTGCATTGACGACGTAGCAATAGTCTTGCCTACTAAAGTTTCACAGTTTAAGTTGGCATGTCTGATGGAGGGGCATCGATTGAGTATCTTTCCTCTTTGATTTTCAAAGGAGGCATGTCTGATTGAATGGTACCAAGTTCTCAGGCATATCTGTTGAAGTTTCATCGAACGGCATCCATGTATTGCCACCAGGCCATCACATCAGACATTCTTACCAGCACGCATGCATATTATGTGGTACTGAAACAGCACACATGTATGCCTGTTGCCGAGATGCAGGATCTGGAGGCATGTGTGTGTGTGTTACATCACACAAGCAATAATGTATGTTATAATTTCAGCCGACTAACATGAATGCTGGGTACTCATGCATGGGATCAGTATGCATGTCTGTTATACTTGTACCAGACCATCAACCCAGCCATTATTGCCACAGGGTCAGTAGACATCTTTACCATTTCCGTGTTTGATTAAGCACACATCTCTGAAACCAAGACTCCAGGCCAGCAGTTATATATGTGACAGCTTCATAAGACTATCAGGCCTGTTGCAGTACCCATGTCTTTAAACTTTGCTCTGAAACAGCAAGCATGTTTGTGACAGTTGCACCCGGCCATTTGGCACATCGAATACAAGCATGCATTTCTGCAAGATTTGCAAACACATATGTAGTTGTGGGGCTGTGCCAGCAGTTATGTCTTCTATGCTTGTACCCGACCAATAGGCTGTTAAGCACAATTGCACCAGACCATCAGTCATGTATATTACAGTAGCACCTGACTAGCAGTCATGTATTTATATGTTGCATACAATCAGCATGCATGTCTCTTACAGTTTCATCTTATCAGCATCCATGAACGTCATATTGTCACCCAGCCATCAGCCATGTCTGTAACAATTGCATCCGACCATTTGTCATGTCTTTAACAGTTGCACCTAACCAGCAGTCATGTCTGTTAAACTTGAACCTACACGCATGCATGTCTGAAAAACTTGCACCAGACCAGTACTAGTATTCATATTTGTTATAGAAATATCCAACCATCTGTGCTGTCTGTTGCACTTGCACCAGACTAGTATAGTAGTAATGGTTGTTACAACTGCACCGGACCAACAGGCATGTATTTTGCAGTTTCTCCTAAGCAGCAGGAATGTCTTTAATGGTTACACCCAACCAGCAGTCATGATGGTAATTAACATCTGCAACATGCAGATATATCTCTTACTCGTTGGTTTGTTGATACACTGCACTCCATAAGTAAATAATATTTTCCCTCTTTTTTTGTTAATTTTATTTTTTAGCAATCCATCCATAAGCTACTTTCTAGCTAATTTTTCCCGCATATTAATTTAAAAAAGGTATGTACTTTGAGCATGCACGCTGTCACAGAGTTTTCGGTGATATGGTTCGTTCAGCATACCCTGGCATTTATCACTTCATTAATTCTTGACAGAATGTTTGCCCAAAGTAGGAACTTTTATGAGAATAATATGATATTAAGGTTCATATTATCAGATCCAGCCAAAAGTAGTCTTGAAAGTAGTGTATGGATTGACGGATACGATTACCAGAACAAAGACACACACAAAAAACATTATCATTATGAAAAATAAGTCCGTTATTTTTTTCAGTGCAGTGTATAATAAAACCCCATTTGATTCCACAATATACATCCTGCTATTTCTGTAATCTTGCACGACATCTTGGATATTTTACAACGCTGAAACACAACAACATCATGCCAGTCAAATTCGCTGAATGCAACTACTGTTGAAAACTATCAGAAAAAAGGTTATTAACTGTGAATCTGATTTCAAGTGGGATTTTGCTTTAAAATGGCGGCCATCTTGGACACCATCGTAAATAGTTCAACCTTCTGAATCAAACAATGTTCCATTTTAACCATTTGTATCATTTAGACTCTGAAAAGCCATACAAAGTCAACATTTAAATGCTTTTCATTGCGTTTTTTGGTCAGATAGGTCTTAGGGGACTAAATGACGGCCATCTTGGGCGCCATCTTTAATATTTCAACCTTCTGAATCAAATTAATGTTCCATTTTAATTATCTGTATCATTTAGCCTCTAAACATCCATAAAAAGTCAAAATTAGAGCTCTTTTATCGAACCTGTTGGTCAGAAAGGTGTTACGAGCATAACTGACGGCCATCTTGGACGCCATCTTTAATTTTTCAAAACGCTCAATGATGCCAGAGTGGCATCACTTGGATTCATCATGTACAATGTCTGAACAACAAGAATCCGTGAAGAAAAAAACTTTAAAATCAAGTTCCAGGTCATTCTTGTTTTCTTCCGGACTACAAGGGGGGGTACTCTGGTATTTTCATGCATACGTAGGCTCGGACTATTTTTTTGGGTTCAAAATTTTGAGTTTCAATATTTTTTTGGGTTTTCAGAAAAATAAATATTTTTTTGGGTATGAAGATTTTGTGGATATTTTTTTGGGGTCATCACAAAATTGGACTATATTTAGGGGTCATTTCTATGCATTTTATGGTCTTTTCTTAAGGTCACGGTACAGAATGGGGGATATTTTTTGGGGTTGCTAAAATTTCAAATATTTTTTTGGGGTGCTTGAAATTCCTGATATTTTTTTGGGGTGAATGGTAGATGCTGGGTCCGAGCCTACGTATGCAGAAAAAATAGAGTACCCCCCTGCCCCAGCCCTGGAAAATGTTGGACCCCACCTGGAACCTATGGAATTTATAAGAAAGCATAGGCCCCCCACCTCTGTAAAATACGTTTCACGGACTATTTTTTTTTTATAAATAAAAAAGCTTCGGATTTTTTCTCTCAGTTTGGCCTGACGAAAATTCCTGGACAGGAAAAATACAATAATAAAGCTATTACTTGATTATACGCCATATTTAGCCAGCTGTCTTCTTAAATCAATATATAGGTAAATACGGAAGCCTATATGTGACATTGAGTTTTGTGTTCTGTCCATTTGATTTTAGCGTTTTGACTATTTACTTTTGTATGTCGAGTTCTCTGTTTGTGTACAATGCTGCGCAGTTTAAACGGCGCAATTCACGAGGTAGAGCCAAGATGGAGAACAAATGAGGAAAGAAAGACGAGAGTATAAGTATTTTAATTTACCCGTTTTAATGTTAGTTTATATATATACTTTTGAAATATATGCAGTCGGTAGCTAGCACAGTCAAAAACACTACCAGAGGCTTTCGGTTTGATTATGCATCATACTGGGTCCTCACTGTGGAAGTAGTCACACACACACACACACACACACACACACACACACACACACACACACACACACACACACACACACACACACACACACACACACACACACACACACACACACACAGTACTATTCAATATAATACAGTTTGAATCACTATAATAGTTTGGTCCATTTATATCAACCCATTTAAATTGTTACAGAAATTTGTTCTGAGATTTTATTCTGTAGGTCTAGATCTGATACAGTACAATAGAAAATAAGATGGCATTAAAGGCAAAACGTATCTATCTATCTATCTATCTATCTATCTATCTATCTATCTATCTATCTATCTATCTATCTATCTATCTATCTATCTATCTATCTATCTATCTATCTATCTATCTATCTATCTATCTTGAGGTTATCTGTCTGTCAGTCTGTCAGTCAGTATAAAGACTGTTTTCAGACGTCACACCCACTGTCATATAAATTTCGTGGGTTTATCTACCTTTCGTTTTGCCTAAATGAATTTTTCTACCGCCTACCCAATATCCACAACCCCTCCCCCGCCTACAAAAAAAATACTTGAGTTTATTCACCTGTCCGTCTGTCTTTCCGCCTGTCAGTCTGTCTGTTTTTCTGTCTGTATAAGAAAACAAGTAAGTATGACACGGAAATTCTACAATCACTATGATGAAGATAACACTACACAGACAGATACACGACAGCAAGAAAGCATTCAAAGTTAATCAGTCAGTTTTCTGGCTCTTTTCCTAAGCAAAATGACTGCAAAACTAATGTATAAAATCACTACGAACTTCACCACATAATTAGAAGACGATACAATACCCCTACACACAATGGGAAAAACAAGGAATAATGAATTAACAACAACATAATCAATGCCTTAGAACGGACAGTGGTCGAGATCACCAGGGAGGGGCTCTTCACCCTAGCTAGATTCCGCTATTGTACATAAAGCTGTTTTCCATTGCCTACTCTATACCCACCCATCACCCTATAAGTTTCTTGGGGTTATCTATATGTCTGTCTGTCTGTCTGTCTGTCTGTCTGTCTGTCTGTCTGCCTGTCTGTCTGTCTTATGTTGTGGCGTGAACAGACAATCGTTATATTGCAAGGCTATATGTGTACTTATACACTTTTTTTTATTGATTTGACTATTATCTTTGGCCCTTTTACTTCATCTTTTGTGTTTTGTCTTTTGTGTTTTAAATTTTGTCTTCAGAAAGGGTTCTTTCCTTTATTGTCTTTTGCCTTTTGCGTTTTAACTTTCAGCTTTTTACTTTTGTCTTTTGTGTTCAAACTTTTGTATTTTGTATTTTGGCCTGTGGTTTTCGCATGCTAGTTCTATGATAAAATTTTTAGGCATCTCAGTACCCTTCAAATTTTGGCAGCAGACAAACATACAGATAGATAGACAGACAGACAGACAGACAGACTGACAATTGATAGCGTATCGGATATGGGAAGGAGGTCGAAATAGATTGATAGATAGATACGTTTTGCATTTAATGCCATCTAATTTTTTAATTGCACTGTATTCGACCTACAAAATGAATACTCAGAATAAATAATGTGTTACTATTAAAATGGGTCAAACTGTCATGTACAGAATTTGTCTAGATCTATTTGAATACTTACACAGATAGCCTGGTTGAAGGGAAACCCTACAGTAGACTTTTTGGACTAAGATATTTACTGGCTGCATCGATTTCAAACGTAAAACAAACGTTACACAGGATGAATAAAAATACTTGTACTTTTGTCTTTCTTCCCTTTATTATTTTTTCATCTTGTTTCTAACCCAATGAATTGTGCCGTTTAAAATGACGCACAGCATCATACGCAAAACATACATATGTATGCAAATTCATATATGAGCCACGTCGTAAGGAAACCTGCATTTTGAAACGTGAGAACAAAAAGGCACTGATTAGATATGTCCTAACATGCTGGTCAACACAATTTTTAAAGTTTAATATCTTATTTCAAGACCCTAACACACCTCGCCAGAAACGTGATATATCAAACAATAATTAATTAATAATTGAAAGTGTGAGGAAGACGCGGGCTAGCTGACGTCATTTGTAACTGCAAAATGACGTCAGTCATGGCGTTAGACGGTGTAACGTCGTTTTTACGCTGGAAAGACGCTTCTTATACATGTAAATATATGCGACACAATCCAGCTATTGGCGGGATTTCCTCAGTGCAATGGTGAAAAGTCTGAAGAAGCTGAAGACTTCAAATGTATTTTCGTTAGTGGGGGAACCAAGGTAGAAAAAATGCTAAACCATGCACCCGAAAGGTATACAGCTGGATTTTGTATGGTTGCAAAGGTAATTCTATGGTGTATCTGAAACCACTGTATAGCAGACTCGATCAACGTGCATAACGCCAGAGCAGTCATCTTTCTACGGAAGTCCAGCAAGTACATGTCAAAATATTATTTTTCAAAATGTTATATATTTTATCAAAAACATTTCAGGATTGAAAAATATTGAGTTTATATAATGATACAACATCAGCGTAACCATCAGAAGCAGTGGTGGTCATCTAAGAATACCGCTTATTGATTTTTAAAGCATGTAGATTAATGCACCCCAATTTCGAAATTAAATTTATAGATTTCGTTGCTTCAAATCTCATAAAAACTGCATTATTGCCCAAAAATGTATTTGATAATTATTTATATATCCCTTGGAAGCATATCTCGTAAAAAATTGTGTGCTTACTTATTCACTTTTGTCCTCCAGCTGAAGTGGTTTGAATTGCATATGTTTTACATAAATAAATAAATTTTAAATTGAATGTGTTGAAACACTGCATACAGTTAGACAGACGTTTGGGACATAATTTAAGACATTTTATTTTATTTTCTATGGCAAACTAGAAAAGGTAGCTGAAAAGTAAAAATATAAAACCACGATAATTTGATACTTAGTAATTTACGAGGGATGATCTTAAAGTTCTGATCCTGGTGTGATATCACTGTAACCTGCGATGCAACATGCCTGGAAATTGTACCACATGATGATATACTCTTTGTCTATACACTGCTCCGACATGGTTATGTAGCTTGAAGGAGCGCCCGGAAATCTATTCCAAAACAGGCATGCCCTCAATACACTGACCTATCAAGCAGACTGTGCATGTTAGAGGCGCCACAATTTTGACAAGTGCGGTCTCAGCATTTCGTTTTTATGGCTGCTCAATGATCATCCCTAAGCCAATATATTCTGAAGATATGGCGAACTTTCTATATGATTTGGGTTTTCTAGCCCTTTGAATGTATGGCTATGCAACTGTCAGCTATAATCAAATTTTGAACCACTTGAAGCTTCGACCGTCCCTTAATGCTGTATCAACAGCTGTATTAAAGGTAAAAAATTGTTTTAGATAAACGAAGATAAACTGACTTTTGTCTGAAGCAATTATGAATTATCGGTATCGTCAGAGACTGACAGTAACCCACATCAGAAAATTAAAACGGGTCCACAAATTAGGTCAATATTCAGAGGTGCACAAATTTGTTCGTGTATATCAAAAAATAAAACCCAATTAATTGTCCAAATGTGCACTATATCGTAAAATGATGCAATATGGGATTAAATTGAGCACAAAGCATCCATCTGAAACCAATAACAATTTTGAAAATTCTTATTTAAAATCAGTCAATGTTTCGGTAAAAAGTATAACTTTTTACAATATTCCAATTAAGATTGCTTTATTTTGTAATCAAAATAGTATTGGTCTTAAATATTTTGCCGAAATTTGGTTCAGCATGTTTTAGTCAAAATTGATAGACAAAAATAGAATATTTTCCGAAATTAAAATTCTGCAATGTATTCAAAATGACGTAGTTGTCAATTTCAATGACGTCATTAGAATTCCGCATTGAGCTTTAAATATTGAATCGACATAACCTGTCGCCATTCTATCATTTGAATGGACATTATAAGTAACAAAAAGTAAAAAGACAATGCCATTTTACTTTGTAGTTTTAAGATGCTGGGCTTGAAAGATTCAGATTCAAATATAATCATTATTCTATAATATGAAAAAGGCCAGTGGTATGGAGTGGACCATATATAATGTGCTGTAATAATCGATCTAAACAGTACAGCGAGAAAATATTAGCATCATTAAAAAGGTAAAAACTAGAGCTTTCGAATGGTGCATAGTATGGCTCTCAAAAATGTCTCTGTAGAAAGCTACAAGGCAACGATCAGAACTTTTAGATCATCCCTCGTAGTCCATGCTAGCTGGTGCGTAGTTAAATACTATGGACAACTTAAGAGCAGTTTAACACATAAATGAAATTTATCAAAGTTTAAAGGCTGTTTATCTCACATATTTACAACAGCCTTGAAACAGAGGGTCTTTGTAGGGACCAAGGGGATTTTTATCTACTGAAAACAAAAATTTCATTAAACAGTGGCAAAATAAATATGACAAAAAACTCGTATAACTATTATCATATCACCATGAAAAACCTGTCTGTCCCCGTCTGAGATGCAGAAATGTAACAGCATAGTATTTGTAAAGAAAAATGTCCCTAAGAAGATTATTTTTGTGCATAAAAGACTGCCCATACTTTTTAATGCATTTGATCGTGTATTATTGTAATATCGAACAGTCAAACGGCTTCTGAATCTCATACCCATCCTCCAGATAAGAGTGCGTAATGAAAAATTAGTTTCGTTATTTCACAACCAAAACATATGTTGTGGGTGCTTAAATGGACCTATTAAATGAGACGGTTCTTTTGAAGACCAAAAGCACACTCTTCAACTTATTTATAAGGGGAACATCACAATTTCTATGCTATGAAAGATTGCTTAACATGACCTATGTGGCATACAAAAATGCATTTTTCCGCGAAATGCAATTCTGGTAGCATTGCTATACAGTGGCTTCATATCAAGCACTATTTAGACTATCAATATACAAAATTCCAGCCGTATACCTTTCGGGTGCAAAAATGTGCGTTTTTGCACGATAATCGACTTTGGTTCCACGACTACGTCGTTTATTGTGTATTAAAATCAAAATAGATCAGCTCTATTGCGTGAATTGTTGAATAATTATTTGCTGTTTGTCGGTCAATTGTACGAAAATAAATCACTCGTGCTATGCGCTAATGATTACAACTGAACCCAAACGGTGAATTAATGCTCAACAATTCACTGCTAGAGCTGATCTTTTCTACATTATAGCAAGCTTTTGTAGCTTAGAAGCTCAATTTGAGTCCAAAATAGAAAGTTGTAAAATTTGAAATTTAAAAACGAGATGTCTATCGATAAGGCTAATTGTCACTGTTTCAATGCTTTATCAGTTCCCAGTGGATGCACAGCTGATCTGCGCCTTTGTTTTCTACATGTGTAAAGAGGCAATACAATTTGTTTTGGATATCTCTTTGATCTGTTCATTTTTCTATATAAACATTTATTTATCTATAGCTACACAGCCAAGTTTGTGTTGGACCTGTTAGAAATCCACAAAGGATGGTTTTCCCATGATGAGGCGATTATGTCAAATATTATACAAGGCAACTTCTCATATTTGGCGTGAAAAGTACTGGTCAAAATTTACACAATTTACTTTCACTTTACAAAAATATGAATATTAATGCAGATACACTGAACGACTAACGAAACCTGGCACTAACGTCTTACTTACTTACTTACTTATTTACTTGTAAAGAACACGTCCTAAGGCAAAAGGTTAAAAGTTTATTTTAATAAAAGAGCATCAAATGTGATTTTTATTTTAATGCATATCACCATCAAACTTCCGTAAAGTATCTGCTCGCCATGCTGAACTGGCTAGCACATTAAATCAGTGACCTTGACCTATATTTTACAAGCTCCAATGGCTGGTATTTTTATATTTGTATGTCAACCCTTGTGCTCTCGTGAACCAAAATGCCTAACACTATCAAACATTTATAAGGCATAAGGCATCCTCTCAACATCTTGAGGCAGCACACATCTTAATCCGATGACTTTGACTTAAATTTCAAGCTCCATTGACATTGCCATTTTTATGTCCACCTTCAAGATCTCGTTAAATATTGTGTCTACAATCACCAGAGCGTGCATAATGCATCTCTTCAAAATCCTGTGTTGGTTCAGAGACATTGACCTAAACTGAAACCAAGTTCTAATTGGTCAACACCTTGACCCATGACGTATATCTCATGCTTTATTAATAAAAACCCAATGACTTTGTCTCTCTTTGCCCAGCAGATGTAGCACTAACTCCATGAAATTATTGTTCTTTGTCAAAACACCGCCCCCGCCCCCTCGTTTCATGTATGCTAATAACTGTGTTGTGGCTGTGTAGCCAAAGTACATCTCGTCAAAGTCAGAATGCAAAAACATTTCTGCCAATCTATCTATGTTTCTCTTAATTTAAATTAAAATCACTCGTTCATCTCATCAAAATTTCAAGTAATGTAGATTGAACATTGAAGAAATCTGTATTAACCTAATTCAGAATGAAGATTTCATACATCTAATAAAACAAATATTTATTTACTTGGAAATTAAGCAGAGCAATGTCAGGAACGGATACAATTAGATTCTGAACCCTGCCCATAAAACCACAAGGTAAAAGAATCACATCGAGATTGATGGGAGTAAACAAATGACATATAATGAACCGAGTAAGCAGCTATTTTCCAAACTGGTGGTAATTCTGAATTTGATTGTAACTGGACAATATTGCAGCTTAAATAGGACAATTAAACTTGGAATTGTCAGTAATGCGTTACTAATAGATTTAAGTTAAATTTACGAGCGTTCAGTCCTAATACTTACTTTCAATTTGATTTTTAAACATGTATTTGAATGTCCCACGTGGAGGTTTCCAACTCATCAATAAATCCACACAGGCAACAAAGGAATCATAGGTATAACCATGGTGGTTCAAGGATATGAAGAGTTAACAGAAACAACGCTTACTGTGACATTTCAAATCGCTACTGTAACACTGGAGGAAATGAAAGCCAAAAGTTGAATCCTGGTGAGCCAACACACAGAGTACGTGTAACGGTTAATTTGTGTGACAACTATTGCTAATTTCATATGTTAAGCAAATACAAGTTTTTAGAAATAAAATTATTTAGGATTACATTTCGTTGCTCTTCTATGGATGATTTAAAAGCTTCAAAGTGTTATGTGTCTGGCATGTGCACGCAATGCAAAGTAGGGAAGGAGTCAAAGTTCTGGAATCGATACAATCTAGTACAACACCTGACCCAGGATACCTTATGGGAAACTGACAAATACACTAAAACATTAGATACAGGAGAGCCAAGAAGTCAGCCATTTCCTAGCAGGTTACCACAAGGCTGCATGACACAAGAAAATATAGCAAAGACAAACACATAAAAAAGATCCACAAAAGAAATACCACCTTGGAATGGCCAGAAAGAAAATTACTTGAGGGCTAGAACTAGTAGCATGGTACCAACCTCACCCTTAATTCTGATGTAGATCAAGACACATACAAGTTTGGTTTCGCATGAAAGATTCCTAACTTATCCATGAATCGTCTCCAAGTACATATAAATCAAAATTTAAAAAAGATATCCAACAGTATATACAACTCAATGCTGTAGCAAAAGAATCAAACAGTTAAACCCTGGTGGGCAGACACAGCATGAGGCCCAAACCCTCTCATTTATAGATGAGTCCTAAAATTGGAGCCGTCAAAGCAAACCTCCTAAGGACCTCGGACAGTCTTAATGAAGGATTGCCCATAAAATAGCCAGAAAAAATTTCAAAGAAAACGATAGTTTTTCTATTAAAAAGATAGTACGAGGGCTGTTCAAATATGAATGCAAGTAGCTTCATAACTTTCTTCACATATATGCTACGACAAAATGTCATATTTTTCTGGAAAGATCTATTTGTCGCCTTTAAAATGACACCAAACATTAAGTAGCACTCACTATATTTCTCGAGTTACAGACCCTTATATAAAGGACATTCCTGTATACTGAAGTTTTTCTAAAGCAAATTGCAATGCACGTTTTGGTACATGTGCGGATATAGTGTCATATCTTTGTAAGTTTTAGACGAAATGGCACCAAATTTTAGATGCAAGTTTAAGTAACAATCCAAAAATTTCTTGCAGGAAAAGGTTTACATAATCCTGTTTCAATCTCGAGTAAACAGGCACGTTTCTGACGTCAATAATTTTATGATAAACGTCATTTTGAGTTATCTACTGGTGACGTAATAATGAACCTCGCTGTGTTGTTTTCTTTGCGTTTTGCTGAAAACATGCTAAATATGTCATAAGGGAGTTTTCAAAATGCGCCGTCTTCTATTTACAGAAAAATCACATTTTATATCATTTTCAAGCATTTTTTTGCTTCTTAATGACGTGTTTACATTAATTAAAATATGTTCAATCTGTCTAATCCTCAAGACCAGGTGAGTAATTTTGTTGTAAATAATGCCTGTAGTGGTCAAACTCAAAGTTTACGTTCAAATTTAGAATTAAGTAGCTATGTTATGACAAAAAAATAAGTATAAATTCTATAACGCTTTCAATTAAGGCATTTTGACTTAATAAAAAGCTTTTTCAGCGTTTAAAATTTACCCCCTATCCATCATTAATTTGTAGCAACAACTCAGTATGAGCGATCAACATATTGCCTTTGAGTTAAAACTAATTTAAATGTTGCTTCGTGCATTTTGTTAGAGATAAGTTTAACTGAAACCTGAAAGGTGGTGTTGTGTTTACCATTTATTTGCAAATATAAGGAGACTTTAGTGAAAACGATTCGTTGTAATTTAACAAAAGCATGTCGGATTTTCGCAACTTTCACAGAATCATTATATAAGAATATTGGGATACTTCCTTAAAATTTTCAAGAAATTTCACCAGTTATGGAGTAATTATATGCTCGTGTATATCACTGGTATATGTTCGAAGCGTTGAGTTTGTTAGTATACTAACGTGACCCTCTTTCAAAGGGCTATAGCTCGATACGTATACTGTATTTTTCTTTAGGTCTGGTGCCAGTTTGAAGGTGACATATAGTGCTTTATAGAAATTTTCACCATTTTGTCGTAGCATATATGTGAAGAAAGTTATAAGGCTACTTGCATTCATATTTGAACAGCCCTCGAAGGTTCTGCTTTCGAATTATACGCAAAAGTGTTTTTTCTCATTGGACAAGTTCTTATTTTAAAAAATATGGGTTGGAAATCTTGTTTTTGCTATTCAACATATAGAAAATAGAAAATGTTTTACTGAAGTGCTTTCTCCCCCGTGACCAAACTAATCCTTTTGCATACTGTTGTAGTTTTATAATTTACACGTCATATAAAAAGAGCATGATTGGTCACGGGGGGGGGGGGGGGAGGATGTCAAAATGCTCAAAAACAACTTATAAAAACTTATCCAAACTTATTTTGTATAAACCTGTAGGTAAATATCAATTTCAATGGCATGTATCCGGGCTTTAGTTATAATTGCATACCAAGTGATTATTTGTCTTATTTCTCAACCAAAACATATATTGTGGGTACTCAAAAGAACCATATCTATGAGACGGTTCTTTTAAGGACCAAATTATAGCTTAAATCTAATGATCAAAAATTATTTATAATTTTAAGCTCAAAAATTGTGTTTATCTAGACTATGACTTATACAGTACAGGTATGTTACACCTCAGTGAACATGTCAAACTGGCTGAACTCCTACACAACAGGTAATTGTCAAAAGTTATGGACAGCAAGTCTTCTCAACTAGATTTTATGCAAACGCATCACTTTTGTTGCAAGTTTTATGCCCCAAACATTATATTTCCATGTATTTAGATGAATATCCGGTGAAACTTTGACTTTCTGTGAAATAAAATTTGGTCACAAAAAATACCCCACCCCATAAACCCTTACGCCCTAGCATAATCTTGCAATATTTTTAAAATATTTTTGTTTTGCTAGGTACACTAAATGTCAGGGTTTTATTTAAGCACAAAAATAAAGTTGTAAAATATGCCTTATCCTAGCAACAGGCTGTAAAAATTTGGGCAGATTGAATAGGAGACTGTCCGGGGTCCTTTCTTACCACCACTGACATCATATTAAGCAAATCTACTGCAGATGAAATTAGTTAATAGAACTTGTGTTCACTGGTACATGTATTTAAAGCAAAACGTCTAAGTCCAATGAACAAATTCATTGACGTTTCAAAATCATTTTTTGGGAATTCAATTAAACACGTCTTCTTACTATACATTTCTTTACATGTAGGTACATCAACTTGATCTACCAGTGTTTCAAACTCAATGTGACCATTGAGTATTGTATATCAGGCTATCCTTCATGTATATCAACATTTTCTCTGCGCTCTTATTGAATGGAGATTCCAGTTTTACACAAGCTAAGAAGCCACCATGTGAGCTAAACACTTTTTGTATTTTAACAAAGGCGGCAACTAGGGCACATATTTGGCTAGTAAAATATATCTAAGTAAGAAAGACGGCAAATATTAGGAAACGATACAATCAAATACCACACCTGACCCAGGATACCACATGGGAAAGCGATAAAAACATAATTAAAACATGACAAACAAGAACCAGGCTTAAACCAGTTTGACGGCACCAACCTCACCCTTAGTTCAGATGTGGATCAAAGTAAGTAAGGGTGCAAAGATCAGGAATCGATACAATCAAGTACCACACCTGACCCAGAATACCAATGGGAAAGTGACAAACTCACAGTTAGACACCACAAACGAGAGCAAAGAGGTCAGTCCTTTCCCAGCAGGTGACCACAAGGCACATATAAACAGACGCGCACAAAGGCTTAGCAAACACAATACAGAAAAAAAAAACATAAAAGATCCACAAAAGAAGACACATAGATGTTTCCACCCCCCAAAGGCCTGGGCTGCTGTCCGTTCTGAGGTGGTGATTCTGTTTTGGTGATTCATTGTTTGCTGTGGCTCCCATTGTTTTGGGTCACTGTTTTATAGTTTGCTTCTTATTGTCCTTTCTAGTATTTGTTGGTTGCTTTACTTTAATTATGTTGTCATGTGGCTGTCAGTGTTCTTTGTATCTTCCCCTCTGGTGTCATGTGTTAGTATGTGGTCTATGCTTGTGGCATTTCTTTGTCATACTCATCTGTTTTGGGTGCTTCTATATCTAGTTCTGCTTAATGAGATCAATAAAACAGAGTCGGACACATTCAACATTAAACGGGATTAGTGTCTTGAAATTATCCTGTATCTCTCAGGTCTTTAGCTGTGTGTCTAAAAAGGGCTGCAGAAGCTCAATTCTTTGTGCCTAGGTCATAACGTAGATCATCTGGTGCTATCTAGAATAGTTCAAAATATCTAAATATGAGATGGGTTCTGAATGCTGAAACCGCTTGCGTGATTTTGTTTTTGTTGTTTCTTTGTGTGTGTGTTTAGGATACATAATAATTGTCTTCCACATAATGTAAATCAATGATACACAAACTTTATCATTTGTCAAAATATACCAGAATTAATTGTACTCTAGATTGGCCTTTCTGTCGAGGGAAGTATGATGGAACACAATTAACAACTCCACACTATGTATTAAAATGACCACATTAATCTTGCAGAGACATGATTTTACCTGAAAATAAAACAGATAAAGTATGAATATTATTAATTATTAATAGTAAAACATCTTCGGATGCACAAGTATATGTTTTTCTGCGTTGTGTTTTGCTGACTGGTATCACACAATATACAAGCATTTAAACAACTATTAAAGTTGTTTTTTAAAAGAACAACTGATTTGATATCAGTGAAACTACCAAATTTTAAGGTCTAATAGGTACAATTATTGCATTTTTATGGTTAAATCAAAGATTATCAGTAGGACACACTGCGCTCACAAACAGTGATTGAGTACAATTTAGTTATTTCCAGAATGTCAGATACACTCTGAATAGATAGATTAATATATGGATGGATAGATAGATATATACAGTAAATAAACATGTCTGATTGATTTGATTCTTTACGTCCCATCAATTCGTTTGTGTGATTGATTCTTTACGTCCCATCAACAATCTTTTAGTTAAACAGGGACGGGTCTTCCTGGGTTGAACCAGTACTAAGCTAGGATAAATGTGTCTTGCTCAAGGACCACAACGCAGTGACGCCGGTGAGGCTCGAACCAGCGGCCTCTCGGTCTCGAGTCAAGCACTCTACCACTGAGCCACTGCGCTCCCACGTCCCATCAACAATCTTTCAGTTAAACAGGTTGAACCAGTACTAAGCTAGGATAAATGTGTCTTGCTCAAGGACCACAACACAGTGACGCCGGTGAAGCTCGAACCCGCGGCCTCTCGGTCTCGAGTCAAGCACTCTACCACTGAGCCACTGCGCTCCCTAAATATACATGTAGGTAAATAGATATATAGATAGATAGATACGTTTTGCCTTTCATGTCGTCTAATTTTCGAGTGCACATCATCAGACCTACAAAAAAAAATCTTAGAATTAATTTCCGTAACAATTTAAATTGGTCAAACTATTATAAGGAACCAAATTGTGCCGTATTGAATTGTCCTGGGTCTATTTGAATCATTGCTTTAACACAGAGAGAGAGAGAGAGAGAGAGAGAGAGAGAGAGAGAGAGAGAGAGAGAGAGAGAGAGAGAACCCACTTTGTAGCATGACCTGTATACTTTTTACTTTGTGATAGTTACCGGCTGCATGGATTTCAAATGTTACATACCCCACTAACATTACATGTACAATAAATGCATTAAGATACTTACAGCTTCGTTTTTTGCCCATATTTTAGCTTATATCTTGTCTCTACCTCGTGAATTGCGCCGTTTAAAATGAACAACATCGTACAAAGAACACATAACAAGAAATTCAAAATACAAAAGTAAAAAGTTAAATCACCGAAATCAAAACGGCATAAACACAAAACACAATGTCACATATAGGCTTCCGTAGGTAAATAATATCTGTATTGTACGGAAGCATATATGTGACATTGTGTTTTGTGTTATGTCGTTTTTATTTCGGTGTTTTGACTTTTTACTTTCGTGTTTTGAGTTTCTTGTTTATGCGTTCTGCGTACTATGTTTTCATTTTAAACGGCGCAATTCACGAGGTAGAGACAAAATATAGACGAAAAGACGGGCGAAAAACGAAGTTGTACGTATTTTAATGCATTCATTGTACATGCAATGCTAGTGGGGTATTTAACATTTGAAACCCATGCAGCGGGGAACTATCACAAAGTCAAAAATATACAGGTCATGATACAAAGTGGTTTCTCTCTCTCTGTGAAAGCATTCAAATAGACCCAGGACAATTCAATACGACACGATTTGGTCCCTTATAATAGTTTGACCAATTCAAATTGTTACGGAAGTTTATTCTAAGATTTTATTTTGTAGGTCTGATGCAGTGCACTCGAAAATTACACGACATGAAAGGCAAAACGTATCTATCTATCTATATATCTATCTACGTACATGCATATTTACTGTAAATATCTATCTATCCATCCAAATATTAATCTATCTATGAGTGTATATGTCTTTCTGGAAATAACTAAATTGTACTCAATCCCTGTTTGCGAGCGCAGTGTGTTCTACTGGAGATCTTTGGTTTTACCATAAAAATGCAATAAATTTACCTATGAGAACCTTAAAATTTGGTATCTGATATCAAATCAGTTGTTTTTTTCTAAAAAAAACCCCTTAAAAATAGTTGTTTAAATGCATGTATATTATGTGAAACCAGTCAACAAAACACAACGCAGAAAAACATATATTTATGCACCCGAAGAAGTTTACTATTAATAATTAATAATATTCATAATTTATCATTTTTATTTTCAGGTTAAATCATGTCTCTGCAAGATTAATATGGTCATCTTGCTACACAGTGTGGAGTTGTTAATTTTATTCCATCATACCTCCCTACAATGAATGGCCAATCTAGAGTACAATTAATTCTGGTATATTTTGACAAATGATTAAGTTTGTGCATCATTATTAACATTATATAGACGACAATTAAAATGTATTCCTAAACAAACAAAAAACAAAATCACGACAGCGATTTCAGCATTCAGAACCCATCTCGTATCTAGATGTTTTGAATTATTCTAGATAGCACCAGATGATCTAAGTTGTGACCTAGGCACAAAGAATTGTGCTTCTGCAACCCTTTTTAGACACACAGCTGCAGACTCAGTTGTTGGATTTGACATCTTCATGTACGGAAACTGTGTTTCCAATCAGCGAATAGGGCCATGGCGGGAAACACTGAGGCGCCAGGGATTACATTGTTTGATACGCTTTTTTAAAGACCTGAGAGATACAAGATAATTTCAAGACACTAATCCCATTTGATGTTGAATGCGTCCGACACTGTTTTATTGATCTCATAAAGCAGAACTAGATAGAAGCACCCAAAACAGATGAGTATGGCCAAGAAATGCCACAAGCATAGACCACAGACTAACCCATGACACCAGAGGGGAAGATACAAAGAACACTGACAGCCACACGACAACAAAATTTGAGTAAAACAACAAGCTCTCTATACCTCAGCAAGATGACAATAAACCAGAAAGGACAATAAGAAGTAAACTATAAAACAAAGACCCAACACAATGGGAGCAACAACAAACAATGAATCATCAACAACAGAATCACCACCCCCAGAACAGACAGCAGCCGATGTCAATGGGGCTGAAAAAATCTATGTGTCTTGATCCACATCTGAACTAAGGGTGAGGTTGGCGCTACGAAACTGGTTTAAGTGCTCGAGTAAAATATTTTACTGACGTTTCCAAAGCGGTACTTCTTTTGTGGATCATTTGTGTTATTTATGGCCTGTATTTGTCATGCGTTCGCGTCTGTTTATTGCTGCAGTGTGGTCACCTGCTAGGAAAGTGATGACCGAATGGCTCTTGTTTGTGATGTTTAATTTTGTTTTGTCACTTTCCCATGTGGTATCCTGGGTCAGGTGTAGTACTTGATTGTATCGTTTTCTTTGCCGTCACTCTTACTTAGTTATATTTTACTGGCCAAATATGTGCCCTAGTTGCTGCTGTTGTTAAAACACAAAGAGTGTTTAGCTCTTAGTGGTGGCTTCTTAGCTTGTGCAAAGCTGGAATCTCCATTCAATAAGAGCGCAGAGAAAATGTTGATATACAAGAAGGATAGCCTGATATTCTATACTCAATGGTCACATTGAGTTTGGAACACTGGTTGATCAAGTTGATGTAACAACATGTAAAGAAATGTATAGGCTAATAAGAAGATGTGTTTAAATGAATTTCTGGCGATACTGAGCCTGATAAAACCCAAGAACTGATTTTGAAACGTCAGTTAATTTGTTCATTGGACATAAAGACCTACTGAAAAAACTCTGAAACACTAACGTTTTGCTTTATATAAATGTACCAGTGAACACAAGTTCTATCAACTAATGTCACCTGCAGTAGATTTGCTTAATATGATGACAGTGGTGGTAGGAAATTAAGAGGTTTGCTTTGACTGTTCGAAATCAAAGACTAATCTATAAATGAGCGGGTTTGGGCCTGATGCTGTGTCTGCTGTCAGGCCCACCAGGGTTTAATTGTTTGATTTGTTTTGCTACAGTATTCAGTTGTATGTTCTGTTGAGTCCTTATCTTTGTTTTATATCCTTTTTGTATCTTGATTTATATGTACTTGGAGACGAGTTATGGATAAGGTAGGGATCTTTCATGCGAACCAAACCTATATGTGTCTTGATCCACATCAGAATAAAGAATGAGCTTGGTACCGTGAAACTAGTTTAAGCCCTCCAGTAATTTTCTTACTGACCATTCCAAGGTGGTATTTCTTTTGTGGATCTTTTTTATGTGTTTGTCTTTGCTATATTGTCTTGTCTGTATCATGCAGCCTTGTGGTCACCTGCTAGGTGAGGGCTGACTTCTTGGCTCTCCTGCATTTAATGTTTTTAGTGTATTTGTAACTTTCCCATATGGTATCCAGGGTCAGGTGTGGTAATTGATTGTATCGAATCCAGAACTTTGCCTCCTTCCCTACTTTGCATTGCATACACATGTCAGGCACATGAAGCATTGACGCTTTTACATCATCCATAGAAGAGCTACGAAATGTAATCCTAATTAATTTTATTTTTAAAACTTGTATTTGCAACTTTGCTTTCCTCTTCACGCCGGTGGGTCGAACTTCAGACTCTATGATGGTTACGAATTATCTATTGATGAGATGGTAGGAGCCTGATGCTTTGGCCGTTTGTCGGGCCTACCGGGGTTTATCTGTTGGATTTCTTTTGCTCCGGTATTCAGTTTTATTTACTGTTAAGTCCTTATCTTTGCTTTATCTCCTTGTTATATCTTGATTTATATGTTTTAGGAGATGATGCATTGATAATTTAGGGGTCTTTCATGCAAACCAAATATCTATGTGTCTTGATCCACATCTGAATTAAGGGTGAGGTTTGCGCCGTTAAACCGGTTTATGCCCTCCAGTAAAATATTTTACTGACGGTACCAAGGCGGTACTTCTTTTGCGGATCTTTTATTTTTTGTTCTGTTTTGTGTTTGCTATGTCTTTGTGTGCGTCTGTTTATGTGTGCTTTGTGGTCACCTGCTGGGAAAGGACTGACCTCTTGGCTCTCGTTTGTGGTGTCTAGCTGTAAGTTTTTCACTTTACCATTGGTATCCTGGGTCAGGTGTGGTACTTGATTGTATCGATTCCTGATCTTTGCTCCCTTACTTACTTTACTTAACATATGAAATTAGCAACAGTTATCGCACAAATTAACCGTTACACGTACTATATGTGTTGGCTCACATGGATTCAACTTTTGGCTTTCATTCCCTCCAGGGTTCTAGTGGCGATGTGAAATGTCAGAGTAAGCGTTGTTTCTGTTAACTCTTCATCCTTGAACCACCTATGATTCGTTTATTGTCTGTGCTGATTTATTGATGAGCTGAAAACCTCCACGTGGGCCATTCAAATGCATGTTTTAGAACCACATCGAACGTGAGGATTAGGACTGAAACCTCGTAAAGTTTACTTAAATCCACTAGTAACGCATTACTGACTGTTCCAAGTTGATGCTTTGTTATGGCTACTTGCTGTTTAGTGTTATCATTTTATTGTCCTATTCAAACTGTAATTTTTATTCAGTTACATTCGAATTAAGAGTCACCGCCTGTTTGGAAAATAGCTGCTTACTTGGTTCATCATATGTCTCTTGTTTACTCCCATCAATCTCGTTGTGACTCTTTTACCTTGTGATTTTATGGGCATGGTTTAGAAACTAATTGAATTCATTCCTGACATAGCTTTGCTTTGTTTCCAAGTAAATAAATAGTTGGTTTATTTAGATGTATGAAATCTTCATTTTGAATTAAGCTAATACAGATTTCTTCAAGGTTCAATCTACATTACTTCAAATTTTGATGAAATGAACGTGTGATTTCAATTTAAATTAAGAAAAACATAGATGGATTGGCAGAAATGTTTTTGCATTCTGACTTTAACGCGATGTACTTTGGCTACACAGCCACAATAAAGTAATTAGCATACATGAAACGGGTATGTTTTGACAAATAACAAGAATTCCACGGAAGTTGGTGCTGCATCCGCTGGGGGAAGAGAGACAAAGTCATTGGGCCTTTATTAATAAAGCATAAGATATAGGTCATGGGTCAAGGTGTTGACCAATCCGAACTATGTTTCAGTTTAGGTCAATGTTTCTGAACCAACACAGGATTTTGAGGAGATGTCTTATGTACGCTTTGGTGGTTGTAAAATATAGGTCAAGGTCACTGGTTCAATGTGCTAGCCAGTTCAGCATGTGGATCAGATACTTTACGGCAGTTTGATGGTGGTATGCATTAAAATAAAAATCTCATTTAATGCTCCTTTATTAAAATAAACTTTTACTTTTTGCCTTAGGACTTGTTCTTTACAAGTTAGAGACAAACGAAAAGTGCCAGGTTTCCTCAGCTGTTAGTGCCAGGTTTCGTTAGTCATTCAGTGTACCTGCATTAATTTTGTTATTCTTGTAAAATAAAAGTAAATTGTGTAAATTGGGGCCAGTAGTTTTCACGCCAAATATGAGTAGTTGCATTGTATAATCTTTGACATATGAGCCTCATTATGAGAAAACCTGGCTTTGCAGATTTCTAAAAGGTCCAACACAAACTTGGCCGTGTAGCTATAGACAAATAAATGTTTATATAGAAAAATGAATTGATCAAAGAGATGTCCAATACAAGCTGAATTGCATTTTTATAAATACAGAAAATTAATGCGCAGATCAGCTGTGCATCCACTGGGAAACTGATAAAGCATTGAAACAGTGACAATTAGCCTTATCGCTAGACATCTTGTTTTCGAATTTCGATTTTTCCAACTTTCTATGTTGGGCTCTAATTGACCTTCTCTAAGCTTCAAAAACTTGCTATAATCAAAAAATAGACCAGCTCTAGCAGTAAATTGTTGAGTAATAATTCACTGTTTGGAGGTCAGTTGTAAAGAAGATCAAATCATGAGCGCACAGCACGAGTGATTTATATTCGAACAACTGACTGACAAATAGTGAATTATTACTCAACAATTCACGCAAAAGAGCTGATCTATTTCGATTTTAACACACAATAAATGACTAAAATACATTTGAAGTCTTCAGCTTCTTCCAATTTTCCGCCATTGCACTGAGGAAATCCCGCCAATAGTTGGATTGTGTCGCATATTGCCATGTATAAGTTACATCTTTCCAGCGTTAAACGACGTTACACCATCTAACGTCATGACTGACGTTATTTTGCAATAACAAATGACTTTTGCTAGCGCGCGTCTTCCTCGCGCTTTCAAAGCTGTGAATTATTGCTTGATATATCACGTTTTTTTAACATTGGCTCTATAGGCGAGGTGTGTTAGAATCTTGAAATAAGATATTAAACTTTAAACATTGTGTTGACCAGCATGTTAGGACACATCTTATCAGTGCCTTTTTGTTCTCACATTTCAAAATTCAGGTTTTCTTATGACGTGGCTCATATATGAATTTGCATACATATGTATGTTTTGTGTATGATGTTGTACATCACTTAAACAACACAATTCATAGGGGTAGAACCAAGATGGAAATAAAAAGGTAAGAAAGACAAAAGTACAAGTATTTTAATGCATCCTGTGTAACGTTTTTTTTTTACATTTGAAATCGATGCAGCTGGTAAATATCTCAGTCCAAAAAGTCTACTGTAGGTTTTCCTTCAGCCATACTATCTGTGAAAGTATTCAAATAGATCTATGACAATTCTGTACACGACACTTTGACTCATTTTAATAGTCACAATTTATTTATTCTGTAGGTCGAATAAAGTGCAATCGAAAATTAGATGGCATTAAATGCAAAACGTATCTATCTATCAATCTATTTCCACAGCCTTCCCATATCCGATACGCTATCAATTGTCTGTCTGTCTGTCCGTCTGTATGTATGTTTGTCTGCTGCCAAAATTTGAAGGGGTACTGGGATGCCTTTTATCATAGAACTAGCATTCGAAAACTCAAAGCCAAAATACAATATACAAAAGTTTAAACACAAAAGACAAAAGTAAAAAGCTTAAAGTTAAAAGGCAAAAGACAATAAAGGAAAGAAACCTTTATGAAGACAAAATTTAAAACACAAAAGGCAAAACACAAAAGATGAAGTAAAAGGGCCAAAGATAAAAGTCAAATGAATAAAAAAAGAGTATATAAGTACACATATAGCCTTGCAATATAACGATTGTCTGTTCACGCCACCACATTAGACAGACAGACAGACAGACAGGCAGACAGGCAGGCAGGTAGACAGACAGACAGACATGAAGATAATCCAAAGAAACTTATAGGGTGGTGGGTGGGTATAGGATAGACAATGGAAAACTGCCTTATGTACAATAGCAGAATCTAGGATGAAGAGCCCCTCCCTGGTGATCTCGACCACTGTCCGTCCTAACGCATTGATTATGTTGTTGTTAATTCATTATTCCTTGTTGCTCTCATTGTGTGTGGGGTTATTGTATTGTCTTCAAATTCTGTGGTGAAGTTCGTAGTGATTTTATACATGTAGTTTTGCAGTCATTTTGCTTAGGAAAAGAGCCAGAAAACTGACTGATTTACTTTCAATGCTTTCTTGCTGTCGTGTGACTGTCTGTGTCTGTGACTGTCTGTACTATGTCTCGTAATCATAGTGATTATGGAATTTCCTTGTAATACTCTCTTGTTTTCTTATACAGACAGAATAACAGACAGACTGACAGGCGGAAAGACAGACAGACAGACCGACAGGTGAATAAACTCAAGCATTTTTGTAGGCACGTGGTGGGGGGGCGGAGGGTTGTGGATATGGGGTAGACGGTAGTAAAATGCATGTAGGCAAAAAGAAAGGTAGATAAACCCAAGAAATTTAAATGGGTGTGACGTTTGAAAACAGCATTTAAACTGACTGACAGACAGATAACCTCAAGATAGATAGATAGATAGATAGATAGATAGATAGATAGATAGATAGATAGATAGATAGATAGATAGATAGATAGATAGATAGATAGATGGATAGATAGATACGTTTTGCCTTTAATGCCATCGTATTTTCTATTGCACTTTATTAGATCTAAACCTACAGAATAAAATCTCAGAATTAATTTCTGTAACAATTTAAATGGGTCGATATAAATAGATCGAACTATTATAATCAGTCGAACTGTATTATATTGAATAGTAATGGATCTATGTGACTACTTTCATAGTGAGAACCCAGTATGTAGCATAATCAAACCGAAAGCCTCCGGTAGACTCTTTTGACTGTGATAGTTACCGGCTGCATAAATTTCAAATATATAAAAATCTAACATTACGACGGATGAATTAAAATACTTATACTCTCGTCTTTCTTTCCTCTATTGTTCTTCATCTTGGCTCTACCTCGTGAATTGCGCCGTTTAAAACGTGCAACATTCTACACAAAACAGAAAACTCAACATACAAAAGTAAAAAGTTAAAAAGGACATAACACAAAACACAATGTCACGTATAGGCTTCCGTAGTATTGTGCAATAGGTATTGGCTTAGTCGAGTGGTTACTTCGTTCTTATGGTTAGAAACTCTGTCTGTCACACGGATTTTAGTGGGTTCGAATCCCACAAGGACCACTAACGCTGTCCGGTACTTTTTAACTTACATGTATTTTCAAACACATGAATACTATCCCAAATTAGCTTTACCGGCATATTTAAAGTCACAATTCATTAACCAATATAAGCCTACTGTCCTTTTAGTGGGACAGAGGCAAACAGTGCAGATCCATATCAGACGCCGCAGAACGCTGCCTGGTGGGTAAAGTTCTTGTTTTTGTCTGTCTGTGTTGATGCTGAACGCCCGAGTAAACGCCTTTTCAGTCATGCCTTGATGTTTTCCTGTCTTCTTATGTTGAACCAGTACTAAGCAGCTGAGAAAAAGTTTTTTGTTAAAGGAACACCACAATGACACCAACGAGTCTCGACCTAGCGACCCTTCAATGAAGCCTTACACTCTACTAACTGGGTCACTGCTCTCCTTTCGCCTAGTATACTTTTGCAATCGTTTGACGCAGAAACAGTCCCTCGGATTTTGTCGGTATTTCATCTTGTTTAGTTTCAGGTATCAAGGTACAGATGTTACTTCTGCACCTTTGACTGCAACGATCCTGAGCCATGTGCAAGTCACTGTGGGGGCCCCAGGAGTTTTGAGTTTCTGGGGAGAAGGACGTTTAATTTTCAGGGAGCTGGGGAGCACTGGTAATTATTTTAAGGAAGCTGAGGAGCAAGCCCAGAGTTTTGGGTTTTTGGGGAGCCCTGCCAAGAAGTAAAAAATAAATTTGAAAAATCATGCCTTAAAGGAAATGCCTCCATTTTGGTTGATTTTTTAAAAATTCAAAGACCCCCTGTAAATTGTAAACGTTAATATTTTTTACTAACGTTAAACTCTAAAATAGTTAGTGAGTATGGTCAGGAAGTACCACAATCACAAACCGCAGACAAACCCGTGGCACCGCGAGGAAGAGCCGCTCAACCATCACGAGACACCAGGAAGACAAATCAAGCAAAGCAACCAGCTCTCTCTTCCCCATTAAAATGATTGCAATGCTAGAATGGACACAAAGTAACGCACAACAAAACATAGAACATTACAGACTCCCACAATGGGAGTAACAATAAACGAAAATTCAACAGCAACAGAACCACCGCCTTAGAACGGACAGCAGACTAAGATATTAAATGCATTTACAGGTACCAAATCTTCGCCCTAGATTCTGCTGTTGTTGAAGGACAAGAAATGTTCAGCTCTAGATCTAGAAAAAAATATGGCATTGTTGATAATTCATTATCCTTAAAAATTGTTGATTTTTAGGCTGATAATAACGTACTTTAGAACGGTCAGAATGCACCATTTTTATCACAATATTTGGGGGGAGCATCCTGGACCCCCCTAGCATAAGTGTGAATCCACATTGTAACAGGGCTATCTACACACCTGTTATGTTATTCTCTCTAGTTAATTAGCTGATTTTAGTCAAACTTTTAAAAGAAATGCTGATACTTACATGATGAAACTGAAGATAAACATGCGTGTAAGGCCTGATTACAATGGTGAAGACTTATGGTTACAAAAAATAAATTCTTTCACTTTGTCTAAAAAAATCTAGTTTCAGCTTCAAGGTCTGTTCAATTATAAAATGAGCCAGTGCATGAGATTTCCAACAATGTGGTATGTGCGACCAGCAAAGCCTCAGATCAGCCTGCGCATATGCGCAGTCTGATCAGAGCCTTTGCTAGTCGCGTGAGTATTCTGTGATTGTTAAGCTACTGATTGAATATCATTTGGAGTTTCTAACCTGAAAAGGTGGCTGCAGAGGCTGGTCCGAGTCTACACTTGTCAAAATGTCAAATTGTAGGAAATCTCATGCCGCGGCTAAAATCAAATCTAGAGAGCAATCCTCAATAACTACTCCACCAGGAACAGCAACAGCATTATAAAGATCGTCTCATACTTTGAGCTATATATCATCATGTATTTCATTAAAATAATTATATGGAATGTATTCCATGGCTAAGGCCAGAATTTTTTTATAAGTTGATTTACGAACCCTCCTACTCACGGGTGGTAAACCTAGGAACTACCACGAAATTGTGTAAACGTAATTTTGTTCCCAAGCCACATCCGGGACACGTCGTGGTAGAATCCAGGCCGAAAATTGGATAAAGAAAGGTTGGTGTCACTTTCATTTTTGTTTTATTTTACAACTAAGAACGAACAATGGTGAAATCCGACAATGTGGTTCCGTGTAAATATGTCTCAGAGTCCCTTCTAGCCCAAAATTTTGTTTGAAAAGTTATTTTTTTCTTTAGATTCGTGTTTCCCCACTGAGCATCGGACCAACTTTTCCCAAAGTTCGAAGGATTTTAGCCCATATCTGTCAAATTAAATGGAATTTGATATAATTTGACGATGGAAATGAATAAAAGACCCTGAATAAACATTCCTAAACAGAAAAAAATCTAAGCATTTACTCGTAAAGGATTCATGCCCCGTTCGTCCAGTGTGGTAGTTTCCAGCTCATCGTGGTAGTTAAAATGCTATCGTGGTAGTTTCCAAGACTTTGTAGGATACGTTTCTGAAATGTTACAAAACATTAGTAGTGGTTGTTTGTTTCGCATGATAACCCTAGAACTCGTCAATTAATTACCACGGTAAACAAATAAATCACATTTCAACACCATGATAAAGCTAAGCTGAGGCCTCAAGAGATTCAATGTGATGCTTGACAGGTGGAGATCATGCCCTGAACTGCCAAACAACACCCATCTGGGAATCTAAAGCAAAAGAAAGTCATCAGTTGAGCCGTGGTTGACCAAGCAACAGACAAAAAAATGATATAAAAATCGCGTCACTCGCTACGTTGTTCCATGTTCAGTCAACTTTAAGATAAAATGGCAGGCTAAGACTACTGGCCCAAAGTATCGTTAATACTTGCGCTTCAGAAAAAAAGGGAATTATCCTCGGTTTGGGACACTTTTTAAATACATGTGAGTGCGACGATGAACAGGCATGTTGTTTGATAATTAAAAAGCATGTTTATTCAGCAACAAAATATGTGAATATCCCTTCTTTTCATTCTTTTCATCATTTCAATAGCCCACTAAAATTAAAATTCAGGCAGTCGACATTTGTTATCTGACAAAAGGTTATTTGAAAAGGTCTTTGTGTGCATTCAAGGTTCGGCCCGTACACCCCGTCTTTATAAAATTGAAGTAGCCCCTGAATAGTGAACATCTGCTGATGCGAACTACTACTAAATTCCTGCAAAGTATTGGAAACTACCACGATAGCATTTTAACTACCACGATGAGCTGGAAACTACCACACAGGACGAACGGAGCATGAATCGTTTACGAGTTAATGCTCAGATTTTTTTTCTGTGTTGGAATGTTTATTTATGGTCTTTTTTGTCATTTCCATCGTCAAATGATATCAAATTCCATTTAGTTTGACAGATGTGGGCTAAAATCCTTCGAACTTTGGGGAAAGTTAGTCTGATGCTCAGTGGGGAAACACGAATCTAAAGAAAGAAAATAACTTTTCAAACAAAATTTTGGGCTAGAAGGGACTCTGAGACATATTTACACGGAACCACATTGTCGGATTTCACCATTGTTCGTTCTTAGTTGTAGAATAAAACAAAAATGAAAGTGACACCAACCTTTCTTTATCCAATTTTCGGCCTGGAAACTACCACAACGTGTCCCGGATGTGGCTTGGGAACAAAATTACGTTAACATAATTTAGTGGTAGTTCCTAGGTTTACCACCCGTGCTACTGTAATTTTACGGAAAGGAGGAAAAAAATAAAATTTAATTTCTAAATTTTTTTATTTTATTTTATCCACCGACTCTAAATATCATTTTTTTTGTTGAAAACAATAATATTTTTTGGAGGTTCTGTCTGTGTATTTGTGAGAGTGACACTGTAAAAAGTGATTGTCCTGTCCAGATTGTTAGGAAAATTATAAAATATTTAAAGATTTTGTATAATGTTGGTTTGCCTTACCAGTTTTACTGTTTTTTCTGGAGAAATTAAAAAAAAGCTCTGAAAATGACCAGTTGACTGGTCATTTTCAGAGCTTTTTTATTTATTTTTTTTCGTCCCTCTGACCCTGAATCTGAAGAAAAAAAATCCTCGTAAATCAACTAATAAAAAAATTCTGGCCTAAAGATGGTCTCATACTTTGAGCTATATATCATCATGTATTTCATTAAAATAATTATATGGAATGTATTCCATGGCTAAGCCCTGTCTTTACATCTATGACGCAAAATATTAAGTGAACATTAAGCCATGCCCTTCTGTATAGCTTCATAGTTTTTTAAGTACATATATGCAAATTTAATCTTACGGAAGGAAAAATACAGTTCAGGGAGATTTAGCTTATATTTTGGGGGAAATGGGGAGAAGTCAAATTAATTTTAGGGATTTTGGGAGCAAAGGCAAAATACTTTCAGGGAGCTGAGGATTTCTTTCAGGGATGAGGGATATTAATGCATTATTTTTAGGGAGCAAGGGAGCAAAGACCCCCCTCTGGGGGCCTCACTGTGTGACACAACACAGTGATAAGTTACTGACGTTAAGAACTCGCGCGTTCTAGACATAGCGACTGGACTGTATTGATTGGGCGGATCCAGAAGGGGAGACAGGGGGTCGGCCCCCCCCCCCCTGAAAAATCACAAAAGTATAAGGTTTCTTTGCAATACTGGTCCGGATCCTCTGAAAAATCACAAAGCCACCAAGCCAGCTTTCAATGTTGGGACATCATCGGTCCGCCAGCGAAACGCCATTTAAATGGTGTTTTGCTGGCGGACCGATGATGGCCCATTTATAGCGACATTTGGATCCTCTTTCCCTCATCAACTAAAAAAAAATATATATCAACTTTGGACCCCCCATGACATAACTTCCTGGATCCGCGCATGGATTGTTTGGCCATCCTATCAAACAAAGCGCTATTCTCTTACCAAGAGATTCCTGTCCAAAAATATGTTTGACCTTTGACAATGATGTCAAGGTCACACAAATGTTGCCCATTATAACTTTTACATAATGTGACATATGCATCTGCAAAGCTCGAAGTTGTTATGACGGTTTAGGAAAGGCATTTACAAGAAACTACATTATTTGACCTTTTAACTTGTCCTGGGGTCAAGGTCATATGAAACGTTGTTTAGTATCATTAACATCATTAACATCATGTGAGCTATGCACCTGCAAGGTCTGAAGTTGCTATGAGATGCGCAACTGCTTGAAAGATACAGTACAAAAACAAGGAACGTGACGAAAGAATGGACGCCGATTTTTGTATGAAATTTATATATCTTTTTTTCTAAACAGTTTTTTTAATGTGAATATTTTCTTTGGGGTTTCATTGAGACAGTTCTTTTGAGTACCCACACACTATGTTTTGATTGAGAAATAAGAAGAGACATTCTTATTTAATTGACTGGGATTATAATTGCCATACAAAATTCATTAAAAGCTCAAACTTGAGAGCCTTTAATTGTGACCTTGAGTCGACATGATTAAACTTTGAATTCTGAATTCCGTTTTATCATCTCACCGAGGGCACTTTTGACCAACACTTAATGATAGTCTTTCCAAGGATAAATGAGACATGCGCTGATCCACAGAGGGGTAAGGGAGGTGCCCCCCCCCCCTCAAACCCCCCCCCCCCCCAAAAAAAAACTACAATTGGCCAAAGTTTTCCTTAAGAATACTGGTACGGACCCCCTCGAGAACGAAAAAAGTGTCATCTATTTCAGTGGACCCCACCCGCTTACCGAAAATTTCTGGATCTGCCCATGTGATGTATGGAGCGGACACATTTCAAAGCTCAGTCATTCTATCTGCACACGAGTCTGAGAAATGATGATTAATTAACTCGTTTGTTCTCAATTAGTTGCAACTGCAAAAAGGTGTTTAAGCCCCCCCGGGGGGGGGGGGGGTGGGGGTACTCAGATATTTTCATACATGCGTAGGCTCGTGTCATTTTTTTGGGGTTCAAAATTTTGAATTTCATTGTTTTTTGGGGGGTTTCAGAAAAATGAATATTTTTGGGGGGTATGAAGATTTTGTGGATATTTTGGGGGGTCATCACAAAATTAGACTATATTTAGGGGTCATTTCTATGCATTTATGGTCTCTTCTTGCGGTCAAGGTTAAGAAAGGTGGATGTTTATTGGGGTTGGTAAAATTTCAAATATTTCTTGGGGTGCTTGAAATTCCTGATATTTTTTGGGATGAACGGTAGATGCTGGGCCCGAGCCTACGTATGAAGAAAAAACAAGAGTACCCTCATCCCTGGAGTTTTAAGTTGCGACTTTTATTGTATTTGTAAAATAGATAACTGTAACTGAAAATAAGAAGTTATGTACTCCTATTGATTACGCAGCATTTGAGCGCAGCATAGTTTAAACTGACTGCAAAAGCCACCGTGTGGATCCAGAAGGGGGGGGGGGTCAGGGGGTCCAGATCCCCTTGAAAATCTAAAGTTCTTTAGGTTTCTATAGGAATTAGCATTAGGACCACCCAACCCCTGGAAAAAAATGGGACCCCTACCCCTGGAAAATGTTGGACCCCACCTGGAACCTATGAAAATCATAAGAAAGCATCCCCCCCTCTGTGAAATACGTTTCAAGGACTAATTTTTTTTATAAATAAAAAAGCTTTAGATTTTTTCTCTCAGTTTGGCCTGACGAAAATTCCTGGACAGGAAAAGTACAATTATAAAGCTATTACTTGACTATACGCTATATTTAGCCAACCTTCTTTAATCCATATATAGGTAAATATCTACGTTGTGCAATCGGTACTGGCTTAGTAGAGTGGTTACTTCGTTCTTATGGTTAGAAACTCCGACTGTCACTTGGATTTTAGTGGGTTCGAATCCCACAAGGACCACTAACGCTGTCTGGTACTTTTTAACTTACATGTATTTTCAAACACATGAATACTATCCAAAATTAGCTTTACCAGCATATTATCTGCGTAAATGAAAAAATTTAATATTCATTAACCAATATAAGCTAGTCTAGCTCCAAGACCTTGATGGGTTTTTTTTGTCAATTTTACTTTACTTTTCATACAGTATTATTTGATTTCATATAGCTGGTCTCATCTCTTCTCTTCTGATATCTTCACCAAGTCACAAATATTGCTATCATAGAGGAAAGATTGAGAATAAAGATATTTTTAATTTAAAATAAAATTATCATTTGTTGAAAAGAATATGATATCAGGCTAGTGGCTAGTCTAAATATAAGCCTACTGTCCTTTTTAGTGGGACAGAGGCAAACAGTGCAGATCCATATCAGACGCCGCAGAACGCTGCCTGGTGGGTAAAGTTCTTGTTTTTGTCTGTCTGTGTTGATGCTGAACGCCCGAGCAAACGCCTTTTCAGTCATGCCGTGATGTTTCCTGTCTTCTTATGTTGAACCAGTACTAAGCAGCTGAGAAAAGTTTTTTGTTAAAGGAACACCACAATGACACCAACGAGTCTCGACCTAGCGACCCTTCAATGAAGCCTTACACTCTACTAACTGGGTCACTGCTCTCCTTTCGCCTAGTATACTTTTCCAATCGTTTGACGCAGAAACAGTCCCTCGGATTTGTTGGTATTTCATCTTGTTTAGTTTCAGGTATCAAGGTACAGATGTTACTTCTGCACCTTTGACTGCAACGATCCTGAGCCATGTGCAAGTCACTGTGGGGGCCCCAGGAGTTTTGAGTTTCTGGGGAGAAGGACGTTTAATTTTCAGGGAGCTGGGGAGCACTGGTTATTATTTTAAGGAAGCTGAGGAGCAAGCCCAGAGTTTTGGGTTTTTGGGGAGCCCTGCCAAGAAGTAAAAAATAAATTTGAAAAATCATGCCTTAAAGGAAATGCCTCCATTTTGGTTGATTTTTTAAAAATTCAAAGACCCCCTGTAAATTGTAAACGTTAATATTTTTTACTAACGTTTAACTCTAAAATAGTTAGTGAGTATGGTCAGGAAGTACCACAATCACAAACCGCAGACAAACCCGTGGCACCGCGAGGAAGAGCCGCTCAACCATCACGAGACACCAGGAAGACAAATCAAGCAAAGCAACCAGCTCTCTCTTCCCCATCAAGATGATTGCAATGCTAGAATGGACACAAAGTAACGCACAACAAAACATAGAACATTACAGACTCCCACAATGGGAGTAACAATAAACGAAAATTCAACAGCAACAGAACCACCGCCTTAGAACGGACAGCAGACTACGATATTAAATGCATTTACAGGTACCAAATCTTCGCCCTAGATTCTGCTGTTGTTGAAGGACAAGAAAAGTTCAGCTCTAGATCTAGAAGAAAAATATGACATTGTTGATAATTCATTATCCTTAAAAATTAATGATTTTTAGGCTGATAATAACGTACTTTGGAACGGTCAGAATGAACCATCTTTATCACAACTTTTCGGGGGAGCATCCTGGACCCCCCTAGCATAAGTGTGAATCCACATTGTTACAGGGCTATCTACACGCCTGTTATGTTTTTCTCTCTAGTTAATAAGCTGATTTTAGTCAAACTTTTAAAAGAAATGCTGATACACTTACTTGATGAAACTGAAGTTAAACGTGCGTATAAGGCCTGATAACAACGGTGAAGACTTTTTATGGTTACAAAAATTAAATTCTTTCACTTTGTCTTAAAAAATTTTGTTTCAACTTCATGGTCTGTTCAATTATAAAATCAAATCTAGAGACCAATCCTAAATACCTACTCCACCAGGAACAGCAACAGCATTATCACACTGGTACATGTAAATGTATACGTCGATTTGGTGGTATTTACGCGTATTGCCGGTACTACATAGACCGGAAGTGGTAGATATTAGTGTTAATACTATATAGAAAAACATGCCATATGCCTAAAGGACTATAGACTTCAATCATGCAGTATGTGCATGGCGATTTGTGTGAGCATTTAGGAATAGATTCGGTACTCAAATCTATTCCTAAATGCTTACATAAATCGCCATGTGCATGCCAAATACTTAAAAATGGTCTAATTCTATAGTCCTTTAGGCATATGGCATATTATCTAAATATGATTTAACACCAATATCTACCACTTCCTGTCTATGAAGTACCGGCAATAAGCGTAAATACCAGCAAATCGACATATACATTTACCAGTGTGATTATAAAGATGGTCTCATACTTTGAGCTATATATCATCATGTATTTCATTAAAATAATTATATGGAATGTATTCCATGGCTAAGCCCTGTCTTTACATCTATGACGCAATATATTAAGTGAACTTCTGTATAGCTTCATAGTTTTTACGTACATATATGACCGGGCCGCGTAGCGCAGTCGGTAACGTGTCTGGCAACATATGCGAGTCTGTCTTCAGATCCAGGGGTCGCGAGTTCGATCCCGGCCCGGTCCCATACTTTCGTGGAGATTGATCATGAAATAATTTCTACGGTCATTCTCCTCCCTTCCGCTGAATCATTCAAGAAGGGTTGTTGTCAGTTACAAGCGAAAGTATGTGTACGAAGTACTGGTTAACTGCTTGTTCAAGCTTGTCCAGGAAAAAGTGTGGTTAGGTGAACTGACCGTCCCGCAATGACCATAGCTGTTGACTTGGGACGTAAAGCAACAAAACAAACAAACAAACGTACATATATGCAAATTTAAAATTACGGAAGGAAAAATACATTTCAGGGAGAATTGTCTTATATTTTGGGGGATATGGGGAGAAGTTAAATTGATTTTAGGTATTTTGGGAGCAAAGGCAAAATACTTTCAGGGAGCTGAGGATTTCTTTCAGGGATGAGGGATATTAATGCATTATTTTTAGGGAGCAAGGGAGCATAGACCCCACCTTGGGGGCCCTCACTGTGTGACACAACACAGTGGCAAGTTACTGACGTTAAGAACCCGCGTTCTAGACACAGCGACTGGACTGTTCCAGAAGGGGAGACAGGGGTCGGACCCCCCCCCCCCCCCCGAAAAATCACAAAAATATATGAAAAAACACAAAGCTACCAAGCCAGCTTTCAATGTAGGGCCATCATCGGCCCGCCAGCGAAACGCCATTCAAATGGTGTTTTGCTTGCGGACCGATGATGACCCGTTTATAGGGACATTTGGATCCTCTATCGCCTCATCAACTAAAAAACCGTTATCAACTTTGGACCCCCAATGACATAACTTCCTGGATCCGCGCATGGATTGTTTGGCCATCCTATCAAACAAAGCGCTATTCTCTTACAAAGAGATGCCTGTCCAAAATATGTTTGACCTTTGACAATGATGTCAAGGTTTTAAAGAGAAAGAGATGGATGTCAAAAATATGTTTGACCTTTGACAATGATGTCAAGGTCACACAAATGTTGCCCATTATAACTTTTACATAATGTGACATATGCATCTGCAAAGCTCGAAGTTGTTATGACCAATGGTTTAGGAAAGGCATTTACAAGAAACAACATTATTTGACCTTTGAACTTGTCCTGGGGTCAAGGTCATATGAAACGTTACGTAGTATCATTAAGATCATGTGAGCTATGCACCTGCAAGGTTTGAAGTCGCTATGAGATGCGCAACTGCTTGAAAGATACAGTACAATAACAAGGAACGTGACGAAAGAATGGACGCCGATTTTTGTATGAAGTTTGTATATCTTTTTTCTAAACAGTTTTTTTAAATGTGAATATTTTCTTTGGGGTTTCATTGAGACAGTTTATTTTGAGTACCCACACACTACGAGGGTCATCCAATAAAGAACGAGACTTTCTTCATAGTATGAAAACCTGTGTATGCATTTAGTTAAAATTCACTATAATGATAGTATGACATCTTAGCAATTCAGGAATATAAACAATATGTTTGTGATTGATTAGTTGCCATAGTAACGGGATGTTTTGTGGAAGGACTTGAAGATGCATGGCCACGTTTGCATTATTTTTTGAATACCTACGGTTATTGAAAGTCTTTTATTTCCACTCATAGATAGAATATAACCTCTTGATATAATTTCTTCTACCAAACAATCTTAGTGTTACATTAAATGCTATAAAAGATGAGCCAAATATGCATATTCTTTATTTTGGTTGCCTAGCAACCGATTTACTTGATTTTTTATAAACACACTACTTTGTGTTGCTATGGTAACTATGTAGGTGAAGAATATCCCTCAAAATGTTTCGGTTTCTGCAGCTTATTGTTCTTAAGTATTCATGAACAGAACTTTGTTCTCTTTAATTGCCTTCGACTATTTGATATTAACTTTTAAAGTCAAGAGGTCAGGAAAAATACCAGATATTTCTGGAAAACTTGATTTTTAGGCTTTGTTTCCATGGTAACGACTCAAGAATCTGAAACATTACTTTCCCCTATTGGCTATAGACAGATAGCATGAGCATATATAAGTACTAGTTTAAAAAATAAACCATGCATCTTTATCTGTTGCTATGGTAACCACCTATAGTGAGCCGTCCACGCATGTTTGCCCAGTCTTCTAATGTTGCCTAGCAACAAAAGTTTGACCTATGTAAAACGTCGAATATGGTACATGTGAACAGCCAAAAAGATGAGCAAGCTTTGAAAGAAATTTCATAAGCCTAGCATGTAAATTCACTGCGCTATAGAAAAAAAAGTCTCATTCTTTATTGGACGACCCTCGTATGTTTTGATTGAGAAATAAGAAGAGACATTCTTATTTAATTGACTGGGATTATAATTGCCATACAGAATTCATTAAAAGCTCAAATTTGAGACCTTTAATTGTGACCTTGAGTCGACATGATTGAACTTTGAATTCTGATTCTGTTTTATCATCTCACCGAGGGTACTTTTGACCTACACTTAATGATAGTCTTTCCAAGCATAAATGAGACATGCGCTGATCCACAGAGGGGAAAGGGAAGTGCCCCCCCAAAAAAACTACAATTGGCCAAAGTTTTCCTTCAGAATGCTGGTACGGACCCCATCGAGAAAGAAAAAAGTGTCATTTTTTTTCAGTGGACCCCCCCCCCCCCCCCCACCCTTACCGAAAATTTCTGGATCTGCGCATGAGATGTATTGAGCGGACACATTTCAAAGCTCAGTCACACTATCTGCACACGAGTCTGGGAAATGATGATTTATTAACTCGTTTGTTCATAATAAGTTGCAACTGCAAAAGGTCTTTTAAGTCCGGGGGGGGGGGGGGGGGGGGGGGTACTCAGATATTTTCATACATACGTAGGCTCGGGTCATTTTTGGGGGTTCAAAATTTTGAATTTCATTTTTTTTTTTTTTTTTGGGGGGGGGAGTTCAGAAAAATGAATACTTTGGGGGGGGGGGGGTATGAAGATTTTGTGGATATTTTTTGGGGTCATCACAAAATTGGACTATATTGAGGGGTCATTTCTATGCATTTATGGTCTTTTCTTGCGGTCTGGGTAAAGAAAGGTGAATGTTTTTTGGGTTGGTAAAACTTCAAATATTTTTTCGGGTGCTTGAAATTCCTGATATTTTTTGGGGGTGAACGGTAGATGCTGGGCCCAAGCCTACGTATGAAGAAAAAAACGAGAGTACCCCCCCCACCCCCCCCCCCCGTCCCTGGAGTTTTAAGTAGCGACTTTTATTATCTTTGTAAAATAGATAACTGTAACTGAAAATAAGAAGTTATGAACTCCTATAGATTACGCAGCCTCTGAGCACAGCAAAGATTAATCTGACTGCAAAAGCCACTGTGTGGATCCAGAGGGGGGTGGGGGGGGGTCAGGGGGTCCAGACCCATTTGAAAATCTAAAGTTCTTTAGGTTTCCATAGGAATTAGTATTCAGACCACCCATCCCCTGGATAAAGTTGGGACCCCCACCCCTGGAAAATGTTGGGACCCCCACCCCTGGAAAATGTTGGACCCCACCTGGAACCTATGAAAATTATAAGAAAGCATCGGTCCCCCGCCCCTCTGTAAAATACGTTTCACGGACTATTTTTTTTATGAATAAAAAAAACTTTAGAATTTTTTTTCTCTCAGTTTGGCCTGGAAAAATGCAATCTTGATTATACGCTATATTTAGCCAGCTGTCTTCTTCAATAAATATATAGGTAAATATCTGTACTGTGCAATAGGTATTGGCTTAGTCGAGTGGTTACTTCGTTCTTATGGTTAGAAACTCTGTCTGTCACACGGATTTTAGTGGGTTCGAATCCCACAAGGACCACTAACGCTGTCCGTTACTTTTTAACTTACATGTATTTTCAAACACATGGATACTATCCAAAATTAGCTTTACCAGCATATTAAAACTCACTATTCTGCGTAAATGAAAATATTCATTAACCAATATAAGCCTACTGTCCTTTTTGTGAGACAGAGGCAAACAGTGCAGATCCATATCAGACGCCGCAGAACACTGCCTGGTGGGTAAAGTTCTTGTTTTTGTCATTTTGTGTTGATTCTTAACGCCCGAGTAAACGCCTTTTCAGTCATGCCGTGATGTTTTCCTGTCTTCTTATGTTGAACCAGTACTAAGCAGCTGAGAAAAGTTTTTTTGTTAAAGGAACACCACAGTGACCCCAACGAGTCTCCACCTAGCGACCCTTCAATGAAGCCTTACACTGTGTGCCAATTAAAAAATCCAAATCTAGATAGCAATCACCCATACCTACTCTACCAGGAAAATAAAAGCAACATCGTTTTAAAGATGACCTCATACTTTGATGTAATTCATTAAAATAATTATATGGAATGTATTCCATGGCTAAGCCTTGTCTTTACATCTATGACGCAAAATATTAAGTGAACATTAAACCATGCCCTTCTGTATAGCTTCATAGTTTCTAAGTACATTTCTGCTAGTTTAATCTTATGGAAAGAAAACTACATTTCAAGGAGAATTGGCTTATATTTTTGGGGATTTGGGGAGAAGTTTATTTATTTTAGGGATTTTGGGAGCAAAGGCAAAATACTTTCAGGGAGCTGAGGATTTCTTTAATGCGTTAATTTTAGGGAGCAAGGGAGCAAAGACCCCCCTCTGGGGGCCTCACTGTGTGACACAACACAGTGAGAAGTTACTGACGTTAAGAACCCGCGTTCTAGATATAGCGGCTGGACTGTATTGATTGGGCGGATCCAGAAGGGGGGACAGGGGGTCGGACCCCCCCCCCCCCCTGAAAAATCACAAAATATAGGGTTTCTTTGCAATACTTCTCCCGGATCCCCTGAAAAATCGCAAAGCTACCAAGCCAGCATTCAATGTTGGGCCATCATCGGCCCGCCAGCGAAACGCCATTTGAATGGCGTTTTGCTGGCGGGCCGATGATGGCCAATTTATAGCGGTATTTGGATCCTCTATCCCCTCATCAACTAAAAAGAACCCCCCCCCCCCCCAAAAAAAAAAAAACCTTATCAAATTTGGACCCCTTTGACATAACTTTCTGGATCCGTGCATGCATTGTTTGGCCATCCTATCAAACAAAGCGCTATTCTCTTACCAAGAGATGCATGTCCAAAAATATGTTTGACCTTTGACAATGATGTCAAGGTCACACAAATGTTGCCCAGTATAACTTTTACTTCATGTGACATATGCATCTGCAAAGCTCGAAGTTGTTAGGAGAGGCATTTACATCAAACTGCATTATTTGACCGTTGAACTTGTCCTGGGGTCAAGGTTATACGAAACAGTATCATTGACATCATGTGAGCTATTCACTTTCAAGGTTTTAAGTCACTATGTGATACGCAACTGCTTGAAAGATACAGTACAGTAACCTTGGTAACAAGGAACGTGACGAAAGAATGGACGGAAGAACAGACAGGCCGATTTCTGTATGAATTTTTTTTTCTAAAGAAAGCAGATGTAGGTCGCAATAAACAAACAGTTTTTTAAAGTGAATATTTTCCAAGAGACAGTTCTTTTGAGTACCCAAAAACTATGTTTTGATTGAGAAATGAGAAGACACATTCTTATTTAATTGACTGGGTTAAAAGTGGACACAGAATTCATTAAAGACTCAAATTTGAGAGCCTTTAATTGTGACCTCGAGTCGCCATGATTAAACTTTGAATTCTGAATTATGTTTTATCATCTCGCCGAGGGCACTTTTGACCAACTCTTAATAATAGCCCTTCAAGCATAAAGACATGCGCTGATCCCACAGAGGGGGGAGGGAGGTGCCCCCCCCCCCCCCCCCCCCGAATACAACAATTGCTTAGGAAGACTGGTACGAAAACGAAAAACGTGTCAACTTTTTCAGTGGACCCTGGACACAACCTTCCCACCACCTTATCGAAAATTTCTGGATCTGCGCATGAGATGTATGGAGCGGACAAATTTCAAAGCTCAGTCACAAAACCTACACACAGTCGGAAAAAAAATGATGGCTCATTAGCCTAACTCGTTTTTTCACAATTAGATATAGTTGCAACTGCAAAAGGTGTTTAAAGTAGCGACTTTTTTATCTTTATAAAATAGTAACTGAAAATAAGAAGTTATTTACTCCTCAAATCGCACGACTATTGATTACGCAGCATTTGATTGCAACATTGTTTAATCTGACTACAAAAGCTTTTGCGTGGATCCAGAGGCGGGTCAGGGGGTCCTGACTCCTGGAAAATCTCAAGTTCTTTAGCTTTCCATAGGAATCAGTATTAAGACCCCCACCCCCAAGAAAAAGTTGGATCCCACCCCTGAAAAATGGTGGACACCACATGGAACCTATGAAAATTATAAGAAAGCATCGGTCCCCCTCTGAAAAATACGTTTCACAGACTTTTTTTTTAAAAAAAATAAGAAAGCCATATGAAATTCCTAATCCGCGCATACATTTATAAAGCTATTACTTGATTATACGCTATATTTAGCCAGGTGTCTTCTTTAATCCATATATAGGTAAATATCCACATTGTGCAATCGGTACTGACTTAGTAGAGTGGTTACTTCGTTCTTATGGTTAGAAACTCCGACTGTCACTTGGATTTTAGTGGGTTCGAATCCCACAAGGACCACTAACGCTGTCCGGTACTTTTTTTTCTTAAATATTTCATTTTCAAACACAGTGAATGCTATCGTACACAAACAATGCAGACCCAGATCAGACGCTGCAAAACTGATCAATGTATCCACTGTTTACTTACAGAATGTTTTTACAATTTGAATAAAAAAGAAAAATACCACCTACCAACCCTTAAAACGAAAATGGGCTGTTCCAACTGATAATTTAGTGGGAAATCCTATTCGGCTAAAATCGGTTAAATTTGAAACAGCAGGCCCTGTTTGATCGAGTCTGTTCATGAGAAATGAGCCGCGATATGAGTTTACCAACAATGTTGTATGGACTCAGATCAGCCTGCGCATACGCGTAGTCTGATCAGAGCCTTTGCTAGTCGCTAGCATATTCTATGAGTGTTACGCTACTGACTGAATATCATTTGGAGTTTTTAAGCTAACAGGAGGCTGCACAGGCTAATCTGAGTCTACACTTGTCAAAATGCCACATTGTTGGAAATCACATGTCACGGCTTTAATAACTGAAAATGCTACAACTCTCACACTCAGGATTTAGTTAAGAGTGCTTATTAGAAAATTAATTTTCTTATTTCTCAACCGAAACATAATATACTTAAGGAATAAAGAAACGCAACAGACAAAAATATAATTTTTGCGTGTTTATATGACGGCTTGGTGAAATTTCTTATGGAAATTTCTTATTGAGTATATATAGCATGTGATGAAATACCAAAACGTCATTTTAACGCTGCATTTTACGCTACAAGATGAAAACATATGAAAACGTAAAATCTGACGTTAACGTCAGAATAAAGATCAAGAAATCCCGTCTTTTCCATGTTTGGTTATTTTGCGTCGACTTGACAATGTGCAAATTAAACAAACGTCCAATCATTTTCGTAATGCAGTCAAATATTGCGTCAAAACACGCTACTTGAATGGCAAGATACACAATGGTAGTGAATAAACATAAACGTCACTTAGAGCCGTCGGGTTTTAGTCGCTGATGAAAATACAGGATAAGATAAACCTAGAGACATCAGAACATGCTTTCTTGGGAAAAACTGACCTTTCAGATACCGTAGAAATACGCTGGTAAGGTGTTTATATTGACGTTAGCCAAACAAAAAACGGCATAATGCAAGAGAAAACATCTGATTACATGCCTAGAGTGAACACCAAACTTGTTAACTGTAACCTAAACTTTGTCTCTGGACCATTTTACCATTAGAAAAACATATAAACATCATGGAAACCATTAAAACGTAGGATATCGAATTTTGACCTCAGAATTGAGTTTTTTTGACGTCTGAATATCTCAAGTCATAAGTCTTGAACAATACGTCCTTGAAATGAATAAATCTCAAGCAGAAAAGAAAATTTACTCGCTTTACGCATTATTTAAGAAATAGATCAGCTCCAGCAGTGAATTGTTGAGTAATAATTCACTGTTTGGAGGTCAGTTGTAAAGAAGATCAAATCACGAGCGCGCAGCGCGAGTGATTTATCTTCGTACAACTTACCGACAAACAGTGAATTATTACTCAACAATTCACGCACTGGAGCTGATCTATTTCGATTCTAACACTCAATAAACGACGAAAACACATTCGAAGTCTTCAGCTTCTTCCAACTTTCCGCCATTGCAATGAAGAACTCCCGCCAATACTTAGACTACGTCGCATACGTTTACATGTAATTGTAACGTCTTTCAAGCGTAAAAACAACGTTACACCGTCTAACGCCATGAATGACGTCATTTTCCAGTGACGTCAGCTATCACACACTTTTGCGGTGAATTATTGTCCGATATATCACAGTTTGTTACCGTTGGCTCTATAGGCGAGGTGTGTTAGAATCAGAATTGACGTTAATGACGTTAAACCGTTTCAGAATCCTACAGAATCGTCGCCGTTTGATCATTTCCTTGATCCGCAATCTTTGCCAAGACTTTTTAAAACAATAAACCGATGGTTGATTCAAACTTTGCTTTTATTGACCCTGTTTCAGTAGTTTACTACGGGGGGTCAGGCTGGTTACGCGCATACCAAAATTATTACGTAATCGATAATTACGTTAAACCTGCTGTAATTTGACGGACACATATTGCTCCTATGGATAAATGTGACCCGTCACGCGAAAAGGGACGAGTTGGGTGTCATATAGTGAAATTCACTTCGGCTTTTTGAATAGAGAATTTTATGACGAATCAAGAAATATTAACATGTTGGTGGGTTCTTGATCATTTTGGGTCTCAAAATGTCCAAAGAAGATGGGTACCGCCCTGAAGCGCCACAGACTTTTCTTTGACGTTATTGTAACGTTATATGTACATCATAAAATCCAGCAGATTAACACGCGTTATAAAATATTGCAAAAGGACGTTACAATGTATTTTTGTCATCAATTTTGTTTTTTCTTTTTTTATTTATTTTTCCTCTCATTCTTACTCCTCTATTTCTTCTTCAAATTTCGCACCAGATATTTTTTCTAGCCTTCAACTACACTATAGTGTCAAAGCTTAGTCAACTTAAAACAAAATTCACACTGACATATTTCATGTGTTGTTTAAAAATTATTTTCCTCGCTGTTAATGCATCAAACTTGATAAAAAGGATACCATTGGATAGGAAATTGAAAAACGCAATGAACAAAATTTACTCATTAGCCAAGGTCTCTTACTTCCTGAAAAATTATAATTACAGTAAGACTGCAAAATACTGAAAAACTGAGGTTTCGTTGACGTCAAGGAGAACGTCGCATAGCCATGACGTAAAAGAAAATTTTGTTTTCTCAAACATGTGTACATTTACTACATTATCAGTTAAATTTTGCAAATATTAGAATATGTATACATTGTTATGCCACCAGCTTTCTGTTAGTATATTGTTTATTGTCGCCTGCCTTTTAGAGAAAGTGATGAGCATAGATTAGTGGTGTGTTGTTTGTGGTGCGTGGTTCTGCTCAGATGCTATGTGTGTGCAGCTTCTCCTACAGTTTAAGTGTATAGATAGGCTTGAAACTTGCCATTGCTTACAGACCATACAGATGCGCAAGTGGTTTATATGCAATATTCAGTCACATTGATTTCAGTCATTTTGTTTAGTCGTGACCATCGACTGCTACCAATGTCTCATGATATTGATTGTTGGTATTTGCATGGGATTTTAATATGATTCTCAAATTTATTTTGTCACTATTTTATGTTTTGCACTTAAACACAAGTTTGAACTTGCATACTATAAGCATGTGATAAGTGTTTATAAAAAAAAACTTCACCTATACAGTTTATACTGATGGTTTGAAACTTTGCATGTACAGTCACGGGACATAAGTATTCGCCTACTTGTGACGTCGCCGTTTTAATTAGTGTAATTTCAGACTTTTTGCAAAAACTATCGTCGCAAAACTATAGAAGCTTCAACCATGAAAAAAGTACTAAATGAAAGCAAATTGATTTACGCAATAAACATGTTTATTGTAGCTTCCTGGTATCTATTGTTTTCGCATGGTAGTCATTTAAACACAAAGACAAATTAAAATTTCATTTTTTCGGTGACGTTAACGTCAGCGTCAATGGGAATCGTGATATTTGAAAATTTACGTCCACTTTAAATGCGTTCTCCTTGAGAACCAAAAGCGTAATTATTTTAATATTTAATTGTATATTGCTATTTTCTATTTGCTTCTCATCTTTGTAAGTTTTGTTAAAATGCATCCATAAACATCGTCATAATATTTTTTGCAAAAAATCTGGAAGTGCGGCGTCACAAAGTGGCGAATAATTACGTCCCGTTCAGCTGTTTGGTGTGTAGAAACTTACAACCATACGTACCATGTCAGCCTCTTCCTGCATTTTATTTTTTTTGAAGGATTGATGTAGCTTGGCCATATGTTATGGATGTTCTTTATGATGCTTAAAAATATATAACCTAACAAGTGCACTGTCATTCAAAACTAAACAGTCGGGAAATAATACTTGTGGATATGGTGTATCCACATCGGTGTTCAGTTGTACACTAAACTAACAAGAATGAACTAAGGCAGCAAACACGCTTGACTAGAATCGTGTTCCCGCCGATTGGGGCATGGATACATGATGGGCATGGTTACATTAGATGGGTTGAATGGCGCCTCCGCACAGAGCTGCAAAACCGACCGGTTAACAGTGTCTGTCCAGGCAAAGTATTGCGGGTCAGATCGTCGCTGGTACATGAATATACATATGCGAAGCTCTTTGGGACTGTTTCGCGTTCATATCAATGCTAAAGGCGTCAATCAATTTCCGGCAGGTAAGCGTATATTAAAGCGCAATGCCGTGAAGATGATGCTGTAAAATTATAGCCCCACTACCCTTAGTCACGCCTAATGAAGGATGCATAACGGTATTTTTTTCTTTGGAATTAAATATTTTGTTTGGAAGATGCAGATACTATTGGTCTGTCAATATTATTTTGTCTACAGCAAAAGAAAGAATATATATATAAAAAAAAGCCTAAAAAAGAAGCAAAAAAAATAAATTGGAATACCGCAGCTCGGAATCGAACTTGGGCCGTTCGCGTGAGAGATAGGTATCGTAGCCCCTACACCATTGCATCAATATTAATGATTTGCTTATAATTTTTTCAAATCACATGGCATAATCATGATTTTTTTTCATATGTTTTTTTTATTTTGTTTTAAGTTCCCAAAAGCAATTTTTGAATTTTTCACAAAACACTTTCTCATGCTTCCGCTGTACTCATAATACACTTGACTATTCGTTAAAGAAAAAAGCAGCAAAAATTTGTTCTTGCCAGATGACATCATCACTAGGCATCAGATAAACTTAAATCTTGTCATGGCCAGGGAAAACAAATAAATTTTCAATTTTCCTAAAAAGCTTGATGTCATGAGTAATAATAGGTCTAACTGAAATAAAAATAAAGAAGCTTGATGGCGATTACAACTATTGTAACTTAATATTAAGGACATCCACATCAGTTTTTTTTTTCAGAAAATTTGTAAAATGCCGAAAACTTCCATGTGAGATTATGGAAAAATCAAGAGTGGTGACATATCCTTTTTATTTCATAAATTGACAGTACATACATAAAACAAACTGTATGCAAAGAATTAAAAAGATTTTAATGTGGGAAGTATTACCCACAACTGCCCTTAAATAAGTAGGCCTAAACCATGTGAATCAGATGAGAAATAGATCTAATCATTTACTGAAGTGCGTGGACGATTCTCGACCCAAATTTCACTTACGAACATTAAAAAAAAACAAAAACACATTTAATATCGTATAAAATGTATGTCAGTCTGGCGGCAGAAAACATCAACATGAAAAACGCTTTTGATCCGGTTTTATTATAAATTAATTTTCTCTTCACAACACGCGCAGATGTGCTATTTTTGCGCGACGCGACGTTAACTTTAAGACGTATTTTCTCGTAATGACGTCGTCCACCCAACTCGTACCTTTTTGCGTGACGGGTCACAAATATCACTTGCACTAAAAACTTGCATCATATTGTATGCTTACAATGGCTTGGAGTGTTTGTTGCGTTTCTTTATTCTTTAAGTATATGTTGTGAGTATTCAAAAGAACCGTCTCTGTCAGTCTCAATGTGACAGAGACGTGTAGTTTCCAAGACAGAATCTGATAAACTAGAGAAGTTTGATCTGTGGGGCCCCCAGGGGTTGTGGGGATCTGGGAAAAACGGCTATTTATTTACAGGGAGCTGGGGAGCACTGGTAAATATTTAAGGGGAGCTAGGGAGCAAGCTTATAATTTTGGGGATCTAGGAGGCCTTGCCAAAAAGCAAAAAAAAATTAAGGAAAAGCCTCCATTTGTTTGAATTTTTAAAAAAATTCTTCTCCCAGACCCCCCTTGTAAATTCTAACTGTATTTCTTTTCATACTAACATGCTAAACACTTTTGACCTGATAGAGAAATATGGCAATTAGGTTTTCTTGTTGATTTTTTCCCCTTAAAATTGTTGATTTTAGGTTGGCAATAACATACTTTGGGACGCCCCCAGATTGCACCAGATCACACCATTTTTTGTCAAAATTTTTTGGGGAAGCATGCCCCCAGACCTCCTTAGCAACAGTGTGAATTTTTAAAGGATGCTTATCAGATATATACTTACTTGATTTAACTGAAGTTAAACAAGCGTATAGACACTAATACGCAATTGTAGAAAATACTTTTTATAGTTAAATGCTTTCACTATGGTGTCTAGAAAAATCTAGTTATAAGCTATTGGTAAAAATCAGCTCCTGTTCCCAAAAAGAAAACCGAATGGTATGTCTCTAAACCTCCATGCCTTCTCTACAAAGTACAGCAACAACATTTTAAGGCTGGCCTCATACTTTGAGCCATATATAATGCATTTCATTGAAATTAATTATATGTCATGCATTCCATGGCCTTTATATGTCATGTATTCCATGTCGAAGACCTGTCTTTACATGTATAAGACAAAATATTAAATGATCATTAAGTCATGCGCTCTTATATAGCTTCATAGTTTTTAAATATGTAATTTTAATTCTACGGAAAGATAAAAACATTTTAGGGAGAATTGGCTTATATTTTTGGGGATTTGGGGAGAAGCTGAACTATTTTTAGGGATTGGGGAGTGAAGGCAAATACTTTTAGGGAGACGAGGACATTATTTGCAGGGAGACGGGGAGATCAATGCATTATTTTCAGGGATTAAGGGAGCACAGACCCCCCCTGGAGGGGCCTCAACTGTTCTTTAAGCTTCAAGTTTTACAGGAGGTTTGTAAAAGTAACATGCCAGCACTGTAGATCCCCCCCCCCATAGATGATCTACTTGTCGGTCATTATACAAACAATTTAACAAAAAACTGCATACATGAGGTGAATAAACGCAGTATCACTGGGACAAGGAAAAGCAACCAACCATTGAACATTTTGAAACTCTCTTACCATAAACTACGCTTAACGCCAGTAAAAACGCAACTTTGCCCTAGATTTAATGCTCTAGTATTAATGTTGTTAAATAAAAAGCATGAATATCGATTATTTCACAAGCCTGGTTATGAGCAACGCTGTTGTCGACTTCAAAATAAATGACATTTCTGTGACTTATATTTCGTGATCTCCTGCTTGAAGACTACTTTGAAATTTGGCAAATAATTGTCATATTTGGTACATCAGTTCTTTTTTGACAGAAGGATTAGCAAATGCAGCTGCGTTTCAGTATAATTCATTCCATGGAATTGATTTTTCCTTGCTTAATGGTATACTTGATATAATGGTTTCATCTGAGTCCTTGATAAGTACAAAATATAGATTCAAAATTTCATGCGGTATCGAACTATACAACAAAATATGCCATATATAGTTTAGTGTACTGTATTTTAATACCATGGTCCAATCATTCCCTGAATTAGTTTTGCCACAAAACGTTTATGTAAAACACATGTACTACCTGTACATTATGGTTCAAATAAACATTTCATTAGACTTACAAGTCCCACGTAAAGTATGATGAAATTCACTTTCAAAATTGGTGATGCCTTCCTTTTAAAAGGAAACTTTATATATTTTGTGGTTTTAAAGATGCCAGGCTTGACAAATAGATTCAAATCTTGTGGACGTGTTCCTTGGCTGTACCAGTACTGGCCGGGTAGGTTTGTGGTTTTTGTGGTTCTATGTTCAGGAACACTTGAAGGCTCAACCGGCAGTGGGTCTGGTTTTAAAGCGTCTCAGAAGACGGGGCAACGGTTTAAAGTCTCATCCGACAGACTGGGAGAAGCCGGGAATCGAACTTGCCACCCCTGGGTTACTAGCCATAGGTTTATCCCATACACCACGGCGGCTTCTTAGATTCAAATATTATTATAATTCTATAACATGAAAATAGGCCAGTGGTTTGGAGTGGGCGATATTATAATATTCTGTAATTATAAAACGAAACAGTACAGCGCGAAAATATTAGCATCATTATAAAGGTAAAAGACAATTCTTTGGTGCATAGTTTGCCTCTCAAAAATGTCTCTGGACAAAGCTTCAAGCTGGCAAAATATAATGTCATAAATACTCGTATTGGGTTCTGGCGATTTAAACTGGTGCAAGGGGACTTAAAATGAGAGTTCACGCCTTATCTACCAATTATCACAAAAATGTACGATGAAAGCACGTCTGCCATGTACCTATTCTGTAGGTTCTCTCTATTTCTAAAGTGTCCATTTTTTTCTAGATTATCCGTTGTGCCACTTCGAGTTGGTAGAATTTAATTTCTTCTTGTAATAATGACATTCTTTCATATTATGGTCGTAAAAAGCTTTGGGTTGGACAAAAAGCAGAATAAGTCAGTGCTAGTGGCGTGATGTTCGTGTTATTATCCATTTACTCTCCTGAATATACTCAGTGAAACTGCGCTGTTGTTTTCAAATTGTGTAGGTTCTCTTTATTTTTAATCGATTCATTTTTTCCATATTGTTTTGAAGTTGTTGAGAATTAAGTACATTTCTTCACCTTTGACCTTGATGTTAGGTCAAGGACAAACACGAAACGTTGCCCAGTAACATCTACATCATATGACCTATGCACCTGCAAAGTTTGAAGTTGCTTTTCCCAACGGTTTAGGGGAAAATGCATTTACAAGAAACATTTGATTTGAACTTGACATTGGGTCTCTACACCGTGGCATTTTTGTGACCTATGTACCTGCAAAGTTTGAAGTTGCTATGGCCAATGGTTAAGGAGATGCATTTACAAGAAAATACATTAATTGACCTTGACCCCAAGATCAGTGGGGTCAAGGTCATATAAAATGTTGATAAGTACCCTCTACATCGTGTGACCTATTCACCTACAGAGTTTGAAGTTACTACGTCAAAAGGTTTAGGAGAAGATGTATTTAGAAGAAAATTCAGTATTTGACCTTGGGTCAAGGTCACACAAAATGTTGCCTAGTACCCTCTGCATCATGTGACCTATTCAGCCAAAAAGTTTGAAATTGCTACTTCTAACGGTTTAGGAGGAGACACATTTCCATGAAAATACATTATTTGACCTTTGAACTTGACCTTGGGGTCAAGGTCACAGGAAATGTTGCCAAGTACCCTCTACATAATGTGACCTATTCAGCTATAAAGTTTGTAGTTGCTACGTCTAATAGTTTAGGAGGAGATACATTTACAAGTCACGGACGGACAGACAGACGACGGACCGACTTTTGTATGAAATTAATATACATATTTTTCTTAAGAAAAAAGCGGGGATAATGAAGTTTAGAACACCATGCAAGCAAATACTCTGTCCTCTTAGATACCATCTACCCCAGGATGGGGTTAAAGGGTAAAAAAATCTGAAGAAGATTATGTTGCATATTATCAATTTAAAAGGAAAGAGTGTAGATCATCATGCAATTTAATTGTGTGACCTTATACACACCCCTGCTCTTTTAGGTTGGGTAAAAAGGTCAGATAATGAAATTGTGCAGACAAGTATATTTTGATTGAAGTTAGTGACTTTGTTTATGATCTGAGTGATAGCCATGGTGGACTAAAGTGTTTGAGAATGGGATTTATATTTTGTGGTAAACATCTTCTCCTCATGACAAGGATTTGGGTGAGTGATCAAGATCTCATGGGCCCTCTTGTTCTCTCTTTTGATGGTCATACGAAAAAGACATCTGGCTCGCTGTTGGATCTTAAGGGTGCTGTATATACAAGAATAGGATCAGGAAAAAGTGTTGTGCTGCCAACTTGGATATTATTGTTCGATGGCTTTGGATGGAATATAACAATTCATGGTGATAAAGGCTCTGACATTAATAGGAAAGCATCTAGAAGTGTGATTGAATTGAGTATAGAACCTATATTCAACCTTTCTTTTTGTGAAAACCCTATAAAAGAACCTATATTTTGGTTTAAAGGAACCTAAATAAAACCTATATTTTGCAAGTAGGCTGCTAGGAGGCTTGGTAATTGCTCATCTTAATTTGATAAAGATGTCGTGGGAACGAGATAATTATATCGTTGGAACGAGATATTATGTCGTGGGAAGCTGGAAAACAAAATAATTATGCCATACGAACGAGATATTATGTCCTGCGAACGAGATAATTATGTCGTGGGAACGAGATCTTAAGTCGTGGGAATGAGATTAATATTTTTTCACTTGTTCCCTGTGTGCTGCCGCAGAATACAGTAGTCTATATTCAAGAATAACATGAATTGTAAAGTATTGAATTACCATATTTGCATGTTCATTAATTTATTGTGGTATGTTGTTGTTATCCTGGCAGTGAGGAGTATCTCAGCTCAGCTGGTAGAGTGTTAGACTCGAGGCCAAAAGGTCACATGTTGGAATCCCATCCCTGGCATTATGTTGTGTCTTGAGCAAGACGTTTTATCTGCACTGCTCAGTCCTGGATTCAATCAAGGAAACGTCTTGACATGCTTGAAACATTGTTTACTGGATGATAAAGCACCAAAACAAACAAACAAAACCTGGTAGTGGGCATATGGATTTACAATATGTGGATCAGTACTCGAAATTTGGGTATTTATTGCAAAACTAGCAAAACCAGAAGACGGCTAGACCTCAGAATCTGTCTGTCACTATTGGCTGGGTTCATTGGATGGAATACAACACATGGAAGTATTTTATCCGTTTTGAATTATATTATGATGGTTAGGGTTAGGTTAGGGTATGTGTTGTATATGGTAGCAACAATAACAAAACTTTATTTATACTAGCAACTGAATGTATGGGCTAGATGAAGGGAAGGACAGATTCTAGAGTCGCTATGAGACGACAGATTTTCTCACGTCTAGAGCCCAACTCATTTGTAGTCATGTTTTCATAAGTTGCGCCACAGGGTAACCCTTTTAATAAATATGTAAACTAATGCATGCATGCATCATGTACAGGGGGCTGCACCTGCTCACACAATCAGCGCATACACCCACGAGAATTGAAAATACAAACATCTTACCGTCTAGGTAAACCTAAGTCGGCAACCAGACCATTGAAAATTATACTGGAGGTAGAACACAGCGTAAATTTCAGACAGACAGTGCAAAGTTAATTCCTAAGAAAGCACCACAACTCTTACGTGATGTGATCAACACCAAAGATCTGACACCTCTACAGCAAGCGGAAAAAGAGAGTTTATTAAAGAAAGTAAAGAAGCCCGAACAAATTGCTGACAGTGCAGGTGCTGGGGCTCTATCGATGGTTATGGAAATACAAGAACCAGCAATTAGCCCAATTTCATCTCAGGATCAATTGTCACAAACAAATGTGTTTGATGATTCCAGACCCTTAGAAAGCACACGCTTGATGGCATCACATTTGTTTGAAAGGAGCACAATAGCAGAGGACAAGACTATTATTGGGGGGCTGTCACAAGACACAACCTTACAGTCATCACCCTCATTATTATGCAGATACGATGATTGTTTTACCATTGTAAATAAAGCCACTGCAAATAATGAAATTGGGGTTTTAGATAGAGAAGGTTTTAATGAAAATTCAAAAATTAATCACTTGACTAAGATATGAAGACTTTAAAAAGTGATTGTAGGCATGTGGCTCGGCTAAAATGTTTTTATTCAAATGTGGATTGCATAACCCAGATCAAGAAGGTGGAATTGGAGTATATAATAGGGAACAGCTCTCCAGACATCATTGGATTGACAGAAATATATCCAAAACTGTGTTTATGACTTGGATGAGAGCGCTTTCTATATTGAAAATTATGACATGTTTTAAGCCCAATAGGAAACGGACGTGGTGTTATTTTATACACAAAGAAAAAATTGTGGGCTAAACTAGTGACATTAGATACTGATTTCAATTAACCAATATGGTGCAGGATACATTTAGATAAAACTGATCAAATGTTACTAGGATGTTTATATAGAAGCCCAAATAGCACAATAGCAAATTCAGAGCAATTAACAACACTAATAAATAAATTCCATAAAGAGAAATATTCATATTTGCTAGTAGTTGGTGATTTCAACTACAGGGAAATTAATTGGATCGACAATAGCACCGCTGTTAGTGAAAACCATCCTACAACAAAATTCTTGGAATGCATACGTGATGAGTACCTTTACCAACATGTAAATGAACCAACCAGAGTTAGAGAAAACAATGAACCAAGTACTCTTGACTGTGTGTTAACAAATGAAGAAAGCATGGATGAAAATATAAATTATGACCCAGGGTTATGAAAAAGTGACCATTTGACACTATCACTTGAATATACATGTTTTACGTAAACCGATACAGATGTTGCCTTGGTGAAAAGGAGATTACGCAGCCATAAATGAAAGCCTTGAAAACATACATTGGGAAAATGCTTTAAATGGATTAGACTTGGCCCAATCATGGTCATACTTTGCTGACAAACATGTCGAATTAACAGAATCATTTAAAGAAAGGGATGAGGGAACAAAGAATAATCCATATGTCACAAGATCTGGACGGGAAGCAATAAATAAAATAAAACACACAAAATGGCAAAAATACAAGCATTGCAAAACAACAGCAAACTATGGAGTATATAAAAAGGCTAGAAACTTGGTTATATCAGAACTAAGAAAGGGAAAATACTTATATGAGAAAGACCTGGCTGCAAAGATAAAAACATATAATAAGCTCTTCTGGGGATATGTTCGATCAAAAGTAAAACAATATCAGCAGTTAGCAAATTGATGAACGAAGAAGGGAAGGTCTCACAAAGCAACCAGGAAACTGCTTGCATACTGAATTTTTTTTTGCAAGTGTTTTTGAAAAAGAGGTAGATGCGGAACTACCAGAATTCATGTGCGAACTATAGCCAACCACTAGAGTCTCTAATATTTTCAGAGGAACTAATTTCAAAAGCAATTGACCATATTATGTCTTCCAACCTCACGGACCCGACAACATCCACCCAAAACTGATCTAAGAAACAAAATCAGCCGTAAAACCCCCACTTAATTTATTGTTTACAAAGTCTTTGGAGGAACAAAAAATCCAAACAATTTGGAAAAAACCCCAATGTTATAGCAATATTAAAAAAGGGAGAAAAGAGTAAAGCTGGGAATTATCGCCCAATCATCCTCTGCTCTTTATAGAGCAAATTGATGGAAAGGCTAGTCAGAAATGCTATAGTTGAACATATGACCACAAACAACTTGTTCTCTGAGTCACAACACGGCTTCTTAAAAGGGAAATCTTGTGTAACGCAATTGCTTGAATATTTGGAGAGGACATAACAGAAGCAATGGCCAAATGGGAATGATGTGGATGTTATTTACTTAGACTTCTGTAAAGCATTTGATAAGATACCACATCGAAGGCTGTTAAAGAAATTGGAAAAGATACGGAATAAAAGGGAAACTGCTTAACTGGATAAAGGTTTTCCTATCAGATATTTATTAAGGGATCAAACTCCACTTGGACAGATATAACATCAGGAGCCCCTCAAGGGAGTATCCTGGGGATTACCCTCTTTCTAGTTTACATAAATGATTTACCAGAAGCTATAGATGGACTTGTGAAAATTTTCGCAGACGACACCAAGGTCTACCGAGCAATAGAATCAGCAGACACACCTGAACTTCTACAAAATGATGATGGTAAATCAGAATATTGGGGTGGTTAATGGAGGATGTTCTTCAACACAGACAAATGCCATCATGTTCATATAGGTGAAAATACAGAAGCCAGTAAATATGAAATCGGTTCAGGTGATAATAGAAGTACAATCAAAAGAGTCGAATCAGAGAAGGGTCTGGGGGTATTTATTGACGAGAAACTTAACTTTCGTGAACATAGAATAAAGAAAGTAAATATTGCCAATAGAAACCTAGGAATAATATTTTGAAGCTTCACAAACATGGACAAAGAAATGTTCTTAAACCTCTAAAAATCAATGGTGCGGCCCATATAGAATATGCAACACAGGTTTGGTCACCTCAATACAAGAGAGACGAAATAACTTTAGAAAATGGCCAAAGAAGAGCAACACTTTCACTGCCAAACGCGCGCGACTGTAGTCGAATTTACCGTTCACTGCCAAACGCGACTACAGTCGAAATTTAAAGTCACAGTTGATGGCTGTCTATTTTTTACCGTTATAAGGAACGCAACTATTTGTTCTTTATTTCAAAATGTTCAGGGGACATAATAGTATCGTATATGGAGGTCTACGCAATTTTCTGTACAAGAATGGAGCTTACATTTTTTGTAATGTCATTAGAATAAAAAAAAATATCGAAAACATGTCCATGGGGATGACATACAGGACGCATTAAGTCCTTCACCTGCTATATTTTGATTTATTTCTGATGAAACAATATATCAGAATAAATTCTGATGTTTGATACTTGATGTAGATGGATGTTTTATCTATTTTTGCATAAAATAGTTGTTTATAGGCATTTTTCATATTTTCAATATGGCTCCCAAAATGTCCGCCAAAGGTCACGTGACTATCTTTTTTATTATTAGTTCAAATAAAAGTTTTATATATTAGCAGCATTCTGTGAAAGTTTCACAGCGATAGGTAAAATGGTTCTGGAGATACTCTGCGTTGAACCCATAAGCCCTCAATATTCAGGAGTCCTTGAAACATGCTTGGCACTGAGGTATTGGTTTTTTGAGGTGCTTGGCAGCGAAAGTGTTAAATGCATTAAGCACCTATCATATTCTGAGAGACTTAAAGCATTAGGGTTACCAACTTTGGAATACCGCAGGGAACGTGCCGACATGATTCAGGTTTACAAAATTCTCCATGATATTGACAAAGCAGACAGGGAAAGGTATTCTAAATGACACCTTTCACATCAACAGGGAGATCCCCTGAACTTATTCAAAAAGAGATGTCGCCTAATTCTGAGGAGCAGCTACTTTTCGTAGCTTGTGATCGATTAGTGGTACGGACTGCCAATAGATCTTGTAACACCACCCTCCTTAAACGCCTTCAAAGGCAGGCTAAACAAATTCTGGAAAGACCATCCCTTCAAATTCAGAGCAGCCTCCTACCTCACGGAAGATGAAGCCAGACAGGGAAAACAACTAAGAAAGGCATCCAAAGAGGCTACCTAGCCTAGTATGATGTCGAAGTCAAGTAAGTAAGAGTAACCTACTTACCATAATGGGCAATACGCCATTTATTACCGAAACGTGCATGCGCATCTATCCAGTGGGGCTCGGGTCTAGTTTTTGATCTGGACCTGATACAATGAGCCGGTACAGAAGCACAGGACTTCCTTCTGGAGGAATCGAGACAGTTCACCGACAAGACAGTTCACCGACACGCATTTTGAAGACAGTTCACCGACAGAATTGAAGACAGTTCACCGACAGAATTGAAGACAGTTCATCGACAAATTTTATATTGTATTTATATGGAATGTTACAATGTTCACCATTTATTGTTGTCATAATGAACGAAGGCCCAAAATAAAGCTAATTAGATTACCTATTTGCTATTGCAATATGGTTTTATTATTAGACATGCATACAACTGCATATATAGCGATCATTGCATTGTCTGTGCGAAAATACGTCCTATATCACTAACGTAAAATAACTATATTAAAATAAAAAGGGAGGCCTGAACAAATCTGTTTAAATATTCAAAAGGAGTGCTTTGAATTGCCGCGAATTTCATCAAAAATAATGTACAATTGGCTATAGGATCACATAAATATAGCTTCATGTAGCAATCAAATGTCTGTCTATTAATCATTAATCAGATAAACAAAATATCGCTTTCTCAACAATTTATATCAACATATCACCTCATATCATAACTCCTCAATATTTCTTCACAATAATCAATTATATTTTCGAGCCATATGTCAATAACGTAATAAAAAAGATCTGTCGGTGAACTGTCTTCAAATCTGTCGGTGAACTGTCTTCAAAAACCGTGTCGGTGAACTGTCTTGTCGGTGAACTGTCTTGTTCCCCTTCTGGATGCGGGCAGGTATACAGCAGAGCTAGTCTGGCCCATTTACTTTTCTTGGATTAGTCCGTCCTCTATAAGAGCTTATTAACACCTTCCTCCTCACATGCCCGGATCTTGTGTGAAGGCATGCGGAGAGTCCTTCAGAACGACCGTTGTGACGATTGAACGACGTGTATGCGAATAGATCCATTTCTAATGCGAGCGACTGTCAAACTGCTAATGGCTTGGTTCCAGAAAGAAATTAGTATTTCAGCAAAGAAGAGGGGATGTCATCTAATAGCAGATGAGGTCTCATCAAAGGTTCCGGAAATAAAATCGATCAAAGTTGGAATCGCTCATATATTCAGTATGTAAAACGAGTTTTTCTATAGTTGTCATGAGTTTTCGTGACCGCGATCATTTAGTCTACTGCAGTCTGCAAGGGTTTAGGCAAAGAACATGTAGGTTTATGTGACATTGCCATCTTGTGAAGTCGCGTTTTTAAATCATTGCACAAATAAAATTGTGGATATTTTTTATTCACTCTTTACACGGATGTATTCCGGCACAACCTATTTTCGACCACCGCCTAATATTGACCACCTAATACTTTGTTTATTAAAAATCTTAATAGTCTGAATGTTGCAGCTGTGATGGTATCATTGTTTACAGGAGGGATAGGCAAGTTAAATAGCGATTTATTTTTAGCTTTGGTAGTTGAGTTTGAACCATGAATAAACATATTGTATTAGAGGACCCTGTTTTCTTTAGTTTTTTTCTTATAACCAAATTACCTGCTTGTTATCATGGCTACAGGTTCTAAATTTTTGATACAAAATTCATATTTTATATATCTGCATGATGAACTGTGTTGCCTGTGACCATTGTTGCCAATTAATATTGAAAAGCTTACAGAATAAATTTATTTTGAGGTAAACTTTTAGTATACCGTGCTTATGACAATTTTCTTCATTTTCTTTACTTTTAAAAATTGTTCAGGCCTCAGAAAATGTCAAATAAATCACCACATCATCATCTACAGCAGTTACTATTTATACTGGTGTGAGGCATAATTTCTCTGGTGTTGAAATACATGTGCTTTGTCTCTGCTGATAGTACTGAAATTGTTAAATACCAAAAAACATAACCCTACCCCAAGTAATTCAACTATCCATTCAGAGTTCCATACATGGTGTATATTTTCCTGGTGTGTCGGATTACATTACCATTTTCAAAAATAGTTTGCATGTTTTTGCCTTTGTAAGGTTGTACTGCAAGAACAGAGACATATTCAGGGCTTTTTGGTTTTGACAGAAAATATTTACCCCAGGCGGTCGGAAATAGGTTGTTAAATTCCAGAATTTGCTTCCACTGACCACTTTCTAAATGAAAGGCTTTGTCAGACTTACAAGAGGAAACTCAAGGCTTTAGAGCTCTATATTTGTTGCTCTTGATCTGATAGATAATATAAAGCAATAACCAAAACAATAGGACTTGAAAGTAAATAAAACAACACAAAATACTTTTTAGGCGGTCGAAAACTGGTTGTGCCAGGATATATGAATGGATTGGTCACTGATCTATTTTACCAGTATTATTGCCTCCGCCTAAATCGGGTATACACCAAGATAACCGCCATTTTCAAAAAGGCTGTTCATAGCAATGATCCATAAGAAAGATTTCAATATTAAAATCAAGAATATTCAATTTAACTGGAGAAAATTCTTACAGAATATAAGAGAATAAGTTGGTAAGTATATCTCATATGTGTTATGTTGGAATAAAATCGCTGGATAATGGTTAATTTTCGTGTAATTTTGGACAAATTCCGTTGTGTACAAACCGTCATCTTAAAACTTCCAATTTTACCACCGAAATTGTCGATTCTAAAGCTAATTGGATATACTTGGCACTTGATGCGTAAAGTACACATATTTCCTAACTAGAATGTCGAATTGTTCAGAAAAAAGAAATAAAACCATGCAGTTAAGATGCTAGCAAAATCGTCTTTTTTTTTAGTATCTTCACATAACAAAATGGCGGAAATGTCAGAAACCTAAACATTGCCTCTAATGTACACCAGGAATTTTAACACATTGCAGAGTTTAAAAGCGTGAAAACATATCTTTCATAATAAACGATGCTTTGTCAACCATAGATACACTTTATTTGATTCCCTTAAGCGTTTGTTTTAACAATTAACAAGGGAGTTGGAGGGTGTCTATGAGCAGTAATTATTTCCGCGACTGCGTTAAAATATCTCTTCAACCAAATTTTTTAAGTGATGACAATAAATTAATAGCCAATTAACAGATTTATGTCACAAGAGTTAAACAAACGATACCAAATTTCTTGAAATCACACTTGAAATTACGCCGAATGGGTTTTCCCACTCCAGTCAATTGGACCAGTCCATTTTCATTTTAAGGGGTGTTGGGTGGCATATTTCATTTTCATTCAGTCAATTGGACCGGTCCATTTTCGTTTTAAATGGTGTTGGGTGGCATATTTCATTTTTATTCAAATTTTAATAGAACATTCTGTAAACAAACAGTGGATACCCTTATCAGACGCCGTGTTCTGCTGTGTCTGATCTGGGTCTCACATAAAGAACGGTAGCCTTATATGAAAACAGTTTTTGCCTTCTCCCTATACTTTGTATCCCATGTCAGCGTAGTGTAGGAAAGCCTGATGCGTGTTCTTTCTTTCTTGGGTATTTTTTCTTGAGAACACTAGATTGTTTGGTATCAAATTGTAGCTGGATGAATTCTAAGTTTATTGGCATTAAATTCATTCGTCTTCCCACAGTTGCTGGAACATTAGGAAAAAAGTATCCAACCACGTATGGATCTCTATATTTGTAAAGTGGTCAGTCAAATTATCAGATTTACCTGTATTTCGACGTGGCAATCATTGGGAAACAATTATTAGCAAATCTATTGCAGATTCATATTCAGGTAGTATACATTCGTGGTCTTTCACATGTTTCGGGTGCTCAAAAGAGACCTCTGACCCAGTATACACAGACTGGTAACTGACATACAGGTAAATGTATATAATGGAAATATGTTGTCAAGGCTGAACTTTCAAAGCTGATGTATGTTGAAGATTAAATAATCCTATCTCCATTATTTCTCTGCATATCTGTATTTTTTCTTCAATAAGCAATGGATCAATATACTATCTTTAAGACTATGTTTGCTATGTCTTTGTGTGTGTCTGTTTATATGTGCTTTGTGGTCACCTGCTGGGAAAGGGCTGACCTCTTGGCTCTCGTTTGTGGTGTCTCCTGTGAGCTTGTAACTTTCCCATTGGTATCCTGGGTCAGGTGTGGTACTTGATTGTATCGATTCCTGATCTTTGCACCCTTACTTACTATGTTGTTATATTTATCAAAAGTTTATCAGTCTTTATGAATATCAGCAAAAAACCAAGGTACACTTATAGCTATTTTCGGCACTTTTAGCCGAACATCGGCAGAAATCAACCTAAAAAGATGATAAAACTTCAATTTCATTTACTGTACGTTTTGTAATATTTCAACTTTGCATACCGGATATAACTTCATATAATCTTGGGTATGTTCAGAATCAATTTTATAGGCTGTATTACTTTGAAATAACGCTTAAACAAAGCCTCAACAACATTACCTTGTATTTCCTTCAGTGACCTGTCCGTTTTTGCTGTGACCAAGTTGAGACCGATCTTTTGAGTAGCAACAACATATCTATCTCTATAAACTGCCTGACACCCTCACGAGCATTATCCCCAGGTGTACTTTGGAATAGACTGTACTTTAGGCCAAATAAAAAATTAAGTGTGTTTTGGTAACGGGTATGAAAATTTTAGGTAGCCTAATATGCTAAAATGTAATGTATACTCCACCCACTTGTATTAAAAGTAAGTAAGGGTGCAAAGATCAGGAATCACTACAATCAAGTACCATACACCTGACCCAGCAAATCAATGGGAAAGTAACAAACTCGCAGTTATAGACACCACAAACGAGAGCCAAGAGGTCAGCCCTTTCCCAGCAGGTGACCACAAGGCATAAACAGACGTGTACAAAGGCATAGCAAACAGACAGAAAAAACCCATAAAAGATCCACAAAAGAAGTACCGCCTTGGAACGGTCAGTAAAATATTTTACTGAAGGGCTTAAACCAGTGTAACGGTGCACCAACCTCACCCTTAGTTCAGATGTGGATCAAGACATATAGATGTTTGGTTTGCATGAAAGACCCCTAACTTATCAATGCATCATCTCCTAGAACATATAAATCAAGATATAAAAAGGAGATAAAGCAAAGATAAGGACTCAACAGAAAATAAAACTGAATACCGGAGCAAAAGAAATCCAACAGGTAAACCCTGGTGGGCCGGACAAACAGCCAAAGCATCTGGCCCCTACCATCTCATCAATAGATAAGTCTTTAACAGTCATAGAGGCTGAAGTCCGACCCACCGAGGTGCAATTAAAGAGGAAAGCAAAGTTACCAACCAGGATTTGGTTGACCACCAAGCATGCAGTCTGTTGCAATACATTAATGTTGTAGCCAATCTTTTTATAATGGGAAATTATTTTAATGAACTGTGCTGAAAAATTATTAGAGCCAACAATCTTCTTCCATTTATACACCAAGTCAACATAGAATTCAGGTTCTGAAAGTCCATGGGGCAAGAGAGATTTAAGTCCAACTTGGAATTTAGATATCAAATCAAAGTATCATCTATAAAATTTAGAAAAAGGTTTTGCGAAGACAAGTTTATGTTACTGATAGCCTTGTTTAAGAAGTTTCTGACTTAAGAATTTATCGCAAGAAACCTGCATATTCTGAATATATTTGTAATAAAGATCAAAATACTACTGCTCTGTGGTAATATATTACCAAATATAATAAAAAATCAATATTGTGGTTGTCAAAGAGCATGCTTCTAAATATGTTGTCTGCTTTTTGTTCTCTTCTGTTCCTTGAATTCCACGACATTTGCATCTTAGTACTTACCTACCCGCCTACCCTACCCAACCACATGCCTGCCCACCTATTAACATCTCTACTTACCCTCCCATCTACCTACCATACCATAGGGTACCCTAGCCTACCTACCTATCTATCTGCCTACCCACCCACCTACCTACCCATCTATTTACATCTCTACTCAGTACTCAATCTACCCTACCCTAGGGTACCCTACCCGACAACAGCATTTCTTTTCATAATTGCAGTGACAGGTTATTCTGAATAAAACAAAGTCAAAGGAACTTACAGAGACGGCAAAGTATCTTAACAAAAGTACAGACTGAATGTCGTGAATGACCAGCTATAATTAGATGAGAGCTTCAGGGTTGAGCTAGCTTTACATCTTTGCCCAGTCTGATCAGTCATCGCTGTCTGTGTGTTGTATAATAAGCTATGACCTTTAGTTACACATGACTTTACAGACTGATGTTACTCAGCATATGCTCACTCTGGACTTAGTCTCTACCAGATGCACAGCGTTGTTTGTAGGTTTTGTCATCTTTTTGCTCAAAATTAACAGTAAAAATATTCCAGTGGAAAAAAATCCAGTTGAAAAATAGTTCTGTTTAAGTCATGATTCAAGGGTAATTCCACTGAGAAATACAAGTGGAGTATGTTAAACATAATACTTCCACTGGAATAGAGTGGAACTTAATCTATTCCAGTGGAATTCAAGTGGAATTTTTTATTCTACTGGTCCACTCGGCATTTTCTGTGGGGCGCTGGGAGTGATAATTCTCCTTACCTGTTTCGCCCACAGCAAATAGAGGATCTTACATGAGTGCTCCTGTTTTATTGAATTTATAAAAAATGTTGGAGAAAAGCAAAAAAATGCCAGGCTTGCAGAGCATTTTAAGGCTTTTTCGCAATGAGTTTAAAAATTAAATAATACAGGAGCACAAATGTTAGATTCTATTTATCAGATGACATTAAAATTATTTTGAAATCATATTTTTGGCATGAAAAACTTAAGGATTTTGCCATATGCTTGGCGTTAAAAGCATTGTTTAATAAAGTTTGAAATCTGTTCTGTAAACCTCTGGTGGTTTATCGATTTTAATGCATGGTGTTATTTCACACCCAGACGTGACGTCATATGATAATGTTCTTTTGAGCACCAAAACCTTATGTTTGAACAGATGGAAAAGAAAATTTAAATTCACACAAAGCTTTTTTAATCTGGACCAATGTCATTGGAGTAGCTCCCATTACCCAAGTGCATAATAAAAATAGTAACTTTCAAGGGAGGTCACCTAATGTGGTAAAAGTGATTTTCCATACCATAAAGAACTCAATCTGATTTAAACCTGATCTAGCCACAGCTACTGGCTGACATAATAAGCCTAGGTTGTGTTTTAATCAGGTTGATAAGGAACTACTCTTAAAGGAAAGAATTAGCTCCCTCTAGGAGCAAATTCTTTCCCTTAAGAGAAGTTCCCGATTTGAAAAGGGACGCAATTGAAGAGAATCACTGCAAGATCAGGTAGTCTCCCTTTGATGTGCGTTCTGGCTATGCTCTTGAATGTCTGAGGCTAGTTTTCTGTTCTGATTTCAGTCAAACACACTTTGGCCAGTCTCACTATGAATGAGGTAAGTTATTAATAGACTTTTCGATTACTGTAAAGGCGGCAACTTTAATATTCATATCTGGGCGTGGTTCGGCTATTTCATCTGCGAAGGAAGGGAAATCAGGTTCTATTTATAATTTGGTGAAGAATTAATAAGTTGCTTGGGCTGCACAAAGGTGCGTGCATTTCATGAAAATCCTAACCGTATACACACTGTAATCACATTTATCAACCCTTAAAGCGCATAATCACAAAATGTATTTTTTTTGTCGTGAAGCCTCATAGACAAACAGTGTGGACCCAGATCAGACTGCTCCTCTAGTTTTAAGGACTAAATACTGTGTTTTGCGTCTATAGTGAGGTATACAGTTACTTTTGAATAAAACCACGCCTCATTTTCAGCTTTTACCTATGTCTAAGGTTGACCAGTCTTAATTACGCATTCATGAGGCGCTGCCTGTACAGTAAGCTAAAAGTCAAAGAATATGCTAGGTAATTTGGCATGCCTTTCTGTTGTCTGCAGATTTTATTTTTGAATTTCAGGAATATCATTGGTATGTCAAACATTTTGGATCCAAATCAGGCCCAACATGTTGTCGAGTCTGATCTGGGTCCAGACAGTTTGCAAAAATTGGCACTGGTGACAAAGGTCAATTGTAAACCAGGAGTCGCAGGTTCCATTCCCAGCTTCACCAGTCTGTCGGGTGAGACTTTAAGCCGTGGCCCCGTCTCCATATGACCTCAGCTGTTGGTGGGATATTAAACACAAACACAACAACAACACAACAAAGGTCAATGGAGGGAGCACATCTGCTCAGTTGTAGAGTGCTTGAATAGAGACAGAGGGGCCCTGGGTTCGAGCCTCAATGGTGACTAAGTTCAATATAGGGAGCAGAGTGACTCAGTGATAGAGTGCTTGACTCTAGACGGAGGGGCTGTCGGTTCAAGCATCAACGACGTGACTGTGGTGTGTTATTGAGCAAGACACATTTATCCTAGCTTAGTATGGGTTCAACCCAGGAAGACCCGTCCCTACATAACTGAAAGTTTTTGATGGGATGAAATTAATTAAAAAAAACAAAGGTCAATACCAGCATCGCAAAAGTGAATGCCACCAATCTTATGATTCTGAACTGTCAACCTGGAATGTCACTCATGTTTTCATATTTTTTAAAAAAAACATACTGCTCAAGGTCTTCTGTATATTATCCACCACACTTAAAAAGTTAATAAGACACTTTTGATGCACTATCTTAGTTAACACATATTGTATGATTTTCTATTATCCATTAGGTAATCTGAATTACTATATAATCTAAAAATAAAATCTTCTGATTGGCTCAGAAGCCTATCCACTGCCGCTGATATTTATCTACAAGTCACATGGTTGCAATGCACACATCATGAGGTAATATTGCATGGCTTACAGGAAGTGACGTCAGAACCCAAATAATTTGGCATGATCCATTTTTAACGTCAATAGTTTTAATGGTTCAAAATGGCAGGATATGCATAACTTAAATTTATTATAGAATAAAACAATTTTTGACTTATGTTTCGGTAGACATGGAGTGTTATAGAACAGTAAACATACTCAATTTGACCTTCGCTCTGCGGTCAATATTACGCTTACTGCTCAATAACACCCCATGTCCACCTCAACATTAGTCAATAATTAGATATATAAGGCCAGAATTTTTTTATTAGTTGATTTATGGGAAATTTTTTTCAGATTTAGGGTCGAGGGGACGAAAAAAAAATAAATAAAAAAGCTCTGAAAATGACCAGTTGACTGGTCATTTTCAGAGCTTTTTTTTTTTCAGAGCTTTTTTTTTCAGAGCTTTTTTTTTTCTTTTTTTTTCTTAAATCTCCAGAAAAAAACCCCAGTAAAACTAGTAAGGTAAACCAACATTCTTAATAAATCTTTAAATATTTCATAATTTTCCTAAAAAATCTGGACAGGAAAATCACTTTTAACTAGTGTTGTTCGATTATGGATTTTTCATAATCGATCATCGAAAATAATTGGTCAAGAGGTTTCGATTGATGATCGATTATAATCGAAAATGATCAAATGTAAGGGAAACACAGGTTCCATCCCAAAGAATGTCTATCCTTGTACTGCATTAAAAAAAAAACTTAAGCGTCAGTTTCATGCTATTTTATGAACAGTACCTTACCACAACAGCTCCTGACAGCAAACTAAATTCAACAGCCATTGACATACACTGCTCAAATTATTTAAAGGAACACTGTGTGTTTTTCCATTGATCACAATACAAATGCACTCATAGTCCGACTCATAGCAAGAGTTGGATTAATATGGCAAAAACATGTTTGTCCTGGGATTAGTTTGGTTACTGATCAAGGATGATGTTTCTTGATGAAAATGAAGTAATCCCTTTCCAGAAATCACCATGGAACACTTTATGTAAGAATGGAATTTTGTTAAAAATACCCCCTTTTTCAAAACCAAATTTGAAGACGATTTTTTCAATCAAACATCACACCACCGTCATTTCTGTACATTCTATAGTCCTTTAATATTGCAGAAATCATTGGGTTACGCTATTTAAAAAAATCCAAAGATTCTACAGAGTTCCAGAGAAAATCGTCATTTTCAAGAAAATCCAAAATTACAAAATTTGAGCCATGAACTTGAACAGCGATTGTTTTGTCAAAAGATCCAATACTTTGGCTCTTCTTGCAAAGATAGCAAAAGAAACGGGATTTCTACCTTATTGTCTAGTGAAATGAATGGTTTGTCTATAGGACAGGGTTTACTATTATCACCTATGGAAAATTATCAGTTGTTCCTTTAAATATTTTGAGCAGTGTATTACCCTTTATGCACTGATGGATTCTTCCTTCTGAATTGAAACAATGAATTTGGGAAGGTCCATTGTATACATCAATGGGTCACAGGTTATCATTTCAAAATAAAATTTTATTTCTTTCTCTGAAGATTGTTTTTGTCTTAGCAAACAGTGTGGACCCTGATGAAATGCCGCATTCTAATGCATTTCATCTGTGTCTTCACTGTTTGTGACAGTGTCACAGCACACATTTAGGGGACATTGTACAATGTACAAAGGGGTAAGGTGTGCACTTGCTGTAATTACAGTTTATATCTTTATTTATATTTTATCAACCCTACATTTTCTTGTAGCAAAGTTGCAAATTTAGAATAGCAGCTTACAAGAGTGTGAATATTTTCGATTATAATCGATTATTACCAATTACAATCGATTAGTAGAATCGAAGGAAATTTTTGATTGGTCATCGATTATAATCGATCATCGATACAACACTACTTTTAACAATGTCACTCTCAAAAATACACAGACAGAACCTCAAAAATATATAATTTTTTTCAACAAAACAAATAATATTTAGAGTCGGCGAAAAAAAAAAAAATAGAAATAAAATTTTATTTTTTCCTACTTTCTGAAAAATTACAGTTGGAGGGTTCGTAAATCAACTGATAAAAAAATTCTGGCCTTATTTTCTTATCCATCGGTTTAAACATGTGTTTTGAGTACCCATAACATAACATATGTTTTGTTTGAGAAATAAAATTTTCAGTTACCCGCTCTTATCTGGAGGCCTGGATCATTTAATAATGTTCATAAAATAAAGGCAGGTCATGCTTTAGTGTGTTAAATTCTAAATAAAGGAAATATTGTGTAATGTTACTTGGGTAGGAAATCACATTTTTTGATACACTGCATGGAAAAATAGCATGACTTGATGAAGAGTTCTGACAAATGGAAAGTAAATTGCTTTTTCTCTTTGTTTTGATTGGTTTTTGTTACCCATCGAAGTATGCAACTTATGCGAGTGGACTTTTGTCCATATCAAATTAGACCATAATTGTGGTATAAAATTTCTGTCTAAAAATTCGAAGTGAGGAATGCCTGGATAGACGGCACAGAGTGCGGACAGTCTCGCTGGAAGTTTTGTGACAGAGTATTTGTTCAAAGTAAAAACCTTTTTTTAAATCAATATTATATCAAATGATCCAGGAAAAATAGAGCTGGGATGTGGTACATAGATCGTTGAATAGAACTGCTAAAAGAGAGTAAATGCAATTTATTTAATTGAAGAAAACAGCAGTCCATGCAGTGTACCATTCCTAAAACCACATGATTTCCCACCCTGGTTACTAATTTTAAATTTTATTGTCGATTTCAAGCAAATCAAATCTTTGTCATCTAGAGCTCGGGGAACTAGTACTATGGGCAGTTTTGAAATGGATTTCTTAAAACATTGGTATAGTTAAAATGTTTATTTTTACTTTTCAGAACTGGGACTCTGATGTTAGGTATGTTAACCCTTTACCCAATAGAGACGCCTTTTAACACTTATGCAGACAGAGCAGACCCAGATCAGGCAGCTCTTGTAAGAGCTTCCTGATCAGGGTCTACTCTGATTGCTTATGGAAATGTGATTAGATATGATCCTACACTAGTGAACCTGGTATGTAATTTCTTTGTTCTATGTACAAACGTGAAAGTTTATTTATATAATTATTTATAGTGGGTGGAGCTTAGCATGAATATTCATGAAGGAAAGGGTTAAATTTCAATTTATTGGCCAGATTATGAGATAAAGGCACTTATTGCATAAGCATACAAGTAACGAATTACAATTCAACAATTGTACAATACAAAGTAATGAAGAAGGCAAAGATCAGGAAGGGATACATTCAAGTACCACACCTAATGCAAAAGTGACAAAAACACAAGAAAACATCACAAACAATAGAGCCAATCGGTCAGCCATTTCCCAGCAGGTGACCACAAGGCTGCCAGGAATAGATAAGATAGTATGACAGACAAACAGGAAACACAAAAGCACCCCCTTGGAACGGTCACTAAGAAAATTACAAGTCAACCAGGCACATGAAATGCACAGGTTCATGTCCCACGAATGTAACAACGCGAAAGAAAAACCACATGCATTCAAAGAAGTTTATTTTAAGTGTTGTCAGTTCACCATTGGAAGTATTTGTAAAATGCAATTGGATTTCAACTACACAATAGTGTAGCAGGCCTCCAGATTAGAGTGCATATTGTAAAACTTTTTTATTTCTCATCCAAAACATGTTAAGGGTACTCAAAAGAACTGTCTCATTGAGACAGTACTTTTGAGCACCCAAAACACATATTTAAATTGCAGATACCAGCGGTAAGGCAATATTGTACATTGAATATTTATTGAAGAAAAATCTTATTCAGGAAGACTCGCATTTTACCTCTTTTCCTCAACTCATTCAATAAACTCAATAATACATGAACACTCATGTAAGATCCTCTATATAATTATTAGAACCAACTCCTTTTAACTGAACACGCTGAATGCTTAGTGAAATCTCTGGTCCAATGTACTTAAGTGAATAGTTGACTGGATTGCTTTTTTGTGACAGGGGCTAACAAGCACCCCCCCCCCCCAAAAAAAAAAAAACGGTTCTTTTGAGCACCCAAAACATATTATAAAACTAATGGGTAAGAAACTACTTACAATTTTACGCTGAAAAAATTGTTTAACTAAACCTATGTGTGACATGGCTCAAATTTTCTATTTCACAGGGTTGATACTGAGATGATGCTTAACAGACTAATACCAGAAGTAGGTAATATATTTCGAAGTCTTAAGATAAGAGGAGTATCATAAATTAATTTTCTGATTTAACAAATAAACCATACATTGTGGGTACTCAAAAGAACCATCTTGATGAGATGGTTCTTCCATGTTGATGAGACCGTACTTCCATCTTGATGAGATGGGTCTTCCATCTTGATGAGACCGTACTTCCATCTTGATGAGATGGTTCTTCCATGTTGATGAGACCGTACTTCCATCTTGATGAGATGGGTCTTCCATCTTGATGAGACCGTACTTCCATCTTGATGAGACCGTACTTCCATCTTGATGAGACGGTACTTCCATCTTGATGAGATGGTTCTTCCATCTTAATGAGACGGTACTTTCATCTTAATGAGACGGTACTTTCATCTTGATGAGACCGTACTTCCATCTTGATGAGACCGTACTTCCATCTTGATGAGATGGTTCTTCCATCTTGATGAGACCGTACTTCCATCAGCAAGCAGCGAAAGCTCAGACAAGCCTGTCCATATCTAGAGTCTCATCTCGCTTACACACAGTATTGAAGCTGAGGAATGTTCAGACCAAAAACAAAACTTCTAGCCAGGCTAGATACGTCAGAATGGGTGTTCAAAGGATGTTTTTTCACATGTGCGATAAGTACTAGAATTCGGCGTGCTGCTTCATAAAATATTATGACTTATGCGAAACTTTGAAAAGTTCTAAGCAATTGCAAAAATCAAATATTACAAAGCATTGTTTACTAATAGATACAACTTCAATTGGTGGAATTATTACATGTATATGCCTTTCTTCAATTTCATTTATATGCTGTTTGGTATTTGATACATGGGGAACGCAGTGGCACAGTGGTAGAGTGCTTGACTCAAGATCGAGGAGCCGTAGGTTCGAGCCTCACCGGCATCACTGCGTTGTGTCCTTGAGCAAGACACACTTATCCTAGCATAGTACTGGTTCAACCCAGGAAGACCCTTCCTTTATAACTGAAAGATTGGTGACGGGACGTAAAGAATCAAAACAAACAAAACAAAACAAGTCAATACCAGCAAAATTTAATACATACCTTTCCATAACAATTTTGCACAGGTTTCATATAATGCAAATTTCATGTGTTTGCATTATTTAGTACACTCACTGGTAATTTAAAGCACAATAATTATTTGAAAACTTTTGTCAGTTTGTTCTTGAACATACATGTATATTGATAAATAAAAGTGCTTCTTGTTTTCTGACTGATGTCAATTATATTGCATGGTATAGTGGACCATATAAAGGGATACCAGCGATATGACAATTTTGTACATATTCTGATGAAGCTCTTGTGAGTGAAACCGGTAAATCATTAAACATACAGCCAAAACCTGACCTGGTGGTCGTTTATTTTGTATCTTTTCCCTTTTATAGATAATTTTTCAGTATTTTTATTGTAGAAAAATAGCAGTTTGATAGGAAGCGTAGTGGCTTAGTGGTTGAGTGCTTGACTCGAGATTGAGAGGTTGCACATTCGAGCTTCACCAGTGTCACTGCATTTTCCTTGAGCAAGAGACATTAACCCTTACTTATATAATAGTACTGGTTCCACCCAGGAAGACCCGTCCTGACATAAATGAAAAATTGTTGACTGGGACGTAAAGAATCAATTAAATCAAACAAAAAATTGCAGTTTCATAGGGAATGGTGTCCTGTGGTTTTAGCATTAGTTTCCAGCTTTACCCTGAAGGAAATGTCCCTATCCTAGCACAGACTCTCAATGACTTTATCCCCTTTTCATTCAAAATATGTGAGAAATAATATTTAGGTTTGTTTAATCTTTACAATTTCTGACATTTGTTTTTCAGAGTACACCATTCAGACATAAATGTGAAGGTCCCGATGACATGGTAAGTTCACCATAATTGTACTTTGAACTAGCTATTGCTGGCATTAACCCCTATCCTGCTGAAGCTGGATTTATCCTTTCTTGAAAATACTGTAGATCCAGATCAGTGGGCTTCTGATAAAGCCGGCTGATGAGGATCCACACTTTTTCCCACTCTGATTGAAAACACATGGCATTGCTTAGAACTGGAAAGCATGGCTTTACACATACCGGGTATGCAATAATAAGTACTTTTGGCTGACAGACTGGCCTTGATAATGCATACAGATTTTTGTTTGATTTGATTCTTTACGTCCCATCAACAATCTTTCAGTTATAAAGGGACGGGTCTTCCTGGGGTGAACCAGTACTAAGCTAGGATTAATGTTCTTGCTCAAGGACACAACACAGTGACGCCGGTGAGGCTCGAACCCGCGGCCCTTCGGTCTCGAGTCAAGCACTCTACCACTGAGCCACTGCGCTCCAAATTTGCATACAGAGTTGTGGAAATAGCAAAAGTTTGTACTTGCCCATGGACAAGTAAATTGTCATAAGGTACTTGTCCATAGAAAGGTTTACTTTTCCCATATGAAAGAACAAATAATGCACAATAATCTGAGAGAAGCCCTCACTGTGCTTAAATAATATACATGTACAGTATTAACTCCTTTAAAAAAGTATGAAACCAGACACAAACTATTAAAAACAGTGTAGATCCAGATCAGCTGGCTTCTGAAGAAGCCAGCTGATCAGGATATACACTGTTTTCTACACACAACGTATGAATTCATAATAATTACCAAATATGAAATACAGAATTGTTAATTTATTTTAACTTGTTCCAGGACAAGTAAGAAGAAATTTCTAACTTGTCCTGAATGAAATGGACAACACACACCTGCATACAATTTTGGTATATTCCTAATATGTTCCCAGTAAATGATGCCATATGATAGCATTGAGCTGCTGTATGGGTCAAAGCTCCCTGTAAATGATGCCATGATAGCATTGAGCTGCTGTATGGGTCAAAGCTCCCTGTAAATGATGCCATATGATAGCATTGAGCTGCTGTATGGGTCAAAGCTCCCTGTAAATGATGCCATATGATAGCATTGAGCTGCTGTATGGGTCAAAGCTCCCTGTAAATGATGCCATATGATAGCATTGAGCTGCTGTATGGGTCAAAGCTCCCTGTAAATGATGCCATATGATAGCATTGAGCTGCTGTATGGGTCAAAGCTCCCTGTAAATGATGCCATATGATAGCATTGAGCTGCTGTATGGGTCAAAGCTCCCTGTAAATGATGCCATATGATAGCATTGAGCTGCTGTATGGGTCAAAGCAGGACCCTTATTCATTGTTGAAGGAAAACTTATTTATTGCAATAGCATGCTCCATAATATTGTTTCACAATTAACTTGACTGCTTAGTTACCTTAAAACAAGGCTACAGATAACATAGACTACACAATATAAAGTATTAAATTATTTCATTATACACTATTAAATATAATTAGGGGATAACTGTATTCAAAATTTTCATTTGGGGAGGTAACTCATCGAATAAATGGTTGGAAATTTAGTTTAGGTAATTGTGACACTCATGTCCCAGTTAAAACATGACTGTGAAAAGCGTGTAACACCATTTTTTATGCAATAATGTATGTTAATGATTCTATATGATGCCATAAAGCCTTTGTCAACGAATACCAGTAAAAACAAAACAGAATGATGCTTTAAATGTAATTGAGGTGCTTATGTACACCCATTTCAGCAACTGCAAAATTTGCTGGTGATTTATATATCTGATTTGACTATCTTAGTAAAATCGGATTTTGAATGTGAAACGGACAAACCTCTTGTAAATTCTTTAAACATCACAAAGCTGTCAAGAAAAAGTATCCAACATTTTGTATTGTAGTGGGGCAAGGAAATACCACTCTCAGAATAGAGTAATTGTTGTCAGAAATGAGGCTCTGTCAAGTTTCTGACAATATAATTCTGGCCCTCGGGTGGAATTTCCTTGTCCCACAACAATACATTATGATGTATGCTCTTAACTCTTTACCTCATAGAGATGCCTTTTAATGATTGGGCAAACAGAGCAGACCCAGATCAGGCAGCTCTTGTAAGAGCTGCCTGATCAGGGTCTACTCTGTTTGCTAGTGGAAATATGATACATCCGATCCTACATTAGTGGACCTGACAAGTAATTTCTGTGTTCTATGTACCAACATGAAAGTTTATTTATATAATTATTCACAGTGGGTGGAGCCTAGCATGAATATTCATGAAGGAAAGGGTTAATGGTGTAGGCCCATTGATTGGGATATTGACACAATTAGATCCTGTTTTTTGTTACAGCCGGCTCATATAAAAGCCATGTTTCTTGGTAGTAATGTGACAGTTCCCATCACTGATGGTAAATTTAACTCCTGTTTCTTTGTTACAGCCTGCTCATATAAAAGCCATGTTTCTTGGTAGTAATGTGACAGTTCCCATCACTAATGGTAATTTAACTACCATTGCTTTATTACAGCCTGCTCATATAAAAGCCATGTTTCTTGGTAGTAATGTGACTGTTCCCATCACTGATGGTAAATTTAACTCCTGCTTCTTTGTTACAGCCTGCTCATATAAAAGCCATGTTTCTTGGTAGTAATGTGACTGTTCCCATCACTGATGGTAAATTTAACTCCTGCTTCTTTGTTACAGCCTGCTCATATAAAAGCCATGTTTCTTGGTAGTAATGTGACTGTTCCAATCACTGATGGTAAATTTAACACAGGTACCTGGCAGGGACTGTGGTTGTGTGAACACAGGGATCATGGAGGTATGTAGATGGTTGAACATCATCAGCAGAACAGCATCTCCCAACCAATCAGTAAACCCTTCTCCCGCTATTCATGACACCTGTCGTCTGTTCTCTCTTTTGTTTACGTACTGGCAGGGTTCGCATAGGCTTGAAAAGTACTTGAATTTAGAGGGCTTTCTTGAAAAGTCCTTGAAAATCAAATCTACCTTGAAAAGTACTGGAAAATCACTCAAAAGCCTTGAAAAGGCCTTGAATTCTTCTTTTTTCTGTAGGACTAAGCACGGTTGATAGAGACCTAAATCAGTATAAAATTGTTGTGCCTTTATTTGGTGCAGCATATGCTGCACCAAATATAGGCACAGCAATTTTATACTCATTTACCAGTACTTATATCTCTATTATTTCAGTCTAGCATATCTGAAGTAGAATTTGAACACTTAGATTGGTATTTTTCATCAACTTTAAGTACTTGAAAACTCCTGGAAAGGCTTTTAGAAGTCCTTGTTTGGTCCTAGAATTTTACTCATACTTGCCTGTATGAGCCCTGACTGGGTTGGCCTAACAACAATCTTGTAAGTTTTATCATCATCATCATTTTAATCACAGGCTGTAAGTACAATAAATCATATGACTCCGCATCTGGGAGTGAAATAATGCCATACATTGAAATTGATAGACCACTAGTAATTTACAGATTTTCGGGTCATGTCATGAAATAACGCTTTTATCAAAGTCATGCGTATATGACAAAACACCTTTCATGCCAAAAATGAGATTTTAATGATTGCACAGTAATTTCAATGCCATATGATAAATAAAATCTAACACTCAAACTCCTGTATTATTGAATTCATTAAACTCGGCAAGCCACCACTTTACCTCTTTTCCTCAACTCGTTAATTTCAATATTACAAGAGCACTTGTGTAAGATCCTCTATTTTGTTTACTGCCGTCTCCATGTGTTCTGCATTTTCCCATTAGGCTTAGGCACTGCCACGGTATAAACGATTATTGTGTTAGAGGTTTAGATTTTTTTATATTATTATCGAAATGTTTTTAGTACTAACTTTAAATAGATATGCTCAGTTCCAAAGCATTTGAGCTAAAAAGAAGAAAAATCATTTAAAGGACAATTCTTCCAGAACTGCTGGCCCAACTTCAAAATAATTTAACATAAATGTTCCTCATCAGGCACTCTACCAAACTTACCCACACTGGTGACCCCTTGATATGTACATGAATGCAAATTTTCAGGATTATATTCCTGAATTAAGGATTTTGAGGCTGACTTTCCATAAGGCAGATCTTAATAGCTTCTCTGATTTATTTTCAGTTCATCTTTGGGCAAATGACCATTTTAAACTTGAAATTGCTAACTTAAACGCTTTGTAGGCATGCAGCAAGTTTTAAGATTTGAATTTCAAAAGTTCAGGATTTTTGAAATTTTGAACTTTCACCCATGTATGTAGTAAATTGTATCATAGAAGATAGAAGAATACATTATTTCACAAAAAGTTTCTTTTTTCCAGGTGCCAGGAGACTAGTGGTCACAATTCAGGGTCAACCAAAATGACAAGGTTTAAAAAGACTTAGACATAACTGAACCAGAGAGTTTTAGCTCCATACATTGCCAGAAATCATTCAGGAAGCTAGATGCCCATATATTGTGACTGTGATATATCATTCTATCTGTTAAGAATCAATAGGCATTTCATTTGTTTTTAAAGCTAGTTGCTTAATATTTGGGAGCGCAGTGGCTCAGTGGTAGAGTGCTTGACTTGAGACCGAGGGGCCACAGGTTTGAGCCTCATCGGCGCCACTGCGTTGTGGTCCATGAGCAAAACACATTTATCCTAGCTTAGTACTGGTTCAACCCAGGAAGACCAGTCCCTGTTTAACTGAAAGATTGTTGATGGGATGTAAAGATCAAATCAAACAAAACAAAATAGTTGCTTAATACTTAACCCTTTGCCTTCTGGATCATTTTGCATACTTTTTTGCATCCATCTGCTGATCTTTTTTTTCTTTTTTTCTTTTTCCAAAAATTCTTCAGGAATACCATCAGAATGTAGGTCAAGCAGTTTGGATCCACACCAGGCCCACAATTTTGTCAGGCTTGATCTGGGGGTCCACACTGTTTAGAAATTATATCAGCAGAAAATTGTAGTAGGTAAAAAGATATAGATTGTATCATATAATGAATCATTGGTAATAGATCAGCCTAGATCATATTAAGCATGATTGGTGCTGGCTGTTTTTGGACTGGCCCGACTAAGTCTCCAGTTTTGAATTTTTTGCTCCATTATTTCAATATGTTCTTTCTGTTTGTTCATCTTTTCTTTTCATCTAACTTCAATAATTTATTTGTGTATGAGGGATGATCAATAAGTGTGCAGAAAAATGCTATTCTGATCATAAGATTATGTTGTCTGACAATAATTTGCCTTCAACAACATCACCTCCTAAAGCACTTAGTAGAACTTCACTAAACTTTACAGGAATGGATCTTTGTGGCCCCCTTTCAAAGTTGTTAAAATATTTCCATTCCATGCAGAATTCTGGTTGCCATGGCAACAAAAAAGAAAAGCTATTTTTCAATGTATATATAGAAAAACATTCTTGTCAAACACCATCGGCCCAAATAGGCTATAATTTGGTTTTCTGACTCAAACCAGTCTCTGCAGCTACAGAGACTAGCTAGAAAATTGAATTTTCACCTGCAGCAATTTTAGATACGATTCTTTCCAAAAAGTGAATAAGAATGGTGCTGATCAGACTGTGCGGGTGCGCAGGCTTGTCTGCCCCTTTGTTGGTCACTAACCTCGAAGACTGGTTTTCTTGAATTGATGCCCATATTTACTAAATTATAGATGGTTTCTTAAAATTTATATGTCTCTTCTAGAAATCCTTTATTGATGAGAAAGATTTCTTCTACATTCCTACCAAGTTTAACCTCATAAGCCCACATGCTCCTTTAAGTGCTCACTGAGTCCTGTATGGGTTGTTTACATTGTACAAACACTGGTTTAGATAAATAAAACTTTTCAGCGTAAAAATGTTAATATTTTCTTACCCATCAATTTTAAGAACCGTCTCATTGAGACGGTTCTTTTGAGTACCCACAACATAAGTATTGGTTGAGAAATAAGAAAATTAAATTTTATTTACACACTCTTAACTAAAGTCCTGTATGAACTTCCTAATTTCTGGTTAATCCATTGGAACAATTTCTTTGGAATCATCATGTGGATAAGAAACAGTGTGGATCCTGACCAGATTGTTTTAGCTCATGGGGATCTACTCTGTTTTCAAAAGAGGGTGTAAAAATTGTTTTTTTTTCCACTTAATATCTTCGTATTCATTGGGACCTGGCAATCATCAATGCATGGAAAAACTGTGTTCGAACCCTATATGGCATTGCAAACCAACTTAAAGACATACATTGTTGTCTAATAGAGATCATTAAAGGATTAGCTGATAAGGGACAGTTTCTTTATCTCACAAATTTAAGGAGGCCTCAAGAGGGGATTTACCTGTATGCAACACAATTTCATTCACTCAGATAAAGATCAATAATTTATCATAAAATACATATTCCCTTCATGGGACCACTTTATTGCCCCTGTAAGGAAGTCATAATCACCTCATTGTGACTGTCCTTTTGATCTGCCCAGTATGACCCCTGGAGAGAGCCATAATGAGTGGTACCAGTATTATTGCTAAAATATTATAATAATATAATATCTCTTTAAGCCCAGACAAGCCAGGTATATGCAGTATCATCACAGCCTTCTGTGCCTGCTTGCTAAAGATGGTAATATATGGTGGTTCTGATCAAAATTTAGACAACTAGCCATACTTAAACACTTAATAAATGACTTAATGTGTGATAAGTACTGCTTACCAAATCAGCAAATTCGTAGTATGTACTGTAGGTAAACTAGATAACGGAGTTTCGCATAAGTCACAAATTGAATTTGTAATGTGCAAACTTAGCTACTGGATGAAGATACCAAAAAGAGTTGATATTTCCTGTTACTCATCTGCTGGCAGATGTTATGTGACGATGTGATCTAATAATTATATCAAGGTTATCAATATCAGATCAGCTTTCATCCCATCTGTGCCTGCTGGTTTGATCAAATTCCATCCACCTATCAATTCAGTAGATAGAGTTCAAATTAGAAGCTACGTAAGCTAGATGCTTATGAGATCTGCACAAATCACAATATGCCCTCCATTGCAATTCCTTTCACCTAGGTTGTGGAGATAAAAAAAATTACTGACCTCTCTTTCAACTTGCACAAAATATAGTTGTCATTATGTTGAAATGTGATTTTTTGTTTTATGCTAGCACAAAAATGTTTTCATTATTATGTTAAAGTACATGTATGACTTGTTGATTTATGCTAGAAAAACCATTTGTGGGTGAATAAAATGCATACAAAAATTGTAGTTTTGGATGTTATTTTAAATGAGCCAGTCCATGTGATTTAGTTTCTTATCACATATGCAGAAATGATTTCTTTTTTTTTTTTTTATTTGTAATAAACATTGTTCAAAATACAAATATACATAAGTTCATATACAATACTAAGTGAACATATAAATATGGAGATCGTTCGAACAGCTAGCACTAATTTTACACTATTAGAGAGAAGAGGGGAGGGTTAGAGAGAAGCAGGCAGAGGGCCTGTATTCAAAGTTAATTAACATGCGGGATTGTAGAGTACTATAGATCATGTAAGTAATTGGATATATTTTATAATGCGAACAAAGAACTAGCAAGAGCCTAAGCTCTTGCCTAGCCTCTATTCTAAAACAAGTTTGCCGCTCATGATAAATGGCTGGAAAAATGTAAAAAATATAATATAGAAAAACATAACGACAATAGCAAAAAGCCAGCATCAAAAACCAACAGGGATAGCGAAAATCTCACTCTTCTGTCACAGTTGGGAAGAAATAATTATACACGGGAGACCATTTTTTAAAGAACTTATTGATCTTGTTATTAAGGAAGGAAATATATTTCTCACTTAACATTTTTTTCTTTAGGAGGCAAATGAAGCCTTGGATATTAATAGTTCTGGAAATAAATTTATTTTGGTAAATAAAAAGCTTTGCAAGAGCATATATGTAAGTTACTAATTCATTGTTACCAGTATATGAAAATAGTATTTCCCTGTTCTCCAGAGATAAGTCAATGTTAACATTGGTGTTGAGCCATTCTCGTAATTCTCTCCAGAAGTTTTTGACCTTTGGACATGACAAAAACAAATGGTGTATTTTTTCTGGTTGTTCCTTACAGTAAGAACACACTCCACTATCAATTTTATTAATTTTAGCCAAGAATGAATTTGTAACTAAAATATTATTATTTATCTTATATTGGAAATCTCGAAGTTTAACTTCATGCCATTTTTTGGTACTAAGAAAGTAAGATTTCCATTCATTTTCAGTTATGTCACCTATTTCAGCTTGCCATTTGTTCTGTGGTATATAATCATTCACATTTACAAAAATATCATAGAATACTCTACTACCTTTTTTGGCCTTCATAAGCTTTTTAACAAAGACATTACATGTCACATTTATTTTGTTTTCAAAGATAAAAACGCGATTATCATTAATTTGGGTTATCCATGAACGGGGTATTTTGTTTAAAAGATATTGATAATCTAAAAAAGTACCATTGATATTGTACATTGTTTTTAATTGTTCAAACGTGTAAAATTCGCCATTTTGACCAATAATATCAAAAACTACTCTGATGCCTTTTTCATGCCAATTTTTAAAAAGTATTTTTCCACTTCCTATGTTTTCGTTATGCCATAAAGGGGAATCAAGGATTTGGCCAATATTTTCAACAGGTAAAATTTTACAGAATTCCGCCCAAATATGCATTAAATCTTTCCAAAAGGGGTTTTGTAACTCACTGCTTAGTTTGAATGCGTATGAACCACCAATGGAGAAAAGAGTATGAAAATCAATTAAAGATAAGCATGTCCATTCATTTGGTTTTGTTTGATGAAGTATTCTTCGAAGCCACGAGACCTTAAGAGCTTTAATAAATGACCTAAGTTCTACCATCCTGAGACCTGCACAAGCTATATTCTTTATTATAATTCTTCTTTTTATTCTGTCAGGACCGGAATTCCATAAAAATTTATAAAATAGTTTCTCTAATTCGGATATTAGTCCATTTGGCGGGGCTGGCAATGAAATAAAAAGGTGAACAAACTTTGAGATTGCAAGGGATTTGATAATGGTTATTCTCCCTAATAGAGTTAGTTTTCTTTTCGACCAATGATTTAGTAATTTTTTAATTCTTAAAAGTATTTCTTGGGTATTTAAGTCCCATATGTTGAAAACGAGAGGGGAAAATGTAACTCCTAAAATTTTTAATGGGTCCTGGGACCAATCTAATGCAAATTCTTCACATAGAGTTTCAGGAGAGCCACACGACGAGCCAATCCATAATGCCCTTGTTTTGTCAACATTTATTTTCAATCCTGACATTATGTAAAATTGTTTGAGTAAATTCAAAGCTGCTTTTAAAGATTTTTCTGTACCATCCAGAATCAATTGAGTATCATCGGCGTACTGTGATAGCTTATATTCTTTTCCATTAATTGATATACCTTTAATTTCTTTATTTTTTCTTACCATTTTTCCTAAAATCTCTGCACATAAAATAAATAAATAAGGGGATATTGGATCCCCTTGTCTACATCCTCGTCTTAAACTAAAAAAGTTGGACATAAAACCGTTTTGTAAAATACAGGTTTCAGAACCTTTTTGAAATAAACCCACCCACGATTTTATTGAGTTCCCAAAGTTAAAATAACCTAAGACTTTCATAATAAATTTCCATGAAACGGTATCGAAAGCCTTTTCAGAAATGATTTCTTTACGAATAAATGCACAGCTTTCTAGTGGGGCACAGTGCTTACATTTTTGCTGAGCCATCATTTATGTCCCTATTTTCTGTTTGCAAGCAGTGAAGGCTCTGGCAGACTTTGGATCTGTGCAGGCTCCTCTGTGAGCATTTGCAGCATGGAAATATGATAAGTATCAAAATGGCATGTGCTGGCTCAAATATGGGCCTCGTCGTGAGAAAACCTGTCTTCGGGGTTTCCTACAAGGCAAGACAAAAACCAGTATCCTTAGCTACACAGACTGGCTAGAAAATTGAAGTTTCACCTGTAGCAAGATTACATATGATACTTTCCAAAAAGCAAATAACAAAGGCGCTGATCAGGATGTGCAGATGCATCCTCTGCACAGATGCCCAGTCTGGTCTGCGCCTGTGGTGTTCGCAAACCTCCAAAGACAGGTTTTCTTGCGTCAAGGCCCATATATTTTACTGGTCAAATCTTTGCCATAGATTCTATTAATCTAATTTGCTTGCATAGATACTTCCTAACTTACATAACCAGTAAATCATTTTCAGAGAAACAAACAAATCAAATTAACTATTGAATGCTGGATAAATTTTCATTATTTTTTTGTCATCTGACTTTTTTTTTCAAAATCTGCTTTTCAAAAATAATTCCAGGAACACTTTCAGAGTGTCAAACACTTTGGATCAAGATAAGGACTGACTTTGGAGAGGTTATCAATAGACCACAAACGTTGCTGCTAGCAAGGAAAGAGCTACTTGACTGAGATGCAACGAAAAGGGCTCAATATAATCTGGAAAAAACAAATCCTTCAGAAATAGAGAGAACCTAAATTATAAGAAAACAGCAGGCTCGGTTTTATTGAGTCTGTTCATGAGAACTAATGTTAAGTGCAACAATTCTCATGGCCCTTATCACAGGCTTAAGCGGTTTTCTGCTTTCAAAACCCACAGATTTCCATAGCTAAATAAATTTACAATTTCAAGTCTTTGGCTGCGTTAAGGTATCTTGTCTGTCTATATCTGAATGTTCAGTCTCTTTAGAAATATTTATATCTGGTTGTAAATGTTTCTCCTCTTGTTCTACATCTAAAAGTTTCTTGAACTCCGACTTCAAGTTGTCCCAGGAATATTTATTCACATCGATCTGAAAACAATAATATACACTCTTGTTAAAGTTTTACAACCGCATGAAATGCACAAAATATGAAACCGGTGCAATTGCACATGTTTCATCTTTTGTACATTTCATGCGATTGTAATAGCAAAATAGAACTAATAAAAGCATTTTAAGAATTTTATTTTTTGATGAAGCCAGCAGATTTGGATCCACAATATATAATCTGGAAAAAACGGATCGTTCAGAAAAAGAGAGAACCTACAATATTAAAAAACAGCAGACTCGGTTTTATTGAGTCTGTTCATGAGAACCTATGGAACTTTCAACAATTTCCGCTCCCCCTAGCACCAGCTTATGTTTTTTATTTGTTTTAAGAATAAATATTTATAATGAAATTGCACTTCTTGAACTCTCTTGAAAACAGCTAATAAAACATTCTCACAACTGAAAAAGAACTCTGTGTGTGGTTAAAGGAGCCTGTGGGTTGGAGGGCAGTGACTCAGTTGTAGAGTGCTCGACTTGAGATTAAACAGTCCCATTGTCCAGCCGCACTAGAGGTGCTGTTCTTGAGCAAGTCAGGTTATACTCAATGATGTGTACTGGTTACCAGGCAGTCAATTATCCTACAATGACCATAACAGTTTAATTGACTTGGATGTTAAGCAACAACTTATACACAAACAGGGCTCACCCTGCCATTAGCCATTGTAGCCATTTGCTACTAAAAATGTGGAGTGGCAACAAATATAAGTCATTGGCTAAAAGTACACTCTAGGTGGTTCAAAAATTACATTTTGGCGAAAAAGTGTATTTTGATCACCTGATTTTCCAATATTGCTTTTATTATTCCTACTCTATTATTGTGCCATATTTTACTCTTTGGATGCTGGAATTTTTTCAATACCATCAGGGTGTCAAACAGTTTGGATCCAGATCACGTTTTGTCGGGCCTGATCTGGGTCCAAACTGTTTGCAAAGGTTATCAGCAGATTACAAAAGTTGCCACTAGCTGGCAAAGAGTTAAGTACATGTACAAAACAACTTCTTAATACAATGTACATTGTACTACTTTCTGGCTAAAACCTTGGCTAAAGTCAATCTCATTTGGCTCCAACTTTTTTCATTTGGCTAAAGTGTTGGATACAACAAATTCTGAGCTAGGGTAAGCCCTGAGAAAAAAATTATAGGAGCATGTGAGCTTTTATAAGTCACATGCAGTATCGGTGAAATAAAGCTATCATGCTGTTAGAATTCACTCCACTACCTCATGAAGCTTCAGTCTAACGAATTTCCACAGACAAATATTTACATTTTCAAAGCAAGCCTTTAATGCATCTTCAGATTTTTGCAACCATTCATAACCTCATGAATTACACAAATTTGATTGACAGCTGCCAAGCTTACTTGCCCGTGCAATATGCTTCGAACATCGAACTCATTTGCCAGAAGGGATACTGGTGTTGTGATTGACAGAGAGCCACCCCTGAGTCTTATGTGCCAAACAAGCCCTTTTTTTGCTCCATTGGGTGTCCGTGTTCAAGCTGGCTGTTCCGCTTTTCCATTTTACACTTATGACTAAACCCTCAATATAATTATATTTTAAATACAAAACTGCTTTGATTCCTAAATTAAAAGTATTTTTTTTATAAATAAGATGTTTATAAATATAGCAAGTAGTGAGCAAAGCTCACATACCCCCGACGGTAGCCATCAGAGGTTGTAACACTTTCAGAGAAAAGAAAAAATTGTTAAAGATTTCATAATCCATAACCAAGTAATTTCTGAGAAAACTATGATGAAAAATGTCCCTATGTGTTAAATAGGAGTGACAGAAGGAAAAATTGAAAATTTGAAAAAAAAGGCAAAATGAGGATAAGCATCTTAATTTTCATTTACACAATACACTTTGCCTACCTGAAGGTGTACACAAAATTTCATAATCCTAAATCAAGTAGTTGCTCAGAAAACTGACGAAAAATGTCCCATATAAGTTATAAAGGAGTGACAGAAGGAAATATTGAACAAGAAGGCAAAATGAGCTCTAGCATCTTTATTTACATTTACACAATACACTTAGCCTACCTGAAGGTGTACACTAAATTTGAAAACACTGGCTCCAATAGGAGCCGAGAAATCTGTGAAAGAAATTTTCATTGGAGAGAAAGAAAAATGAACAAATAAAGGGACTGATACGCTATATGTGTCTGTTTTTTTTTTGTTACACAATACAACTCATCACTATCAAGCTTTGTACCAAATTTCAGAATCCTAAGTCAAGTAGTTGCTGAGAAATCATTGACAGAAAAAAATGTCCATATGTATTATATAAGAGTGACAGAAGGAAAAAATGAAAAATTGAAAAAAGAAGGCAAAATGAGGATTAGCATCTTAATTTTCATTTACACAATACACTTTGCATATCTGAAAGTGTACACAAAATTTGAAAACACAGGCTCCAATAGGAGCTGAGGAATCTGTGACAGAAATTTCCATTGGAGAGAAAGAAAAATGAACAAATAAAGGACTGACAAGCAATATGCGGCTGTTTTTTTGTTTACACAATACAACTCATCACTATCAAGCTTTGTACCAAATTTCAGAATCATAAGTCAAGTAGTTGCTGAGAAATCTTCGACAGAAAAATGTCCTGATGTATTACATAAGAGCGACAGAAGGAAAAAATGAAAAATTGAAAAAAGAAGGCAAAATGCGGATTAGCATTTTTATTTTCATTTACACAATACACTTTGCCTACCTGAAGGTGTACACAAAATTTGAAAACACTTGCTCCAATAGGAGCTGAGAAATCCGAGACGGAAATTTCTATTGGAGAGAAAGAAAAATGAACAAATAAAGGGACTGATATGTGGCTGATTTTTTTGTTACACAATACAACTCATTACTATCAAGCTTTGTACCAAATTTCAGAATCATAAGTCAAGTAGTTGCTGAGAAATCTTTGACAGAAAAAATGTCCTGATGTATTATATAAGAGCGACAGAAGGTAAAAATGAAAAAAGAAGTCAAAATAAGGATTAGCATCTTTATTTGCATTTACACAAAACACTTTGCCTACCTGAAGGTGTACACAAAATTTGAAAATACTGGCTCCAATAGGAGTTGACAAATCTGTGACGGAAATTTCCATTGGAGAGAAAGAAAAATGAACAAATAAAGGGACTGATAAGCAATATCTGGCTATTTTTTGTTACACAATACAACACATCACTATCAAGCTTTGTACCAAATTTCAGAGCCCTAATTTCAGAGCCCTAAGTCAAGTAGTTGCTGAGAAATCTTTGACAGAAAAAAAAGTTTACAGACAAACAGACAAACAAACAAACGTAATTACAGAAAAGGGAAAAACTATATACCCCCTATATACTTTGTACTGGGGGTATAATAAAATGTAAATATAAGCAATAAATTCAATTTTTGGAATGTTAATCGAATTATGAATACTTCAGGTCTCTTGCAAAGTTAACTTACTTTGCGAGAGACCTGAAGTTACACAATACACTTTGCCTACCTGAAGCTGTACACAAAATTTGAAAACACTGGCTCCAATAGGAGCTGACAAATCTGTGACGGAAATTTCCATTGGAGAGAAAGAAAAATGAACAAATAAAGGAACTGATAAGCAATATGTGGCTGTTTTTTGTTACACAATACAACACATCACTATCAAGCTTTGTACCAAATTTCAGAGCCCCAAGTCAAGTAGTTGCTGAGAAATCTTTGACAGAAAAAAAGACAGACAAACAAACATAATTACAGAAAAGGCAAAAACTATATACCCCCTATATACTTCGTACTTGGGGTATAATAAAATGTAAATATAAGCAATAAATTCAATTTTTTGGAATGTTAATAGAATCATGAATACTTCAGGTCTCTTGCAAAGTTAACTTACTTTGCAAGAGACCTGAAGTATTCATGATTCCATGAACATTCCAACAAATGAATTCATTTCTTAATTGAAAACTTGTGATGCCTATGCTTCTTGCTCACTAGGAAGAACAGAGAATGAAAAAAATATTACCTGTGTTTTATGGTTTCGACATACCCATGGTCTCTTGCAGAAATCTCTTAAAGTTTTATAGAGCTGATTATCTGTATTGTAGAGATAGGTCTCTGAAAACACAAAAAAATGAATACCAGTGTATGAAAATCTTGAAGGATCATAAGATTGACAACAGGTTTAGAAGAAGTAACTTCTCAAAATGCATGAGGTCATTCTAGTGTACTTAAGTCTATTACTGTGAATCATTTGTGTTTTTTGTGCCTTGTGTTTCGCATGCTTTTGTGTCTGTTCATTGCTGCCTTGTGGTCACCTGCTGGGACAGGGCTGACCTGTTGGCTCTTGTTGGTGATGTTTTTTGTATTTTTGTTACTTTCCTGTGGTATCCTGGGTCATGTCTGGTACTTGATTGTATTGTTTCCTGATCTTTGCCTCCTTTCTTACTTTGAAGAAAATGTACTAAATATGAAGCATGTGCAAAATTACATTTGGTTCATATTTAGTACATTTCACACGGTTTACAACTTTAAGGCCAGAATTTTGTATTAGTTGATTTATGGGATTTTTTTGTGTGTGTGGGGTGGGGGGTGGGGGGGTGGGGGCGAAAAAAAGGAAAGCTCTAAAACTGACGAGCTTTTTTTTTTCTTTTTTTTTTTCAAAATCTCCAGAAAAAACAGTAAAACTAGTAAACAGTCTGTATTAAATCTTTAAATATTTCATAATTTTCCTGCAAGGGACAATCACTTTTAACAGTGTCACTCTCGAAAATACACAAACAGAACCTCAAAAATATATTATTATTTTCAACGAAACAGATAATATTTAGAGTTGCGGGTAGAATACAAAAAAATTTAGACATTTTTTCTACTTTCCAGAAAATTACATTAAGAGGGTTCATAAATCAACTAATAAAAAAAATTCTGGCCTAAGAAAATGGAACTAGAGGACCTGACAGTCTTGAAGCGCTCACCTGATCTCCTTAATAATGTTAAAATAGGTCAAGATCAACTACGGTTTTTATGAAACATACTTTGTTTTATGGGGGTTGCGGCCATTTTGGCCAATCTAATGAATACTCCATCAAACAGCCCAGTAATTTCTGAGGAAAAGATGTTTAGATAGGTATGTGACAGTCCAAATTAGTAGCCTTTGATATAAGGTCACAGATCAACTTGACATTTGGTACTTATATAAACCCTTGTCTCATTAGGTTAAACATTTCTTGCAAGTATTATGATTTTGGCCTCAACAGTTATAGAAAAATAAACATTTCAAGATTTTTCCCAAATAAATGCATAAGGAATCAAATTTTACCTTGCCATAAAGCAGGTCAAGGTAAACATGGATTCATCATTTGTGCAAATCTCGTAGGGCTCACATCCCCAATGCTACATACCAAGTCCCAAGGCCATTGGCCTTTTGGTTCCAGAGAAGAAGATATTTAAAGGGTTTTACCATATATTGGCCTGGTGGTCATCTTGTTCATGTGACGAGTACAATTGGTATAAATTTTGGCTAACCTATCATAAGGAGTCTTCATATGAAATTCGAGTTCAAATGGCCTAGTGGTTTCTGATTTGTTTGTTTGTTTGATTTGATTCTTTACATCCCATCAACAATCTTTTAGTTAAACAGGGACGTGTCTTCCTGGATTGAACCAGTACTATACTAGCAAAAATGTGTCTTGCTAAAGGACCACAACAAAGTGACGTTGGTGAGGCTCGAACCCGCGGCCTCTAGGTCTCGAGTCAAGCACTCTACCACTAAGCCACTGCACTCCCTAGTGGTCTCTGAGGAAACTATGTTTAATGTGTTGATAAGACTCCAATAGGAGCGACCTTGGCTGATAAGATAAAGGTCAACCTTGACCTTTGAAACTTATTTATAGCCATTGTCTCATTTGGTTTAACATATCAAGTGAGAATAATGACTGGCCTCAACAGTTTTCAAAAAATAATATCAAACAACATCCCATTTAAATGCATTAGAAAGCAAATTTGACCTTGACGTTAAGTAGGTCAAGGTCAACTTAGGTTCATCATTTAAACAAACTTGTTAGGCCTCACATCCCGAATGCTACATACAAAGTTCCAAGAACATCGGCCTTCTGGTTCTGGAGAAGATTTTTTAAATGGTTTTTACCATATATGGGCGTGGCGGTCCTCTTGGTCACTTATCATAAAGAGTCTTCACATGGAATTTGAGTTCAATTGGGCGAATGGTTTGTGAGAAAACTATGTTTTAATATATTGATGGGACTCCAATATGAGTGACCTAAGCTGAAAGGGCAAAGGTCAGCCTTGACCTTTTGAACTTATTCGTAGCCATTGTCTCATTAGGTTAAACATATCAAGTGAGAATAATGACTAAAGCTTCCACAGTTTTCAACTTTTCAGAAATTTTCCGATTTAAATGCATTAGGAAGCAAATTTGACCTTGACATTAAGTAGGTCAAGGTCAACCTAGGATCATCATTTGATCAAACTTGGTAGGCCCCACAACCCCAATGCTACATACCAAGTCCCAAGGTCTTCGGCCTTCTGGTTCTGGGGGAGAAGATTTTTGAAGGGTTTTTACCACATCATGTGACCAAGAACATTTGAACCAATTTGCGTCCCCCCCATCCTAAGGAGTCTCAATATGAAATATGAGTTCAATTGGCGCAGTAGTTTCAGAGAAGATGTTTGAAAATGTTGACTGACGCCGGATGGACGCCGGAGTTACTGGTATACTATTAGCTCACCAAAGAGCCTTCGGCTCATGTGAGCTAAAAGTTGCAATACTTGACTTGGGATATGTGGCCATTTGTACTGAATCTTACTGCAAATTCCAAACTCTTTCCTCAAAGAGAAACTACTTACACAAGCAGGGCCTTTCTTCAATAGGGCACCACTACTGTTAAAACTGCATAGTCTGTAACTTTTGATCTTTAAATTTTTGGAATAATGTTTCTATTTTTCAAGAGCACAGTAAAAAACTAAAATTCAGGTATACATTTTACCAATTTCGTAAATCTTAACAAATTATCAGTATCAAAACAACAGCATTTATGTTAAAAATTGACTGTTTATTGTCCCCCGCCTTTTCGAAGAAAAGCGGAGGGACATAGTTTTCGGCATTCCGTCCTTCCGTCCTTCCGTCCGTCCTTCCGTCCTTCCGTCCCCCTAATATAGTAGGTACCTTGTGTGCGCAACTCCTCCTACAGTTTTATGCCGATTCTTTCGAAACTTTACAGATGTTTTAGTCATGGTCTGAAGATATGCATGTGGTTTGGATATTATCCTGAGATTATTTTTTGTCACTTTTTTCGCAATTTGAACTTAGTCATTTTTAGGCGTTTTTACTATCAAAGTGAAAAGATAGTGGGTACCTTGTGTGCGCAACTCCTCCTACAGTTTTATATCGATTCTTTTGAAACTTCACAGGTGTTTTGTACATGGTCTGAAGATATGCATGTGGTTTGGATATATTCCTCAGATTATTTTTTAACACTTTTTCCGCCAGTTGAACTTAGCCATTTTTCTGACATTTTTACTATCAAAGTGAATGGATAGTGGGTACCTTGTGTGCGCATCTCCTCCTACAGTTTTATATTGATTCTTTTGAAACTTCACAGGTGTTTTGGACATGGTCTGAAGATATGCATGTGGTTTGGATATAATCCTCAAATTATTTTTTATCACTTTTTCTGCTATTTTAACTTAGGCATTTTTCTGGCGTTTTTACTGTCAAAGTTAATGGATACTGGGTACCTTGTGTGCGCAACTCCTCCTACAGTTTTATGCCGATTCTTTTGAAACTTTACAGATGTTTTTGTCATGATCTGAAGATATGCATGTGGTTTGGATATTATCCTGAGATTATTTTTTGTCACTTTTTTTGCAATTTGAACTTAGTCATTTTTAAGTGTTTTTACTATCAAAGTGAAAAGATAGTGGGTACCTTGTGTGCGCAACTTCACAGTTGTTTTGGACATGGTCTGAAGATATGCATGTGGTTTGGATATAATCCTCAGATTACTTTTTATCACTTTTTCCGCTAGTCGAACTTAGCCATTTTTCTGGCATTTTTACTGTCAAAGTGAATGGATAGTGGGTACCTTGTGTAATTTGAACTTAGTCATTTTTAAGTGTTTTTACTATCAAAGTGAAAAGATAGTGGGTACCTTGTGTGCGCAACTTCACAGTTGTTTTGGACATGGTCTGAAGATATGCATGTGGTTTGGATATAATCCTCAGATTACTTTTTATCACTTTTTCCGCTGGTCGAACTTAGCCATTTTTCTGGCATTTTTACTGTCAAAGTGAATGGATAGTGGGTACCTTGTGTGCGCATCTCCTCCTACAGTTTTATATCAATTCTTTTGAAACTTCACAGGTGTTTTGTACATGGTCTGAAGATATAATCCTCAGATTATTTTATCACTTTTCTAAGCTCTAATTTGCTTGTTTCAGCTTTTTTTTCTACCAGACTGAATAGATAGATGGTACCTCAGGTTTTACTCAGAACTTGGGGCTATATTCATGAGGAAACTTTAAAACCAGGTTTACTTAAAAAATGGTGCAATTTTTTCTTCACACATAACATGATATGTGCTTTATTACGAAGTCACTCCATTACATTTTTAGTAGTTTCAGGCTTTCAGCTCACTCTTCTTCAGTTCCAACAGACACAGCTTAGATACACCTTATAAAGATTTCATATTTTTAGAAATTTTTAATATGCTATGTAAGTATATGTCAATTCTATTTCTGAATGTATGCCTTGCTAACCCTATTTTTTATGTTTCATGGCACCAGTTCCAACTATGAAATACATGAATATTTCTTAAAAATCCTTTCAAAATCTAAACTATCATGTTATACATATTTCTTAAAAAATCTAAACTATCATGTTATACATATTTCTTAAAATTCATTTCCAAATTTAAAAATACTTCTCAAATTTATATTACCATGTTTTGTTTCAAATCTTTTATTTTTACGCATGGAACACATACATGCAAAAGAAAAATTCCTTATTTGAATTTTATTTTTTACTGTTATTTATTGTTACTTCATTGTTGGAATTAAAAAGGCTTGGATCCTCGTTCCGGTGCTGGAAACAATCTTCACTCATGCTTATGTAATCTTTCCATTTTTTCTTGCGTAGAACATTCTTTGCACTTTCCTGGCCTTTTGCATATTTTAACACTCATTAATGTATCCATTCACTTTCCTTGTCTTTTGCATAGTATATCACTTAGATTTGTTTTTCTATAACCATTTTACTACCCAACTGTGCATTGGTTGACTATATAGTGGCGGGGGACATAAATTCTCTGAATTTGCTTGTTATTATTGGAGGGACGCAAGTAATTACCAACAAGAGAAAAATACCTGTTTTTATAAGATAATTCACTTTTCCATGCAGTTTTCAGCTATAGTGAACAGAGTTATTGTTAAAACTTAACTTAATTCTGCTTTTACAAATGATTAAACAAGAAAAGATTTTTGTTTGAAAAATGTTCATAGTTGCAGACTTAGTCTCTTTAAATGAAAGAATTTTCTCACAAAGTGTGGGACTCCTTTCAATTAAAATTGATCTTCGCGACATGAAAACACAACTTCTTGTACACCCAATAAGGGTATGTGAGATTTACATACAGGATCGTACATGAGTGCCCATGTTTTATTGAATTTATTAAACGAGTTGGGGAAAAGAGATAAAATGCGAGGCTTGCCGAGCATTTTATCTCTTTTTTGCAACGAGTTTAATAAATTCAATAATACATGAGCACGAATGTTAGATTCTATTTATCATATGACAAATACTCTGAAATCTCATTTCTGGCGTAAAAACGTTACAGTTTTGTCATTATGTACGCAACGTTGGTATGGACGTCATAACGTTTCCCGTAAATCTATTAACCACTAGTGGTTTATCGATTTTATTGAATGGCGTTATTTCACTCCCAGACGCGACGTCATATGATAAACAGAGATAGAAAACTTATCCCATTCTTGTTATTTCACCCCATGCAATATGTCATATGAGCCTCATCGCGAGAAAACCTGTCTTCAGGGGTTTGCGACAAAGGGAGACTCAAACCAGTCTCCTCAGCTACAGAGACTAGCTAGAAAATTGAGATTTCGCTTGTAGTAAGCTTAGATATGGTGCTTTCAAAAAAGCTAATAACAAAGGCGCTGATCAGACTGCGCGAATGCTCAGGCTGGTCTGCACCTGTGTTATTCGCAATCCATCGAAGACAGGTTTTCTCGCCGAGGCCCATATATGGTCCGTACAATAGATGTTTTGAAAAAAAAACAACAACTTCCTCATGGTTGTCAAATGACTTCATTGTAAGCCCAAAGTGACGCTAACATTTCAGGGATCAAATTTAGCACTTGCTAACTTGCTAAATGCTAGTAGTTTTCCCAAAAAGCTAGTTGAAATTACCTTCACTTGCTATTTTTAGCAAGTGAATACAAGTCGTTCTCACATCAACTTATTTCCAATTATGCATAAACTGCTTGATAATTAAACAGTGTAGATCCAAATCAGCCAGCACTTCTGAGACAGTGTAGATCCTGATCAGCCAGCTTCTTCAGAAACTGGCTGATCTGGATCAACACTGTTTGCAAGGTAGCCAAAATGTGATTTCAGAAAGGCGATCTTTTAAATAAATTTTTGCTACATATCTTGTCAAACACATATGCCATAATTGAATTTGCTTGAATGCATATATAAGCATGTTAAACATCAACTTTAGCAAGTAAAAAAATGATCACTTGCTATTTTTAGCAAGCAGTTAAAATTTTAAAATTTGATCCCTGCATTTTGTCAGATCTCAGCATATTCAGGCATTTCTGGTAGCTTGAGTAGTGCAGTGACTCTGTAGAGTGGTAAATTTGGGATCGAAGGGTCACTAGTTTAAGAGTCACCGCATTAACTGTGTTGTGTTCTTGAGAAAGACACTTTATCCTCTGCTTATTCTTATTCAACCCAGGAAGACAGGAAAACGTCCTGACATGACTGAAAAATTGTTAACTGCGTAAAGCATTCTGAGAAACAATGAGGCCCCCCAGGGGGGTCTGTGCTCCCTAGATCCCTGAAAATAATGCATTGATCTCCCCGTCTCCCTGCAAATAATGTCCTGGTCTCCCTAAAAGTATTTGCCTTCGCTCCCCAAATCCCTAAATTTAGTTCCTCTTCTCCCCAAATCCCCAAAAATATAAGCAAATTCTCTCTAAAATGTATTTATCTTTCCGTAGAATTAAAATTACAAACTTAAAAACTATGAAGCTATATAAGAGCGCATGCTTTAATGATCACTTAATATATTGTCTTATACATGTAAAGACAGTTCTTTGCCATGGAATACATGACATATAAAAGCCATGGAATGCATGACATATAATTAATTTCAATGAAGTGCATTATATATGGCTCAAAGCATGAGGCCATCCTTAAAATGGTGTTGCTGTACCTGGTAGAGTAGGCTTGGAGGTTAAGAGACATACCATTCGTTTTTCTTTTTGGGAACAGGGGCTGATTTTTTTTACCAACAGCTTAAACTAGATTTTTCTAGACACTTTAGTGAAAGCATTTAACTATAAAAAGTCTTTTCTACATGTGCTTATTAGTGTCTATATGCTTGTTTAACTTCAGTTAAATCAAGTAAGTATATCTGATAAGCATTCTTCAAAAATCTTTTAAAAAGGGCTAATTATCTTAAAAAGATAATAACATAGCAGGTGTGTAGGTGGTCCCGTAACATTGTGTAGTTAGACTGTTGTTAGGGGGGGGGGTCGGGGGCATCCCCCCCCCCCCCCCCCCCCCCCCCCGGGAAAATTTTGACAAAAATGGTGTGATCTGGTGCAATCTGGGGGTGTCCCAAAGTGTGTTATTACCGACCTAAAAATGAAAACTTTTAGAAAAAAAATCAACAAGAAAACTGAATTGCCATATTTCTCTCTTAGATCAATCTTGATGAGCATGTTAGTATGAAATAAATCATTTAGAATTTACAAGGGGGGTAAGCAGAAGAAATTTAAAAAAAAATCAAACAAAATGGAGGCTTTTCCTTATTTTTTATGCTTTTTGGCAAGGCTCCCTAAATCCCCAAAATTATGAGCTTGCTCCCTAGCTCCCCTTAAATTATTACCAGTGCTCCCCAGCTCCCTGAAAATAAATGGCCATTCTCCCAAGATCCCCAAAACCCCTGAGGGGGCCCCAACAATGAAATACATTATAGTTCTAAATAGAAGAGATGTATGCTTGAATTAATCTACCACTAGCTAGGGCAAGCCTTGTAATGCTAAATAATTATCCATAGAACAGATATTACTAACCCAGGAGCTCTAGATAAGATCATGTATTTGAAGATTAATTTTCTTACTTCTCATTCAAAACACACAGTTCAAGATAAAATGGTGTAAAATTTTGAGTATTTTCTTAACCATGAGATAAAACATTAGAACCGTCTCATCCAGATGGTTCTTTTACCTCAACATGTTTTGGTTGAGAAATAAGATAACAATTTTTGATTACGCACTTGTATCTAGAAGCCTGAAAACATATAAGACAGTTCTTTTTAGCACCCATACGTTTGAATGGAAATGGAGGGATGTGAAAATAATAACAATTTTATGACAATATATTTGGCTTATCTGGACCTATGTCTATCGATAGAGTCTTACAATCTCACCTTTAGGCTATCTCCCTTAAACTCTTCGCATGCTGGGAATTTTCTTTGCTTTTGTTGTCAACTGGTGATTTTTTCAAAATTAACTTTTTCGAAAAATTCTTTAAAGGAACACTTTCAGAGTGTCAAGCGGTTTCGACCCAAATCAGGGCTGATATTCGTTCTGTCCAGATATTGGTCCAAATTGTTTGCAATGGTTATCAGAAGACAACAAATGGAATCATACTTGAGAATATTTCAGGATAAACCAGTCTATTTGGCATTATTTAAAGGGAATCATACTGAGTTATATTTTAGGATGAACCAGTCTATTTATCATTATTTCAATGGAATCTTACTTGAAAATATTTCAGGACAAACCAGTCTATTTGACATTATTTCAATGGAATCATAATTGGGAATATTTCAGAATAAACCAGTCTAATTGACATTATTTCAATGCAATCATACTTGGTAATATTTCAGGATAAACCAGTATAATTGGCATTATTTCGATGGAATCTTACTTAGGAATATTCCAGGATAAACCAGTCTATTTGGCATTATTTCAATGGAATCTTACTTGGAAATATTTCAGGATAAACCAGTCTGTTCGGCATTATTTCAAAGAAATCTTACTTAAGAATATTTCAAGATAAACAAGTCTATGTGGAATTGTTTCAATGCAGATAGAAATAATCATTTGGGAATATTTCAGGATAAACCAGTCTATTTGGACACAAGGCATAACATCCACAGTAAACACAGCATACTAGTGGTAATATGTATAATGTCTATGGACTCTTACTTGGGAATATTTAAGGATAAACCAGTCTATTTGGAATAATTTCATTCAATGGAATCTTACTTGGGAATATTTCAGGATAAACCAGTCTATTTGGACACAAAGGATAACACCCACAGTAAACAGCTTCCAACCTGAAAATAAATGAGGCACCTTTATTCATTGTATGCAAACAGCAAAAGTGCAGACAAGCAGTTTATTCACATTGTATATCTTTAACCCAAGGACAAAGTGGACAAAGTAAAAAAAGATGGCAAAGATCAGGAATTGATACAATCAAGTATCGTCAGAGGCCTTAATGCCGTGAGAGCCTGAACTCGGTGAAGTAATATGTTTTTGTTTACTACACACACATCCAGGTTCTGTGTGAGACCAAATATGCCGGTTTTGTTTACAGACAAATTTTCCAAAATCGAGATAGAATTACGATCAAAATGCGTTTCTAACAACAGTGTTTCACTAGATTTTTGTCCGCATATGTAAAATAGCCATGTTTTGCTATTACCTTTTATCCTCTGACTTTAAGCTGAAAATTTTAGCAGCAAACATAAGTTAAAATCCTGAATCAAAAGTTGTCTGCTGCTGTAGGACTTTCCCATGTAGGTATCACGTGATGCCGTAGTTTGAGAGGCCAAGGAAAAAATATTGGTTTCCGAAAAAAGTAAGGTTTTTACATAAAATCAACACAGAAAGTGCATTCGGGCAATATCTTCCAACTGATTTCAATAATTTTTCCGAAAGTAACCACAATATTTTTTGACAGTTTTTGAGAGGATTTGTCAATAATTGACCATGCATTGTAAAAATAATGCAGAAATAATAATAAATAACAAAATATTTGATATACATTATTATAAATCAATGCCAGCTTTTCAATTTATTGGAAATTTTCAGTTTTGTACTGTTGATGAGTTTATTTTGTGTTTAAAAGTGTTTTGTTAACTAAATTCATCAAATTACACACAGTGTGTCCCAGAAACGATTATTGAGTTGGCTTGGCCTAATATCTTTATTTCAAAACGAGGCTTTCTGGGAAAAGTGACAGGTCACGGAGTCCAGACCACCGGAGAATGGCTGCCATTATTGAACTGATGCGGTATTTTGGAGCTTATTTATGGAAACACATGTGGTAAATCTTTTTGTTTGATGGAATGAATTAAAGTTGGATTACATGTTACATGTAAGTAAACTTTACTTCAAATTATTGTTGTGATAAGCTGTGAGATCCCCGGGTCATTAACAATTATGGACATCGGGCCCTCGAGGATACCATACCTGACCCAGGATACCAAATGGGAAAGTGACAAAAAACACAAACATCACAAACAAAAGCCAAGAGGTCAGCCCTTTCCCAGCAGGTGACCACAAGGCAGCAATGAACAAACACGAAAGCATGACAAACACAAGACATAATTAACAGAAATGATCCACAAAAGAAGTACCGCCTTGGAATGGTCAGTAAAAATATTTTACTGGAGGGCTGGAAGTCCTTATTACGTATTTATGAGACACAGCCAATAAACTTACTGTTACTGTTAAGGCGGTACTATTATTATAATTATTATAATAATATTATGTATACTAATAATAGTCTATGATATACCATGCAAATAAATTTACAAAATTGCCTTATTGCTAGTATCCCTGTATATTGTTGATTCATACTATGGTGTGCAGTTGAAATCCAGATGCAAGGACATAACCGAATCGTTCAAGGTAGAGCAGTGACAAGGAAAATAGTTCTTAAAATGCATGTGATAGTTCCATTTTGCTGGTTGACTCGCAGGAACTGCACAGTTTCCATATGTTGTGCATTTCATGCGGTTGTATCCATTTCAATTCTATAACATATGAGCCTGAATTTTATATTCTGTTTATCATATGACACTTAAATCATGCGTGGTTCCAGAGGTGGGGGGACAAAACTTTCTGGATCCGCGCTTGTAAGTTACTTTGAAATCACCTTTTTGGCATCTATCTATTAAGAGTTTGCATTAGATGCATGTGAGGAGCGGCATGGCTAAGTGTTAGAGTGCTTGGCTCAAGATTAAGGGTTGCCGGTTTGAGCCTCATGAGAGGCACTGCATTGTGTCCTTAAGCAAGACACCCTAATGTCCTTGAGCAAGACACTTTATCTTCTGCTTAGTACTGTTTCAACCCAGGAAGACCCATCCTGACACGACTGAAAAATTGTTGACTGGGACGTAAAGAATCAAAACAAACAAACAAAGCCTTAGATACATGCCAAAACAAAGGACATCATTTCATGATGTCACAAAAATATGTTTTGTGTATTAAATCATCACGTCCCAGTCAACAATTTTTCATAAATGTCCCATGCCAGATGATTCCTTGTCTTTCTAGGTTCAACTCATACTAAGCAGAGGGTAATGTGTCTTTCTCAAAGGCACAACCCAGTGCCTTCTGCTATTCTCAGACCCACGGCCCTTTGATCCAAAGTTAAGACTCTACCAACTGAGCCACTGCGTTCCTCACAAACATAATGTAATAGAGCTGTGGTTTGTCAATTTAATTACATGGTGTTATTACTTAACAGGGTTCACACAGAAATTCAAAAACACAATTCCATGATTTTTCCATGATTTTCCATGACCAACAATGTAATTTCCATGACTATTTAATGCATGGCCTCCAACCTCCCCTTTTAGAGGCATCTTCACCACGCTCAGCATAAATAAGAAATGCAGCAACAGTAATGTATTTAAATAAGCAAGCTTGTAGATCATGCATTCATTTTGAAATAATAAAAACTTGAAACCATCAGTAGCCAGAAAACTAGCTGTTAGACACACAAAACACATCAGTAGCCAGGAAACTAGCTGTCAGACACACACGTTTTGTGTGTCTGACAGCTAGTTTTCTGGCTACTGGTGGTTTCATCAAATCTTTTCACAAAATTCCATGATTTTTCCATGATTATTCAGTTTTTTTTAATTCAAATTCCATGATTTTTCCATGCATGGAACTTTTTTGGGTGTTTTTCCAGGTTTTCCATGATTTCCAGAGCTTGTGGGAACCCTGTTACACTCCCATACCCTACATCTTATGATATAGCCAGTTTAAACACAGGAGCTTGAAGTTCTATCCGTACATCGCTTCTAAACCCTAAAAACGAAAATCTCATAATGTCAGTACGTAGTAATGACATTATGAGATTTTCGTTTTTAGGGTTTAGAAGCGATATATACGTACTGACATTATGAGATTTTCGTTTTTAGGGTTTTGAAGCGATATATGGATAGAACTTCAAGCTCCTGTGGTTTAAATCATGTGGTAATATTGAAAAACTCACATTGCAACACCAAAGAACTCGTGCAAGGCGGTAGAAACAACACAATCTGCTTGCTGCAAAATCTCAAAATACTCTGACTTTGAAGACTGATATCCCCAGTACAGTATCTTGGAACCAAGTCTCGTCTTTGCTTCACCAAATATATCTGGAAAAAGATGCTTTAACCCTTTACATCCAGATGGATTTTTCCAGGCGTGTAAACGATACATAAATATGGAATAGTCTATTTTGTATTTTAAGGGATCACAGGCATAACTTTCTAAATTATGGTGTATTTCTATCATGAATGATTTGTTTTATCTTTTCAAACAGTTCAGACCCTGGAAATACTGCATCATGTAGCATTTCATCCGGGGTCTTCACTGTTTGTCAAAATACCTGGACAGGGGCGTAGCTAGCCTAAAATTAAAAAAAGTACACACTTGTGGAACAGGCTGAATGCATGCAAAAAAGGAACATGTACAAACAGCGTAGAGGATGGGACACCACAAAATGAAGCGTCTCTGTGATGATTGCCAAGGTAACACAATCTTGGTAATGGTAGATTATAAAAATTGTACATGATCAGGCGTTCAATCACTTTGTGTTAATTGGTAACAAATCATCAAAGGGTGCCTATGAGGAGGCCATACCAACATCATCCCAAATTCTGTCAAAATTGGATTTAGAGAGATTAATAATCCATCAGAATTGTGGTTGAATCTTCCCATATGTTTGGTCAAAATGTGTAGCACTTGCGTTTTTGTGCATAAAGTAGTTATGCCCATGCTGGATGCAGGTACATTGTGTATCCAGAATTGAGAAGGGTTAATGAAATACTGCTGCCCACAGACATTATAGGTACTTGTCATGAAATAATATAATTTATTTAGTTTCAAAAGTAGGTCAAAGGTCATGGTCACCATAATAAATTTTAGTATATTTGAAAGGCTCTTACCACAATACATGTGAAATATCAAGCTTTATTACCCAACTGTCTATATACAGAATAATTGTCTATTTTTGCTATGTCATGAGTCACTGAACTATTCCACCTGTCAATAAATTTGACTATTGACTGGCACTATACCATGGCCTGGTTACCCGCTTCCCTGTTAAAAACACACAGGCACGACAATGATGCGCGTATGGTTCGTTTATGAAAATAGATGTTATGCAACAATGGTGAAAATAAGGCATTGTTTGGCAACTTTAAACTCCAATAACTCCGTTGTTTATAGTCAGAAACATAAAGTGTGGGTACCCGTTTCTTAGTTAGAGCGAGCGGAACATTTTGAGACCAAAATTGAGCAGATTTGTGAAAGCTCTGTTTTGCAATGAAACCGTATCGTCTACAGCAACTCCATGCAAGAAACGCTGATAAGTACATGTATTTCATCAAATGGGTTGGGTAATAAACAGTTATTTCATTCCTGTTTGTAGTATAGTCAAACTATTACCCCTCGGTACCGTGGACGACCTGATGCACTATTGCACTCCGCCTTCCGCCTCGTGCAATAGTGCATCAGGTCGCCCACGGCACCTCTGGGTAATAATTTTGACTATATTACAAACAGGCATGAAATAACTGTTTACTAGACCATATATTTCAAGCAGTTATGGACCACATTGTTGCACCCTCGTATATACACTGAGGGATTAAAACAATACTGTAAATTCGGAAAATTTCGTGAGAATTTTATTTTCGCGAATAGCGTTAAAAGACGTATTTGCCACGCTAAAAATTCGCAAAATGGGGATGATTTACCTACATCAGTAAACGACAGAGTGATCGCTTGATATTGCGAGAGGTATTTTCATGAAAACTTCGCGCATATGCGAAGTTTCGCAAAAATAAAACCCTCACGAAAATTTCCAAATTTACAGTATACCCACAATATTTGATACTGTGGCATAGAAATAAGAATTTACCTGGTACATCAGTAAACTGCTCCCCAAGGACAGACAGACGGAAATCTAGACCTGCCTCTAACAGGTTGAACATAACACTGAAGAAATTGTTTGGCCCTTTGTCATGTTCCCTAGAATTAGAGAAAAAAAAAGAAAATCCTCATTTACATAGTCTTAACTCACTGCTCACATACAAAGTATGGAAACATTTTAAGGATTTTACCAAAATATATATCTCAAGTTCAAAAGAACGTCTGGTCTGATCTGGATCCTAACAGTTTCACACTCTGGGCAGTGTTCCTGAATCTTTAAATTTGTTTGTTTGTTTGATTTGATTCTTTACGTCCCATCAACAATCTGTCAGTTAAACAGGGTTTGTGTCTTCCTGGGTTGAACCAGTACTAAGCTAGGATAAATGTGTCTTGCTCAAGGACCACAATACAGTGATGCCATTGAGGTTCAAACCCGAGGCCCCTCGGTCTCGAGTCAAGCATTCTACCACTGAGCCACTGCACTCCCTAAAGCATTTTTTGAAAAAGTTACTTCTGAAAAAGTCAGCAGACGAAAACTGAAGTATAAAAAATTACACAGCATGCTAAGAGTCAAAAAAATTCTGGACAGGCTACTCATCAGTTTTAGCAGAAGGTTGTGTGTTTAAACTTGCACAAGTAGGGTAAAGTCAGGTTACTTCGGACATCAGGTAAATTCGGATATATATTAGCAAACAGTGGAAATCCAGATGAGACGGCTCCTTATGAGCCGTCTCATTAGGATTTTCACTGTTTGCTTAATTTATTTTTATATTCCAATAATAATAATATGTAAAGATTAAAACAGATGAAATTAGGAAGAAATCAGATTATAAATGAAAAAAGTCAATAAGCAATGCTTATTAGATAACCCCTGCACAGTAAGAGTCAGTGAAAAAACATGGCAAGTTATAATTCAAACCAGCAGACCTTAGTTTTGAAAAGATTTCGGTAGAACCTGTGCAAACAAAAATTATCAAGTCCTTCATGCATATGTTCAATGTGTCTACATTGTATCAAATTGCTCCATCAAAAGCTGTGGTAGGAGGTGATCAGCCCATAAAGGCACTATCCATGCATATACAAAAGCCATATAAGGAAATAATTGTCTAAGTTCTCACAGCTATCATTTTGTCAAAAATTACTTTTTTCAACCAAACTCCTCCATGCATATGTTCAATGTGTCTACATTGTATAGGCAAAGTATCAAATTGCTCCATCAAAAGCTGTGGTAGGAGTTGATCGGCCCATGGAGGCACCATCTATGCATATACAAACACCTTTTTAGGGAAAAATTGTCTAAGTTCTCACAGCTGTCATTTTGTCAAAAATTATTTTTTCAGAACCAAACTCCTTCATGCATATGTTCAATATGTCTGCACTGTAGCAGCAAAGTATCAAATCGCTCCATCAAAAGCTGTGGTAGGAGTTTATCGGCCCATGAATGCACCATCTATGCATATACAAAAGCCCTATTGGGGAAAATTGTCTAAGTTCTCACAGCTGTCTTTTTGTCAAAAATTATTTTTTCGGAACCAAACTCCTTCATGCATATGTTCAATGTGTCCACATTGTAGAGGCAAAGTATCAAATTGTTCCATCATAAGCTGTGGTAGGAGTTGATCGGCCCGTGTATGGCCTATAATAGCATAAGCATAAAACCCTATATTAAAAGGCCTTTTAGAACTACAAAGGGAACTAACTCTAATAGAATTGGCCCCTAGCCCTTACTTTTTGTCTTAAGTATTTGTCTTGCATATATGAACATGTTTGCAAGGTTTGATGAAAATCCAGCTATGTCTCCAAGATATTAAGGAAACAAAATGTTAAGGATGGACGGACGCACGTAGGGACAACGTGAAAACAGTATACCCACCACTAACAAAGTTTGTGGGGGTATAATGACTTAGTTGGAGTGTCCACGAATGCAAGCCATTTTGGCGGCTATCTTGTTTATCGTTGATCGGAAAAATTCTATATTCAAACCTGGCGAGAGTGTGATAAAAGTAACTCGTATATGAAATTTGGAAGCTATCGGGTGATGACAAAGTAAGAGTCCCACAGGCGGCGGCCATCTTGATTATCTTTCATCGGACATTGACTGACTATAGCGATAAACGAACTTGACTGAGAGTTCGATTGAAGTAATTCATATATGAAATTATGAAGAAATCAGAGGTAAATGACTTAGTTGGAGTGTCCACAAATGCAAACCGACAGGCAGCAGTCATTTTGGCAGCCATATTGTTTAGCATTCATCAAAAACATCCTATATGCAAAGCGGGGCGAGAGCGTGATAAAAGTCACTCATGTATGATCTTTTGAAGCAATCCAGTCATAAATGACAAAGTAAGCGTCCCGTAAGTGCAAACATTAAGGCGGTGGCCATTTTGGTGGCCATCTTTATTTTCGTTCATTGGACATGACCCATATTTGAACTTGGCAGAGAGAGTTTGATGAAAATAATTTATATATAAAAATTTGGTAGAAATCTGTTAATAACTTAGAGTGTTCACAAAATCAAACTGACAGCAGGCGGCCATTTTGTTGGCCATCTTGGTTACTGATCATCGGACAAAACCCATATTCAACCTTGAGCGAGAGTTTGATGGAAGCAATAAGTAGATTAAATTTTGAAGAAATCGGGTGATAAATGACTATGTTAGAGTGTCCACAAAAGGAGACGGATGGACGGACAAGCCACGGAAACAATAGAAATCCATCAATATTCGTTGGTGGGGTCCTAACAATCCTGCTAATAGCACATGTACCTACCAGCGGTGTGGCCACACAATATGTAATGGTTTCTTGTCATCAGGTCCATGCACATTCAATGCTGCCCCAACCCTTCCTTCTGGCTTAGAATCATCCTTTTCAAAATCACTTTCATTTGATGATATCACATTTCCTTTGCAAGTCTGTGGTTCTTGGAGATCTGACATCTGAGTTACACACTTTGTATGGTTTATATCAACTTTTGGTTCCACTTCGCCTTGAGTACATGTCAGTTTAACCTTCTTTGAACTTGTATTTTTCACTGCTACTTTGTTGCTAATGGCATTCTTCAATACATTTTCAGAAACTGTATCCTTGTAAGGTAGGGCTGGGTAAGACATTGGGAAATTCACAACACTGCACTTTGGTCGAATGAGTTCAGGAATACCCTTAGGTCGATTGTCAGGTATCAGTTTCAGGAAGGAGTTTATGGAGCCAAGAAATGATTCCATATTATATTTAGAGTTAAAGACAACTTTGTCGGCTACCAAGCTGAAAAAGTGAGAAAACAAATAATCTGGTTTAATGAGATATCGCTGATTGTCATGCGGGAGGAGTGTTTAATAAGCGTTTATCTTTAGAAATAATTATGTTTTGCGGAGGCAAATCGGATAATTCAGATATTTCTGACACGTCTGCCTATTTCGGGCACATAAATAGAGAATACTAGGTGAGTGTCTTTTGATATCAAGTTTACGAGACAAGGCTTTGAGAAAGCTTGTTGACATCGCCAGGCTTGCCGAGCGATTCAACATGCGTTCTCAAAGCCAAGCCTTGTAAACTTGATATCGAAAGACCCGAATCTGGTATTTTATTTATCATTTTACCCATTGTTCACTCTTCAAACTATCCATTATGACGTAATTTTCGTTTTTTTGTGTTGATTCAGCGTCATGATATAATCTGGCTGTTGGTTATATAGTATTATCGATACCAGATGTAATCTGGGTGTGTTAGATGGAACAATAACTGTAACAGTCCTTACCATGATATAATCCAGTTGTTGATTATATATAGAGTTATCAATCTTCCTACTAAAAATATGAGATTTATAAACCGAGGGAGGTGAAAAATCAGGAAAAGAAAGGAGTATGCAAGCACACATTTGTTTCTTTTATGATTTTCACCTTCCGCAGTTTATAAATCCCATATTTTTTATAGAAAGATTCAATGAACTGTATATTACATGCATTCGGCTTGAACTGATAGCACAAATTAAAGATAAAATACTACCTATGTGATGTGGCAAATCTAGCGGGATGATGACATGTCTAAAACCCGGAGTAGTAATTCATCAGCTGAAAAAATTGGAAGACCCCCATTTTGAAAATCTTCTTCTTGAGTCGAATTCATAGTTTCAAACTTATATAGCTTTCTTATACATAACATAAAGTGTGGGTTCTTATTTTCTTAATTAGATTATAGCTATATTATTGTTTTTCTTTAGAATTTTTCATTTTTTGTACTGCGAGCTCTTTCCGTTTCAGTGTTGGCTGGGCCCACCATAGCTCAACGTGAGGTTTTCTTTAGCTCCAACTATCTGCGAGTCATGAGCCCTATTCTTTGTACCATCATAGTGTGATAATTTGATATGATTGTACATTGTTTTAGTTAGGAAGCCTCCATGCGAGCTAAACAATTTTGTGTATTAACAACAACAGAACCTAGAGCAAAGATTTGGCGCTAGTAAAATGCATTTAAACCCACCACCCCAAGTGGCTTAGGCTGCTGAACCTTCTTATGTAGTGGTTCTGTTGTTATTGAACTATTGTTTAATGTACTTCCCATTGTATGTGGGAATTCTGTGTTTGTCTTTGTTTTGTTATGCATTACTTTGTGTTCATTCTAGTTTTGCAATCATCTTGAAGATGAAGAAAAAGCTGTTTGCTTTGCTAATATTGTCTTACAGATGTATTGTTACTATAAATGTTCTGTGGCTCTTCCTAACGGTGCCATGGTTTCGTCTGCAGTGTGTTAATGTGGTATTTTCTGATCATACTCACTAACCTTTGGAAGACAGAAACGTTATGCAACGTCACCACATATATATGATGTCATTTTGTGACGTAAAAAAATACAGACAATTGTTTTTATATTCCATTTTTGTCTTCAATATGACATGCATCTCATCTCATCAAAACCTAGCGTCACTTATTTTCAGGAAAAAGAGTTCCGGCTAAAGAGATTTATCTAGAGAAAGACCTAAATCTTTCCAGACAAAAATAAAAAAAAAATGATTTATTTGCTTGATACGGTGTGGTATTTTTCTGTGGAGTTGAAGTTAACCATGACTGTTACAGTTCTTACCATGGGCGGATCCAGAGGGGGGAGACAGGGGTCCGGACCCCAATGAAAAATCACAAAAATATAGGGTTTCTTTACTTTTTTAGCAATACTGGTCCGGATCCCCTGAAAAATCACAAAACTACCAGCCAGCATTAAAATGGCGTATCTCTGGCGGGCAGATGATGGCCCACTTTTAGTGGCATTTGGATCCTCTCTCCCTCACCATCTAAAAAACCGTTTACAGATTTAGGCCCCCTCTGGCATAAAATCTGGATCTTTCTGGATCCGCGCATGCTTACTGTGGTTTAAGCTGGTTATAATGGCTTAAGAAGTGATCATGATTAAAACAGTTGATACCATGATGCAAACTTGGTATATAACCTTAAACATTACCATATTTAACCATATCAATTATTTCCATGAAATAATCAGGTTGCGAATTAAAATTTCAACTAATACAAAACAGTTCTTACCTTGATCCAAGATCATATAATTTGTTTGTTTGTTTGTATGATTTGATTCTTTACGTCACATCAACATTCTTTCAGTTAAACAGGGACGGGTCTTCCTGGGTTAAACCAGTACTAAGCTAGGATATATGTGTCTTGCTAAAGGACCACAACGCAGTGACGCCGGTGAGGCTCGTACCCGCAGCCTCTTGGTCTTGAGTCAAGCACTCTACCACTGAGCCACTGCGCTACCATATATAATTTGACTGTGGCTTAAAACATTACCACAATAATAACAAGAGCTCTTACCATGATATAATCTGGTTGTAGCCATACTGAAAATCTCTGTCTTGTTGTTTCCTTACTGGGTAGATCAACTGATTCTCGTGGAAATAGAGGATCTTTTTGAGGCAACTTAGGTCTGGTCTAAGAGCCACCAACTCTGCCAGGTTAATAACTGAACTTGCAAACAGCACTCTAGAACACAGGTAAAGTTAATTATTACAGCCAAAACGAGTTAAGTTCACCAATTGCAGCAAATTTTTGTCCCACAATTTTTTTGGCTTAGATTTTCATTTTTATGTTATTTTTTTTCACTTATTGGTATAGGTCAATTAGATAATGATGTCTAAAAAAAGTGTGCATCCAAAAAAATCAATTCATTCAGCCTCACAAAAAGCACCACTGAATTTGAATGTGAATTACGTTACTGTGAAGAAGTATACTTGTACATACCAAATTTCTTACAAGACTGAAATATTGAAGAGGTTTTATAGCATGCACTTCTACTTGGATCTCTTGTTGACCAAATAAGCCTGTTATGTGGAATTTATTTAATGTTTTTGCTTCTCAGCATAGTCTCAGCAGGTTTGTTTTGAATTGACAGTGGAATTCAACTGTAATTCTATAATTACTATTTTTGTTTTAACTGTATTCATCAAATTTGAAGAGTTGACCAGAAAGAAATTATTGGTTTTGAAACAATAGATTATGAATATTAAAATTACGTTCTTCTTAGGTATTGGAAATAATAAATTGTATTCTTCTATAAAGAACATTTTGCGAATAGGTCGGTAACGTCATTCACACATCTTACACTCTGGTCTTATTTCCCGCGTAGAAACATATATTTTTCTGCAAAATATCAGGTTCTAGCGTGTTGCTTAACACTTTTTACATCATTCTTTGTACATTGGAAGTCAGCTGTTGCATCCAGTTTCATTAATCTTGTTGGAATAACACTTTAAAATATGAATATAATATAATGATTTAAAAATATTCCATATATTTGAAACTTCTTGTGGCCCACTACAAACTAAGACAATGAAGAACAAATAATCTAACTTCAATAAATGCCTTTTCATGTGCATATATTACAAAAAAGCAAAGTTTGCATCATTCACAAAGATACACCCTTCTCAGAAAAATGACAAAATATTCATGGTAACGAAATTCACATAGCCAATTTGCTCAATTCAATTGAAGATAAGAAGTTATAAATTCAAGTTAACTGTTTTATCTCTCATATAAACCATAGAAGTTATCAGCAAAGTAAGTCATGAGAACATTTGAGGTCACTGTGATCAACTGGAATGGACCAGGATGCAAAAGTGAGAGTGCCAATTTCAAAGTATACACATAAACTCACCAATAAACCTCCCGTGGTAGCAGCAACTAGATAAAATGGTTTGAAAAAGAGAAAATAACAATTGAACAATAAGTCTTAAACTTATAATCACCGCCGATTTGTTGCCTTTGGACCTTTGATTGGACTAATCTGGGTTTTTGTAGAATGTGAATTACGTTACCTACTTGTGAATTACATTACCTTTGATTAATTTAGCTCATTTCAAAAACCATACGCACAATCCCTTAGAGATTTACACTATTCGATTTTGTTTTTCAAACAGATTTCTATGGATATGTTGTGCTGATATAAGGAGTATCTTTGTAAGTTACATGAACAGGGGAGTTGATGTACCCAGAGCATATAGGTAAATCCTTGTTAAAGTACATTGATAACTGTAATATGGTTTAAATTGAGCTTTATTATCTGGGACAGATCTGCTTTGATTAAAAAACAAACATTTTGTTTCAGCTAGTGTATGCATTTAAAGAAGTATTTGGATTTTAGTAAAATTGCAGTAACGTAATTCACAGTAACGTAATTCACAAATTTATGTTTCCTCGTATTTTTTTCTATGCAAACAACTTCTTGTAAAGTTCTTGTATGGTTCGGTATATAGTAGGGTTATAGTTCTTACACTGGCTTCAATTGCAATATTTTTACCTCTTCTTACAAAACTAATACACAAAGGGTAACGTAATTCACAAAACTGCAGATTTTTTAGACAACCTCAGATATCTTTTAATCTGCGAAAAATAAACAAATGTTTCCCCAAATTCGTTTCTTTTGTCCATGCACATATTAATCCTCTTGGCATAGAGATGTTTGATGTGAGCTTAACATGAATGGTTTGTAATTTGTGAGATGGTTAAATAGGTAACGTAATTCACATTAGGTTGTGGGACATTAATTATCAGTATGACAAAAAAAAATGTTTTTCACTTTTTAATCAAATGAGGGACATTAAATGAAAGGCATATGTGTGCGTCAATAAAATAAAGTTGAAAATTGCTTATAAAAACAACCATTTGAGTATAATACATTCTTAAAATTACATACTATGGCGATGGGACAGCATTTTTTGGCAATTTTGGGGGCACTTGCTGTTGATAAACGTCGTAAGGAATGACTATTGTCCATTTCCATTGCCTTTTTTTACTGGATCGTTAAGACATAAACCTAAACAAAACTTGTAAACCTTAAAGCATTAGAAAATACACTGTTTACATGCTAAAATCGGGATGGGACACAAAAAAGACCGAATTGGTGAACTTAACTCGTTTTGGCTGATTATCGTGATGTGGTGGTATTGAAAAAGCTAAAACAATATATGAGCCGTGGCACGAGATTTCCAACAATGAGGTGTTTGCGATCAGCAAAGGCTCAGACCAGCCTGCGCATACGCGCAGTCTGATCAGACCCTTTGCTAGTCGCTTACATATTCTATGAGTGTTAAGCTACTGGCTGAACATCATTTGGAGCTTTTAAGCTTAAAAGGAGGCTGCACAGGCTCGTCTGAGTCTACACTTGTCAAAATAACAAATTGTTCGAAATCTCATGCCGCTGCTCAATCTCAATATTGATAATGCTACAGCACATACAGCACTTTCTATAGTCAGAGAAAGTAACCGTCTTGCCACACATATCTAGCCCCCTGCGACATTTTCTTTTTCCAAAACTGAAAAAATTCTCATCTGGTCGACGAAGCACTGGCGCTGTCGTTAGCCAGTTGTGACGCATTCAGGAAGTGGATTCGCAGACTGAGTTTATGTGTTTCCAGCCGCGGAGAATACTTTAAAGGGATGCAAATTTAATATTGACTATTTCAGTCGGTTCGTTTTAAGATAATACGCAATACAGATATATACCGAACAACCCTCGTACTCAAGCAGAGGATTCTCATGAAATATCATACAGTATTTGTTATTTTCGAAAAAAGCGGAAAAAGTTGAAGTTGTCCTCTGCTGCAAATTATAGGTCACCTTGGCGCTTTATGATTTAAGTTCGGAAGGACGATGATTGGGCGCCTTGGCGTTGCGACAAGAGGCGCGTTTACACTTTTTGTGTGAAAATCAGAATTTTTCTAATAGTCTACAAAGATATAGGTCAAGCCTATCATGTTATTACACATATCATATGGCATGGACTATCAGATTTGATATTTTAACCCTATCCTTGCTAGCACGGATGCTAGCGGAGACTTTTGTCATCTGCTGACAACCTTTGCAAACAGTTTGGACCCAGATCAGGACCGACGTTTGTCGGTCCTGATCTGGATCCAAACTATTAGACACGCTGAACATGCTGAATGTGTTCCTGGAAGAATTATTTGAAACAGTTATTTTTGGAAAATAAGTCAGCAGACAACAATAAAAGCATGAACAATTACCAAGCATGCAAAGCGTTAATAATTATTTTTCTCACCTTACAAAAGAGGGTTATAATATTGGTGATTGAACAGCTAATCTTGTCTAAGATATTGTATTAAAGGAATGCCTTGATGTCATTAACGATCTAGCTGTTTGATAATCTGTAAGATATGTCTGATATGGTAGATGGTAAAAAAATGAGAAAAAACAAACAAACAGACGATGCCTGTGCAGCGTCTTGTTAAGCTTAGAAACTCCAAATGATGTTCAGTCAGTAGCTTTACTCTCATAGAATATTAAGCGGCTAGAATAAGCTCTGATCAGACTGCGCGTATACACAGGCTGGTCTTAGCCTTTGCTGGATTGTTGGAAATCTCATGTTGCGACTCAGTTTATTTGTAGTGAACATGGAGTGAACTTGGTGTTACCTTTGGTCTAAGCTCGACTATATGTGTGAAGCTGTTGAAGGCAAACTGATATCATTGGATTTCTAATATGAAGGCAACCTGTTATCATTGGAAATCTAATATGGAGAAAACTCATATCAAGAATTGGTCAATATTTATGAGCTACGGCAAGAAAACCTGTCTTCAGGGTTTGTGAACAACAATGGCGTAGAAAGTCTGCAACCCGTCCCTTAGACATTTGCTCTATGTACAGTTTTGCATCTAATCTTGCTACAAGGGAAATTGCAATATTATAGGGCTTGGGTAGTCTATGTAGCTGAGCAGGCTGGTTTTAGTATGACCTGAGTGGAAACCCTGAAGACAGGCTTTCTCGCGTGGGGGCCCATATCTTCTTTAAATTGTGCATTCTTGCATAAAACCGATGTGCAAAGCTGTTTGATGAACGAAAATCCATGTTCAAATCATGAGGATCAGTGCGTGCTGTTTGAACATGTGTTTTAACTTGATAACACTTAAAATGAGCCCTGATTTGTTTGTTTGATGTTATACAGAATAGTTTCGGACCCATTTTGATCGGAGAAAATAGTTTAAAAATATTTAAACTGTGTTTTCTGGGATATTATGGTAAGAATGAGGTAAAATATGTAGAAATAATGATCACATATGTTTGTTTCATTGCATAAACACTTGCCAGGTCCCTCCCAACAGCCTTGTGTTCAAACAGTTTCTTTGAGACCCGCCAACTGTTAATGTATGAAAATAAAACATTTTTGATCTCTATAATGGAAAATCCACAAGCATTAAAATCAAGATTTCAGAATTAAACGACATCATGTTTTTAAATACCATGCTTAAAATTGATTGATGGAGTTCTATCAAGTTTGCTGTAATAACATGTTCAAAAAATATTTTGTATACTTGCATTGCTGTTACTCATGCGAGCAATGTGCAAGTTTTGAAACCAGTGCAATTTTGAACAGGTTTAAAATGCAGGGAGGTAGTTTCAAATCTGGTACATTTTTCGTGAGTGAGACAGCATATAATTTTAACCCTTAAACTAAAGCGCCAATCACCACTGCAGCAAACGACTTTTGAGACATCTTTCTTAATTTTCGAAAAGTTAAAGTATGATTTTTCATGAGAATTGTCTGCAAGCAGACAATTCTCATCAAATATTATGCATTATTTGTTATTTTTGAAAAAAATGCCAAAAATTGAAATTGTGCTCTGCTGCAAATTATAGGTGGTGCTTTAAGGGTTAACTTGTAGATACTAGAGCTTTTTATTGTAAATACCCTTGAAAGTTTACTGTTTGGTCTGATCCTCAACATGCTCAGTTACATTCCAGTATTGGATTTCTGACCTGTACAAAGAAGATGAAGATGAAAAAGTGATAACATGGCTTTTTTAAAACTTGTCCGCTCATTCTCAAAATGTTCTTCAATTACGTCCCTTTTCAAAATGAGAACTTCTCTTAAAGGCAGCGAATTCTTTCCTTTTAGAGCAGTTCCTTATGGTATGATATATCACTTTTACCACATTTGGTGACCTCCCTTGAAATTGAATACTATTTTATTACGCATGTGCGTAACTGCGTAATGGGAGCTACGCCAATGCGGTTCCGGGTCATTTCTGCCCATATCAAAATCGGCCCATGACAATTTCAGCCTATAGCAATTTCGGCCCGTAAATTTTGTCAATCCAGATATATATCAACTTCGTAAAATATTGAGTATTATATAGTTGATTGAGATATATTGAGAAAGAAATCTGAAAATAGATTGACTTTACAGACTATGAAAGGCTATAACAGAGTCAGAACACACATGTATAGACTGGAATCAGATCAGTAAACAGAAAAAAAAAATAGTAAAATATGTGCGCATACATATACAGGCATAAACACCTCTGTAAAAAGTTTCAATGACTGTCTTATTTGCTGTATCCTGAGCAACGGCGACGTAATAATGTATCATATATTATCTATTTAGTAGTTACATGTACAGAACTTTCAGTTAGATGTCTTAGGATAGCATTATTTTATATTTTCCATTTGCAAATACAACTAGAACGGTGATGTTAAACTGAATAATTTCAATTAGAAATAAATGCTTCCGTTTTGTATGCGAGCAGCAAAGACTCTGGAGAGGCTGTGCGCAAATGTGCAAGCTTGTCTGAGCCTTGGCTGTCTGTTGCCTTTGAGATGAACTTTTCTCTTACCTTCAAACTCCTAATTAATTAAAACGGACCATTCTTATTAATTATTCTGTTTGTGTGGATAATTAAAGGTAAGCCAATCTAATTATGCCAAATATAGACAAACATACTAATTCTCGGGACCGCACTTCCGGTTAGCAACAGTTGCCAAGGCTCGCCGAATATGACAACGACGCCATTTTGTTTTTTTATCGATATTTTCCGAGGTTCCAGATTTTTGCGTTTCCGGCAAGATAATCTTCAATAATGGCCAAATCGTAGTTTGCAGTATGTTGCAACAAGCATAACACGATGAAAGACAAGAAAAAACAGAGTTTTAGCTTCCCAAATAATAATGACAAACACTTAGAAATATTGGTCTTTGCAGTCACGTTAGTAACTTACGGGAATCCGCTGGCACTATTATGTCAACAGTTAAGCAACAAGACTGTTAGACAACAAAAGAACTTTTCAGTACTGATATGTTAATCACGCATAGACAATAAAGCATAGACAATTAATCTGAATAATAATAATAACTCAAAACACTCAGTCAATGAGGGTGTCGCAGATGGATGGATGTATGGATAGATAGATAGATAGATAGATAGATAGATAGATAGATAGATAGATAGATAGATAGATAGATAGATAGATAGATAGATAGATAGATAGATAGATAGATAGACAGACAGACAGAAGAGAATATTGGTTACTGAAAGGACCTGACCTGAACTTTCAGTGCAAAGTTAGTACATTATGGGTATGCACTTTTGATGTCAGAATGTCAGGCCTGATCTGGGTCCAAATATTTTGAAAAGGTTATCAGCAGATGACAATGTCAAGTAAAGGTTGAACGCAAAGACAGAATATATCTGTTCAACTTGTTATAACCTTTAAAGTGTCAAACAGTCTGGACCCCGATAAGGCCTGGACAGAATGTCTGTCCTGATCTTGGTCCAAACTGTTTGCAAAGAGTTATCAGCAAATGACAAAGTCATGTAAAAGTTTAACGCAAAGTTTAAATGTATCGGTTCAACTTCAGCTTGTCATAACTTATAAAGTGTCAAACAGTCTGGACCCTGATAAGGCCCTGACAGAATATTGGCCTGATCTGGGTCCAAATCGTTTGCAAAGGTTTATCAGCAGATGACAATGCCATGTAAAAGTTTAACGCAAAGTTTAAATATATCGGTTCAAGTTCAGCTTGTCATAACTTATAAAGTGTCAAACAGTCTGGACCCTGATAAGGCCCTGACAGAATATCAGCCTGATCTGGGTCCAAATTGTTTGCAAAGGGTTATCAGCAGATGACAATGTTATGTAAATGTTTAACGCATTGTTAAAATATATCGGTTCAACTTCAGCTTGTCATAACCTTTAAAATGTCAAACAGTCTGGACCCTGATAAGGCCTTGACAGAATGTCGAGCCTGATCTGGGTCTAAATTGTTTGCAAAGGGTTATCAGCAGATGACAAAGCCAGGTAAAGGTTTAACACAAAGTCAAAGTATATCTGTTTAACTTGTCATAACCTTTAAAGTGTCAAACAGTCTGGACCCCGATAAGGCCTGGACAGAATATCGTTCCTGATCTGGGTCCAAACTGTTTGCAAGAGTTATAAGCAGATGACAAAGTCATGTAAACGTTTAACGGATTGTTAAAATATATCGGTTCAACTTCAGCCTGTCATAACCTTTAAAGTGTCAAACAGTCTGGACCCCGATAAGGCCTTGACAGAATAATGGCCTCATCTGAGTCCAAATTGTTTGCAAAGGGTTATCAGCAGATGACAATGTCATGTAAATGTTTAATGCATTGTTAAAATATATCGGTTCGACCTCAGCTTGTCATAACCTTAAAGTGTCAAACAGTCTGGACCCTGATAAGGCCCTGACAGAATATCAGCCTGATCTGGGTCCATATTGTTTGCAAACATAACCTCTAAAGTGTCATAACCTCTAAAGTGTCAAACAGTTTGGACCCCTATCAGGTCCGGACAGAATGTCGAGCCTGATCTGGGTCCAATTTGTTTGAAAGGGTTATCAGCAGATGACAATGTCATGTAAAGGTTTAATGCAAAGTTAAAATATATCGATTAAATTTCTACTTGTCATAACCTCTAAAATGTCAAACAGTTTGGACCCTTATCAGGTCCGGACAGAATGTCGAGACTGATCTGGGTCTAATTTGTTTGAAAGGGTTATCAGCAGATGACGATGTCATGCAATGGTTTAATGCAAAGTTAAAATACATCGGTTCAACTTCAACTTGTCATAGCCTCTAAAGTGTCAAACAGTTTTGACCCCTATCAGGTCCGGACAGAATGTCAGGCCTGATCTGGGTCCAAATTGTTTGAAAGGGTTATCAGCATGCAAAGGTTTAGCGCAAAAATAAAATACATCGATTCAACTTCACATTGTCATCTGCTGATAATCTTTGCAAACAGTTTGGACCCCAATTTGGCCTGAACAGAATGTTGGGCCTGATCTGGGTCCAAACCATTTGCAAAGGTTATCAGCAGATGACATGTCAGGTAAAGTTTTAATGCAAAAGGTAAAATACAATGGACTTGACCCAAATTGTCAGAACCTGGAAAAACATTTTTTTTTTGATTCTTTACGTCCCATCAACAATCTTTCAGTTATATAGGGACGGGCCTTCATGGGTTGAACCAGTACCAAGCTAAGATAAATGTATCTTGCGCAAGGACCACAACACAGTGACACCAGTGAGGCTCGAACCCGTGGCCCTTCGATCTTGAGTCAAGCACTCTACCACTGAGCCACTGTGCTCCCATTAAAAATTTCAAAAACAATTTGGATCCTGGTCAGGCCACTATGGTTGTTTTCCCAGGCACCATGTATACATTTAGGAATACCCAGGGGAGGGGGGGTCAAAATTGATAACTTTTTCTCATAGCTAACTTTTTTCACAGGAAAATATTGCATGCACTGATCCAGAGGGGGGGGGAGGGATCCGGACCCCCCTGGAAAAACACAAGTTATATATGGGATTCAATAGGGAATAAGCAATTGGACCCCCCCCCCCCCCCCCTAGAAAAAGTTGGACCCTCCCCCCTGGAAAAAATGTTGGAGCCCCTCTGGAACCTCGGAAAATGACAATTTTCTTTGAAATAAACCATAGGCATTCTGTAAAATAAGTGGAGTACTACTAAAAAAGAACTAAAAAAATAGTGTCAGGGATTTTTATGACAGATGGACCTGAACCCCATCCCCTGACGAAAATTCCTGGATCTGCGCATGTCTTGATACAAATCTTGAGCTATTGTTGTTTCATCTATGCTGGAATGTCATATAATAATTATTAATTGGGACTTTTTCTTGAAAAGCTTAGCGCTTATGACAAGCTGCATATTGTACCAATTAAAGGTGTTGAGTGTCAAACTTGGAGGTGTGATGTGTCAGAATTTAGATTCAAAAAAGTCATTTATCTATCTGGAATTTGATAATATCTCAAGGTATATGGAATTTAAAGACCGTTTTAATTTGTTAAAGCTCCTAAGATATTAGTGACACTCATTTCTTTCACGTCTAAATGATCGCAAACCGATGGCCGTTCACCCCACCCACACCCGATTTTTTCAATAATTTGTGAAAATCGGTGCTATTATAATCAAAATAATCGTGGCGGGACGAAAGACAATGTTTTCCCTTCGAAATAAGCGCAGACTGATGAAGAAATCGGTGAATTTGAATAAATACGGCCCATTTTTCATCATTTTCCCGTTACCCGTAATGTCAAAATTCACCGTTCACATCACCGCGGTACATTTGTTTACCTGTGTCGCTAAGGCTGTGACGTCACGGCAGTCCCGAGAATTATACCTTGTTATACCTGTGGGCCGAAATTGTATAGGCCGATTTGGTTATGGGCGGAAATTGACATGGGCCGAAATTGTTATGGGCCGAAATGTCCAGTGACCGCCAATGCTTGGCCTACTTCAATGCCATTACAGCAATCGTATTGGCCTTCACACTATCGCCGACACTACATCATGTATGTTATAAGTAGACTTCTAAATGTGCATATAAGGTTATTTTGCATTAGTCAAACCCTTAAAAATGTCTTACCTGTAAGATTCTTTTTGAGGCACGACTTGACTAAAATATAAAGCAGATACCCTTGCTCTCCAGTGCCACTTTTTACCCGGAAGTGTGTACAGGTCTGATTGAAATTCGGACATTAACAGTTCTATCAATTGTTTATGTGATCCACCGCAAAACGGTTCCAGAAGCAAAATACGACTGCCTTCCATGAATGCACCAATAAGTTTTAACTGTCCATCAAATCAGTTAATGAAGCGCATGAACTCTAGCTTTTTTGTTATATCTGTAACAGCGTTTATACTTTCTTCACCTAGCGATATCCGTAACTGCAAATACTATCCGAGTATAACCAACGCAAGAGTTTTGTTGACAGGGGGAAATTGACATTTTATGTCGGGAGAACAAGGGATCGATAGTTAACTTGTTAGTGGAACAATGGCAATATTGGGGAAAAGCGGACAAAGGAAAAATATATTTTTATTTTTGGGAGCAAGCCTAGTTATTTCAGGGAAAAGGGGAACAATTAAGTACCCCCTTCCTGTAAGGGCCTCTCATGTGGATAATATGGAATCCATGTTATTTTTTAAGCAAGATTTCAAGTGCACTTTCACAAAAAACAGAGGTGACAATTTTGACAAAAGTAGTGAAAAAGAAGGGATTATCGATGTAAAAATTAGGGCTTTTCAAATACATAATTCATAAAAATGAGTTGTTAGGCATAATTGAGACCGTTTTATATAAACAAGCAGGATAAAAGATTTGACATTAACATCATCCACCCATAATAACTTTTGTAGTTGAACAACTTTAACAACTGAGAAATTCAATGGTATGCATACTTACAAAAGGTAATTAATGTAAAGTTCGAGCGAGTGAGGAAATTTTGATCATTTTATTGCGTAGATAATATTTGTAGGGGCCTGATGCTTTGGCTGTTTGTCGGGCCCACCGAGGTTTTCCTGTTGGATTTCTTTTGCTCCGGTATTCAGTTTGATTTACTGTTGAGTCCTTATCCTTGCTTTATCTCCCTGTTATATCTTGATTTATATGTTTTAGGAGATGATGCATTGATAAGTTAGGGGTCTTTCATGCAAACCAAATATCTATGTGTCTTGATCCACATCTGAATTAAGGGTGAGGTTGGCGCCGTTAAACCGGTTTAAGCCCTCCAGTAAAATATTTTACTGACCGTTCCAAGGCGGTATAGTTGGCAATCCGAATCGAAAAAAGATGCATAATTTTGATTTTGTTGGCATTTTTGAGTACATTTGTTAGACCACTTTTAACATGATATTTAGCATGTGTACAAAGCCATAGGGGTGGATGCCAAGTCTGAATTTGCATATGAAGGCCAGAAATTAGGTCAAAGGTCATTGAGTGCAAAAAAGAGAAAATATGTACTACTGTAAAACAACTTTATCTTTTTATATGTAAAAATTATTTATTTGAAGCCAAATTTTGTATGCTTATAGTAAAGAGTCTGAAAAACATTGAGAAAATGTTTTTTATTACTAAATGTTCATATGTCGACTTTAAAATGGGGTCAAAGGTCATCAAGTGCAATAATCGGAGCATTTTTACAAACTGTTTCTTTTTTTTCTCTGGTCCATCAACAAGATGCTTTTTAAACTCTAAAAAGGGTAGAAGTCTTTCAAAAGGCTTAAATTAACATGTTTATCATTAAAGGAACCCCTTTGGAAGCATCCTTTTATGGATTTTACAAAGACAAACACTGTAAGTTTTGTGCAATTCTGACGGAAATTCTCCCTCAATTGGGCTAAACTCAGATATATGGGATACTTTGAGAATTTGCTGCACCTCTCAGAAAGTAAAACTATTTTTAGCTTGGGACATGTCTTGGGGCCTTAGAAACCCATAATTTGATAACTTTTTCTGTGGTCATTTTTCTATAAATCACCTGTAATCAACGTTACCCTACTGGCATTGAAAATAACAGTACACACAGTACAAGGCTAATGCTGATTTATTTTAATACTATTAGAGAAACAGTTTAAGCATTAAATGTTAAAACTAGACACAAAAATCAATTGCATACATCTGTGATATGTATTTCTGCTCGTCAGCGATACGTATGTTACATTTTATACTTAATTGCAGATAATGACAGTACAAATATTAGAATAAACCATGATACCTGACCTGAAATATATATGATGTTGATCTATACTCTTTTTGAAAATGTTCATTTTCATATATTTGAAGTTGTTTATAACTTTTAACTTGCAATGAAGTAAAATCAAGTAAATATTTAAATATGCTAATTAGTATGCAATTTGTACTTGCTGCAGCATGTAACGCATGGCTGCTTACAGATTCAGTTTTCTATTATCTACGTTGCATTGGAATTGGCAAAATATCGATAAACAATAATTATTCTTAAATTGCTGCACATATATTAATAGGGTAACGTAGGTAACAAAAGGTGCCTTACATAAATGGATAAAGGTAGTAAATTGTTGTTAGGCTGATATAAAATTTGGGTCTATTTAAGCCCCCCGGTGGCTTAGGCTGCTGTCCGTTCTAAGGCGGTGGTTCTGTTGTTGTTGACTTTTTGTTTATTGTTACTCCCATTGTGGGAGTCTGTAATTGTTCTATGTTTTGTTGTACATTACTTTATGTCCATTCTAGTAGTGCAATCATCTTGATGGGGAAGAGAGAGCTGATTGCTTTGCTTAATTTGTCTTCCTGGTGTCTTGTGATGGTTGAGCGGCTCTTCCTCGCGGTGCCACGGGGTTGTCTGCAGTTTGTGATTGTGGTATTTCCTGATCATACTCACTATTTTTTCTGCTCTCCACAATTTGCTTACATATACTACACATAAGACTTAATTTAAAAGAGTGCTATGGGTTGGTCTGTAAAATGTGATTGTGGCATTTCCTGGTCTTACTCAATTACTTTTTCTAATTTGCTTGGTTCTTTTACATTCATATTGCAGTTTTCAGATTTCTACCAATGGTACATAACGATAAACATGCAATCTACATCATGATTTAAATATTGACTTAATATCAATAATTTACTTAAAATAGCATAGCAATGTTTCATACATCTAGTGGCAAGGCAGGAATTAAGGTGGGGGTAGTGCTGAGTGTCTTCTATGGCAGGTATAGGTTTTTAAGATTGCAAATATAACATCGTAGTACAGAACCAGCATGGTTTATGTCCAAATATAGGATGTTACATAGATCTAGTATTAAAGATTTTCCTTGTATGCTGAATTCTTTTAATTTTCACTTTTCACTGTTGACAATTACATTATAAAATTAATTTGTCATCTGTCCCTATTAAAATCTTTTTTTGTTTTCTTGAACTAGATTTCATATCATATTGAAATGATGATTGTCTTATTATATTCTGCAGCAATTCTGACAGAAACTATTCTGCTTGTTAATTATCTTAGACTAAGGTTGGTTGAGGTAAGGTTACCTGAGCCATGTAGCAGTCTTGTAATAGATCTGAACATATTTCATGGTAACATAAACAACAAATCATTCGAACGTTAGTGATACTTTATTTTAAAGATCAGTTAACTGTTTTATTATTAAGCATAAAACAAAAACATGACTCCCAAAATTCACTAGTATGATTTGCATCTCTGCAACCCGCAGATTAAACTGAATGTTGAAAAAGTAGTGTCACACGCAGCTGATTTCTTTGCTTTTCTTATTCACAAGATAGTTTGTTTTTAGTTTTAGTTATGCACTATTTGATTTTGCTGAGCTATTTGTAACCCTAGTACATGTTTTAAATATGTCCTATGAAAAGTGAGTTATGGTCTGTTTGTTGGCTTTTAAAGGTTTACTAAATTAGGCTTATTGTGATAGTCTTAAATATCTTGCAGAAAGCATTTTTAGCATAAACTTGCTCACTCTTGTACCTATATCCTTGTAGATATTTGTGAAGACTAACACTGTTTGAGGACTGTCTTGTATATAGTGAAAGGAGCGTAGTTCAGTTTTATTTCAAGAGTAATGCCATATTAAAACTACACATTTAGAGTATGTTACCAGCTACAAGTGCTATTCATTCTGATATATTGCACTTGTATCTACGAGCAGTAGATGTATACATTAATGTAAGTCATCTACCCAATATGTAATCAATCCCTGTCTTAGCAAATTGTCATGGTTAACAGATAGATTCTACACTAGAAGAGGCAAGTTAACTACCTTAGGATCTTATATACATTAAGCAAATCGGAGATATTAAACCAATGGAATATGCTAGTAAATGTACATATTAGATAACCATTTCAGGACACATTTACTCTAAATACTAAGAAATGACCCCAAACTGATGGAAAACTATGAACATAATTAAATTATCAGGTGCTTCAATATGGTAAATGGTTGTGTTCCCAAGAAGTCACCAGACATCTGTTTTGGGGAAATTTAATTTGGAATAAAACTTGCATTGGCATTTTACAGTTAAAAAGAATAACATAAAGAAACAGATGCCAATAGCCACATAGCATTTGATCTCTATCATCATTTCAAAAAATAATAAGCAAAATATGTTTAATAATGATACTTAGCATTGAATTTATCGACACTGAAGCAATTACAATGTGTAAAAAGTTGCACCATGAAAGACATAGATATATTTTTATGGTATCTTAAAATTAGAGGTTACCTCTAATATCATATCTATACTGCTTCTATATATGGATGAATACGTTTACTCAAGCAGCCTGATTTCAAAGATATGCTGCTTTTGAATCCACATTATTTCATTGATATGTGCAAATGAAAGGACACCCCTACAATTAAATGTTTAAAGTTATATGCAGGATTACCCTTAATGTCATGGCTATTTCCATGATATACCCAACAAAAAGTTAACAATGTTTTCACTGGATGGTCATTATTAGAAATGCACCTGTATATTAGCTTTATGTTATGTATGTTACCATCTGCTAACAGGCCAATGTGAAGACCAATGTGAGGATATATTCCTTCCAGTATATGGTATTTACCATTTTCTATCATAGTGTCAACACGCCTGATGTTATATGAAAGGAGGCTTGGTCGTTGTGTTTTCATGAAGCTATGCTTAGTATATGCAATTAGCAGCCGGGTAGTGGCCTTGTAAAAAGTGTTTTACAATAACTCATAGATGGGAACAAACATAACAAATGTGTGAATATATATATTAGTCCTATAAGCATGAGATCATAGCCAAGTCCTTCATGAAAGCTGTAGCTAGGAACATATACCTTTGAGAAATGACTCAATTTCAGATGGTAAAATGTAACGTAAGTAACAACTTAAACACATCTTATGTATAAAAGGATAGATAATTGCATAAAATGACGTATTCACACAAAGCATTTAGCAAAAAAAAATATTTTTTTATTAAATATTTAATAAGATGAAAAGGTTATTCTTAGTTGTATAACATTTTAATTGATTTTATACAGTAACATACTTTACATGCCTATTATGAATATATGACCGCGAGAAACTTGGTAAATCATTGCTTTCCAAACATGATAGACACACACCTAGCAGGATAGCAATAAATAAATTCTTCCATTAGGATAGAAGGGAACTTAAAATTTGAATTTTGTCTCTATATAAATAAAATATTGCTACAATTTTCACCAATTTTGCACTTAAATGACCTTTGATCCAAACACACATCATGCCTTGATGATTTTTTCTTGTTTATATAGCATGGCTGTATTATCCAAAAGAGATTTTGCATTACTTTGAATCATAATTTTGGATAGTTAATTGATAAAAACTCTAAAATCTGACGTATATACAAGAATTTGCACTCAGTTGACCTTTGACCTAATTCTGGGACTTTGGGGCATTTCCAGACTTGGCATCCACCCCTATCCTTCTTAAAATACATCAAGATACACTTTGAGCATGGATGCCAAAATGTACTCAAAAATGCCAACAGAATTTTTTTTTCAGGCTCTGGATGGCCAACTAGTACTTCTTTTGTGGATCTTTTATGTTTTTGTTCTGTCTTGTGTTTGTTATGTTTTGTGCGCGTCTGCTTATATGTGCTTCGTGGTCACCTGCTGGGAAAGGGCTGACCTCTTGGCTCTCGTTTGTGGTGTCTTCTGTGAGTTTGTCACTTTCCCATTGGTATCCTTGGTCAGGTGTGGTACTTGATTGTATCGATTCCTGATCTTTGCAACCTTACTTACTTTGTAAGTAAAAAATATCCATAAGAGGAGATGGCAACTCCCCGACCTATATTTATGATAAGCAGTACAAAAAGCGTCCCAGTAAAGGACAAGTTAATAACGATTTTTTTAGTGTGATAATCTGATAATCCGTCCGTACGGTTAATTATATATTGATGAAGTCTGCTTCAGATACTATATAGGTCACTGTTCTAATTTGCTGTTAGTCGAGATACGAAACCTGTGCAAATGCCGTTGAGTTGTTGTAAGTATTATTAGATGCATTTGACAACAATACTAGGTTGAAAAATTAGTTCACAAGTACGCTTAACTTGCAAGACAATACAGGTATCAGCTTCTACATTGTGTCAATTTAGGTCTAAGACATCTTGACGTGACATTTGTCCATCAAATAATTTGTATCTGAAGCAGACTTCATCAATCCAAAATACAGCTCACTTGGCGTTAGCATGTCATTTCGGCTCCACTCTCCTGCCAGTAATCCAAACTGAGATGTCTTAAATGATTCTGACTTTAAACCTTGAGTAAAATATTTTGGTATATATGCCCTGTTCAGGTCCATATACATTTACCTCTCCCTATACCAAACCATGATTTTCGCTGGTAATATCATTAATTGATAGATATTTAAAAGTGTCACATGCAAAATCTATATAGAGGTTAAGCTAAATAGTATACATGTAGTTTAACTCAATCTAATCTCGGACTGTGTTTCCATTTATTTGCAATAATAAAACTGTGTTCATGATTGCCAAATCGATTATATCCGCTATATGGGCATATGTGACCTTCTATTGCCCCCCACATATTGACTGTTACCAAAGAAATCTAAAAAAAGAAATTTGTGCAAAACGGTTTCTTGTCGTTTCCAGTACACCAGCTGAACTTTAAGCTAGCCATATTTGGAGAAATAAGCTGGGCGTTAATTGTGTTTCGAGAATCGGGTAAAGAAGGCCCTCTTATTTCGTATTGGTCTCATTATACTTCCCAAGAGCTGTTTTCATATTCAGCTGTTGAATGTATACTACGTCAGTATAGAGCAATGTGACACTCTTCTCAGATATTTGACCACTCTTGTACTGCTATGGAATAAAAAGGAAAACGCAAATCGTCTTCCTTCACTACCTAAGATTACGACCTCTTGCAAAAAAGAACACAATATTTTAATGTCAATATGCAGCAGCCGTTTCTTAAGTTTTTAGTATTTTCTATCTTTCTGACCTTCCTGGATGGGTCTGAGGATGTTGGGACGGAGCTAAGACAACATATTTTACAGAGTTATCTGCAGAGATTGAAGGCCATTCAGCAATACTATGAGCTGTTGGTGATAAGACGATTAGCTTCCGACGAGATAGTGACGCATCTTGGTAAGACTATTATTTTTACATATCATTGTAGTTCAGGGTCCAAAATTATAATGCCTTCTTGGAGTTAATTACCATGTACCTTATTATAATATGGTATTTAATTTCAAACGTTTACTTACTACGAGGCTCAGTGCAGTACATATAACCGCCCTTCGGATGCTACTGGGATCTAAAAACACAAAACAACAGCAACAACAACAACAACAACAACAACAACAATAATACAGATGTATTTTGATAAGTTTTAAATGTTGTTTGCCGTATCCTAATATCAACACGTAAGTAAGAGAGTCCTAAAATATAAGGAGGCATTGGACCCATGGGTGTTCATGTACCTTTACCGAATTAACGTACACATTTGAATCGAAAATCGGGGGTGCTTTTATCTCAGCTTTGAAGGTTTCTTGATGATACATGCACAAAATATGTACAGAGAATCAATGTTCATCTCTAAATCCAATTTTGACATATCTCATAATAACACACTATTGAGGTCTTATAGCTCCTAATAGACATTTTCAGTTACCGCGGACCTTAGGATTTGTAAGATGTAGCACACCTTAGACTTACGTTATTTAAGAGGGGCGATCTCAGCAGTGTAATTCTGAAACGTTTAACAACTTCATTAGTTGTAACTTGTGACTCGGTTAATTTCTTGTTAGAAAATCATACGAAGTGCTTTAATAAAGTCATCTTCAGCAAACTAATATTTTCTTTTTTAGTGCTGATGTATTGTAGTTGTAAAAATATTGCATGCTTTTTATGTCTGCTGATTATATTAAAATGGACTCTGGACTACTTTTATGATGGAAGCAAACATAATGAATCCATAACAGGCTGCAACTCATGCAACGGTTTGACTCGGTTAGAGAGAAAAAAAATCAACCTCCACCTCTGCACTAGAAACCAAAATTATACTCAATCTTTTGAGTCTGACTGTAGATCCATTATCCAGCAGCTATGAGCTCGCTTCTGACCTGGCCCCATACTTTTGAGGAATTTGATCATGAAATAATTTCGCAATAACTAAGTCAGATTGTAACTATTTTTTACCTTTGTTTAGTATGCAGGCAGAGGTACAATAGATATTGAAACATATCAAGTGAAATTTTAGTTTGTAGGCCTGGGTCCAACCCTTTGGGGGGACTTAGGGGTGGGTCGTTGACCAATAATCAACTTTTCACAATATAGTATATGCAGCAACATGGTAGCAAATAGTTTGCCAGAAGGCACAACCTCTACCCTTGCATTGAGCTACAATAAATCAAGGCCTCGTTACAGCTCTACTCCTAGGAAATTTTAATTGATCAGAACTGAGTTCTGCTGGTTACAGAAAGGTTGCTTTCAGTTTCTAGCGTAGGTATGTGCATGAAGTACTGTTAAACCGCTTATACAAGCTTGTCATAAAAATCTGTGGTGCCACCCCAACCCACTTCAGCAAATTAATAACATGAGGTAAAAAGCTATTAAACGTATTGCCTTTTCCTATTTTACTCCTTCTGAATTTCTAAGGGTGGTCAACTAAGCTTGTATTGAATTAAACAGTTTTAGCATTTTCGAAGCTGGGAAATAATGATTAATAATAATTATAATAGATTGGTGAACTCCTTCAGTATGTTGAAGATAAGGAGGTTGATATGATAGGATTCATTTTAATAACATACGTGAGTTAACCCGTCTGCCTGTCCCTCCTGTATATTTATTTATGATATTTGATGCATTTTGATTTTTTATGATCACTACCATGAACAGTCAATATCATATAAAGTTCACCCAAATCGACACAACAATGATCTATATGCATGCTGGGTAATTTTGCATGCTTTTTCATTGTCTGCTGTTTCTTTTGTCTTTCCTTTTATTTAAATTAATGCATTTAAAAAAATCCTTGGGGAATACCATGACAGTGCCAAACAGTTTGCATTTGGATCAAGCCCAATATTTTGTCAGGCCTTATCTTGTTCCAAAATGTGGCTGATCAATAGATGACAACAGTCGCCACTAGTGGAAAAATAGTAACAAGTATAATGACACTAGAATTACTAGAATCGACTGAGTTAGACTATATTGACTTTTGGTGTATTTACAGGGTCGAATCTAGGATTTCTGGAAAGGGGGTTCGTATGTATAAAGGTGCTGGGTTCGCTTTTATGATTTCATCTCATTTTTCTTAAATATCCCATGAAAATGAAATAATTTGGCCTCACTGAGAGCAAATTATTTCATTTCACAGGATATTTAAAAACTATGGGGGGGGGGGGGTTCGAGCAAACCCACTGAACCCCATCTGGATCTGCCGCTGATTTAACTTGACATTAGCAATTTCCCAGTATGCGTCATAATTTCTTAGATTCTGAAACATAGGAAACTAGATTTTTGTCTGAATGTCTGGCGGAAGCTTTTCGCATACTCAGGGGCGTACTTAAGTGTACGAAAATACGCACGAGCCTACAACTTGACGCTGCAAGTATAGGGTTTTAGCCATTCAATTTGATTTTTGGAAGAAAAATCTAGTTTATTGTGTTTATGCTGCGTGTCTTCATAGCTCATTTTAACCCTGTGAAATTCTCTAAAACCATTTTCCGCAAAAGGGCAAAACCCCTGGCTTCATAAAGGGGGACTATCAAGAGTGCGAACTCTATAAAATACCCTTGGAACGGGCTTGATCCTTATATCTCAAGCATCAGCTTTCTACTGCAAGTGAGCTCTCTCCCAATTAGTATAATGTACCAGTCGGTTTATCCACGCACCCTATCCTCTGACATGACAGGGATATAGCCGGGCAAATGAACCATTTTTTTTACTTTTTGTGTTGTCCCCTTAGTGTGGATAAATGTGGGGCCATTGATATACAAAGGCAAATATGGCAGTATAAAGTAAAACATGACAGACGGTGGAGAAAACCGCCAAGTCAAAGTCCCCGCTGTTCTCTTGTTAGAAATGACTAGTGCATATATTCAAGTCCTCTTAAGGGTCAAGGGGAAACCCAAATTCCCTAGTAGTTCGGTACATGAATCATCCTAATAAGATATGGACGTTTATGCTTGAATTCCATGTCCCTCCATATCTCCTTTACATTCGAAGGATTTTCAATTACTGTGGTCCAGCTATATTGGCTTGCACAAGTTGCGAACGACTTATGCATTTCCACTGTCCATTGGTGAAATATTGACGCAAAAAATAATCAAATTGGACGCAGAAACATCGAATTTACCTACTCGCAAGTTGCAACCAGTGAATGCATACATGTATGGACCCAGAAATAACTTTTACCCTTAAAGCGCCAAGAAAAAAAATGCTTCTGAAAATGTCGTCTGCTGAAGTCGTCTGCTGCAAATAATTGCCTAACATTACTGACGAATTGAGTATAGAAGCAAACAGCGTGTACCCAGAACAAACTGCTCCTATATATAGGAGCAGTCTGATCTGGGTCCACACTGTTTGCCATAGAGGCTTCTTAAACATTTCAGCAGATGAGAAAAGCAGACGACTTTTGTTGCGATTGGCGTTTTAAGGGTTGAAAAAGATATTCGGCTGCATTTCAATCGTGAAATTTATTTTTGGTACATGTTTTTTCACTTGTAAACTGGTGAAATGCCATCATGCGGCATTTCATCATGGTATGCACTGTTTGTTAAGGTACAAAAAGATTTCAGGACAAAAAATATAATATTTAGTAGCAGACGAAAAAGATAGATTCCAGTTACCGCTGACATCGCCCCTCTTAAATAAGTCCAAAGTAAGTCTCCGTTGACGGACAAATCGTAATGTAAGGTGTAACTGAAAAATGTCTATTAAGGATACATTCTACTAAATACTCCCCATGTTGAAATATGTTTAGTACGTTGCATACAAAATGTTTTATGCATGGGCTATTCATTTATGTAATAAAACAAATATGATGCCGTGCTTTGTTTTTCATAATCTCATATTGAAGTTTAAGCATTTGATCAATTTTCTACACAGGCGAAAGAATAACGCAAGTCCCATAAATCAAGCTAATCAGACAGATCTTTTCTTTTAACTTTAATCATTGCCCACAACTTCAAACCTTCTAGAAAATGTGCAAGTGTCTTTGATATCCCAAGCTGTAACTAGATACTGCATGATATATTTTGGCAATTACTCGAAAATAGGAACTTGTTTTTTGAATATATTATATATGTGTTTTGAATAAAAAAAATCTGATGTTTAAAATCTAAAAAAATATATGTTTTTATATCATGGAACTTTTTCATAATATATTTTGAAAAAAAAAAAAGAATAACAATCTGGGATCACCGTATTAGTCATCTTTCATGAGAAATTAATCCCAACACCATATATTTTATGTAAAAAGCTCAGGAGTGACTTTATGTTCATTTTGATCATGCCATTTTACAAGTATGAAGTAAATGAGTATTAAAATGCTAAAAAGGGGAAACACACAATGAAAATAGGCGTTCACCCAGGAATCGACCCAGATCGTCTGGCTAAAGCCACTAGTCTATGTGATCAGGTCATGCGCAGCTCACATTAAGGGTATATTTAGAAGAGACAATCCGAGTTTCGGCCACTTTCATATTTTTAGAGCAGGATTAAAACTTGGGAATTTTGTACATAGATTGATTTCGACTGATCCTTTTATATATATTTGATACTAAGACGATTAGATCAGTAGATATTTCGTATACATTTAAATTACTTTTTTTGTCAAGAAAATGTCGCAACGTCGATCTGACATAAGAATATCTGAAAACTGTATTGATCCAAATTCGTAAATTGTCCAAAGACAGTAGCCTTATTCCTGACCGTGGCAGAAATGGTGTGCATGGGAACTAGCCGCTTATGTCTTTTAACAAAGTACAACAAATCCATATCTTATTGATTCAAGTTATATTAAACATGTACAAATCAATTTGAATAAGCTATGTTTAAAGCCTGTATAAAATCGCAAATGAAAATACTAAAGAAACAAAAAGCAAATTTATACCAATTTATGAAAAAATATTACTTCAAACGTGTTTTTTCCCAGAGCATGGTCCACTGTCACTATAAAACCCCATCTATAAAAAATAAAAGGTGAATATCTAAACATTCAAATCAAATACCAAGGTGCCTTAGATATTTCTTCTATCTTGAATGACCCTTTTTAAGTCATAAATCTATTTGGTATTCTGCGAGAAGCGATATATTCAGGTTTTGTGTTTTTAAGACGTGTTAAATTGCAGCGAGTGTGTATTAAAAAAACAACACCTGCACTTCTATCCAGTCAGATCACATGTATTGTATTAAAACTAAAAATGACAGAATGATGTAAACCGCGAAAACATACATAGCATGAATCTCGTGCAATTTCGCACAAGTTTCATATTTTGTATATTTCCCACGTGAGTTACAGCAAAATGCATGTATCAAATGTATTGTAAATTAAGAAATTTGTCTTATCTCTTTCTTGAAATAGGTAAAGTGCATTTTGATTTCAAATGCAGCACAAATCAATCTTATAACAACACAAGCAGACGCCACATTCTGAAGTCTGATCTGGATCTGCAGTGTTTGCCTATGTCCCAAAAAAGGACGAACTTAAATATAATTGCCACAATATCACAAATTTGTATCCAGTTTTGTCAAAATGGAAGGAGTTCCATACTAGTATTACATCTTAACCCTTAAAGCACCAATCATGACTGCAGCAGATGACAAATTTTGTGACATCTTTCCAATTTTCGAAAGAAATAAGGAATGATCTTTCATGAGATTTGTCTCCCAACAGACGATTCTCATGAAATATCATGCCTTATTAAGCGGCAAAATTTGAAATTTCGCCTTCTGCAAAATGTAGGTGGCGCTTTAAGAGTTAATTTTTAAGCATCCGCGTAAACTAATTAACCCTTAAAGCACCACCTACATTTCACCCGGGCCTTCATTTGTCTCATATGAAATGTGTAACATTTTCACATAAACTAATTCAATTGTCGTTTCTTTTTTCTAGAGCATATGAAGACAACAATACAGCTAATGGAGGCAATATTAAATCAGCAACAAGGGGAGCAGAGTATAGCTTCAACAGCAATTAAGAAAAACCAGTCTACTAAAATATCTACAATTGAGAGTGACGAAAAGGCACAGTTTTAGACAATCATTTGTGGCGACGGATGAGATTAAAACATTGTTGTGAAGAATTTTGACTTTATGTGACGATCTTACACATATAATATGTAAAATATTCTAAATGTAAAAAAAAAAGTTTTATTTATTTTCACTGTCAAATTGTGTCCCACGTGTCTGTTAGGCAGGGTCTCGAATAGTATATACATGTACATAATTGAGTAAACTATTGTAATACTTCTTACTAAGTTATTAATATTATGTACCTATCACTTAACATATTGTTTTGCAGTGAGATACATTTATTGTCTTGAGAAGTGAAATTGCCAGAACTAATTTTTTGTAAAAACTTCAATATTTTGGGCAGTGACATATTTCACTAGCAATGGTGTGATTTTCTGTCTGCACGTGTATAACTTAACATTTTTCTTTGTTGCCTTTTCTTGTCTTTTTCTGTCTCTTTTTTTCTCGGAAACACTTAAAAGGTAGAATGAGCCGCGACATGAGATTTCCAACAAAGTGGTATGTGTGACCAGCAAAGGCTCAGACCAGCCTGCGCATACACACAGTCTGTCCAGAGCCTTTGCTAGTTGATCGAATATTCTATGAGTGTATAGCTACTGACTGAACATCATTTGGAGTTTCTAAGTCTTTCTGGACGCTACACAGGCTCGTATGAGTCCACACTTGTCAAAATGCCAAATTGTATTGTACTGTATATTATGTTTTTGTTGTACATTGATGAGGGTCTGGATGGGGTATAATGATTAGAGAATAATGGCCCTTTTTTATAATGATTAGTGAATAATGAGCCAAAAAATTAATGAATAGTGAATAATGAGGGCCTAAAAAAATGAATAATCCTGTTTTTTTTAATGAATTGAGGAAAAAATTAATGAATAGTGAATAATCAGATTTCTTTGCCACCTTTCTTACTTTTAATGAATAATTGGTCTTATTTTAATGAATAACCCAAAATTTTAATGAGATGTTTAATGGGCTTAATTTTAAATGAATAGTGAATACCAGACCCCCCCCCCCATCAAGACCCTCATTGATGTACTTTATATTTGAATAAAATGTTGTTTACGCTAAAATGCCACATTGTTGAAAATCACATGTCACGGCTCATTAATATACAGAATAATACATTGTGTTTCCATGATATGAAAACTGTCATTCAGGCTTTAACAACTGGTCCTGGTGGACTCCTTGTTTATACGTATTCAGCCAAGCCTTCATGACAGATTTTTCATATCATGGAAACACAGTAACAGATATTTTAGAATAGATAACTTCTGGTGAAATGGGTAACTGGTATTTCAACCAAATTTCCATTTCACGCGCTACAGCATGGACGTTTGATCCTACGTCTAAGGTCTGAGGACAAATTGGGACTAAACAGGCTCACTAAAAGACGGGTCTATATTTGTCAAATAACATACATCAAAATTTCAAATAGTCAAAATTGATATTGATTGCATGTTTTGCGAGTTGCATCGTTGAAACACGGCACTGAGGTTATAAAACGTTATTTATGCCCAACTCACAATTAGTATTCAATTGGCATTATGTTTTAAAATGTCCATACATTTTTTGTTACATTGTCTTCAGTTCTAAACAAGAATGTTTGTTCAATTGTTTGTATTTTGATATTTATGATAATAAGGGGAAAAAAAACTCATACTCAAATGTTAATGTTTATAGTATATATATTATATGTATCTACAAAATAAAATTGTTAAAGTAATATTTCTTCGTAATTTATATATCAAAGATTCATTAATTAGTAAAATACAATACGTTTTGGTGATACACTTATAAACAGCTGGCTGCATGACAGATGCACGTGTGTGAAATGAAACCTGTGCAATTTGAACAGCTTTCATACTGTGTACATTTCATGCATGTCTAACAGCAAATTAGAAGAATGACGCCCATTTCAAAACGTTTTATTTTTTTAACTTGTTGTCAGTCTATTATTGCAATAAGTGCTCAGGTCAAACAAAGAGTATGATCAGGAAATACGACAATCACACACTGCAGAACGACCCATGGTACAATGAGGAAGAGCCACATATCAATCACAAGCCACCAAGAAGACCAAGCAAAGCAACCAGCTCCCGCTTCCCCATCAAGATGGTTGTAAAACTAGAAAGGACACAAAGCAATGCACAACAAAACATAGAACAAACACTGGCACCCACAATGGGAGCAACAATCAACAACGAATCGACAACAGCAAAACCGCCGCCTTAAAACAGACAGCAGCCTCAATCACTGGGGGGGGGGGGGGGCTTAAATGCATTTTACTGGTACCAAATCTTCGCCCTAGATTTTGCTGTTGTTAAAGCACAAAAATGTAAAGCTCGAATGGAGACTTCCTAACTATTGCAATGTATCATCACAGAGACAAAAACTAATCCCAAATTAACACACTATGATGAAACAAAGAAAAGGGCTCACGACTCACGAGGCGCTTGAAGTGGAGAGAGGGGGGGGGGGGGGGTTCCAGTATCCCAATACCTTTTAATTATTTTGAAAAATATCCCATATCCCTGAAATAAATATGACAAATATCCCCCAAATTCAGAAAGCATTGTATCCCCATATCCCTAAAATTGATCCAAGTATCCCGTATCCCTTTAAATATTTACAAAAATATCCCGTATCACTTTAAGTTTTTGGCCAATATCCCTGTATCTCTAAAAACCCTTCCAGGGCCTCACTCACAGATAGTCAGAGCTAAAGAAAACCTCAGGTTGAGCCACGGTAGGTCCAGACAAACTGCTTTTCACCTCATAATTTCATACATGCTGAAGAACAACGCTACCTGTGTAACAGAGATAAGCGATTAGGCGATTTTAAATATTGCATTCTTATTGTAGAACAAATGTAGTTTTGGCTGGAATGGCGGCCACTGTATGAATCGTTGGAGCATTATTTTTCAGCTTTATCCTGAAGGACATATCCCCATACCGTCACCAACTTTTTATTGCTTAAAACTCTTCTAATTCACAAACGTACGAGGGCTGTTCAAATATGAATGCAAGTAGCTTCATAACTTTCGTCACATATATGCTACGACAAAATGGCATACGCTTTTATAAAGGAATATATGTCGCCTTTAAACTGGCACCAGACCTAAAGCAAAATCTAGTAGACCTATCGAGTTATCACCCTTTGAATGAGGGTCACTTTTGTATACTAACAAACTCAATGCTTCGAACATACCAGTGATATAGACGAGCGTATAGTTCTTCGATAAATCGGTGAAATTTCTTGAAATTTTTAAGGAAGTATCCCCATATACTTATAAAATGATTCTGTGAAAGTTGCGAAAATCCGACTTGTTTTGTTAAATAACATCGAATGGTTTTCACTTATGTCTCCTTATGTTTGCAAATAAATGGTAAACAAAACTCCACCTTTCAGTTTTCAGTCAAAAATTTCTCTAACAAAATGCACGAAATAACAGTTAAACTAGTTTTACCTCAAAGACAATATGTTGATCGCTCATACCGAGTTGTTGCTTCAAATCATTGAAGGATAGTGGGTAATTTTTAAACGCTGAAACGCATTTTTATTAAGTCAAAGCTACCTTAAGTGAAGGGGTTATAGAAATTATACTTAATTTTCTTGCCATAACATTACGGTTTTAATCTAACTTTGAACGTTACCTTTAAGTCTTACCAAAATAGGCATTATTTACAATAAAATTACTCGCCTGGTCTTGAGGACTAGACGGATTGTACATATTTTAATTAACGTCAACACGTCATTAAAAAGCCAAAAAATGCTTGAAAAATGATATAAAGTGTGATAACTCTGTAAATAGAGGACAGATCGTTTTGAAAACTTCCTTATGACATATTAAGCATGTTTTAAGCAAAACGCAAAGAAAAAGACACAGCGATGTTCATTATTGCATCACCAGTAGATAGCTCAAAATGACGTGTATCATAAAATTAATGACGTCACGAACGTGCCTGTTTATTCGAGATTGAAACAGGATTATATAAACCTTTTCCTGCAAGCAACTTTGTCAATGTACCTTAAACTTGCATCTAAAATTTGGTGCCATTTTGTCTTAAACTAACAAAGATATGACACTATATTCGCACGTGTACCAAAACGTGCATGGCAATTTGCTTCAGAAAAACGCCAGTATACAGGAATGGCCTTTATATAAGCGTCTGTAACTCGAGAAATATAGTGAGTTTTTCTTTATGTTTGGTGCCACTTTAAAGGCGACAAATAGTTCTTTCCAGAAAGGTATGACATTTTGTCGTAGCATATATGTGAAGAAAGTTATGAAGCTACTTGCATTCATATTTGAACAACCCTCGTATTCCTTTTCTGTGGGTAGCGATATATTAATGTTGTATAACATTAACATTTATATACACTATCATATAGCTATAAAATGATTAAACACTATTTTCATTTACTATACACAAAGTTATGAAATACAAGAAAATGTGGATTAGATATAATGCATATTTAAAAAAAAGCTGTAATTCACAGCCATGAAAATATGAGTTGTATTTCACGGGTGAAATAGGATGTCCTCTGCTTTCTCCATTGACTTCAGAATTTCAAACGTCTGTATTTTTCTTATTTGTGATCATTAGTGGTCAAAAACAACAAGTGTGGGTATTCATTTTCTTAGTTTAATCGCAAGGAAAAGTTTGGTAATAAATTGTGGGGATTTGCTGAAATTTTCTCTTTTTCAACTCCTGCTCCAATGGTTTCAGTTTTGGCCGACATTGCACATTATGCAACGTCATCGTTAATATTACGTAATGTGCGAACGTGTATGACGTCATTTAGTGCCAAAAAATCTGTCACGCTTAAAATTGAATATAACAAAAGAAAATTCAAATTTTTGTCGTGAATATGCCATTATTTCGTCTCGTGAAGCGATAAAATGTATATTTCATTCTTGGCTTCGTCACTCATGAAATATGCATTTGTCGCTTCACTCGATTAAATAAATTTCATATTCATTCCAAAAACTTTAATATCCTCTATATATTTGAATAGCCCAATACATTATATAGCAAATTGCATTATATTTTGTTGATCCACTTATAAACATCCGCGTGCATAAACGCTGTACAACCTGAATAAATTGTTTCCCACAGAATGGCATCTATATAGAGAATACTAGGTGAGTGTCTTTTGATATCAAGTTTACCAGGCAAGGCTTTGAGAACGCATGTTGACATCGCGAGGCTTGCCGAGCGATTCAACATGCGTTCTCAAAGCCGAGCCTGGTAAACTTGATAACAAAAGACGCGAACCTGGTATTCTATTTATCAGTTTACCCATTGTTGAACACTCTTCAAACTAGCGATTATGACGTAATTTTTGATTTTTGTGTTGATTCAGCGTCATAAGCGACGTTATTCAAAAAGTGCAACGTCATCATGACCTGATAAAGGTAACATGCCGTGAGATAGGAAACGTTTATTAGGTTATGTTGAAACAATTCAGTTAATATTGGGGGTGACTGATAATCTATTTTATTCCCTTATCAAAGCGCAACTGGTAGTGTATCATTTTGAAAAAAAAATGAAATTTTTCTAGTGTATTCGTACAGAAAAAGGCAGTGGAAATAGGCTTAAATGAGAGAATTTAGCAAATGAAAACACCATAAACATAAAGCGTTTAAGATAATGAACACAGCTTAAACACAAAGCGTTTATAATAAGATTTTTAAGACTGAATATGCCACATGCCAAAAACCATCACATAATTTACTCATACTAAAAACAACAAGGCCACCCTGAGCGTTGTAAAATACGGTAATGTAATGGTCGGTTTTCGTTCGTATCTACTTGGTTGTAATTCGGCCACACTTACAGGCCAACATTATGTGGATTAAGTCCTTCACCCGCATGTCCTCTCCATTTCTCAGGGTGTTGGAAAAATCTCATCCAGCAAGACAATGCCAAACCCCATACCTGCAATGTGGCAAGGAACAGTGAAATATTTGTTCAGACACTTGCTTGGCTGCCTAGACTTGAATCTCGATTTATTCAACGATTTTTTGCATCCCAACCCTACTTAAGCTGTCAATCAGAAGCCACAAACGCGGAACACTACTTCTTTAGATGTCAAAATTATATTAACCAATGCTTTTTTTGACTCCCTGAGGAATTTTCTGTTGTTTGGAATTCCAAATCTCAGCGATGCAGATAACGAAATCATTATTGAATACGTTCAAATTTTTATCAAGACGTCAACCCGCTTTGTATGAACAGCTTGACGATATAGTAAACAAATAAAATCGAATGTCAATAAAAAAGATTTTATATCAACAGTATCCACACACTATTACTTTAAGCTTGCAGTTGAAAAATTTTCAAAACTGTGAAGAATAAAAAAAAAGCCATAAGAGGAGCTGGCCACACCCCCGACTTATGGATAATGATAAGAAGTACAAATTAAAAAACCAAGAATACCATCCCGGTAAAGAAAAAAGTTATCGATTCTGCGTGTAAAAGACAAACGGTAAATTGGCTATTTCGCGGAGAAACAGTGTGAAAAAGACAACACTAATTGTTCTTAATTGCTGTAAGGCACAAATTCGATAAGAGTAAGCGAGTATGATCAGGAAATACTACAATCACACACTGCAGACCAACCCACGACACATAGAGGAAGAGTCACAGAACATTTATAATAACAATACATCTGCAACACAATAATAGCAAAGCAACCAGCTGTCTCTTCTTCTTCATCTAGAATGGACACTAAGAACATCGATAAGATAAGAAACACGGAAATCTCACTAACAATGGGAAGTACATTAAACAATAGATCGACAACAACAGAACCACCGCCTTAGAACGGACAGCAGCCCAAGTCAACGGGGGTGGGGGGGGGGCAATGCATTTTACGGGCGCAAAGTCTTCGCCCTAGATTCCGTTGTTGTTACCTGAAACCTGTGCAAATTGCAAATTGCCAATTTTCAGAGTTGTTGTGAGTATAGAGATAAGTCTTGCGTGGTTAAGCTAAATAATATACATGTAGTTCAAATTAGTCTAATTGGACTGTGTTTTCCCCAAAGTCGATATTTTTTCAGTAAAAAACAATGTTCATAGTTGCCAAAAATAGTGAGTATGAGGAAAGCCCTTTTATGAGTCCTCTATATGGGCGTATTTGACCTTCTATTGTTTCCCCCATTACTGTGACAGAAGAAATCGGGGAAAAAATGAAATCTGCGCATAATGACTAGATTTGATGGTTTGTAGCTTTCTTGTCGTTTCCAGAACACCTGAACTTTAAGCTAGCCATACTGGAAGAAATTAGCTGGACGTTAATTGTGTTGTCTGTATATAGAATCCCACTTGGTGATGCGGAAACCCGGTAAATAAGGCCCTCCTAATTCACAAGCTTGCTTTCTATTGGTCTCATTTTATTTCCCAAGAGCTGTTTTTGTATTAAGCGGTTAAATGCATACTACGTCAGTATTGTGACACTCTTCTCAGATATTCGAGATCGCTACTGTACTGTTATAGAATAAAAAGTAAACCGCTAATTGTTCTCCTAACCTTTACTACCAAAGACTACACCCCCTTGCAAAAAAGAAAACAAATATGAGCCGTGGCATGTGATTTCCAACATTGTGGCATTTTGACTAGTGTAGACTCAGACGAGCATCTGCAACCTCCTTTTAAGCTTAGAAACTCGAGATGTGTTCAGTCAGTACCTTAACAATCATAGAATACTCAAGCGACTAGCAAAAGCTCTGATCAGACTGCGCGTATGCGCAGGCTGATCTGAGGCTTTGCTGGTCGCACATACCACATTGTTGGAAATCACATGCACTGGCTCATATTTTAATGTCAATATGCAGCAGACGTATTCACAGACCTTTCTTACGTTTTTAGTATTTTCAATCTTCCTGACCTTCCTGAATGGGTCTGTGGATGTTGGAACGGAGGCAAGACAACATATTTTACAGAGTTATCTGCAGAGATTGAAGGCCATTCAGCAATACTATGAGCTGCTGGTGATAAGACGATTAGCTTCCGACGAGATAGTGACGCATCTTGGTAAGACTATTATTTTTACATATCATTGCAGGTTCGGGCTCAAAATTATAATGCCTCCTTAAAGGTAATTACCATGTACCATATTATAACCTGATATATTTTTTTAATGTTTAATAAATTGCTGCGAGGCTCAGTGCAGTACTGCAAATAAAACTTTGGATGCCACTGGGATCTAAGAATACACAAAACAACAACAACAACAACGACAACAACAACAACAACAACATTTTGATAAGTGTTAAACGTTATTTGTCGTCTCATTATATCAACACGTAACTAAGTGAGTCCTTAAATATACATGATATAAGGAGGAAATGGGTCCATGGGTGTTATCTTTACCATATTCACAAAAACGCATGTACGTACACATTTGAATCGAATACCTGGGGTGCTTTCATCTCAGCTTTGAAGGTTTCTTGGTGATACGTGCGCAAAATATGTATGGAGAATCAATGTTAATCTCTAAATCCAATTTTGACAGATCTTATACTAATACCACTATTGAGGGCTTATAGCTCCTATTAAGGATACATTCTACTAAATACTCCTCATGTTAAAATATGTTTAATGCGTTGCAAACAAAATGTTTTATGCATGGAAATTCATTTATGTAATAAAAAGGATATGTCACCTTTATTAGTTTTTTATTATCTCAAACTTAAGTTTTAGCATTTGATCAATTTTCTAGACAGATGAAAGAATAACACAAGTCCTATATATTAAGCTAAGCAGACATCTCTTTTCTTTTAACTTTAATCATTGTCCACGACTTCAAAAATAGTAAGTGAGTATGATCAGGAAATACCACGATCAAAAACCGCAGACAAACCCATGGCACAGCGAGAGCCACATAACCATCACGAGACACCAGGAAGACAAACTAAGCAAAGCAACCAGCTCTCTCTTCCCCATCAAGATGATTGCAAAACTAGAATGGACATAAAGTAGCGTAGAACAATTACAGACTCCCACAATGGGAGTAAAAATAAATAACAACAAGCCAACAACAACACAATCTCCGCCTTAGAACGGACAGCAGCCTTAGCCACGGGGGGGGGGGGGGAGGGGGGTAAATGCATTTTACTGGTACCAAAGGACCTCAGACAGTCTCCTATTCAATCTGCCCAAATTTTGACAGCCTGTGGCTAGGGTAATGCATAATTGGCAACTATGTTTTTGTGCTTTAAGTAAACCCGTACATTTAGTGCACCTAGCAAAATAAAATATTTGGAAAATATTGCATATTAATGCCAGGACTATAGGATGTAGGGGATGGGGGTATTTTTTGTGACCAAATTTTATTTCACAGAAAGTCAAAGTTTCTCCAGGTATTCACCTAAATACATTGAAATATAATGTTTGCAGCATAAAACTTGAGATGAAAACGATCAGTTTGCATAAAATTGAGGTTGAGAAGTTTCATCTTTTCTTCTAAATAAGTATGCAGTCCATGGATTTTGACTATTACCTGTAATATGTTTCAAGTGCAAGTTCACTGAGGTGTATCATATCTGCATACTGTATACAACATACTCCAGACACAGTTTTGAGCGTAAAACTGTAAATGTTTTCTTACTCAATCGATTCAACCTATAATTTGGTGCTTAAAAGAACCGTCTCAGTTGGACAGTTCTTACGAGTACGCACAACATATGTTTTGGTTGAGAAATAAGACAATTTATTACTTGGTACACAATTATAACTAAAGCCCTGAAACATGCTATTGTAAATTGATATTTACCTTCAGGTTTGTACACAATTAGTTCCTAATAAGTTTTTATAATAAATCGTTTTTGAGCATTTTAACAGCGTCCCCCCCTGTGACCAATCATGCCATTTTTATATGATGTGTGAAATGTAAAACTACAAATGTATGCAAAAGGAATAGTTTGGTCAAGGGGGAAAAGCACTTTAGTAAAACTTTTTCTATTTCCAATATGTTGAATAGCAAAAACAGTGTTTTCAACCCATATTTTTTACTTGGTACGTGTCCAATGAGAAAAACACTTTTGCGGATAATTCGAGTGTTGAACCTACTATCTTTTTCCTGGAAAAATATCATTTTCTTTGAAATTTTTCTCTGGCCATTTTTATGGGCAATCATTCATTAAGACTGTCTGAGGTCCTTTTCGCCCTGGATTCTGCTGTTGTTGAAGTACAAGAAATGTTCACCTCACATGGAAGCCTTCTAACTAATGCAATGTATCACCATGGAGATACACTCTAATCCAATTAACACATTATGATGAAACAAAGAAAAGGGCTCACGACTCACAGATAGTCAGAGCTAAAGAAAACCTCAAGCTGAGCCACGGTGGGTCCAGCTACAGATAAGCATCAGGCACCAATCCACCCATTAAAACTTTACGTCAGAGCCGTCATAGAGTCTGAGGCCTGACCCACCGTCTTGCAATTAAAGAGGAACCATAGCTATCAATTGTGATTGGGTTTAAAGTAAGAAAGGGTGCAAAGATCAGGAATCGATACAATCAAGTACCACACCTGACCCAGGATACCAAACCAGACATGCAGACTGTCGCACGACATCCAGGTTATATCCAACCTTTATATAACGCTTGACAATCGTTTGAATTGATCACTAAAATTAGGGTTTCCAACAATTTGTTTGAATTTATAAACTAAATCACCATAACATATAGGTTCTGATATGCCTTGTTGCAGAAGAGTTTTAACCCAATGTTGTATTTAACAATCAACTCTGATTGTCTGTTGTGGAATTAAGAAAATGCTTTTCGAATTTAAGTATATCTATTACTAAGCAGTTAAAAATAAGTTTCTGTTACTGAAGCAATCACACAATAGAACACACTCTTGCAAAACGAATAAGCTGAGAAATATATACACCATAGGAAGGGGAGCGAAAAACATCTCCATCAAGAAATGGGAAATTTCTATTTCAAAATTACAATCATCCCGTTTAAATCTGACCTACCATTTGTTCAATATAAGGATTATCAATATTAAGTAGGTCATCTTAGTATCTGGAAGTGGAGGTAAAAGCTTCAATAATATAATATTTATTGACCTTCTAGAAAGTGTGCAAGTATCTTGTAACTAGATACTGCATGATATATTTGGCAATTCCTCGAAAATAGGAACATGTTTTTTGAATAAATTATATATATTTTTATAAAAAAATCTGATGTTGAAAATCTATTTTTTTTATTTCGTGGACCTTTTCATAATACCTATTAGAAAAAAGAATAACATTCTGGGGTCACCGTATTAATTACCTTTCATGAGGTCGAAATTTAACCCCAACGCCATATATTTCATGTAGAATTCTATATAAAAAGTTCAGGAGTGATACATTATGATCATGCCATTTTACTAGTATGAAGTAAATGAGTATTAAAATGCTAAAAAGGGGATAACATAATGAAAATAGGGGTCCTACCAGGTATCGACACGGGTCCTCTGGTTATAGCCACTAGACTATGAGGTCAGGTCGTGCGCGGCTAACAATAAGGGTATATTAAGAACAGACAATCCAAGTTTCAGCCACTTTCTTATTTGTAGAGCAGGATTAAAACTTGTGAATTTTGTACATAAATTGATTTCGACTGATCTTTTTATATGCCTTTGATACTGAGATGATTAGTTGTGATTAAAGATCAATAAATATTTCGTATACATTTTAATTACTTCTTTTTGTCAAGAAAATGTCGCAACGACGATCTGACATGAGAGTATCTGAACAACCGGCAGAAATGGTGCGCAAGGGAACTAGCCGCAAATGTTTATTTATAAAGTGAAAAATCCATATCTTATTGTTTGAAGTTGTTTTTAACATGTACAAATCCATTTAAATAAAATGTGTTTAAAGCCTGTATATAATAGCAAATGAAAATATTTAAGAAACAAAAAGCAAATTTATACCAATCTATAAAAAAATATTTAAACTTATACTTCAAATGTGTTTTCCCAGAGCACGGTCCACTGTCACTAAGAAACCCTATCTATAGAAATAAAGGTGAATATCTAAACACTCAAATCATAGACCAATAACTATGTTAAGGTGCCTTGGATATTTTTTTAACTTCTATCTTAAATGAACCTTTCTAATGCATAAATCTATTCGGTATTCTGCGAGAAGCGATATTTTCAGGTTGTGTAACTTGAAGACGTGTTAATTTCCAGTGAGTGTTTATCTTAACAAGACCAAACTTTTGCTCTGGACCTGCGTCGCGGGAGCAAATCGTCAATGTGTAAACAGTCGAAATGTAAAAGTCAAATAAACAGGAATGAAATCAGATTACACCCAAATTTCGCAATGTAAGTTCAACACCCGTCAAAAATGAGAAAAAAATTATGAAACGTGCACAATAAAAAAGGTGCACATATTCAATATATGAACAATTGAATTAAAAGGAAAGAGTTACAGATTACACAAACTTGGCACCCCTAAAATGTTGCGGATGGAGGGACAGATGGGAAAATGTCTAGGTTCAACACCCATCAAAAATGAGAAAAAAAAATTATGAAACGTGTACAATATAAAAGGTGCACATTTTCAATGTGTGAACAATTATTATTCAAAGTTTGAATTTAAAGGAATGAATACTGTTGGAGTTACAGATTACACAAACTTGGCATCCCCTAAGCATTTCAGATGGAAAAAATATCTAAGTTCAACACCCGTCAAAAATGAGAAAAAAAATTATGAAACGTGTACAATATAAAAGGTGCACATTTTCAATGTGTGAACGATTATTGTGTGAAGTTTGAATATAAAGGAATGAATACTGTTGGAGTTACAGATTATACAAGCTAGGCACCCCCTAAGCATTGCGGATGAAAAAAATGTCTAAGTTCAACACACGTCAAAAATAAATTAAAATTTATGAAACGTGCACAAAATAAGAGGTGCACATTTTGAATTTGTGAACAATCATTGTGCAAAGTTTGAATGTAAAGGAAAAGTACTGTTGGAGTTACAGATTACACAAACTAGGGCTCCCTAAGCATTGTGGATGGAAAAAATGTCTAAGTATTCAGCCAAACCTTCATGACAAACTATTCATATCATGGAAATACAATGTATTATTCTCTATCTACTACTTCTTGTCAAATTGTATAGCCATTCGGATTGTAACAGTTATTTAAAAAATAGATACCTGCTGGTGCAATGGATAATTGGTATTTCCGCCAAATTTCCATTTCACGCGCTACAGCATGGACGTTTGATCCTACGTCTGAGGTCTGAGGACAAACTTGGACTAAGCAAACTCAGTAAAAGACAGGTCTATATTTGGCACATCACATACATCCAATTTTTAAACAGTCAAAACCTGATATTGATTGCATGTTTTGCGAGTTGTATCGTAATATGGCACTGAGGTTATAAAACTTTATTTATGCCCAACCCACAATTAGTATTCAATTTGCATTAAGTTTTAAAATGTAAATACATTTATTACATTGTATTCTGCTCTGAACAAGAATGTTTGTTCAATTGTTTGTATTTTGATACTGATGATACCAAGGAAAAAAAGTATGCTCAAATGTTAATGTTTATATTAAATGTATCTATAAAATAAAAATTGTTAAAGTAGTATTTCTTCTTTATTTATATAACAAAGATTCATTAATTAATAAAATACAATACGTTTTGGTTATGCACTTATAAATAGCTAGATGCATGAAAGGTGCACGTGTGTGAAATGAAACCTTAGCAATTTGAACAGGTTTCATCCTGTGTACATTTTATACATGTCTAACAGCAAATTAGAACGATCACGCCCATTTCAAAACCTTTCATTTTTTTAACTTGTTGTCAGTCTATTATTGCAAAAAGTGCTCAATTAAAAAAGAGTATGATCAGGAAATACCACAATCACACACTGCAGACAACCCATGGAACCGTGTGGAAGAGCCACATATCAATCACAAGACACCAGGAAGACAAGGCAAAGCAAAGCAATCAGTTTCTTCTTCCCCATTAAGTTAGTTATAAAACTAGATCTGACACAGAAAAATGCATAACAAACTAGAACACATTCGATGGCGCGCCATCGCAAATCCCCACGCTCTTGAAGATATCTAATGGTACTTGATCCTTTGACCCCATCCCTAGGTCACCAGTTTGATCCTGGTCTACAGCTCATCCCCTTTAATTTGATATGCCACATGACCATGTTCAGAAAATTAAACTTTTGACCCCCCCAGCACCCCTAAGTCCCAAACCCTTGGGCATGCATGACCCAGGGGACCGAATATGTTTTATATCTTTCATTTGTGAGAAAACACGCAAAGTTTAGTTTTAAAAATCTTTGAAATTGACTTTGTAATTGAGATTTAATGATATTTGACCTTTTGGCCCCTCCCCAAGGCCCCAGGAGGCGGGGACCCCAAAAAAATGTGCCGTTGCATGTGCCATTCATGATAGTAACTCACACACCAAATCTGGTTGAATTTAGGAAAAAAGCTTTTTTGACCCCCCAACCCCCATAGTACCCCTAAGTCCCAACCCTGGGGCAAGACCCAGGCGATGGAATGAAAGTCCTGTCTGATATGTTTTATATCTTTCATTTGTGAGAAGACACACAAAGTTTGGTTTAAAAATCGCTGAAATTGACTATGTGATTGAGATTTTATGATATTTTACCTTCTGGCCCCTCCCTAGGGCCCCAGGGGGTGGGGACCCAAAAAATTGTGCCTTTGCATGTGCCATTGATGCAAGTAACTTACACATCAAATCTGGTTGAATTTCGGGATTTTTTTTTGACTCCCCAGCCCCCCACGGTACCCTCAAGTCGGACCCCTTGGGCATGACCAAGGCGACGGAATGAAAATCCCGTCTAATATGTTTTATATCTTTCATTTCTGAGAAGACACACAAAGTTTGGTTTAAAAATCTTTGAAAATGACTTTGTAATTGAAATTTAATGATATTTAATTATATTTGACCTTTTGACCCCTCCTCAGGGCCCCAGGGGGCGGGGCGAAAAAAAGTGCCGTTGCACACCCCATTCATGTGAGCAACACACACACCAAATTTGGTTGGATTTTGTCCAATGGTTTAGGAGGATATAGCGTGACGGACAGACGGACGGACGGACGGAGGCGATTGCAATATCCTCGACGTTTTTTTAAAAAAGCGTGGGGATAAACATAGAATAAACACAGAAACTCACAATGGGGACAACAATCAACAACGAATCAACAACAGCAGAACTGCCGCCTTAGAACAGACATCAGCCTCAATTACTGGGGGCTTAGATGCATTTTACTAGTACCAAATCTTTGCCCTGGATTCTGTGGTCGTTAAAGCACAAAAGCGTTAAGCTCGAATGGAGACTTCTTAACTATTGCAATGTATCATCATGGAGAAACAATCAAATCAAAATTAACACACTATGATGAAACAAAGAAAAGGCTCACGACTCACAAAAATAGAGCTAAAGAAAACCTCAAGTTGAGCCACGGTAGGGCCAGACAAACTGCTTTTCACCTAATAATTTCATACATGCTGAAGGACAACGCTGCCTGTATAACGGAGATAAGCGATTAGGCGATTCTTATTGTAGAAAAAAATGTAATTTTGGTTTGAATGGCGGCCAAGGTGTGAATCATTGAAGCATTATTTTCCAGCTTGATCCCCATACTCTCATCAACTCTTTATTGCTGTAAACACTTCTAATTCACAAACGTATTAATATTCTGTGAGCAGCGATATATTCATGTTGTATAACATTAACATTTATATATGGGCCTCGTCGCGACAAAACCTGTCTTCGGGGTATCCGCCAAAGCGAGACTCAATCCAGTCTCCTCAGCTACAGAGACTAGCTTAAATATTGCAATTTCGCTTGAAGCAAGTTTAGATATGATGCTTCACAGTAAGCGGTCAACAAAGGCGCTGATCAGTCTATGTTGTTTGCAAACCCACGAAGACAGGGTTTTTCGCGTCGAGGACGAATTATCATATAGCCCCAAAAAATTGATTAAACACTATTTTCATATAATTTGTATAGCTCAATGCATTATATAGCAAATTGCATTATATTTTGTTGATCCACTTATAAACATCCGCGTGTATAAACGCTATACAACCTGAATAAATTGTTACATCCAGAATGGGTATCTATTTTATCTTATAACCTTATTCGAGCGCAACTGCTAATGTTTCATTTAGAAAAAAGAAATTTTTCTAGTGTATTCGTACAGAAAAGGGCAGCAGAAATAGGCTTAAAGGAGAGAACCTAACAAATGAAAATAACATAAACATACAACGTTTAAGATAATTAACACAACATAAACATAAAGCGTTTATAATAGTCGGTGAACCAATGTCGCGTATCATGCAAAAACACACATTTTTTGCACCCAAAAGGTATACGGCTGGAATTTTGTATACTGATAGTCTAAATAGTGCTTGATATGAAACCACTGTATAGCAATGAGACCAGAATTGCATTTCGCGGAAAAAATGCATTTTTGTATGCCACATAGGTCATGTTAAGCAATCTTTCATAGCATAGAAAGTGTAATGTTTCCCTTATCAATAAGTTAAAGAGCGTGCTTTTGTCTCCAAAAGAACCGTCTCATTTAATAGGTTTATTTATGTACCAACAACAAATGTTTTGGTTGAGAAATAACAAAACTAATTTTCCATTATGTACTCTTATCTGGAGGATGGGTATGAGAAGCCGTTTGACTGTTCGATAATGCAATAATACACTATCAAATGCATTTAAAAGTATGGGAAGTCATTTGTGCAACAAAATAATCTTCTTAGGGACATTTTGTCTTTACAAGTACTATGCGGTTACATTTCTGCCTCTTAGACGGGGGCAGACAGGTTTTCCATGGTGATATGATAATAGTTATACAAGTTTTTTTATACTTATTTTACCACTGTTAAATGAAATTATTGTTTTCAGTAGATAAAAATCCCCTTGGTCCCTACAATGGCCCATTGTTTCAAAGCTGCTGTAAATATGGAAGAGCAACATGCTTTAAACCTTGATAAATTACATTTATGTGTTAAACTGCTCTTATGCTGACCTGGTATTTAACTACATAAACTAAATTACTAAGTATCAAATTATCGTGGTTTCATAATTTTACTTTTCAGTTAACTTTTCTTGTTTGCCATCGAAAATAAAATAAATTGTCTTAAATTATGTCCCAAACGTCTGTCTGTCTGTCTAACTGTATGCAGTGTTTAAACACATTCAATTTAAAATTTATTTATTTATGTAAAAAATATGCAATTCAGACCACTTCAGCGGAGGACAAAAGTGAATAAGTAAGCAAACATTTTTTACGAGATATGCTTCCAAGCGATATATAAATAATTATCAAATATATTTTGGGGCAATAAATGCAGTTTTAATGAGATTTGAAGAAAAAACATCTATAAATTTAATTTCAAAATGGGGGGCCCTAATCTGCATACTTTAAAAATCAATAAGCAGTGTTTTTTAGATGACCACAACTGCTTCTGAGGTCTACGCCGATATTGTACTATTACATAAACTCAATATTTTTCAATCCTGGATTTTTTTGATAAAAATATATAAAATTTTGAAAAATTTTGAAAAATGATATTTTGACATGTTCTTGCTGGGCTTCCGTAAAAAGATGACTGCTCTGGCGTTATGCAAGTCGATCGAGTCTGCTATACAGTGGTTTCAGATACACCATAGAATTACCTTTGCAACCATACAAAATCCAGCTGTATTACTTTCGGGTGCAAGGGTTAGCATTTTTTCTACCTTGGTTCCCCGACTATAATAAGATTTTTAAGACTGGTTTATTTGGTAAACATATGCCACATGCCAAAAGTACATCACATAATACTAGTATTCTCATACTAAAAAGCAAAAAGACCACCCTGAGCGTTGTAAAATACGGTAATGTAATGGTCGGTTTTCTTTGCATATTCGCTGTATCGACTTTGTTGTAATTAGGGCACACTTACAGGCTTACGTTATGTGGATGAAGTTCTTCACCCGCATGGCCTGTGTTGGAAATGCTCCTTATATCTTCTTCTTCGATATTGTTTCAAATAGTTCCAGTCCGTTGTATAACTAGGTCAAATGAGCTAAAATTGTCTCTATAAATGAAAATTAAAATTTCTTCATGTCTGAAATCACAAAGTCTAGAGCATTTGTGTTTGGTATGAAACATCATCTGGAAATTCATTCAAGTTTGTTCAAATTATATCCCTGGTGCCAAAACAAACGGTCCGCTCTGGGTGGTCACACGTTTTACATAGACTTATATATGGAAACATAAACACTTATTTTAGCATTAAGCCTTGATATTTGGTATGTAGCATCACCTAGTGGAACTCTAGTGCACGTTAAAGTATGACCCTGGTGCTGAAATTCGCCTCACCCCAGGGGTCACACATTTTATATAGGTTTCTATCCAGAAAACCAAAACATTTTCTTGTCTGAAACTACTTGGCCTAGAACCTTGATAAGATGGCCCTGCTCGGGTTGATTGCTTTTTTATTGGCGTAGATAGGTATAACATAAACTCCTCTTGCCTGAAACCACTAGGCCTATTTGGTTTGTATTAACGCCAGGTTGACATCTATTAAGTGTGTATGAATTATGTCCCTTGGGTCAAAAACGGTCCTACCCCCAGGGGTCACATGTTTTATAAAGTGATTATTTTGTTGTTTATTCATTGTTGCTGCTCCCATTGTGTACGGGGTCTAGTGATGGGTCCTTATTTTCTGGTGTGGCTTATGGTACCCCTTTCAGTTTAGCAACCATCTTGTTGAGAGAGATAGAGAGAGAGAGAGAGAGAGAGAGAGAGAGAGCTGATTGCTTTACTTTAATTGAGATGTGGCTGTCTGTTCTGTGTCTTCCTCACAGTGCTGTTGGTTGGTCTAAACTCTGTGACTGAGGGATTTTTTGGTCATAGTTACTGATATAAAACAATCCTCTAGAGCCTTGATATATATCATAACCTTGTAGATCTCTACCCTTTCATGAATGAAGAGATGTTTAAAGATTTTATTTTATTATTAGTTCTGTTGCCGTTTTATTCAACAGAGCCATTCCGTTTGATCAATTGTCGTAGGGGACATTAAGGGGAACCCTTTGTTGTCTGAAGAATCGTTAAGAAATGAGCGACTGCACGAGATTTCCAACAATTTGACATTTTGACAAGTGTAGACTCGGACGGGCCTCTGCAGCCTCCTGTTATGCTTAGAAACTCCAAATGGTGTTCAGTCAGTAGCTTAACAATCATAGAATACTCAAGCGACAAGCAAAGGCTCTGATCAGTCTGCGCGTATGCGCAGGCTGGTCTGAGCCTTTGCTGGTCGCACATACCAAATTGTTGGAAATCTCATGCACTGGCTCAAATGTTTGGAGCTTTGATTTCCCCATTCCTGGAGCGGAATAATTTTGATTAACGACATTTCGTTTGTGTGAATCTACAGTACATTTAATTTAATTATTTGGCAGTTCTTGCTATTTTTGGCTCTCATGGCTAAAATCCTCTTCATTTTAACTTGACTAAGATACACCAAAGGATCCGGAAAACAACGATAATAGCCCCTAACACACAGAGATAAAAATAAAATGGCAATGTCATTCCCATTACTATGAGAACAGATTCGGATGGATAATGGGTCACTGTCGTGTTTGTGGAGACATCCACTGTGTTGCATATGGGTATTAAACTTGACTCAGCACACCTGTAAAATACAACATAGAGGATCTTACATGAGTGCTCATGTTTTATTGAATTTATTAAACGAGTCGAGGAAAAGAGATCAAATGCGAGGCTTGCCGAGCATTTTATCTCTTTTTCGCAACGAGTTTAATAAATTCAATAATACAAGAGCACGAATGTTGGATTCTATTTATCAAATGATATTTAGAATACTTTGAAATCTCATTTCTGACGTTAAACCTTCATAATTTTGTCATTATGTACGCAACGTTGTTATGGACGTCATAACGTTTCCCGAAAATCTATAAACCATTAGTGGTTTATCGATTTTGTTTCATGGCGTTATTTCACTCACAGACGCGACGTCATATGATAAAAACATTATAACATTTGTACAAAAACCTGTGGTTGTACATGTAACTATGAAATTAACTCATTTGGGAGTATTCAATGCGTTTTAAGCACCGTATTTTTCAGGGATTCGTGAACATAGTTGAGGCTTTCCATGCATACTGATTTAGAGATGTACATTGGTCCATGATAGGTGATTATAAGCGTTGAAATTGTTTTGTATAAAAATCGTGATGTGGCATGTGCTTTGACACAGTGTAATACAATAAAATGCAACAACAAAATAAAATATCCTTTTACATTTTACTCATATTTCATAAGCACATTTTACAATTTGGAATACAAAAATACAATTTACTGTGGAACAGTGCAGTTTGTATGTCACAAAACGGAAATTTGTTTTTGTTCATAGAATTGGGAGTTTTCTCATTAAAGATTTGGGAAAAACATACTTTTTGCTATTGGGAGCATGACCCAATATCGGTCGTCAAAATGGGACAATAAAAACCGGAAATTATAAACTGAATATTGCGCATGCCTAAACTTTCAGTTTGGGGGCGTGGAACATTCGCAGGTAGGATCTGACATAAGGATATTGCACTTTTACCACTGCTTTCATAATTGAAATTTGATGATTAGTTATCCTCACTTTCAAGCTTTTTCAACACATATCATAAAACTAGACAATGTAGCAACGTCATTTAACTATTTATGACTTCTCTAACTGCACATGAGCTCAAGAAAGTATCGAATGTTGTTATTTAGCGGCCATATTTATCACCAAGCACAGTATTCCATACTTTCTTGAACTTTTCTAGTTTTGAGACAAAAACACTTCCATTTGGGGGAATATTTTCAATGTAACGGAATAGATAATATAAGTTTAATTTTGAAATATTTTAGAATGGGGTGGGAACATCGCTTATATCCGCACTAATATTGAATACTGCATAGTATCTTTTTTTACCTTGGCCTTCGTCTCCGTGGTCATTTGAGTCGCAAGATGTGATTTCCAACAATGTGGCATTTTTGACAAGCGTAGACTCAAACGAGCCTGTGCAGTCTCCTTTTAAGCTTGGTAACTCCAAATGATTTTGAGTCAGTAGCTTAATATTTATAGAATATTCAAGCGACTAGCAAAGGCTCTGATCAGACTGCGCATATGCGCAGGCTGATCTGAGGTTTTGCTGGTCGCATACTACTTTGTTGAAAATCTCATGTCACAGCTCTTATATACACCATAGACAACCAGAGTCTCAAATATAAACCGACTATATCTAAAAGTGTTGTTACTAGGGACAATGCAGAAAGATCTAAAGCAGTTTGACGTTGACCTTTGAACTGAAGGTCAAACCAAATTAATGATGTCATCTACACTCCTGAGGCAATCAGTGCGCTAAATATGAATACTCTCCATATAAATGAAAGGTAAGTTTGTGTAACCAGCCATAAAGACAGATTATAAGTATACGTTGCCTTGGTCTTTGACTCCTACGCCATACCAGCAATCCGATATCCATGGTACCATCTACACACCTCAGGTGGCAATCAGTGTGTAAAATATGAGCCACCTACATCACAACATGTAAGAGATCTACGCGTTACAGGCCATACAGACATAATTCTAAACATATTTTTGACTTGACCTTTGACTCTAAGACCAGAGCTAGAATCCACAAGTATCCGTGTCATGTAAATCACCTGCAACATTCGTTGTAATCAACACTCCAAAGGCAATCATTGTGCCACATATGAACACCCTCCAGCAATACATACCGTAAGTTAACTCTTTTCCCTTGCGAAATTTTTCATGTTTTTGTTGCCTGCCGATTTGGTTTCAAAATCATTTTTTTCCAAAATATTCTTTCATGAGTACCATCTGAGTGTCAAACAGATTGGATCCAGATCAGGCCCGACGTTTCGTCGGGCCTGATCTGGGTCCAATCTGTTTGCAAAGATTATCGGAAGACGACATGCACTAGGTACATGTAATGGTTTAACAGAAAATGCAAGTATTGTGGGCCTGGCATATGGTATAGAAGAAAAACCCCACAAGAAAAAATAAAGTCCTGCCTTACTTGATTGGTGCTCCATTTTGAAATTCAGCCATTATGAAAGCTCGAAGTCCATATGTGAAAAAGGAAGCGTATGGACCCCAGCTGAGGAACTTTGGGAGAGTATTGAAGGCGCCACCTGGATAAAATACAAAGAGGAACAGGCACATGTTAGCATGTGCGCCCATCCGACACTCACATCACCCTGCGCTTCTGTGCAGTCAGATCATTTGAATATAGGCGCTCTATTTATTTATTATATATTTATTTATACAATATTTTCAGAGTGTTGCACTTTAAGCTAGTATAGCCAGTCTACCAAGTGGCCCTCTATACAACGTACAAAATCAAACTTACAAACAATGGTACATATAAAACAATATACATTACATACATGTGCAAAATGTGAGGATGCGATCAAACATATTCCGACGTATACGATTCTTAGACATGTAACTAAGAAAGGAAATCTCTAAAAGCATTAAACTGGAACTGACTGAAAATGCACTTTTCTTTCAGGTGTGTAATATTACAGCATTATCTTAATTTAATCATAATTATACATACTCAAGTTTGACCTTTTTTGTGTCGCCTGCGAAGCATGGTTGACACAAAGGGGTCATGTCTCCGTCGTTGCCCTCATCGCATTGTCACACTTTTGGCTTCCCATCGATAACTCAAAAAGGGATGCATAATTTTTCATTCAAACTTTAAAAAAGTGTCAAGCATCATCAAGTACAGGTCAAGTTTGAAAACGGGGGTAATCCAAAAAGTTTTGACTGAGAAATGACCCTTTTTTACTTAGATTTTGATTAAATTGTGGTTTCCAAACATTTACTTTTGAAGGGATGCAACAGTTTCATTCAAGTTTAACAGAAGGTTAAGCATCATAAAATACAGGTCAAGTTTAAATTTGGAGGTCATTCACACACTTTTGACTGAATTCAGAACATGTTTATGTTGCATATCAAATGAAAATGGTAGCAAATATTTTGCCCGCAGACCCCCTCCCCCGACCCTGGGGTAGGGATCAAAAGCAGACCTGGGGTAATCAAAACTAGTAATTATAATTATCTGTAATTCGATTGAATTTTTAAAGTAATGGTGTGTAATTGTAATCATGGGTTGGCTCAAATACATGTAATGTAATTGTAATCACTACTGAAAATATTTTAGCTGTAATTATAATTACTTTCGAATACTTTTAAATACATTTGGCTATTTGCTCACCACTAGATGAGTGATGACTTGTGGTATTATTTTGATTCAGAGATTGAGAAAAGGTACACTGTGGATATTTTGATATATATAAAACAATATTGCCTAATGTGGACAATAAATTAATAAAAGCAAATTTTAAAGATTTAGTCACTTTCAGAATAAACATCAATTTTATTCAGATAATTGAGATTAACATGCATTATGAAATAAACATATGTTTTGAAAGGCTTCAATTGATGTTGTAACATGGTATAAGGTACATTTTTCTGCTAAAATTCACTCTGACAGTATTTTATAGCTCCTTTCATTTGCTGGTAGGCTTAGCTGATTTTACAGGTAAATTCTCAAATCCAGACCATAAAAAGAAGACATCTCAAAGGTGTTTAAGTCTTTTGTTATCGAATATGGCTAGCGCATGTGAAATAGGACTTATGGCTCTCTAAATAGCTACTTGTATTTGTGTACAAGCTGGATTAAGATTATGACACAAAATACATTTTTGTTGAATGGCTAAATAAGAATAAGGTGCAAGTGTTTATTTCAAAAAGATCACTAAAATTTCTAAATCAATGTTTGTGCAATGGTAGCACAAGTTTTCATCCATTTTGAATTACGTTCCCTCAAAGATGACACTTTTGAAAAAACTTATGATGATTAAAAGTAATAACCACAGTAAATCTAATAGCTGACCAACTGAGCAAAATATTCAATCACCAGACAAATTCCATTTTACTGTATCTTACCATGTGGCATACCCATCACCTATAAAGTATGCAGGCATATATGATGTATGATGAATCAAAAATTTAAAAACACATTGGTATGAACTGTGAATTATGTACTGTATATTTTTTAAACCTTTATAAGAATGTGAATAAAACTTGATAGCTGGTTAGTTTTCATTTGTATAAGAAACAGCAGTATAGGACATTGCATTTTTTATGTATAAAACTGCGACGACCCTACTTTTGTTATAACTTTAAAAGTGAGTACTATATATAGCAAACCAATTTTATACGAAAACTTCAAAGTAATCAGTAATTATTTGATTATATTTCTAAAATAATTGTAATTGTAATCATTACATCTCTACAGGTCCTGTAATTGTAATCATTGATCAGTGAAAGTAGCTGTAATGTTTTTGAATACTTTTCAATGTATTTGGCACCAGGTCTGGTCAAAATTCACCCTTTTCAGGGCATGGTCATGTTGAATATCAAATTAAAGGAAATCATGAATGCAGCCACATGGTAGCAAATATTTTGCCCGCAGATCCCCCAACGCCCCAAACCCTGGTCAAAATTTAACTTTTTCAGAGCATGGTCATTTTGCATATCAAATAATATGGAATCACGAATGCAACAACATGATAACAAATATTTTTGCCTGCAGACGCCCACCTACCACCCCACCCTGACCCTGGGGGTGTGGTCAAAATTCAACATTTTCAGAAGATAGTCACGTTGCATATCAAATTTAAGAAGGGATTTAAGAAGGGATCACGAATGCAGCAACATGGTAGCAAATATTTTTCCCGCAGACCGTCTTCAACCCAGGGTATTTTGCCCTCTAGACCCTGGCGCTGTTTTCAAAAGGTCAAAATTCAACTTTTTTAGAACATGGTCATGTTGATATCAAACTAAAGGGAATCACAAATGCAGCAACATGGTAGCAACTATTTTGCCGGCAGACCCCCGCCAACCCAGGGGGTGGGGTCAAAAGGTCTAAATTCAACTTTTTCAGAACATGTTGCATATCAAATTAAATGGAATCACGAATGCAGCTACATGGTAGCAAATATTTTGCCCGTAGACCCCCCATGACTCTGGGGTCAAAAGGTCAAAATTCAACTTTTTTCAAAACATGGTCATGTTGCATATCAAATTTAAGGGAATCACAAATGCAGCAACATGATAGCAAATATTTTACGTGCAGAATCCTACACACCCCCTGACCCGCTGGGTGACGTCAAAAGCTCAAAATTCATGGCCATCTTGCATATCAAAGTATAGCAAGAAGTGAGCATAGCTCACATACCCCCGGCCGAACCCATCAGAGGCTGTAACACTTTCAGAAAAAAGACAAATTGTTAAAGATTTCATAATCCTAAAACAAGGAAATGTTGAGAAAACTTTGTTGAAACATGTCTATATGTGTTATATAGGAGTGACAGAAGGAAAATTTGAAAAAAAAAATGTAAAAAGAAGATAAAATGAGGATTAGCATCTTAATTTTCAATAACGCAATACACTTTGCCTACCTGAAGATGTACACAAAATTCATAATCCTAAATCAAGTAGTTTCTGCGAAAACTCTGACGAAAAATGTACATATGTGTTATATAGGAGTAACAGAAGGAAAAATTAAAAAATACAAAATGAGCTTTAGCATCTTCGTTTTCATTAACATAATAAACTTAGCCTACCTGAAGGTGGACACAAAATTTGAAAACACTGGCTCTAATAGGAGCTGAGAAATCTGCGACAGAAATTTCCATTGGGGAGAAAGAAAAATGAACAAATAAAGGGACTGATAAGCACTATGTGGCTTTTCTTTCGCTACACAATACAACTCATCACTGTTAAGCTTTGTACCAAATTTCTTAATCCTAAATCGAGTAGTTGCTGAGAAATATTTGACGGAAAAAAAATTTACAGGCAGACAGACAGACACACAGACGGACAAAGTTACAGAAAAGGCAAAAAACTATATACCCCCTATACCCCTTCTTACCGGGGGTATAATTTTAGTATCCTAAGTCAAGTAGTTGCTGTGAAATCTTTGACGGAAAAATAGTTTACAGACAGATAGACAGACAGACAGACAGACAAACATAGTTACAGAAAGGCAAAAACTACACACCCCCTATCTACTTCGTACCGGGGGCGCCATGCAAGCACATATTCTCTCCTTATAGCTGATTTCATAGGCCTTTGTACTTTTCTGGATTTCCATCGAGACTCAAGTCACATGTACTTATATCACATGACTTTTTCAGCCAACCGAAATTTGTTCCATTACCACGAGACCGTGTAGCCATGTGTTCGAGGCCAGCATCAAAACACCAACAGAAATTCTGTTTTGTGAGCAAACAGGCTTGTTTATATTGCATACGAAGTGAGGATTAGTTGTAAGGGCCCACTTAGCACCGATTTGTATGTTTATTGTTACCTCGAAAACCAATTTTATGTTTTTCAAACAGCACCTGTGGTTGTTTACCCCTCTGACGTCAGTATTGAGTACGTCATAGCACCGGTGTCGGTGTCACTGAGTCGGTGTTTATGTAAACATTTCACTATTTGAAGAATGACTCTAAATCTCGTCAAAAACATCATTGGTAATGTGGCATCGAGCTATCAAGTCAATCTAGCGATAGAAAATCCTAATATGACCGAAAACTACATAAATTCGCACATTTTCACTTGTCGAATCTAGGTATCTGCAATGCTTATTTAAATATACGTCACGTTGTTGGGAAGTTTTTTTGATGGCTAGATATTTTCCTATTCGAGAGGGCTCGGAGCAAATCGGAATGTGTCCGGAAAAATCGGTATGAAATCAGCTATTCTCACACTCAGCCAGTGGGTTTGATTAAAAGGTAAAAAAATCTGAATGTTGTCATGTTGCATATTGAAGTATAGACTGACATAGAGGCAAACACGTTGACCTTATACATACCCCTGACATCTGGGTCAGGTTGAAGGCAGATATTGAAATTGTACAGATAAGTTTTTTTTTATTGAACTAACCTCTGAAAACTAGTTAATAGGCTGTATGATACCGAAGGTGAACTTGGGAATTGAAGAAATAAGATTTATGCTTTGTGGTTTATAAGTTTCTCTAAAATAACCCGTCACCTAGGATATAAATTCGACAAATTTGCTTTGTTTGACTTGTGTTTTGCCAGGCGACACATTCGTCTCTCAGAATTCTTATAGTCTGCCTTTATAATCTTTGTGTCTGACCTTGACCTTAGGCTGATATTAAATGCCTACTGCCAGCTGTTCCGACAACAAAGTATATCTGTAGTAATGCTAAAATACTGTTTATAATTTGAGAACTTGCAATTGGTTTTAAACAGTTTGTTCCATTAAGTAACAACTTGCGTCACATTTTTTCCTCAGCTTTGTTTACGAACCGTCAACCTGTGAACCGTACGTGTATTAAATAACCATACAGCCAAAATATCAGCACGTTAGAAATTGGTACATGTATTAACAGCTAAGCCGCGGATGAGTGTACTATGATAAAGACATAATTGAGCCATGGTGATGTGGTATGTGCGACCAGCAAAGGCTAAGATCAGCATGTGCATACGCGCAGTCTGATAAGAGCCCTTCCTAGTCGCTTAAATATTCTATGAGTATTAAGCTACTTTTGGAACATTATTTGGAGTTTCTAAGCTTAAAAGGAGGATGCACAGGCTAGTTTGAGTCTACAATTGTCAAAATGTTACATTGTTGGAAATCACATGTCACGGCTCAATTATATGGTCTAGTACACACGATTTAGGTACTTATCGTGTATGCGCAAAGCCTCATTTAAATGCCCATGCTGACATAACCAGTAACGCCAGTTGCCTCAGCCTTCCTTTACAGCTATACCTTGTGTACAGGAGCGTCGAAGGCTCAGACGAGTCTGCGCATTTGCGCAGGCTCATCTGAGATTTCGCTGCTCGCCAATGTGATAAGTACCCAAAATCTAGTGTGCTGGTCAATATCAATAGTTAAACCTGTAACTCATTAAATACAGTACCTGCCGCCCACTTAGATTTTTCAATAATCATCTTCCAGTCAAATTACAAGATAAGTACTTTTCTCTTGGACTGGTCAAAATAAGTCAACACTGTGTACTTGGCCATACTAGTAAATGTCGTCATATTAATAAGTTAATAGTCAACTGTACTTTTTTAACATTCCGCTCGTTTCATCGAATAGTATATAAATATTACATTCCCTGATTCGGTGATAGTCGAAAATATCATCCCGAGGAATGTGATTATCAACTGAGGCGCAGCCGAGATTGATAATCATATTTCGAGGGATAATATTTTCGACTATCACCCAATCAGGGAATGTAATATTTATTTTATTATACCGAACATTAGATCCTTTATTTTCTACCATCTTAGGCCTACCATGGTGAGGGTCGTTCCAACGGGAAAATAATGCACAGCCCGTTATAGATATGCATGAATGAAAATACATCTTTCACAAAAATGTTTCTTTTGAACAGTCTGAATGCTCGAACTGATCATGACGTTCGGTTAAACAAATTACTTCATAAAAAGTCGATGACGTCAAACTTAATACCAAGCAGCGTCATTTAAATAGAGATGCTGTACAAGATGCGGTTGTGTTGTAAAAAAGAAAATTTCGCCAAATCCGCTCAAATTTGGTCTCAACGTGTGACTCTCGAAAACGAGTACCCACACTTTATGTTTCTGACCATAAACAACAAAGTTATTTGGAGTTTAAAGTCACCAAATCATGTTATATGTCCGCCATTGCTGTTGTTGAACGTCTCCTGACGTGAACGAACCGTACGCGCATCGGCGTTGCGCATTATGTGACCGCCCTTATATTTTATAATATCACCCGCTGCTATGGCAAACACGTGGCAGTATATTATAAAATATCAGTCGTTCGTCTATGGAAGTTTTGTATGGGAAATTCACGTGAGGTATAATAAAGCAGAATATTTGTCTAGTCGGTACTGGCATTAACAAAGGTTGTGCAGTATATTACTACTCAGTCACACACAGACTGAGAATAAACAGGTAATGCAATAGAAAACGAAGTGTCGTGTAAATTATTTCCAAGGCGGCTTCACAGATGCAAGCAACCACAGGAGCTTGACGTTGATTTTATTTTCTATATTTGTATACTCTTTACGAAGTGAAGGGAAGGAAGGTCACTCCGCTGGTGCACAAATTGTTTCTGGGTGAATTGCACCGTTATTATTCAGAGTATACCCTTTACCTAAACAATTGCCTGCTTTACCTTCCGCCATATATCAGAAGTTTGCCACATTCACGGTTTTATTGTCATTTTGTTTTTCTGTGAAATCTGATTTTATTGGTGTGATGGGCGCACGGCCATCTTTGTTTCTTTGTGAGTATGTATTGAAGCAAATGTATAGTGTCATCTGATTGGTCAATATGTGATGACAGAATGTTCTCATCATCTCGAAAAAACAAAATGACAATTAATCAGTGAATGTGGCAAACTTCTGATATAGAGAGGAGGATAGAGCATGCAATTGTTTATTCAAAGGGTATACGCACGAGATTGTAATCTGAGTAATAACGGTGAAATTCACCCAGAAACAATTTGTGCAGCAGCGGAGTGACCTTCCTTCCCTTTACTTGGTAAAGGGAATACAAGTATAGAAAAAAACAACGTCAAGCTCCTGTATACACCAAAGCTTAATCTAAACTCTAGTGTTGCAAGCAAAGTAGCAAACAGGTACATATTTCAAGATATATGGCATGTTTATGCAGCACGGTTCGTTTGAAGTCACCTGACAGTAAAATAAGTACGTTGAAGATTTTGGAAACAAACTGTTAAAATTACAGAGGTCATGTCTATGTCAGGCATTGTGATTTGACTTAACATAAAACGTAATTATAATCTATACAAAATTTTGTCGCTCTCTTTCAAACACTTGCATTTTCTAAGCGTGCCAACATGCAAACTGTGTTTGTATTCTTTGTTAAAAGTTAAGAATAGACTAAAAAGATCAGACTATCATAAATTCAAGCTTATTACTTACATATGTGATCACATTTATTTATCGGTGCAAATATAATAATAACCAAAATCCAAAGTCCTGGCACAGAAATTTCCATGATGCATTTAACTTGCAATTCAGAAAAGTAGCTTATATAAAAATATCCAAATATGCCAGACCATTGGGGACTAGTACTTATTGAACATGCATAAAACACTCTACAAACATAAATTATAAGCTATCAAGTGGGGCTATGCTAGAAGTCTTAAAGAGATACAACCACTAAATATGAAACATTTGCAAGCGCGGATTCAGAAAATGTCGCAAGAAGAGGTCTTGAAAACTTGTTTTTATGACATTTACATATTTCACAGAAGTCAAGACAAGCAATGGGATCTGAGGGCTCTCCAGGGGGTCCATACCAGTATTTCTAAGAAAATATATAGCAACTTGTGATTTCGGGGGGGGGGGGGGGGAGGGGGGGGGGTTTGGATCCGGACCTCCTGTTTTCCTCTCTGGATCCCGCCCATGACTTGCAGACTATTGGCTCTAGTGAAACAGCAAAAAAAAAAAAAAAAGAAAAAAAAGAAATATCAATATGTTTGTTATGGTCCAAGGTTATAAAACATCTTTTCTCCAAAGGATCTATTTTTCAAATTAGTTCTATTGACACAACTAAAATACTATATTTACCCCACAACATCATGGAAAGCAGCCCCAGTGATACAACACTGATAGTCCATGGTGGCTGAAGGGCCACTCCAACAAAAAGCCCAATGCTCTGAAAAGTAAAAGAAAAATACTAAATGAGCTGTGACATGTGATTTCCAACAATGTGGTATTTTGGCAAGTGTAGACTCAGACGAGCCTGTGCAGCCCCCTTTTAAGCTTAGAAACTCCAAATGATTTTCGGTCAGTAGCTCAACACACATAAAATATTCAAGCGACAAGCAAAGGCTCCAATCAGATTGGCATTTGCGCAGACTGATCTGAGGCTTTGCTGGTCGCACATACCACATTTATGAAATATCATGCCGCAGCTCAAATGGTATTATATTTCGCTAAAAGGTATTGTTCAAGTATTGATCAATCTTATACATTGATTATGGGTCCATGTTCTATATTTGTGTAGCCAATGTATCACGAAGTCATGTGATTTGTTTGATTGGTTCATTAACACTTGTATAATCCCATGTCATCACGTGTCATAGGAACTCTTCTATGACTTCACTGTGTGCAAAAGTTTGTTTTTTAAATTTAATATTTTAGTGTATCAGAATATAATCATGCTATCGCTAAAGACTGTAAAACAATATACATGGGTATGGTGTGGCTATAAATTACAAATATTGACCCCTATGTTTGGCTTCACATAATCTTTTTTTTGCTTACTATGTTTGTCAGTGGCAATTAATTGCAAGCCAGCAGGTAAGACCTCAGATTCTGTGCTGGTTAAAATCACCTACCTGTGTGGCATATATATCTAAGGCAAGAACTACAAGAGACCAGAGGTAAGCACTAAAACTGTTGGCTACCCAGTTTATCACTGTCAAATAAACAAAAGGTATATAAAAATCACCAACATGTGTTGCATATATATTTAAGACGAGAATGACTAGATACCAGAGGAAAGCACTAAAACTGCTGAGGTTGAGGTTGACTACCCAGTTTATCTCTGTCAAAAAACAATAGGTATATTCAAATCAACTACCTGTGTGGCATATATATCTAAAACGAGAATGACTAGATACCAGAGGAAAGCGTTAAAACAGCTGAGGTTGACTACCCAGTTCATCAATGTCAAAACAATAGGTATATCAAATCAACTACCTGTGCCATTTTTACATCTAAGACAAGAACGACTAGAGACCAGAGGTATGCACTAAAACAGCTGAGGTTGGCTACCAGCAAATCACTGTCAAATAAACAATAGGTATATTCAAATCACAAACCTGTGCGGCATATACATCTAAGGTAAGAACGAATAAAGACCAGAGGTAGGCACTAAAATTGCTGAGGTAGGCTACCCAGTAAATCACTGTCAAATAAACAAAAGGTATAGTCCGTCCAGTTAAGAGACATTGGGCGGTTCTTAGCTAAGTTCAACCCCTGGACAAATACATTTGGAAATCGATTAGTCAGGTTGCATTGTTTGCGTATTCACCAATCTGTGAAACTCTCCACACCAAAATTATATACATGTAGTCTTATGGTTGCCATATCGTGAAAAATAAGTGTTTTGAGCTATTGCAGATGAATCTGATCAGATACTTTGTTTGAAATATGTACGTATATGTATCTTAAACACGCATGTGAATCTTAAACTATACAAGCAAACCATCAATTTTCGACAATGAAATCTACAAAGATTTTATTGTTTAATAAAAGATCTGTGTACGCTTTCCCTGTGGTCCAGATATTAACTTTATCATGCTGAATTTTAATTTGTGTGTGTGTAGAGAAGGGGCTATTTTTATAATTTTTTTTGTAATGCTATTTTTTTCAGAACTAAACATCAATCATTTTCTTGCCAAACAAACAGAATTTGGAACAATATTTTCCAAGTAGCTTGCTAAAGATAAACCTGTGTACCAGTAGACGCACCCAACTGCAGCAAAGTTTATAGATGATATATCTTTTGTTATTTTGATTTGATTTTGTTTGTTTGCATTGATGTTTTGCGTCGCTGCCAACAATTTTGCAGTTATGATGCGACGTTTCCCTGTCCACCTAGGTTCAACAAGTACTTAGCAGAGGGTAAAGTATCTTGCTTAGGACATCACAAAGTGCTTCCAAATAGCAAGCCTTTAATCACAGGTCTAACACACTAGCACTGAGCAACTGTGGACCTCGTTGATTCGAGTTGATACTTTACATCCCAGTCAAGAAATTTTCAGTCATGTCGATATGTTTCCTGGGTTGAACCAGTACTAAATAGAGCATAACATCTCTTGCACAAGGACACAACATGGTGCCTCCAGAGAAACTCAAACCAACGACCCCTTTGTCTCAAGGCAAGCAATCTACCACTGGTTGGCTCTACAGGTATTATACAGCTATTCGGTCACTGTATCGCCACGTGGTATGCGATGTCCCCGTCTCATGTAAAGCTAACAGAGGTAGGAACAAGTTATGGGCATGGCTAGACAGTGATCCAAAAGCTGATTAATAACTACTGTTTTTAAAGGCGTCATTCATGTCAGCCTGTTGGTTGGGCTAGTTTACTAATGTGTAATCACTAAGCCTATATTACATGTACGCCGTTTGTATCCATTTATCATGTTTAAAACATTTCGACCTCCCTACAAGTGTATGCAGCTTTGCGTTTTAGATGGTTACTTGAGACATGGCTACATGCAATCAGATCTTCATTACGCTGTGCAACCTGACTCTATATCTTTATACATGTAGCAGCTTCAAGCTTTGGAACATGGACCAGTCTGACTTGCCAAGCTTGACTAAAATCCACATAGTATTACATACTAAACTCGAGTTTTTGTGTTTTTCACATTGATTTTCAGCGATCACTTTTATATTATTGATTTTATTAAACTATGTTTGAGATGAAAGTTGTAGAGAAATATTAGCGCCAACTTCTCTAAGCGGTTCGTACATCATCGATGCTGCAATTTACTCTGACATAGATGCACTATTTGAGTATTTTAAGCAAAGCGCAAATAAACTAAGTCAAATGTGTCAGTCAAAAAGTTACATTGCACCGCCCCAATTCAATAAGTCGGAGGACAGATGGCTTGTTCAATTATATTGGAAATCGCGCCTGATTCGCATGTGCGTTAAGCTAGTTGGGTAGTAGTATAGGCGCCACTTTAGCGCCAATGACGTCACTTCCGATCCAAGATGGCGGCCCCCACGGCGTGAGATCCAAGATGGCGGCCCCCACGAAGTCAGATTCAAGATGGCGGTCCCTGTGACGCGGTCAGTTATAACTCGGAGGGTGAGTCAACGCCCTAGACCACGAGAAGGTAGCGTCACGTCCTAGAGCGCGGTGTCGTTCTTCTCTATATACAACGGGTATCTACAGCCTCTCATGTATCAATGAACACAGATCTGGAGGAGACTATATTGAGGATTTCCGGGTTTTTTTTTACGAAGTTCAGAACAAGATCCAGTCTTTAATGGTGTAGCGCGTCGCAGCACTCGGTTTATCCCTTTCCCCGGGTGGACCCTTTTTTTTTTCAGCACGGTCTTTTCACGTCTTATGGGCGGGTTCTAAGGGCTTGGCAAACTTCATTTCTAGTCGGCAGTGCCCTTGTCTCTTGACATTGAATGAGTAGTAAGGATTGATCTCCAACGCGTATAAGCAATAGCCTTTAACATAGTCATTTAGTTTAACGTCTATATCTTTCCGAAAGCACGTCAGCGTTCTGTATTAGTCCACTGACTGATTGTCCATCATCGTAGAACGGGCTCCTTGCCATGCATATGGCGTCTGGCTAACTGAGAAGCATATTGCGCAATTATTTGCTGTTCGTCCTTTAGTATCTCAATGAATTCAAGTTGGAAGTTGCTGTCTTACGCCCTCCGTCCGTTATGCTATCCTCTCCTTTTCGCTTAAGCTCCGACTTAGCCATCTCTGTGGCCTGTGCTACCGGTGACACCAAATTGAACACCGGCCTTTGCGTTTCCATTTTGCTTTCTAAAGATTTCATTTCTTTCAACTCTCTGTATTTCTGGCCACTACCCACAATATTATGACCCTGACTGTCGCGTTTCGCGTAGCCATCTCTAACATCCAGCAAGTGCTGATACCATTTGTCGGGATCCGAGACGTACGGAATCCACTTCTGCTGTTGGTAATCGTAAACGAGTCTAGTGCCCATCTCTTTCCATCGATTTCCTCCTTCGTGCTCGAGTTATTCTTACGCTCTATTCATGTGAACGGCCGAGAGTCTAGTTCACTATCCTCAAGCACCTCGATTAATCGCTCAGCAGCCTCTCTGGCTTCACGCCGTAGTTGTCTACATCTCATCCGAAACAACAGTTCATCAAACAAAGCTATACACATAAAAGTAATGGCGAACATATTTACCCCTACTCAATACTTAATCCCTTTTCTTAGTTACCAGTTTTGATAGTCATTCAGGTAACACTCGGAACACCGTAATGCCCCTAACTGATTCATGTGATCACTTTGCAAGTAACAGTATACCACCCCGTCTAGTTCGGGTAAGGCCCTTCCAATTTCTGTTAAGAGTTCTTTGACAGCAATGTATTCTAGGGGTCTCAGGTATATTCCCTTTTTCGTAGGTATCATCTCTTCTTGCGGCTTCCAATACTGCCTTGTATCCATACATGCGCTGCCCTCAGTGATGGTACAATAGGCGTTCCCTCCAAGATGACTCTTATAGTTTTATTTCTCTGTCCTCGCTTGATCCGCGTATTCTAAGTAATCCACCCAATTCTTCCATCCCATCAAGGTTAAGCTGATACCTGTTTTGGTCGGTTTGTCATCTTTCCATTCTCTCAGGTCAACACGCAGTTCACCTTTCCATTATGTGACCTCGATAAAGCGATCATTTCCGAGACTGAATCTGCATCTAGACATGTTTACTGTTTGACTGTCAGAATAGATATGACTAGATTGCTGCAAAGCGCCTTATATAGTGAGAGGTCTCTTCTGATTGGTCAATTATCCAGTCATCCGATTGGTCAACCTCCTCACTTCTGCTCCCTCCTCCTAATTCTCCTTCACGACGTAGTAGAGTCCTCTTGGTCTTCAGAGGCTTTCTCGGTTTCTATATTATGATTCGGCCATACGTCCATAAATAAATCTTTTCTGAGTTTGATGGCTTGTCTGATAGAGTCCGCCTGATTCATATCGTGTTGGTTCTTGAACGTTTTAGCCAATTCCAGTATTCGCTGTTGAACTGGATCCTCTTGTAGCTCGTAATAATCTATTAGAAATTGGGCGTAATCTCGTCTGAGTTTTTTGCGGAGAGAAGGCAAATCATCATTGGCTGCGAGATGAATAGCTTTATCCGAACTAAAACCTCGCTCTTCATAGGCATTCACTTTAGCTTTAAACTGCTCTACGTTCTCCTGCCTGATCAGATTTTGAAATCTCCTGTTCCAGATGTCGGGTTTAGAGCGCTCCTCTCTTAGTTTTCTTCGTTTACCTGGAGGGCTTAAATCGCTTACCCTCCTATTCCATATATCCGGTTTATAACTTTCATCTCTTTCTTTATCCGGAGGGCTGATAGAGCGTATATAATCTAGGGACTCCACACTGTCAGCATCTTCATCATCAGAAATATCTCCATCATCGGGAGACTGTTGATTGACAAATATGTCAGTTTGTAGTCTGTCCTGTTCGGATGTACTCGATTTAAGATCTAGGATGAGGTAACCATATGGTATTGCCGTGGCATCTTCAAATTTCCTCATAAATGTGGCGACAAGTAGACGGATAAATTCTTCTTGCCAAGGTCGCAACTTGTTGTCTGTCGATCGGATTATTAAACAAGTCCAAATATTGCGTTTTTAAAGCGATATCCCTGCAAGCTCTACCTTGAGGAAATACATTTTGAGTCAAATACACGATAGATGTATTTCTGTGGTGACTGCCTTTTGTAAAAAGGTTGGCAATTCTCTGGTCACACTTTGCTTCGGTCATCAGATCATTAAACATGATTAGGTTCCTTTTTGAGGGATCGATAAACTGAGCATTATTGAGATAGTCTGGGATACGCCGTATAAATTCTATACACGGAATTCTCTTCTGAAGGTCTTCGTACAGGGGCTGCCATTGTCCAAAACACCATAAGATTCGTTCCGGTGGCGGTTGTACTAACGAGGAAAGTAACAGTTTTCTAGTCCATTCCGTTTTCCCCAATCCACTGGGTCCAGTTACCATCATAGAGAATGGGTGTCTAAATGTCATTTCCTTCAATGGTTGTGACTGGTCGGTATATTTCCCACTGCCATGGACATTGCGTTCATGTCTTTGCAATGCATCACGCCTACTATAGGACTGGTTGCAGATCAAACACCTGATCATTTTGTCTCAGTTAGTATTGTTTCTCTACCTTCATACGGGTGTCATCCTTCTTACGATCATTGGATCATTGTTACCACCACCACCACCACGGACACCACCACCACCATCACCACCACCACCCACCACCACCACCACCACCACCACCCATTCCCACCACATGGTGGACCATTCTTTCCTGACTGTACATTCACTGTATCCTCACTGTATCCCACTGTACCCCAACTGAACCCTCACTGTGCCCCAATGTACCCTCACTGTATCATCACTGTACCCACTGTACTCTCACTGTATCCCCACTGTGTCCTCCCTGTATCCCACTTTACCCCAACTGAACCCTCACTGTATCCTCACTGTGCCCCAATGTACCCTCACTGTACCCCACTGTACTCTCACTGTATCCCCACTGTATCCTCCCTGTACCCTCAATGTATCCTCCTTCCCTCCTCCTCCTCACCCTCTCCTCCTCCCTCCTAATCCCACTGTACACCAACTGAACCCTCACTGTGCCCCAATGTACCCTCACTGTATCCTCACAGTACCCCACTGTACTCTTACTGTATCCCCACTGTATCCTCCCTTTACCATCACTGTATCCCCCTTCCCCCCTCCTCCTCATCCTCTCCTCCTCCCTCCTAGCTCCATTATGAATTTGAACTATCATGATCACTGTTTTTACGGCCATTATACTCGTTGTAGAACGTTCTATCATCGTAGGTTCACCGGTAATTGTTGGTTGACCATGATTATATAATGATTAAGCATAACAGTTTTGCTTTAAACAACCAGTCTTCAGCATTTACGCTTTGTATAGTCTTAAGATGATGCACTATATTTAGCAAATCCTTTCTATCGCATATTGGACACTGGATCTTGTATCTATGAGACATAGTTTTGATCTGTTTTTAAACACCATTTAAAACGAAACTTTATGTATACCAGCTTACTGGGCAAGCCTTTCCTTTTAAATCGAAACTTTTATAATACAAACGCGAACCTTCCTTTTAAAATGACACTTTTATGTATAACCTTGCAAGCCTTTCCTTTTAAATCTAAACGCTTATAATACAAGTGCGAACCTTCCTTTTAAAACGACACTTTTATGTTTCAGCTTCCTGGGCAAGGCTTTTCTCGCATTCTTATAACGCGAAGATGAACCACGCTATGAAAAAAACGTGTGGTGTTCGAAAACACCAGTTTACAAACGTTTGAGCTAAATCCTATCATTTAAACTGTTCAGGAGGGAGGAGGAGAGGGTGTGGAGGAGGAGGGAAGGAAGATACATTGAGGGTACAGTGGGGATACAGTGAGAGTACAGTGGGGTACAGTGAGGGTACATTGGGGCACAGTGAGGATACAGTGAGGGTTCAGTTGGGGTAAAGTGAGATACAGTGAGGGTACAGGGAGGACACAGTGGGATACAGTGAGAGTACAGTGGGTACAGTGATGATACAGTGAGGGTACATTGGGGCACAGTGAGGGTTAAGTTGGGGTACAGTGGGATACAGTGAGGATACAGTGAATGTACAGTCAGGAAACAATTGTCCACCATGTGGTGGGAATGGGTGGTGCTGGTGGTGGTGGTGTTGGTGGTGGTGGTGGTAACAATGATCCAATGATGGTAAGAAGGATGACACCCGTATGAAGGTAGAGAAACAATACTAACTGAGACAAAATGATCAGGTGTTTGATCTGCAACCAGTCCTATAGTAGGGGTGATGCATTGCAAAGACATGAACGCAATGTCCATGGCAGTGGGAAATATACATTGAAGGAAATGACATTAAGACACCCATTCTCTATGATGGTAACTGGACCCACTGCATCGGGGAAAACGGAATGGACTAGAAAACTGTTACTTTCCTTGTTAGTACAACCGCCACCGGAACGAATCTTATGGTGTTTTGGACAATGGCAGCCCCTGTACGAAGACCTTCAGAAGAGAATTCCGTGTATAGAATTTATACGGGGTATCCCAGACTATCTCGATAATGCTCAGTTTATCCATCCCTCAAAAGGGAACCTAATCATTTTTGATGATCTGATGACCGAAGCAAAGTGTGACCAGAGAATTGTCGACCTTTTTACGAAAGGCAGTCACCACAGAAATATATCTATCGTGTATTTGACTCAAAACGTATTTCCTCAAGGGAGAGCTTGCAGGGATATTGCTTTAAATACGCAATATTTGGTCTTGTTTAATAATCCGATCGACAGACAACAAGTTGCGACCTTGGCATGAAGAATTTATCCGTCCACTTGCGCCACATTTATGAGGAAATTTGAAGATGCCACGGCAATACCTTATGGTTACCTCGTCCTAAATCTTAAATCGAGTACATCCGAACAGGACAGACTACAAACTGACATATTTGTTGATCAACAGTCTCCCGATGATGGAGATATTTCTGATGATGAAGATGCTGACAGTGTGGAGTCCCTAGATTATATACGCTCTATCAGCCCTCCGGATAAAGAAAGAGATGAAAGTTATAAACCGGATATATGGAATAGGAGGGTAAGCGATTTAAGCCCTCCAGGTAAACGAAGAAAACTAAGAGAGGAGCGCTCTAAACCCGACATCTGGAACAGGAGATTTCAAAATCCGATCAGGCAGGAGAACGTAAAGCAGTTTAAAGCTAAAGTGAATGCCTATGAAGAGCGAGGTTTTAGTTCGGATAAAGCTATTCATCTCGCAGCCAATGATGATTTGCCTTCTCTCCGCAAAAAACTCAGACGAGATAACGCCTAATTTCTAATAGATTATTACGAGCTACAAGAGGATCCAGTTCAACAGCGAATACTGGAATCGGCTGAAACGTTCAAGAACCAACACGATATGAATCAGGCGGACTCTATCAGACAAGCCATCAAACTCAGAAAAGATTTATTTATGGACGTATGGCCGAATCATAATATAGAAACCGAGAAAGCCTCTGAAGACCAAGAGGACTCTACTACGTCGTGAAGGAGAATTAGGAGGAGGGAGCAGAAGTGAGGAGGTTGACCAATCAGATGACTGGATAATTGACCAATCAGAAGAGACCTCTCACTATATAAGGCGCTTTGCAGCAATCTAGTCATATCTATTCTGACAGTCAAACAGTAAACATGTCTAGATGCAAATTCAGTCTCGGAAACGATCGCTTTATCGAGGTCACAGAATGAAAAGGTGAACTGCATGTTGACCTGAGAGAATGGAAAGATGACAAACCGACCAAAAAAGGTATCAGCTTAACCTTGATGGGATGGAAGAATTGGGTGGATTACTTAGAATACGCGGATCAAGCGAGGACAGAGAAACAAAACTATAAGAGTCATCTTGGAGGGAACGTCTATTGTACCATCACAGAGGGCAGCGCATGTATGGATACAAGGCAGTATTGGAAGCCGCAAGAAGAGATGATACCTACGAAAAAGGGAATATACCTGAGACCCCTAGAATACATTGCCGTCAAAGAACTCTTAACAGAAATTGGAAGGGCCTTACCCGAACTAGACGGGTCTTACCCTGTAACGTGCAAAGTGATCACATGAATCAGTTAGGGGCATTACGGTGTTCCGAGTGTAACCCGAATAACTATCAAAACTGGTAACTAAGAAAAGGGATTAAGTATTGAGTAGGCGTAAATATGTTCGCCATTACTTTTATGTGTATAGCTTTGTTTGATGAACTGTTGTTTCGGATGAGATGTAGACAACTACGGCGAGAAGCCAGAGAGGCTGCTGAGCAATTAATCGAGGTGCTTGAGGATAGTGAACTAGACTCTCGCCCGTTCGTATGAGTAGAGCGTAAGAATAACACGAGCACGAAGGAGAAAATCGATGGAAAGAGATGGGCACTAGACTCATTTACGATTACCAACAGCAGCAGATCCCAACAAATGGTATCAGCACTTGCTGGATGTTAGAGATGGCTACGCGGAATGCGACAGTCAGGGTCATTATATTGTGGGTAGTGGCCGGAAATACAGAGAGTTGAAAGAAATGAAATCTTTAGAAAGCAAAACGGAAACGCAAAGGCCGGTGTTCAATTTGGTGTCACCGGTAGCACAGGCCACAGAGATGGCTAAGTCGGAGCTTAAGCGAAAAGGAGAGGATAGTATAACGGACGGAGGGCGTAAGACAGCAACTTCGGACTGGAATTCATTGAGATACTAAAGGACGAACAGCAAATAATTGCGCAATATGCTCCTAAGTTAGCCAGACGCCATATGAATGGCAAGGAGCCCGTTCTATGTTGATGGACAATCATATCTCTCTCAGCCTTTACGACCCAAATATGCAGTCGATCAGTCCGTGGACTGTTACAGAACGCTGATGTGCTTTCAGAAAGATATAAACGTTAAACTAAATGACAATGTTAAAGGCTATTGCTTATACGCGTTGGAGATCAATCCTTACTACTCATTCAATGTCAAGAGACAAGGGCACTGCCGACTAGAAATGAAGTTTGCCAAGCCCTTAGAACCTGCCCAAAAGATGTGAAAGGACCGTGCTGAAAAAAAGGGTCCACCCGGGGAAAGGGATAAACCGAGTGCTGCGACGCGCTACACCATTAAAGACTGGATCTCGTTCTGAACTTCGTAAAAAAACCATCCGGAAATCCTCAATATAGACTCCTCCAGATCCGTGTTTGTTGGATACATGAGAGGCTGTAGATACCGGTTGTATATAGAGAAGAATGACAGCCTGCTCTAGGACGTGACGCTACCTTCTCGTGGTCTAGGGCGTTGACTCACCCTCCGAGGTATAACCGAACGCGTCACAGGGACCGCCATCTTGAATCTGACTTCGTGGGGGCCGCCATCTTGGATCTCCTGCCGTGGGGGCCGCCATCTTGGATCGGAAGTCGTGGGGGCCGCCATCTTGGATCGGAAGTGACGTCATTGGCGCTAAAGTGGCGCCTATACTACTTTGGGTCATCTAAAAACTGTCCGCTTAGGAGCACATGCATAAGAGAAAATGATGGCGCGTCATGCGATATCACAGCTTCTGTACCTTCAATTGACCATGCTCATAGTAAATTCTGAACATGCATAGTCATTCTGAGTCTACATACGGCAGGATGTGCTATAAACAACCGTTGAATAACTTTATATACACCCCTTGTGATTTTTTTAGACGAACCCTTTCTGTCACGCCTTTACGAAATTTACCTGTCAATAAAAGACTAAGAAAAGGGGCTCTTGCATGGTATGGGAAATTAACATGGGAGTCTGCCCACGCTTGGAATTTGATAATATTATGTTTAGTAATTGTCTGGGGTATGACTTTATATTTATGGTGCATTTGAGTTTTTATGCAATTCCATTGCTAATTTATGACGTCATGTATGATATCGCTACAATACCTTAGGGTATCCAGTTATAATTATTTCTAAAGTAATTGACATATCATGTGACGGGCGCAGAAATGTTTTATTAAATAACTATATCATTGATAAGTTCGTTGATACTATAAATGGCTTTGTATGTATTAGGATAACGGGTGGGCATTCATTTTTATGAGATGGATCTCCAATTTTCAACTGAATATTTTGTATTAAGTCAAATTTGGAATTAAGATTTTACACGTTGCAGTCTTTGTCAAGATACCATTTCAACATATAAACTTTCCATATATGTTAAGAATATGTAGACCAAATTTCATGAAATTCAAGGCCCGGTAACATATTTTTCAACTTGATGTAAACACATGGCCCTAATTCATCGAAATGTAAAAAATACAATAATTATGTTTCAGTGTAAAACATACAGTTATTACTTGAATAATTGCTTAGTTTGAATCACCATGATAGTACGCTTATTGGTAGAAGTTGATATGTTCAGTGTTTTTCCCTATTACTGATTGGAAAAAGAAAAAAAAACAATATTCTTTGATAGTAAGTGCCATGATTCTTATTTAATGAAGTGCTTGCACAATAATACTAGCCAAAATGATACAATATGGTGACACCGGACTTACCACATCTAGTTTCGAACGTTGAAACTACATCTAACCAATGTTACACTTTATATGTAACATTATTAAGAATTTTAATTCATACAGAAGAGACACATTATGACAAGTCAGTTCATACAGGAGAAGAACCCTATATCTATGGTTTTATAATTGTAAGCCTCATTAATAAACCTGGTTCACAAGAATAACCCCCTGTCAAACCTATTGGTTAAAATTAACCATTTTGGTCACAGAGAACTCTTGGCTTCAAAGGTATTGCTATATTAATGCTTAAATCTTCTCTGTTTATTCTGTTTTGTAAAAATTATGCTGATTTTCATCAAATGGCAACATTTATTATTTGGCTGGCTGTATATTCCAGGCATATAGTTTCGTTTCTGGACCACACATATTTATGTAGAACACTGTTCTATGATACCTTTGATATGACTCTGTTACACTTAATCCTGGTCACGGCACCAAAATGTGGTTACTCTAGTTCAGTTGGGATGTAAAGGAAATATTTAGTCTTCTTGTTTTCACACGTTTATTGATAGGATATTATGTTTCTTAAACGATATCATGCAGGACTTGAGGAAGTGATACACAATGTCTTGGCCCCATAGTGCCATGACATGGGGCCAAGACCTTTGGCATTTCCAGCCATTGAATCATTTGAAATTGTCTAAACATGTCTTTCTTTAAGAAAAGTGGAAGTAGATTTAAAAACAACCTCCTTCTGTCGAGTTATTGATTCATTTAACTAAATAATTAATTTTGCTAAAACTGACCTATATCCATAAGATGTAGGAAATGACAAAGTTACCGGTTTTGGATTTTCATGAAATTTGGCTCAGATCAGCAGGATATATATGGCATGTTTTTGTGATAATATGATATCTTGACAAAGACTAAAACATATCTATCTTTGGAATTTAATGTTGAATGTTTTGTAAATTTTTGAAAAAAAATATTGAAATTTTATAATCACTTCTTCAGAAAACGTAAACCATAATTTATCCAAATGGTTTCCTGGTATTAATATAATGCCTATGGTATTTTGGATTCAATCTAGAAGACAAATCATAGAAATAAATAAAACTATAGATTTAGGACATGGAAATTTAGAGACAGGTGCCACCTCAAAGGTGGAGTACGTCAGGGTTACTTCCTAAGCCTTATTCTTAACTACAGTCTACTCTCGATACCTCGAATTTCAAGGGACTGGGCAAAATATGTCGAGTTATCAGTAGTTCGAGGTAACCAAATCATGACGTATACCTACCATTTTGGGGGCGAAATAATTCACGTTCAACTCGTCCATTAATAGATTGTTATACGGAGCTATTTCATTGATAAACTACGGGATGAATTGACCCAAGAATCAATTGACATTTGAAATTGAAACATTAAAATTTCTCAGGTACCGCTACAGTCCTGACAGTTATGACTTTTTTCACTTTCTAAGACAAAAATAAAATAAACATAGCGTTTTCAGTCGGCAACTGGTTCCCCGGTCGCAGGTTTTACCCTTCCGTAAGTCGTCATATTTTAAGCCCCTACAGTGTACATGCACGTTTTAATTTTCATCGGCTTGATGTGCATATGCCTTCCTTATCTATTTTTGTCATGACATGACCAATGACCGAAAATAGCCTTAAACACACAAGTCCGTTTTCAAAATAAAAAAAATGGCTCGAGAAACAATTTAATTATACTTTGGCCTTATTTAAAACGAGCAGTCATCGGACAGAGATTGCTCAAATATGACACATTATAGCTCATGTAGCCGCTTTGAAGTTGTACCACAATAGATCAATAGAATTTGGCGACCGCGGTCAATTATGTACTAATACATATACAACACACTCATTTACAACTGCAAGCGTCACACCCGTGGACCAAGTGATCAAACAATTGGGGGTTTTAATGGGGATAATTAACATTGAAAGCAGTGGATTAATTGGAGACACATTCGGATAAAAAGGTAATTTCTTATAAAATGGAATCGAGTTAGGCGTTGAAAAATACACTAAAATTGATCAGCGAGACCAGTTTTTCGTAACGAGTTATCAGTTTTATTGACTTAGCCATTGTCAAGATAAACGTTGTGGAATTGCAATAATATATAGGGGAAAATACCGGGACAGGGCCGTCAGGTCGAGATAAGTGACAGTATTGAGTTATGCATAGTTGAGTTAACGAGAGTCGACTGTATCTAATTCAATAAATACATTTTCATAGTTTGTATATAATGAGTCATTATTATGCAAAGTTTAAAGAAAATCCATGCGTGGGCACAGATGCAAGTACCCCTTTGGCTGAGTTCAATTTATTGCAAAATCTTCATCTATGTACACTTGGGACCTCTTGGAGAAAATGGCGCTAATTTTTCTCCACAACTTACATCGTGAACGCAGTTTGCTAAAATTATTAATAAAAAAAGTATCGCTGAAAATCAATGTGAAAAACATAAAAATCAAGTTTAGGAAGTACTGGCAAAGGAATAAAGAAACACAACAAACACTTCGAGTCATTGTTAGCATACAATATGATGCAAGTTATTAGTGCAAATGATATTTATCCATAGGAGCAATATGTGCCCTTCAAATTACAGCAGGTTCAACGTAATTATCGATTAAGTAATCATTTTGGTATACGCATAACCAGCCTGACCCCCCGTAGTAAACTGCTGAAACAGGCTCAATAAAAGCAAAGTTGGATCAACCATCGGTTTATTGTTTTAAAAAGTCTTGGCATAGATCGTGGATCAAGGAAATGATCAAATGGCGTCGTTTCTGTAGGATTCTGAAACGCTTAACGTCATTAACGTCAACTCGGAACACTGCATGAAATGCGTAAACTTTCTTTGCTGCTTGAGATTAATCCATTACAAGGACGTTCTGTTCAAGAATTATGACTTGAGATCTTCAGACGTCAAAAACTTCAATTCTGACGTCAAAATTCGATATCCTACGTTGTAATGGTTTACATGACGTTTATGTGTTTTTCTAATGATAAAATGGTCCAGTGACAAAGTTTAGGTTACAGTTAACAAGTTTGGTGTTCACACTTGGAATGTAATCAGATGTTTTGTCTTGCATTACGCCGTGTTTTGTTTGACTGACGTCAATATAAACACCTTACCAGCGTATTTCAACGGTATCTGAAAAGTCAGTTTTTCCAAAGAAAGCATGTTCTGATGTCTCTAGGTTTATCTTATCCCGTATATTTACCAGCGACCCAAACCCGACTGCTCTAAGCGACGTTTATCGTTTATTTACTACCATTGTGTATCTTGCCATTCAAGTAGCGTGCTTTGACGCAATATTTGACTGTATTACGAATATGATTGGACGTTTATTTAATTTGCACATTGTCAAGTCGACGCCAATAACTAAACATGGAAAAGACGGGGTTTCTTGATCTTTATTCTGACGTTAACGTCACATGTTACGGTTTCATGTTTTCATCTTGTAGCATAAAATGTAGCGTTAAAATGACGTTTTGGTATTTCATCACATGCTATAAATACTCAATACGAAATTTTCAAAAGAGATTTCACCAAACCGTCATTTAAACACGCAAAATATATATTTTTGTCTGTTGCGTTTCTTTATTCCTTAAGTATATATATCAATGCGTCTGTAAACAAATAAGACTAAGGTCTTCTGTTTAGATTTGCTTGCGAACGTTTACCAGGCATACTCACCGTATATAGCTGGTCGCCTATGTTGTCTGCGGTTCAGTTGTTTTGCATGATTAAAGCGTACCTGTGCTGTTTTACCAAATTTACTGTAGACCAGTCTAAATTGACAGTGAATGGCAGTGTTCTTTCTGACACACCCCACGTCCGTTACCTGGTCGCACTATATATTCAAATCGCCCCCTGTGCGGCAAATACATTTAAAATAAGAACGAATAGAGACCAGAGATAAGCACTAAAACTGCTTAGGTTGGTTACCCAGTATATCACTGTCAAAATAACAAAAGGTATATTCAAATCATTTACCTGTGCAGCAAATATATCTAAGTAATGAACGACTAGACATCAGAGGTAAGAACTAAAACCATTGAGATTGGTTAGTACCCAGTATATCACCATTCAAATCACCTACCTGCGCGGCATATAAATTGTTACATCCTTTAAGGAAAGATCGCCTAGACACCAGAGGAAAGCATTGAAACTGCTGAGGTTGTTTACCCAGTTTACCACTGTCAATAAACAAAAGACACAATCAAATCACCCACCTTATTCACATCACTAACCTGTGGGGCATATACATCTAAGGTAAGAACGACTAGAGACCAGAGGTATGCACTAAAACTACTGGCTGAGGTTTGCTATACTCAGTATATCACTATTCAAATTACCCCCCTGTGCTGCATATACATCTAAGGTAAAACAACTAGAGACCAGAGGTAGGCACTTAAACTGCTGGCTGAGGTTTGCTATACCCAGTATATCACTATTCAAATTACCCACCTGTGCTGCATATACGAGGGGGGACCAATATGTAATGAAAGCCCATTCATAATTTCGTCCACAAACGCGTTAGGATTTCATGTCATATGCCAAACAAAAGATCAAAGCGTCGCCGTTAAAATGGAACATGAAACATTATTTTATCTTACGAATTTTAATAAGTTACAGACTTTATAAAAACACACTTATATACACTGCATATATTTTTCTCCGAATTGTAAAGACTGATTTCAACAAAGGTAGAAAGGCATGCTGTATTATCTTAAACTAACATTTAACATGCATGAATCACATATACATAGTTTTCTGACTCATTTCCCCTTTACCTGCTATAAAGATACACACTTTTGACCGGTACTGATTTCTCATGCAAACGGTTTTTTTGCGTTACCCCCTCTTACGTTGACGTCATTTAAAGCAATGGACGTAACACTAAAATACGCACGGTTCTTGAAAATCAGAATTGTGGCTTTGTACCAGGAAAGGACAATTTTGATTGTATCGAAGTTTCAATACATACAGTGCATAGGCAGCAGACCATTTAAACTGAAACCAATATCTAGGGGTATCTCATCTGTGTGGTATACCATTTTCGTTTCCTATAATTTTATTGTCTGAAATTAGCCAGCCAGGTAATGTACATCTAAATACGTGTAACAATGTCCAAATAATTTATTCGAACGCAAACATCGATGAAACGCGGTATTTTGTCTGATCCATTTCAGTGTAAGCTAGAGATGGCATTCTTTTAAGTGATTTTCTTATTTCAATTGACGTACTTGGGGGTACTTTTTGAGTGAGATTAAATATGGAAATTTCAAAATTGGCTATTCTCCTTGCAAATGAACATCAAAGCGACCAGAAAAAATGATACAAATGATTTTCGTATAAATTTTCGCTATGTAATTGTTCACGCAAAAACGACTCTGTCAATGGAATGCCAGAAAATATAGCATCAAGGAGGATTTTAACCAAAATCGAAGCCTCAATTTTTCATAGAATATGAAGCAATATAAAACAAATTTGCAGGTATAAATCACCAATATATGTATATTGACCACACGAAGAAGCAGACTGAAAACATACCTCGTTCATGTATTATCTGCTTTTGAAAACATTGTTTTATTTCATATCACAGTGTACTCCAGAACCCTATCTTGAAAGTGGCTTGTGTAAATTAGGTAAAGAGCTGGACAACTGCACTTTTACATTTATTTAGCCAAGAAACAGACCTTTTAGTGAAAGTAATTATGAAGTGTGTAAATATATAACTTTGGGATTTATTGGGCTGTTTTCATTACATATTGAACGCCCCTCGTACATCTAAGGTAAAACTACTAGAGACCAGAGGTAGGCACTTAAACTGCTGGCTGAGGTTTGCTATACCCAGTATATCACTATTCAAATCACCCATCTGTGCTGCATATACATCTATGGCAAGAACGACTCGAGACCAGAGGTATGCACTAAAACTGCTGAGGTTTGCAACCCAGTATATAACTATTTGAATCACCCACCTGTGTGGCATAAACATCTAAGGCAAGAATGACTAGAGACCAGAGGTATGCACTAAAACTGCTGAGGTTTCGCAACCCAGTATATAACTATTTGAATCACCCACCTGTGCGGCATATACATCTAAGGCAAGAATGACTAGAGACCAAAGGTATGCACTAAAACTGCTGAGGTTGGCTACCCAGTATATCACCGTCAAATAAACAAAAGGCTGGATCAGTGATAGTGGTAACTCGCTCAGAGATTTAGCCAAGCATAATGCTGAAACATGGTACAGCTTCCGTTCTTTTTCCATTTGGTAGACTTGAAACTCCTTTGGAACTGTAGAATAGAAAAAAAATCAAGTTGAATCAGACCAGGAGTTACAGACAATCAGTCATGCCTTTAGACGGTGTAACATCGTTTTGACGCTTGAAAGACGTTACAAATACATATAAACGTATGCGAACCAGTCTAACTATTGTAGGAGATTTCTTCAGTGCTATTGTGGAAGAAGCTGAAGCCTTCAAATGTGGTTTTGCCGTTTATTGTGAATAGATCAGCTCTAGTGTGTGCATTGTTGAGAAATAATCCACTGTTTGTCGGTCAGTTGTACGAAGATAAATCACTTGCGATACGCTCCTCTATGTGTTCATGCAAACTTAGCGAAGTAAGAGACCTCTCAACAGTGAGGAGATTGTCAAACTAGACATTGACACAAAACATCACATCACACCAATAACTGGTAAAAGTGTACAGAATATTTTAATAATTTTCCCAGTTGGGCTTGGATTTTCTTCCTCTTTGTCTTAGACCAAGCATAGGATAAAAATGAGAAACGGGTATCCCACCGATTTTAAAGCATACCTCTGAAACTATACTGACTGACAAAAGAAACGCTATATCTAAATTCAAAGGCATGTCATATAGAGAAAATGTAAATATGGATATTTTGTTACTTTTAATGGTATGTTTGTATTGTACATCAAAACGTTCTGTCCAAGAAAAATAAATAGTGGAAATCAAAATTTTGAAACTTGAGTTCGTTTTTCTGAGGTTTTGTTTTGAATTCAAAAACACATACACATGATATGAAATTCGGGAAGAGAACAATAATAATGTCAAGTAAAGATGATCATGAATCCTGAGTTTTAACACAAATTTGCATCGCCTAAATGTCGATTCTGACACACAGATGGTATGTAAAGTTTGACGTTAACGCCTTCAATAACATCAAAACGACAGCTATTGCCTATACATGTTGCAAACAGTTAACATGCACTGTATTGTCCATTTATCACTCGCTAATTTTAGGTATACGAAAAAAGTCCAGAAACGTCAGTTTGGGTAAGTTTTGAAATTGTCGTAGACATGATTTGGCAACTTTTATGTATTCTGAAACTTTGCACCACTCAATTGTTTAACTATCGTAATGGTTACCTGTTGGATGAGGTGGCTGTAAAACCATTTTTTAGCAAATGACATTATTACGTCAAATGCTGGGCATAAAGTGAAATAATAACAACGCTAAACGTTACCTGGACTCTAAACTACAGACTTCACTTATAAATGATATTATCTTGTTTCTAGCTTTTCATAATTGCTACAAAATCAGAAAGTACGTAGCGTTTCTTTTGTCAGTCAGTATATATGGACTATATACATGCAACTCCATAGGTAGGTGCATTTTGTCTCGCTGCTTAGGACCATGGACGTATCATTCACATAGTTTATGCCAAATCAGACACATTAAGTTTTGCCCATTCAGTGAAGATAGTATGGTAATTGCTGGTAAGAGTATTCATCTATATACATCCTTAGTGTTAACTACCAGCTGCTCGACACTGTGATATGTACCAATATCACAGTTTGGTCAAGTATTGTGTTTTTAGCCGGAGTGCCGAGTTCCAGTTCTGAGAAAGTACCAGGCTGAACCCTGGTTCGGAGTTTGGATTCAGAATTTGGAGAAAGGACCTGACCCTACACTAATTTGGCAGGTTCAGAGATATGACAAAGCCTAACCCTGGTTTGTCAGGTTTGGAATTATTAACGAGCCAAACTCTGGTTGGTCGGGTTCAGAGTTCGAAGAAAGGAATAGGCCAAACCCTGGTTTGGCAGGTTTGGAGTTCAAAGAAAAGACAGACCTGAACCCTGGTTTTGCAGGTTCAGAGTTGGGAGAAAGTTATGAGCTGAACCCTGGTTTGACAGGTTTGAAGTTTGCAGAATAGAAAGTGCAGAACCCTGGTTTGGCAGGTTCCGAGTTCGGAAAAAGGAAAGGGCCAAACCCTAGTTTGGCAGATTTGGATTTTAGCGAAAATACACGGATGAACCCTGGTCCTGAGTTTGGGTTCAGAGTTTGGAGAAAGGAACAGGCCCAACCCTGGTTCGGCAGGTTAGGAGTACGTAGAAAGAACCTGGCCAAACCCTGGTTTGGACTCTGGGTTCGGAGTTTGGCAGGAACCCTGGTTTTGGTAGGTACTGAGGTTGGAGAAAGGAACAGGTTGAACCTAGTTGAGCAGGTTCAGAGCTCCAAGAAAGAATGTGGCCAACCCTGATTCGGAGTTCGGGTTTGGAGAAAGGAACAGGCTGAACCCTGGTTTGGCAGGTTCAATGTTCCAAGAAAGGAATAAGCCAAACCTTGGTTCAGCAGGTTCCGAATTTGGAGAAAAGACCCGGGTTAGGGTTAAAGTTAGGGTGTTAGGGTTAGGGTGGTAGGGTTAGGGTGTCAGGGTAACGGTGTTACTTTTAGGATGTTAAGGTTACAGTAAAGGTTGGGATAGGGGTTAGGGTAAGGGATTGGCCAAGTCCTTGCTCCAAACTTGGACCCTGTCATGATTCCGAGTCCGGGGAAAGAAACTTGCCTTTTTCCCAACTCTAAACCTGTCAAAACAAGGTTCAGCCCAGTACTTTCTCCAAACCTGCAAAAGTTTGGAGTTCGGAGAAAGCAATCAGCTTTCTCCAAACTCCAAACCAGGGTTCGGCCCGGTCCTTTCTCCGAACTTCGAACCAAGGTAGGACGCTGTCCTTTTCTCCATCTACGAACCTGCTGAACCAAGGTCTGACCTGTCCTTTCTTGGAACCTGCCGAACCAGGGGTTGGGCTGGTCCTTTCTCTGATATCCGAACCTGCCCAACCAAGGTTTGGCCCTGTCCTTTCTCCAAACTCCGAACCTGCCAGAGTTCAGAGAAAGGAACTGGCCTTTCTCTGAACTCTTAACCTGCCAAACCAGGGTTATACCCGATCCTCTCTCAAAACTATGAACCGACTGAAACAGGTTTAACTTGGTCTAACTCCGAACTCTAAACGGAAACTCTGAACTCCAGGCAAAAACACAATCCTGGACCATCTTGCAATATCATATAATACTGTTCTATTATACCTTGAAACTCTAAGGTCAAAAACGACATGACCACAGTTTTATACATGCATATCAATTGGCGAGAATTTGCGAGATGATGTACTAGCATACAGCCTGTCTTAATCGGTCACTCTAAAATAGACAAAACAAAGATCTTATTGACAATTGGTAGCTAAATGAAGGTCGAAAGTATTGCAGAATGCTCCCCTTGGAGCATTCTGCAATACTTTTGACCTGCATTAAGCGATAATCAGTATTGAAAACCATTTTCGGTCTTCTTTTTGAGTGGCCGCTTAAGACAGGTTTACTGTATATTACTTGATTTGCAAAGGCTAGAAAATACTCACATGTAAGTATAGCATCAAGCAGTGCAAAGAAAGCCCATTGAACGGTTGTGAAGAAAAACTGAAATACAAAAACAAAGATTACAAAGCATATTATGAAGAGATAGAAGGGGCCTGTGGCGAACTTTGGAAATGCTCAAGATTTACAGAGCGAAGAATTGGTTGAATCAGTAACTGCTAAGGACAAAACAATGTGGCTTGCGTGATAACAGGTGGATAAAATGTATTATAAGGCTATTGGGTAAATGTAACGGCGGCAGCACCTCATTAATAAGTAACTAGGACGGGTCGCTTTAGACATAGGTAAAAGCTGAAAATGAGGCGTGATTTTATTCGAAAGCAACTGAATCATCTTGTGCCACAACACCTCAGTGAAGACAGTACAGAGACAAAAAACATATGATTTAAAGAGACTAGATCTGTAACTATGAACATTTTTCGAAAAAACAACAACTTTTAAATCATTTGTAAAAATAGAATTAAGTTATGTTTTCACAATAAATATGTTCAGTACAGCTAAATGCTGCATGGGACAATGAATTATCTAATAAAAACAGGTGATTTTACTGTTGTTAGGAATTATTTGCGTCCCTCAAATAATTATAGACATTTGATTTTTAACATAAATACTGTTGTTTTGATAGATATAATTTATTAAGATTTATGAAAATGGTAAAATGTTTACCTTAATTTGACTATTTTAACTGTATTCTTGAAAAATAGAAACTTTATTTCCAAAATTAGAATATCAAAAGTTACAGACTATGCAGCTTCAACCCTTAAATGCCAGCACAATAACTACAAATATACGCCAGGAAATGTCTGTGTATTGGTTAGCATAAATATAGAGGATAACAGAGTGGACCCAGATCAGACTGCTACGATTTTTTTGTGATATGCGCTTTAAGGGTTAATAAATGTGAGTATTCATGAAATGCACTCACGTTTGTGCGGCTCAAACAACTTATTAGATCTTAACCAAATAGATGGAGCCTGATTTTCCATATTGAGCAGATGAAATAGCCGAACCACGCCCAGATATGAAAAATTAAAGTTACTGCCTTTACAGTGACCCAAAAGCTCTATTATACATATACAAATTATGAAGTACTTTGCAAGAGACCCGAAGTATTCGTGAGTTCATGAACCTTCCAAAAATTGAATATATTGCTTATATTTACATTTTATTATCAATAACTAATATACAAAAAATATTTATAATTTAGGAGGCTAAACAATTTTGTATTTAATCGTATTAACGGTTTTGATGGAGTGCAAAACGGAAAAAAAGAACAGCCAATGTGAACACGGACAGCCAATGGAGCAAACAGGAAGCTTGTTTTGCACGTGCAACTCAGGTGTGGCTCGCTGTAAATCACAAAACCAGTGTCATATCTGGCGAATGAATTCGATGTTCGAAGCGAATTAGCTTGGCAGCTGTCAATCAAGTTTTGTGTAGTCCACGAGGCTATGTACGTTTGCAAAATTAAAAAGATTCGTTAAAGGCTTGCATTGAAAATGTAAATATACTCAACTACAAAAGAAACCCATCAGTCACTTCTCGGGGCAATTATGCAAATCAGAGTAAAGAAATGAAAATATATTTATACAATATTCCGTAGCAATCAGTTCTACATCATTTCATTTGATAATGTAACAATTTTACATAAATCTGTTCATGTTATTTGCCAATGTTTAGACAAGGGGTCATTTTCAAAAATGACAAGTTTTTCACTTGAGAATGAATATCTTGTTCTCGTCTAAACCAGTTCACATGAGTTAAATTCGTCTAAAAGCAGACATAACCTTCTCCTGCAGCAATAACTGCCTCATAACGAGGTCGAACCAAAACATGTGGCGCCGCACAACATTCTTGGGAATCCAAGCTCATTTTAATGGAGAGCAACCTGAAGCTGTCGAAGATTCCGAGGTTGCACTGAACGATCCCGGATGCGTCGCAAGAGCTCATCCAAAAACTGCTCTATCATATTGAGATCCGGGCTTACTAAACTTACGCGGTTTGCTTTGGCTTCTGCACACACTTGATTGCCTCGTTAAAGAGGGACATACCGGTTATTGGACGATGTGAACTGATTAAAAATAGAACTGGAGTGAAACCAAATGTCTGAAACTTGTCATTTTTAGAAATGACCCCTTGTCTATACACTGTCGTGCAGGATGAACGGGTTTAAGTAAAACTGTTACATTATTCAATAATTTGATGCATAATTGATTGTTAAAGAGTATGGTATAAAATATATTTTGATTTCTTAATTATTTTACCATATTTGTCCTAAAAAGTGACTGATGGGTTTCTTTTGTAGTTGAGTAGCAGCACGCAGCGTGCAAAATAACAGGTATTTATAATGAATCCTTGTTTCATAAATGTCTCTCAATCTGGAAGACGGCCGCCTTCTTACCAATTGAATTTCCCATAAAGTGTGATACAGTTACGTCAGGATGGTCAATTGTATATTACCGTTTGTTAGGTCTCTGGTCTTCAAAGGGTTAATAGAACAGATATGTATATAATACACATTTTTGTGTTTTTATTGTTTGTTTGATTTTATTCTTTACGTCCCATCAACAATCTTTCATTTATATAGGGACGGGTCTTCCTGGGTTGAACCAGTCCTAAGCTAGGATTAATGTGTCTTGCTCAACAACACAACACAGTGACGCTGGTGAGGCTCAAACCAGCGGCCCCTCGGTCTCCAGTCACGCACTCTACTACTGAGCCACTGTGCTCCCTTGTGTTTTTATTTCTCGTTCAATATATTCTTCTAATATTTTCTGATTTGAGCGGTTTTTCAAATGTGACCTAAAATATTTTTCAGTAAAGAGCTATCAAAACTCTTTTCCTACCTTGATCCAGAGACTCCATTTTGGAAAAGAGCTGGCATTCCTGTTCGAAACAGCTTGCTTTTCTTAATTGAAATGTTAGCATCTGTAGCTGGTTATACTGGCTTGAGTCTCACTTTGCCGGACACCCTGAAAACAGGTCACGTCGGGGTCAATTCATACTTACCAAACCCATTCGATCTGCAACATTTTTTTCTGCTCGATCGGGACGCCACCAGACCAAGATGCACAGTATCAATATGTAGAGATTCTGTATAAGGCTAAAATAGGGAAATGAGCCGTGACATGAGTTTCCCAACACTGTGGAATGTGCGACCAGCAAAGGCTTAGACCAGCCTGCGCATACGCGAAGACTGATTAGAGCCTTTGCTTGACGCTTGAATATTACATGAGTGTTAAGCTAGTGACTGGACATCATTTGAAGTTTCTAAGCTTAAAAGAAGGCTTCATAGGCTCGTCTGAGTCTACACTTGTTAAAACGTCACATTGTTGAAAATCACATGTCACGGCTCAAATAGGTATTACATTAGCTTGAATGTTGTCACAGACCTCAAGATAAGAGTGTGCGTGATTAAAATATTTTTTTTCTTATTTCTAAACCAAAACATATGTTGTGGGTACTCATAAAGCACCAAAAACAAATGTATAAACTAATGGGTAAGAGCATATTCTCAATTTTCGCTACAAGAGCTTATGCTAAAAACTGTTGTCAGTCACTCCAGCTTCCATGCCAGTCATTTTATGTAAGGCATAGATAGGGTAAAGTCGGGTATATTCGGACAGACAGCTAAATTCGGACAGCGACCTTGTTTGTTTCCTATTTCAAATACTGGAATAAAAAATAAAATAACTAAACAAACAGTGAAAATCCTGATGAGACGGCTCATAAGGAGCCGTCTCATATGGATTTACACTGTTTGCAAATGTGTGTCCGAATTTACCTGATGTCAGAATTTACCCGACTTTACACTATTGCATCGACACAAGTCAAGCAATGCCTGATTAAGAAGCATAAGGCTACAAATTCAAGCAGAGCAGGAGTACGAATGTGCACAGCTGTTGCTTTCACACTAGACTTTATATCACAGCAAAAAACTGTAGCTGCACTTGGCTTGTTTTTCAAAGAGAAGGAGCCCTGAATTGAGATGTAGAAAAAATAATTATGATCTTGCACACCCAACTTAACAAAGTACGAAAGAGGGCAAAGATCAGGAATGGATACAATCAAGTATCACACCTGACCCAGGAAACCAGTGGGAAAGTAACAAACTCACAATTAGACATCACAGACGAGAGCCAATTTGGTTGCATTAGGAAGTCTCAATGTGAGCAAAACAATATTTGTGATTTTAACAACAACAACAACAACAACAACAACAACAGCAGCAGCAGCAGCAGCAGCAGCAGCAGCAGCAGCAGCAGCAACAACAACAACAACAACAACAACAGAATATCTTGGGCGAAGATTTGGCCGTAAGCCTCCGCTGTCCATTCTAGGGCGGTGGTTCTATTGTTGTTGGTTCATTGTTTTATGTTCCTTCCATTGCTTTTTTGTGGGGGGTCTGTGTTTAGTCCCAGTTTTGTTATGTATTACTTAGTGTCGTTTCTAGTTTTGCAGTCATCTTGACGAGGACGACAGATCTGACTGCTTTATTTTAATTGTCTTCCTGATGTCTTCGACACAAGTGTCACTTTTCCACAGCACCGTGGATTGGTATGCAGTATGACTGTGGTATCATACTCACTTACCTGGAGCCGCAGCCTAACAGAAGAAATGAAATGCCAGATGGACGAATGGACTGAGGCAATCACATTATTCACGACGCTAGCTTTATAATATTTCAACTACGAGGCACATTGGCTCCTTTTTATATCTTGATTTATATGTTCTAGGAGATGATGCACTGATAAAACAGAGGTCTTTCGTGCAAACCAAATATCTATGTGTCTTGATCGACATCTGAAATAAGGGTGAGGTTGGCGCCGTGAAACCGGTTTAAGCCCTCCAGTAAATTATTTTACTGACCGTTCCAAGGGCGGACTTCTTTTGTGGATCTTTTTTGGTATTTCTGTCTTGTGTTTGTTTTGCCTTTGTGCGCGCCTGTTTATGTGTGCCTTGTGGTCTCTTAGCTCTCGTTTGGGGTGTCTAACTGTGAGTTTGATACTTTCCCATTGGTATCCTGGGTCAGGTGTGGTACTTAATTGTATCGAATCTTGATCTTTGCTCCCTTACTTACTTCGATATTCCTACTTCTGATTCTTGTAACGATTGCAGTTTTTATTATGTGGTTGCTCATTTACCCATTTACACCCATATAAGCCCAGCGTCCTTTTTGTGGGACATATGCAAACAGTGCAGACCAAGATCAGAAAAGCAGCTACTGATCAGGGTCTCAACTGTTTGCTTACAGTATGTTCAATTAAAATTTGAATAGAAATGAAAAATACCCGGATTACCTCACCAAACGGAAATGGACTGGTCTAATGAATGAGTTCGAAATTTCATGCGATTAAAATTCTCTTACCTGACTGGGAAAAGTATCCTGCGTCGTGCATTATGAAAGTTTCGGACAGTGAGGATACATAATTGATGTAGAAATGAGGTTTGACATGTTCGTGCTTCCATAGGGGTACGATATCTATCCGAACTCTTTGCCGAGGCCATCGGCTGGTCGAGAAGAGATTCAGCTTCCATAGAAAGTGTAATTTCATCTGAAAAATAGAAACATGTTTTCCTGAACCTTTTCAACACTACATACCTGTGAAATATGAGCCATCCCATCTGGATGTAAACTGGTTGCTTAGTACTCATTATGCTACTTTTCTTAATCTATATTTTTGCAGGTTTTTTCAGGAATTGTTCAAATATCTGAAAGTTTTACCTTTCTTCTCCGTGTCCGCCTTCCCGACGGAAAGGAATTGATACAAATTCATACTTTAAGTTGAGCCGCGACATGAGATTTCCAACAATGTGGTAGGTGGTCCTCGAGCAAGACACATTTATCCCAGCTTCTTACTGGTTCTACCCAGGAAGACCCGTCTCTGTTTAACCGAAAGATTGTTGATGGGACGTGAAGAATAAAATCAAACAAAATAAACAATGTGGTAAGTACGACCAGAAAAGGCTGAGACCAGGCTGTGCTTACGCGCAGGATGATCAGAGCCTTTGCTAGTCGCTTTAATATTCCATGACAGTTAAGATACTGATCGAACATCATTTGGAGTTTCTAAGCTTAAAAGAAGGCTGCACAGGCTCGTCTGAGTCTACACTTGTCAAATGCCACATAGTCGGAAATTACATGTCACGGCTCAGTTTATTACATTTGACGTTATTACATTATCCATTGAGTAACGCATAGTCTATTACATTTGTCGTTATAACATTATCCATTGAATGCAACGCCAAATGTAGTAACGCATAGTTTATTACAATTGGCGTTATTACATTATCCATTGAGTGCAACGCCTAATACAGTAACGTATAGTTTATTACATTTGGCATTTATTGCATTATCCATTGAGTGCAACGCCAAATGCAGTTGAAAGTTTAAAAAATGTAAACAAATAATGTGACAATAATGTTAATACCACATGCATATCTTCATACGAGGGCTGTTCAAATATGAATGCAAGTAACTTCATAACTTTCTTGTCATATATGCTACCACAAAATGTCATACCTTTCTGGAAAGATCTATTTGTCGCCTTTAAAACGGCGCCAAACATAAAGAAACACTCACTATATTTCTCGAGTTACAGACCCTTATATAAAGGTCATTCCTGTATACCGAAGGTTTTCTGAAGCAAATTGCAATGCACGTTTTGGTACATGTGCGGGTATAGTGTTATATCTTTGTAAGTTTTAGACAAAATGTCACCAAATTTTAGATGCAAGCTTCAGTAACAATCCAAATGCTGCTTGCAGGAAAATGTTTACATAATTCTGTTTCAATCTTGAGTAAACAGGCACGTTTGTGACGTCATTAATCTTATGATAAACGTCATTTTGGGTTATCTACTGGTGATGTAATAATGACCATCGCTGTGTCGTTTTCTTTGCGTTTTGCTGAAAAAATGCTTAATATGTCATAAGGGCGTTTTCAAAACGCGCCGTCCTCTATTTACAGAGTAATCACATTTTATAACATTTTTCAAGCATTTTTCTGCTTCTTAATGACGTGTTAACATTAATTTAGATATGTTCAATATGTCTAGTGCTCAAGACCAGGTGAGTAATTTTATTGTAAATAATGCCTATAGTGGTCAACTTAAATTATATATTAAAATTTAGAATAATGCCACAATGTTATGACAAAAAAAAAATAAGTATGAATTCTATCACCCCTTCAATTAAGGCATTTTTGACTTAATAAAAATGCTTTTCAGCGTTTAAAAATTACCCACTATCCATCAATAATTTGTAGCAACAACTCAGTATGAGCGATCAACATATTGTCTTTGAGTTAAAAACTCGTTTAAATGTTGCTTCGTGCATTTAGTTAGAGATAAGTTTAACTGAAACCTGAAAGGTAGTGTTTTGTTTACCATTTATTTGCAAACATAAGGAGACTTTAGTGAAAACGATTTGTTGTAATATAACAAAAACATGTCGGATTTTTGCAACTTTCACAGAATCATTAAATAAGAGTATGGGAATAGTTCCTTTAAAATTTCAAGAAATTTCGCCGATTTATCGAATAATTATACGCTCGTCTATATCACAGGTATATGTTCGAAGCATTGCGTTTGCTATTATACTAACGTGACCCTCATTCAAAGGGCTATAGCTCGATAAGTAAACTGTATTTTTCTTTAGGTCTGGTGCCAGCTTAAAGGTAACCTATAGTCCATTATAGAAACGTTTACCATTTTGTCGTAGCATATATGTGAAGAAAGTTATGAAGCTACTTGCATTCATATTTGAACAGTCCTCGTACCATATACAAAACACATGCAACGCTTAAACAAATTTGGATAAAACTGTGGGAGGAGTTGAGCTCACAAAGGTCACACTCATTGTCATTTGCGATGCCGAAAAATGTTGAAAAAATGTGATAATTATGTCAAAACCACATACCATGAACAAAACATTTGCAAAGATTCAAAAAGATCGGAATAAATTGTAGGAGGAGTTGCGCTCACAGAGTAGCAAATCATTGCATCTGAGATGTCAAAAATGATTATGTTCACAAGTTGAAAAAGTGGGAAAAAGTGACGATAATGTCCAAACCACATGCACTCTTTCAGAACATCAACAAAAAAATCTGCACATTTTCAAAAAGATCAAACTAAAATTATAGGGGTTGCGCCCGTTATTGCATTTGAGATGCCGTAACGTGACTAAGTTCACAAGTTGAAAAAAAATGACGATAATGTCCAAACTTCAGACCATGAACAAATCCAAGCACTGAGAGTACTGATGGGGAACAGGCTCTTTTAAAGATGTACGAAATAAATCATCTATATCTACACAATAATGGAAGTGTATGCAAGGTTAAGCGAAGCCACCTGAGTAGGCTGTGCATCAGATACAACTTTTTTGAGCACTCAAATAATGATGCAGTAGACCGCATGTATAGTACTAGCAGGGTAACAAAAAACTTAACACTACATATATCCCTTTTCATCCTTTCTACCGATTCTCAAATAGGATACGTTTTGGTGGTACGTTACGATCAATTTCGAGACGTTTCGACTTTGGGACGGTTCTTATCTTATTTTACTGTTTCGCTCAAACATGGGCCTTTTGACATGCTTACAACCAGAGCTTGAAATGCATGTTAAGGCATACAACTGTACTTGTACCTGTATTTAATCCTTTTATAGTCACTTTGTTATAGACATCTGCTCTTGTTTTGCCGTTGTTAAAGCCATTCATATCGTTTCCATTAGCTGTTATATATGCATCTACGCCCGTGGTTGCCTTTGAACTAGAGGCGCCTCTTTTCAACCAAATGTCATTTGTTTCTGATGAATCTCTGTAAGGAATAAAACGCATTAGTCGACTTACGAGGGATGATCCAAACGTTCTTTACCTTGTAGCTTTGTCCAGAGACATTTTTGAGAGGCATACTATGCACCATTCAAAAGAACGAGTTTTTACCTTTATAATGATGCTAATATTTTCTCGCTATATTGTTTTGTTTAATAATTACAGCACATTATATATGACTCACTCCATACCACTGGTCTGTTTTCATTTTATAGAATTATAATATTTTAATCTGGATCTTTCAAGCCAGGCATCTTTAGAACCACAAAATAAAATTGCATTCAATTTTTTACTTTTTGTTACCTAAAATATCCATTCAAATGTAAGAATGGCGACAGGTTGTGTCGATTCAATATTTAAGGCACAACACGCAATTATTATGACGTCATTGAAATTTAAGCTACGTCATTTTGAATATATTGCAGAATTTTCATTTTGGAGAACATTATATTCAATTTTGACTAAAAACATGCCAAACCTAATATTGGCAAAATATTTAAGACCAATATTATTTTTATTACAAAATATCTTAATCTTAATTGGAATATTGTAAAACGTTTTATTTTTTACAAAAAAACCTGATTGATTTTAAATAAGAATTTTCAAAATTGTTATTGGTCTCAGATGGATGCTTTGCGCTTAATTTAAACCCATATTGCATCATTTTACGATATAGTGCATCTTTGGACAATTGATTGGGTTTTATCTTTAGATATACTTATGCAAATTTGTATATCACCATGTATTGACCTAATTTGTGGACTCGTTTTAGTTTTCTGATGTGGGTTACTATCAGTCTCCGATGATATTTATAATTGCTTCAGACAAAAGTCATAGGTTTATCTAGGTTTGTCTAAAAATATTTTTAACCTTTAATACAGCTGTTCTTACGGCAGTGGACTGGTCAAAACTTCAAGAGGTCCAAAATTTGATTATAACTGATAGTTGCATAGCCATACATTCAAGGACCTAGGAAACTCAGATCATATAGAAAGTTCGCCATATTTACAGAACATATAAGCTTACGTATGAAAATTGAGCAGCCATGAAAACGAATTGCTGAGACTGCTCTTGTCTGAATTGTGAGGTCTCTAATATGCACAGTCTGCTTGATATGACAGTGCATTGAGGGTATGGCTGTTTCGGGGTAGATATTCGATCGCTGCTTCAAGTTACACAAAACTTGTCATAGCGGTGGATAGACAAAGAATATATTTGTATTTGGTACAATTTTCAGGTATGTTGCATTGCTGGTTACAGAGATATCACGCCATGATCAGAACTTTAGGATCATCCCTCGTAAGATCCTGTAGAACACTGTCACAGGTTTAGATAAACAAAAAAAAAAAAATCAGCGTAAAATTGTAAATATTTTTTACCTATCAATTTTAACACATGTTTTGGGTGCTCAAAAGAGACGGTCATTTGAGTACCCACAACATATGTTTTGCTTGAGAAATAACAAAATTGAATTTTCTTTATGCACCTGATTAATTTACTGTCTTATACTTGTCGGGTATCTTTATTTAGTTAAATTGCGTACAAAAAACGCAAAAAATATGAGACTGCTGAAAATAGTTTGAACTCAGTTCACCAATAAGCAATAAATGACCTCCCACCCTACCTAAGTATTGTCAAAGATAAACTTTTGAACGCTAGAATATGTTTCAACTTAGAGGAAACCACATTTTAAAAGGGGCTTACTATTAAAGAAAATAATATGTTCTATATAGGGAGCATATGCTTTCCTTTAGAAGTAGCCCAAATGAGAATAGACAATAACTTTATAGTGCATTAAATTAAAAAAACCGCCAAAATTAAATGACGCCAATATGTCAGCCTTTTAAAATCACCAAACTTTTGATGCAGCGAATATTATTTTAAATTTGTCCAGCCACTGGTATGCAAAATGTTGATGAGGCTTCGCAGAGCATCATTTCGGCCGGCCGAGGTGTTTTAGTGAAAATGCTCATAACTCTTGACCCGCAAGGTATATTGTAGTCAAATTTTGCATATTTATACATGTTAAGATTGTCTAGTCACTGGTATGCAAAACGTTTTCCGATATTTAAAGATTAGCATTATTTGGAATGTACAAATAAGCCGAAGCTTTGAAGAACTTTTTCAGTGTCCATTCTGGGAGCACCATAAGGCTTGCAATTCAAACACAGGTTTCTTTAGAGAAATTCAACCATCTTATAACATATGTCCAACAAACTAAATCTCTCTTTTAGATATTCGAAAAGCCAACTCATCTTATAAATAGAAACATGTGTGATATGTTCTTAAAATGGTATCCTTTGGAAGCAAAGATTGCATCAAAGAACTGAAACTAGAGTGTGCATATTTGCTGGGCCAGACTATCTAGTTTCTGCCATTTAGGCGTCATTAGTGACCCTCTAATAGTTTCAAAGTTCCACAATGAAACCCATGATCCCAAAGGACAAGAAAATAAAATCTACACTATAGTGAAGGGCAAGGAGACGTTCTACCGCCGCCACACAGCCCCAGTCACCAGCTGTAGTGAAGTCAAATATGTTCTTAAAACGGTATCCTTTGGAAGCAAAGACTGCATCAAAGAACTGAAACTAGAGTGTGCATATATCCTGGGCCAGATTAGCTAGTTTCTGCCATTTAGGCGTATTCAGTGGCCCTCTAATAGTTTCAAAGTTCCACAATGAAACCCATGATCCCAAAGGATATGAAAATAAAATCTACACTATAGTGAAGGGCAAGGAGACGTTCTACCGCCGCCACACAGCCCCAGTCACCAGCTGTAGTGAAGTCAAATATGTTCTTAAAACGGTATCCTTTGGAAGCAAAGACTGCATCAAAGAACTGAAACTAGAGTGTGCATATATCCTGGGCCAGACTAGCTAGTTTCTGCCATTTAGGCGTCATCAGTGGCCCTCTAATAGTTTCAAAGTTCCACAATGAAACCCATGATCCCAAAGGATATGAAAATAAAATCTACACTATAGTGAAGGGCAGTGAGACGTTCTTCCTTCCGATGTCCATCAGTGATCAGTAAGTGCAAATGGTCGAAACTTTTGAACAACTTGGTATATTTCGATCCAAATATGCATTATTCTGCAGGAAGTGACCAATCTGCGTTCCGAACCACATATGTAGGGATCTAATCAAAGCAAATTCGTCTTGATAGTTTTTGTACTTTGGACAAACAATTTATGGCAAAGTGTTTGCCCTATTTATGAGTCTTATTTGGAAGAATATGGATTTGAATGCGGATAAAATGGTCTGTAGAGTGGTACATAGATCATTGGGTACCATAGCAGAAGGGAGGGAAAATGACCATTTAAATATGCATAAAACTCAAAGAATCGTATTATTGTTTTACATGAAATGTATAAAAAGCAGAAATACACGCAATTCCCTACAATGTAGCTTGCTCTTTAACCATTTATAGTGAAATGATTTTTCCCTTACATATTGATACATGAAGTATGGTATTGCTTTTTTGGTATTTTAAGGGGTCGCAGGTATAAGTTTCTAAATCATGATGTATTTCTGTACCTGAAAGTGGTTTTTAATCTTAAAAAACAGTGCAGACCCTGATGAAATGCAGCTTTACTGTTTGCCAAAGTACCCATTTAGGGGTTTCCAGTATACAAAACGATCTGGGCCTCGTCGTGAGAGAAAACTTATCTTTGGAGTTCCGACCGGTTGAGACCAAAAGTAGTTTGCTTGGCTAAAGAGACAAGGAAAAAAAATGAAATTTTGCGTTATCATACTCCCAGGGAGCGAAAAAAGACGCTGCGCAGGCCGATATGCGTTTTTGTTGATTTTCTCTCGTTTCGGTTTGCACACAACAAAGTCAGGTTTTCTATTGGCAATGTTATTTTGTCAAGTAAAGTAAAAAATAAATTATCATATGACGTCGCGTCTGAGAGTGAAATAACACCATGCAATAAAATCAATAAACCACTAGTGGTTTATAGATTTACGGGAAACGTTATGACGTCCATAACAACGTTGCGTACATAATGACAAAATTATAACGTTTTTACGTCAGAAATGAGATTTCAAAGTATTTGTCATATGATAAATAGAATCTAACATTCGTGCTCTTGTATTATTGAATTTATTAAACTCGTTGCGAAAAAGAGATAAAATGCTCGGCAAGCCTCGCATTTTATCTCTTTTCCCCAACTCGTTTAATAAATTCAATAAAACATGAGCACTCATGTAAGATCCTCTATGTACTTACTGTATAGCGTTAGATAGTTTTGTTATCCTGTCTTTTACAACATTGTTACGTGAGTTCGTCTCAGAAAGAACCACCACTGAAAACAAATAAGAACTTAAAGCTGCATAATCTGTAACTTTTGATCTTCTAATTTTAAAAATAATGTTGTTATTTTTCAAGAACTCAGTAAAAATACTCAAATTCAGGTAAACATTTTACCATTTTCGTAAATCTTAACAAGTTATCACTAACAAAACAACTGCATTTATGTTAAAATTCAACGGTCTATAATTATTGGAGGGACGCAAATAATTACCAACAAGAAAAAATACACCTATTTGATAAGATAATTCATTTTTCCATGCAGTTTTTAGCTGTACTGAACATTTTTATTGTGAAAACATAGCTTAATTCTACTTTTACAAATGATTTAAAAAGAAAATAATTTTTTTCGAAAAATGTTCATAGTTACAGAGTATGCAGCTTTAATATTAACTAATCCCACGTTACTCCATATTCATTACACTATTTCGTCTATATCTACGACGTACATTCTATATCAATCACCTAGGTTCTGAGGGTAGCGTTCTATTATGAATATGTCCACTATTTCTAAGCCCCTATCAAGGGCATATAATTACAGCATATCATGCTAGTGTTGTGGAGACGATATTTTTGTGATGGTTCCGATGAAAAATGTATATTTAAGTACCTTAACCATGCGCGGATCCGGAAAGTTTTGTCAGAGGGGTCCTAATCAACTTTTTAAGAGGAAACCAAATACAAATGTACCAATAGAAGCTGGCCATCATCAGCCCGCCAGTGAAACGCCATTTAAATGTCGTTTTGCTGGCGGGCCGATAATATCCTCACATTGAATGCTGGCTTGGTAGCCTTGTAATTGTCCAGGGGATTTTCAAGGAGAGGGGGAGTAGGGTGTCTGGACCCTAGTCCCCCTCTGGATCCGCGCATGCCACCCCACCTAAGTTACAATTGGTGGCTGTTGGTAATGGTAATTCTATGGCGCCATTTCTGTTGTTGTTAGTTGTTTTTTTGTTTTGCCTCCCCTCTATTTTGGGTAGGGAGACATTGTTTTTTTTGTTATGCCTCCCCTCTATTTAGGGTAGGGAGACATTGTTTTTTGCTATGCCTCCCCTCTATTTTGAGTAGGGTGACATTGTTTGTTTGATAAGCTTCCCCTCAATTTAGGGTAGGAAGACATTGTTTTTGGCTATGCCTCCCCTCTATTTAGGATAGGAAGACATTGTTTTTTGCTATGCCTCCCCTCTATTTTGGGTAGGGAGACATTGTTTTTTGCTATGCCTCCCCTCTATTTAGAGTAGGGAGACATTGTTTTTTGCTATGCCTCCCCTCTAATTTGGGTAGGGAGACATTGTTTGTTTGGTTTGCCTCCCCTCTATTTAGGGTAGGGAGACATTGTTTTTTGCTATGCCTCCCCTCTATTTTGGGTAGGGAGAAATTGTTTGTTTGCTATGTCGCCCCTCTATTTGGGGTAGGGAGACAGGAGACATTGTTTTTTTGTTATGCCTTCCCACTATTTTGGATAGGGAGACATTGTTTTTTGTTATGCCTCCCCTCTATTTTAAGGTAGGGAGACATTGTATTTGTTATGCCTCTCCTCTATTTAAGGGTAGGGAGAATTTTTTTTGGTGTTATGCCTCCCCTCTATTTAGGGTAGGGAGACATTGTTTTGCTATGCCTCCCCTGTATTTAGGGTAGGGAGACGTTGTTTTTTGCTTTGCCTCCCCTCTATTTAGGGTAGGGAGGCATTGTTTTGTTATGCCTCCCCTCTATTTTGGGATAGGGACACTTTGTTGTTTTTTTTGCTATGCCTCCCCTTTATTTAGGGTAGGGAGACATTGTTTTTTGCTATGCCTTCCCTCTATTTAAAGGAGGGAGACATTGTTTTTTGCTATGCCTCCCCTCTAATTTTGGTAGGGAGACATTGTTTGTTTGCTTTGCCTCCCCTCTATTTAGGGTAGGGAGACATTGTTTTTTGCTATGCCTCCCCTCTATTTTGGGTAGGGAGAAATTGTTTGCTTGCTATGCCGCCCCTCTATTTGGGGTAGGGAGACAGGACACATTGTTTTTTTGTTATGCCTTCCCTCTATTTTGGATAGGGAGACATTGTTTTTTGTTATGCCTCCCCTCTATTTTGGGGTAGGGAGACAATGTATTTGTTATGCCTCTCCTCTATTTTAGGGTAGGGAGACATTTTTTGTGTTATGCCTCCCCTCTATTTAGGGTAGGGAGGCATTGTTTTGCTATGCCTCCCCTTTATTTAGGGTAGGGAGACGTTGTTTTTTGCTTTGCCTCCCCTCTATTTAGGGTAGGGAGGCATTGTTTTGTTATGCCTCCCCTCTATTTAGGCTAGGGAGACATTGTTTTGCTATGCCTCCCCTTTATTTAGGGTAGGGAGACGTTGTTTTTTGCTTTGCCTCCCCTCTATTTGGGGTAGGGAGGCATTGTTTTTGTGTTAAGCCTCCCCTCTATTTAGGGTAGGGAGACACTGTATTTTGTTATGCCTCCCCTCTATTTAGGGTAGGTAGGCGTTTGTTTATGCTAAGCCTTCCCTCTATTTTGGGTAGGGATACATTGTTTTTTGTTATGCCTCCCCTCTATTTATGGTAGGGAGGCATTTTTTGTGCTATTCCTCCCCTCTATTCAGGGTACGGAGACATCGTTCTTGCAATGCCTCCATCCCATTTAGGGTAAGACGGCATTGTTTTTTGTTAAGCCTCACCTCTATTTAGGTTAGGGAGACATTGTTTTTGCTATGCCTCCCCTCTATTTAGGGTAGGGAGACATTGTTTTTTTTGGTTATACCTCCCCTCTATTTAGGGTGGGGACACATTGTTTTTTGCTATGCCTCCCCTGTATTTAGGGAAGGGAGACATTGTTTATTTGCTATGCCTCCCCTCTATTTAGGGTAGGGAGGCATTGTTTATTTGCTATGCATCCTCTCTATTTAGGGTAGGGAGGCATTGTTTTTTTTGTTATGCCTTCCTTCTATTTAGGGTAGGTAGACATTGTTATTTTTTGATGCCTCCTCTCTATTTAGGGTAGGGAGACATTGTTTTTTTTGTGATGCCTCCTCTCTATTTAGGGTAGGGAGACATTGTTTTCGTTATGCCTCCCCTCTATTTAGAGTAGGGAGACATTGTTTTTTTGTTTTGCCTCCACTCTATTTAGGGTAGGGAGGCACTGTTTCTGCTATGCCTTCCCTCTTTTTAGGGTAGGGAGACATTGTTTTTTGTTATGCCTCCCCTCTATTTAGGATAGAGAGACAATGTTTATTTGTTATGCCTCCCCTCTATTTAGGGTAGGGAAACATCGTTTATTTGCTATGCCTCCCCTCTATTTAGGGTAGGGAGACATTGTTTGTTGTTATGCCTCCCCTCTATTTAGGGTAGGGAGACATTTTTTTGTTATGCCTCCCCTCTATTTAGGGTGCGAAGATATTGTTTTTCGTTATGCCTTCCCTCTATTTAGGATAGGGAGATATAGCTTTTTGCTATGCCCCCCCCCCTCCCCTCTATTTTGGGTAGGGAGACATTGTTTTTTGCTATGCCTCCCCTCTATTTAGAGTAGGGAGACATTGTTTTTTGCTATGCCTCCCCTCTAATTTGGGTAGGGAGACATTGTTTGTTTGCTTTGCCTCCCCTCTATTTAGGGTAGGGAGACATTGTTTTTTGCTATGCCTCCCCTCTATTTTGGGTAGGGAGAAATTGTTTGTTTGCTATGTCGCCCCTCTATTTGGGATAGGGAGACAGGAGACATTGTTTTTTTGTTATGCCTTCCCACTATTTTGGATAGGGAGACATTGTTTTTTGTTATGCCTCCCCTCTATTTTAAGGTAGGGAGACATTGTATTTGTTATGCCTCTCCTCTATTTAAGGGTAGGGAGAATTTTTTTTTGTGTTATGCCTCCCCTCTTTTTAGGGTAGGGAGGCATTGTTTTGCTATGCCTCCCCTTTATTTAGGGTAGGGAGACGTTGTTTTTTGCTTTGCCTCCCCTCTATTTAGGGTAGGGAGGCATTGTTTTGTTATGCCTCCCCTCTATTTTGGGATAGGGACACTTTGTTTTTTTTTGCTATGCCTCCCCTTTATTTAGGGTAGGGGGACATTGTTTTTTGTTATGCCTTCCCTCTATTTAAAGGAGGGAGACATTGTTTTTTGCTATGCCTCCCCTCTAATTTGGGTAGGGAGATATTGTTTGTTTGCTTTGCCTCCCCTCTATTTAGGGTAGGGAGACATTGTTTTTTGCTATGCCTCCCCTCTATTTTGGGTAGGGAAAAATTGTTTGCTTGCTATGCCGCCCCTCTATTTGGGGTAGGGAGACAGGATACATTGTTTTTTTGTTATGCCTTCCCTCTATTTTGGATAGGGAGACATTGTTTTTTGTTATGCCTCCCCTCTATTTGGGGTAGGGAGACAATGTATTTGTTATGCCATTCCTCTGTTTTAGGGTAGGGAGAATTTTTTGTGTTATGCCGCCCCTCTATTTAGGGTAGGGAGGCATTGTTTTGCTATGCCTCCCCTTTATTTAGGGTAGGGAGACGTTGTTTTTTGCTTTGCCTCCCCTCTATTTAGGGTAGGGAGGCATTGTTTTGTTATGCCTCCCCTCTATTTAGGCTAGGGAGACATTGTTTTGCTATGCCTCCCCTTTATTTAGGATAGGGAGACGTTGTTTTTTGCTTTGCCTCCCCTCTATTTGGGGTAGGGAGGCATTGTTTTTGTGTTAAGCCTCCCCTCTATTTAGGGTAGGGAGACACTGTATTTTGTTATGCCTCCCCTCTATTTAGGGTAGGTAGGCGTTTGTTTATGCTAAGCCTTCCCTCTATTTTGGGTAGGGATACATTGTTTTTTGTTATGCCTCCCCTCTATTTATGGTAGGGAGGCATTTTTTGTGCTATTCCTCCCCTCTATTCAGGGTACGGAGACATCGTTCTTGCAATGCCTCCATCCCATTTAGGGTAAGACGGCATTGTTTTTTGTTAAGCCTCACCTCTATTTAGGTTAGGGAGACATTGTTTTTGCTATGCCTCCCCTCTATTTAGGGTAGGGAGACATTGTTTTTTTTGTTATACCTCCCCTCTATTTAGGGTGGGGACACATTGTTTTTTGCTATGCCTCCCCTGTATTTAGGGAAGGGAGACATTGTTTATTTGCTATGCCTCCCCTCTATTTAGGGTAGGGAGGCATTGTTTATTTGCTATGCATCCTCTCTATTTAGGGTAGGGAGGCATTGTTTTTTTGTTATGCCTTCCTTCTATTTAGGGTAGGTAGACATTGTTATTTTGTGATGCCTCCTCTCTATTTAGGGTAGGGAGACATTGTTTTTTTTGTGATGCCTCCTCTCTATTTAGGGTAGGGAGACATTGTTTTCGTTATGCCTCCCCTCTATTTAGAGTAGGGAGACATTGTTTTTTTGTTTTGCCTCCACTCTATTTAGGGTAGGGAGGCACTGTTTCTGCTATGCCTTCCCTCTTTTTAGGGTAGGGAGACATTGTTTTTTGTTATGCCTCCCCTCTATTTAGGATAGAGAGACAATGTTTATTTGTTATGCCTCCCCTCTATTTAGGGTAGGGAAACATCGTTTATTTGCTATGCCTCCCCTCTATTTAGGGTAGGGAGACATTGTTTGTTGTTATGCCTCCCCTCTATTTAGGGTAGGGAGACATTTTTTTGTTATGCCTCCCCTCTATTTAGGGTTCGAAGTTATTGTTTTTCGTTATGCCTTCCCTCTATTTAGGATAGGGAGATATAGCTTTTTGTCATGCCCCCCCTCTCCTCTATTTAGGGTAGCAATGCTCTTTGTTATGCCTCCCCTCTATTTAGGTAGGGAGACAGTTTTCCCCCTGGATGGCTTTATTACGGCATGATTTTTTTTTAAATAATTAATTTCCCATTTCTTGATGGAGAGGTTCCTCGCTGCCCTTCCTACTGTGTATATATATTTCGCAGTCTATTCATTTGGCGAAAGTATGTTCTGATGTTGGTGACTTCAACAACAGAAACCAATTTTGACTGCTTAGTTATTAAAACACGCGTGTCTAACGAGATATAATAAAGTTTGTAAATCGGTTCTAAATTCAAATACAGACACTCAGAGTTGATTGTTAAATACAATATTGGGTTAAAACGCTTCTGCTTTTTCCACAAAATCGTGTCCGCTCTTGAACTTGTATACTCTTACAGACATGTTCACGAAACGCCATCTCTTGTTATGAGACAAGAACCATAGATTTTGCACCCATTTTTCTGCGAATATTGCATTTGAAGTCGTTTGTCACAAAATCACCCCCGCTGTGTTACTTGAAAAAACTATCAAGACTCGTATTTACATAAAACTTCATAAAACATGATAAGTAGCAATCAAAATTCAATGACATGCAGAGAACAAGAACCACAATTATTGCGTTGATATATTTGGTTATTTTTTTTCTTGGGACATTTTTCCATCACAGAATCATGCCAACTCTGTAACTTAGTTTAGATATATTTTTTAGAACTCACAAATACATACAACTGTAAACATACAAAATAATAGAAAGAAAGCAAAGCTTATATAGTTGTCTCCATATCATTTGTAATGTTTAGCGGAGTTGAATATCAAGTGAGAAAGTCAAACATGAGCGGATCCAGAGGGGTGGGGGTGGGGGCAGGCAGGGGGGCCAGATGTCCCCTGGAAAATCCCAAGTGGCAATAGGTTTTCTTAGGAATACTGGTACGTATCCCCTGAGGAAAGGGTTCAATTGCTCCTTTATGGAGGTTCGCAAGTATGAAATTTGTGACATACGTTGGAGACTAATAAACGAGAACAAAAACGTTGTTGGGTCCAATTGCTTCTCGAAGGTAGTCCGTACGGTCCTCAATGAAATACGTTGATGTCGAAAAAACAACAACAAAAAGCAAAACAAAAAACGTTGTCAGGATCCCCCTGGTGGAATTTTTGGGCCACCCATGTCAAAGAGTGTACATGCTTTAAAAACGAAAAGCAATGACTAGAAAAACAAATCAAATACATGTATACAGGTCCATTAAAAAGGTTATTTTACTACGCAATATTTCAAAAGTTCCTTCACATTTTTATACAATAACGACCTATGTTTTACCATATATTTAATTGAATTCACGTGCAATTTTATTTATATAATTCATATCAACGTATAATCAGACAGCATTTGTATATAAATATCAAATACGTTCTAATAAAAACACAACAGCATACTTAAATACATTCAAATGAAAACACAACAACATACCAGTATGCATACTACCTATAAAGTCAGTATTCGTTGCACCTCTCTCTGCTTCATTTCTACTTGGGATTGACTTGTTTAGTTCTTCCAGGATATTCGGTCTTACACTATACCAGGCTTCACACACTCGCCTCTACAACACGGCAGTTGGTTACCAACCTCTTTCTTCATTATATTCTAAACATGCTCTATGGAAATAAGTTCTGACAAATTCCCTGGCTTATTCAGAACTGATATTTCTCCCATCTTTGCCCATGTAAGATAGGCTGTCAGGTCATGTAAGAAATTTCTATCTTACATGACCACGTGACAGCTTTCTTACATGGGCCAAGTAAAATATTCTTTCCTCCCAAAAATTGATATTCAAAGGACCAATATATTGCGCCTAGGTAACTCAAAGACACCAAGCAAGTGTAAACGTTACTTATTGACGTCATATAACGTTAATTACGTCACTGAACGTGCACCACGTGACGATAACGGCAATGTGACGCTAATGGCACAGGTGGCATAGAAGGATTTTATTTTGCATTTTGCAACTAAACTTATGCTCCAATCGTGGTTTCTAGTCAATAACAAGGTGCAAACTACATTTACACCCAAACTACGTTTACACCCATTTGAATACCCGATAAAAACAGCCAAGAACTCAGAAATAATGTAAATCCAACGAGTAAAAAGTTAAAATTTTCACGATTTTTTACTTTTTATGTTCCGACAAAAAACCTCGGAAAAGTGGGAGAAAAACGATCCATCATGAGCCTGTCCATGTATGATAGAGAAATCTCACCCTCGGGGTCGGAATTTAACCAGGGACTCGGCAAGCCTCGTCCCTGGTTAAAATTCCGACCCCTCAGGTGAGATATCTCTATCCTACATGGACACTCATGGTGGATTGTTATATTCCTTACTTTAGGAATTTTCTAGTCCTTTTAGACTTATGGAATGGCCCAAGATCATGCATAAAGATATATCCCTTCTGTGGGAACACAACACATTCACTTAAGTCTTTATTTCACAGTCATAACAATCGACGCCATTGTCGGTTTGGCGCAAGCAGAATGAGGAATATCATGCTAAAAGTATCCAGGCTACTGTAAAATCGCCAGTAAGTGTGCAAGTCTGTGAAGTCATTAGCAGCAGACGCATCTCTCTTCAGAGAAATGTGAATGGTAACATGGATAGTGCAAATTACCAGAGTGATATTATACATGATATTGAAATATTATGTGAATGCGTTGTGCTCTCACAGAAGGGATATATATTTATACATGATATCGCGCCATGTCATAACTCTAAAAGTACTAGAACATTCCAAAAATGTAAAGGAATATACGTTCTAGAATGACTAGGGAATTGGCGAAACATGAACACCATAGAGAACGTTTTGAATATAATGAAGAGATTGGTAACCAAATGCCATGTAGAAAAGAAGAGATGTGGAAGCCAGTATGTGAAGCGTGGTATAGTGTAGCACCAAACGTCCTGGAAGAACGTAACTATTTAAAGCCAAGGAGAATAACAGATCTTATTTAAGCAAAGGGAGATACAAAGAAATACTGACTTATTGCGTAGGCGTACAATGTTGTTGTGTTTTCATTGGAATGTATTTAAAGTAATAAACTATGTTGTTGTATTTTATTTGAATATATTTGATATTTACATACCATACCACTGCTGCCTGATTATACATGATATGGTTTATGGAAACAAGATGGCATAAACATTTAATAAAACGTATTGTAAAACATAGACCATAAATGTATAATAAAAATGTGAAAAAAAAAACTTTTGAAATATTGCGTAGTGAAATAACTTTTTAACTTTACATAAATTGAAGAAACTAGAAATAGTAATTGAGTGGGGGAATGGGTTGGGAGAGGATTAAAGTAGACAACACATAGACCGCCGATCAGAAAATGTTATACTCGTAAGTATATAACGCCTTAGCATGTTAGAATGTTGCTTGATTACATAAACACATGGGGTTGGAGTCAAGTAAACAATTTACTTATTAAATATGTAAATGCTCGAAAATTGCAACGCTTGCTTTGAGGGATACTGTTGAGCTACAAAAAAGAAGATTCAGTGAAAGATTCTGATAGCTATTGGATACACAAACAAATAGGACCACGAGTCTACACCAAAATAACTTGCGCGGATCCAGAGTGGGGACTGGACCCCCTGGAAAATCACAAAAGTGGCTAAAGGTTTCCTTAGAAATACAGGTACGGGCTACCATCGAGAAGCAAGCCATTGGAATCTGTGAAAAACGTTGATGACTAAAAGCACTAAATGTTCTGGATCCGCCCATGAATATATATCTTTGTGTATCTTTCTCCATATAATACAACTATCATGAGCGGAAAAAATCATAAAAATAGAAATTCTGGTCTGAATTCTTCCCTGAAAAATTACGAAGCCAGCATTCAATGTTGGGCCATTATCAGAACGCCAGCGAAACGCCATTAAATGGCGTTTCGCTGGCGGGCCAATGATGGCCCGCTTATAGTGCTATTTGGATCAACCCACCCCTCATCAACCTCAAAAAAGTTGGACCCCCTCTGACAAAATTTTCTGGACTGCGCTTGACTATGCTGCGGAATTAAAACATACTCATATAATCTAAAGGGCTCATGAGCTGTGGACATGGGCAACCAGCTGTGAGAAGAAACTCTGAGAGAGACTGAGGGGTGCCATAGTACGCCATCTGAAACAAACCCATAAATATTATTGAGCCGTGGCATGTGCTTTCCAACAATATGGCCTTTTGACAAGTGTAGACTCAGACGAGCCTGGGCAGTCTCCTGTTAGGCTTTGAAACTCCAAATTATGTTCGTTCAGTAGCTTAACACTCATAGAACATTCAACTGACAAGCAAAGGCTCTGATCAGTTTGTGCGTATGCGCTGGCTGGTCTGAGGCTTTGCTGGTCGCACATACCACATTGTTGGAAATCCCATGCCACGGCTCATAGTATTAACAACACACTGAATACCGTAGTTGACCTTAAAATCGCACATGCTCATATAGGCGCACACTGAGTGTTGTTCTTATTACACCATGTGATCTTTTGGGTGCCTGGCCGTCCACCTGTGCAATTTCATTATAATATATACTACTCAAATAAGTTTTGCATTACCAAATATATACAACATTTTAAGTATCATTTTTTCTACGTATACCAAACTTGATTTTTAAATTTGGTACTGCCTTTGAGGGTTTGATTTAGTATCTGACACAACAATAAATTTGCTTGGTAACATAATGTAAAACTCTGTAAAATTGCATTTTTCTGTTAAGACCAAAATTTTGGAATTTTTAAAAGTCTACCATTTTTTACGGGCTTCAGAATTCAGTTTTGTTTTCAAATCCATATAGCCCAAAATTGAAAATAACTTTTTGGGAAGAAAAATGTGATTTTGACCCAAAACTGCTCATTTTGAGATTTTTTAGAAAGTCTTTGTCAAAGCTTGGAAACTCATCTTTCTTTTCATTGTTAATTCAAAATCGATTGTTTTTGCACCAAAACCTGTTGCCAAATTCCTTACTGTTAACATTAAATTCTTGCGGAAGTTGTGTACCAGCTTTCTTAAAGGTGTCCCAGAAATCCCACTTCAGAACTTTCAAAGATTGATAAATAGTATGTTCATTTAATCAGTAAGGAATTTTGTAGGCTGTATTTGTATTTGCCCAAAACCCAATTTTATTAGAAAGATATTTCTCAGCTTCACTGGAGAACTTTGAAAAATCGTAACTTTTCGTCAAAATGACATTTTCTCCTTGCTTAAAATGGTATTTCTCATCTCTAGAGAAAGGATTTAAAAACAAAACTGAATTCTGAAGCCCATGAAAAAAATGTGGAATTTTAAAAATTCCCAAGTTTTGGTCTTAACAGAAAAATGCAATTTTACAGATTTCCATATTAAGTTTCCAAACAAATTTATTGTTGTGTCAGATTCTGAATCAAACCCTCTAAGGCAGTATCAAAATTAAAAATCAAGTTTGGTATATGTAGAAAAATGATACTTAATTGGTATTGAGTAGTTATTTAGCATGTATGCTAGCGGTTAGGCAATTCTGTACATTAAAGTTTTCAAAGCGGCCCTGATTTTAATCTTTCCAATTTGAGAGAGCTAGTTGCTTTGCTTTTAGTGTCTTTCGGATATCTTGTTACTGTAAATGTTCTGTGTCTCTTCCTCACGGTGCCATGGGTTGGTCTGCAGTGTGTGATATTGGTATTTCCTGACCATACTCACTTACTGTTTGCCAAGGATAGGTCTCTAATGTGGCATTCAGGTGACCATTTGTGTTGAGTTATTTTTGAATTTGGATCAGTGGTTTAAAGATGAAAAATGGACGGTGCACAATGATCAATCACAATGCACTTTCACACATATATGTGGGAGATGGCGCTATGTCATTAAGGTTAATTGATAATATTGCATTACAACTATTTAATTAAATTTGATTCATTGGGTGTGTTTATACAATTGAAAAGCAAGAATGTCATTTTAAACATCCATTTATGTAGGAGGAATTTGGATGCCTGTATTTCCCTAAGTGTTCCAATCCAGCAGTTTTAATACTTTATATTATTAAATTACTGTTTTTACATTTGATATGATTAATTGTCTGCGACTATTAATTTCGTCCATATTTCGTGGTTAAACGCCGCCTTTTAACATCATCATATATGGTGAAGATTTTGACAAGAAGTATATTAATTTTACGCCCCCCATCTTCCTAGCTGCACTTCGCTTAAATGTATACAACCCCGCGAAAACTACAAAATATGAAACCTGTGCAAATTTGCACAGGCTTCATATTTTGTACGTTTCCCGTGTGTGTAACGGCAAATTCAATCAACTTTATTATTGAAACATTTTGACAGCTCATTCGTATAGGTTATAGATCATATATTACAGTTATAAAGGAATTAAGTGGGAACGAGCGCAGCGAGTGAACCACTTAATTTCTTTATAATTGTAATATATGATATGTGGCCTACTCATGGTTTTCTGTTCCTTTTTCATGACTGCGCCTTATGAAATGATCGCTTTGACCACTTCACGGATTTACGTAATGATAAACTTAATATATTATACAAATATTGACAAAATATGTGATTAAATTGTCCAAAAATTTAAATTTCTTTGCAAAACTGATTGATTAAAAAGCAAAGGAAGGGGCAGAGTAAACTTTAATTAACCCGATCGATAAAGTGCATTAGATGTCAAGTAAGTATATTATTGGTTTAGAAACGTAAGCGATCCCATGAACTGGGTTACATCTATGTACTTTTATTCAATGTACTTTTATTTGCAGAAAACTCGCTTAGGATATTCCAGCTTTGCCAATAAGAACAATTTCTAAATTGGCACAAACTTTTAATTAGTTCACAACCATCCTATTAACACATTTATTTGCTATTCTGTGTGAAATAGCTAGGCGGCTAGGAGCCAAGATTGTGCTTTTCTGGATACAAGCCTGAAACTTTCCACACTTGTTAAGGTTGGTGAGCTGATGATTTTTACATATAGAACCACTTCAACAAATTTCCTCTACGCATGCGCAATTCAAAAGTCACTTATGTTATAGAAAATTTAGTCTCACTTGACTACACAGACCAATATTTGCGTTTAACATGGTAAAAAATTGACCCACTATATCTCTAGATGTCCTAAAAGACATAAACAAATACACAAATGTATATTTTAAAATAGTTTCCATAATTACGCATGCGCAAACTAACTAATACTTCCGGTTATCTCCTTTAATGATGTCAAAAACGGTAGAAACCATTGAATAAATGGAATAATTATATCTTTTTACTGAGAAATAAATGTGTTTCTGCACAACCATTCATCTAATAATTTTTGCTGCGCATGCATTTACGCGAGAGAGCGGCTGTACTAGAACAGTGCAGTCATCGCGGGTCGGTTGCAGCCGATGAGGGCACACACTTTATTACTTTTGTTTACTGTGATCCATTCTATGAGCTAGTTCTTTACAGCTATTAATTATGAAAACATATGAAAATATTATATATTGAAAAATGATGAAAAAAAGCATTTATGGGATTCAAACCTCCGCATAATGGTAAACGGTGAATTTCTGCTGGCGGCGACTCTACCTACCAAGCTACATGTACATGTATCGATACACACAGCAAATAGTTTTCAAAACCACGCCTGACTTCTAAATACGCAACCCAAATGTTTTGATTTCAATGTTTACAAACAAACAAATGTAAACATAGACATAATATCTCTGCAGCACTATAGTATTTTGTATTTGAAAATGTATACACTTTTTCTGAGCATGGAATGTAAAGTTAAATCATAAAACCCCCTTTTTTTAAAGGATCATTGACGGTTTGGGCCTTATACGCTTATTTTTCTGATTCCCAGAACTCTGCTTTTGAGCTTCTGGTGTGATGCATGTAATATCAGTGCAATAGGTGAACCTAATGGCAAGAGCCAGCTAGCAAAATACTTTCAAAATTCCTACGCACTTGAGAGATATGGCGCGTAGAAAGGGGAGGGGTCTGAAATTTCATGACAATGAAAAGTGGTTTATAAAGTGATTTCTGCACCTTTTCTTGATTTATTTGGTAGGTATGGTAATATAATGTGCAAAGTATTAACGAATCACGACAATTGATGAAATTGTTTTAAAAACAAAATATGTTTTGTAATAAAATTATTTTGGGGAGATAATTTGGAAGTTACCTGTACAATTTTTACTACATGTACCGTAAATAATACAAAACTGAAAGCTCAACAAAAGAAATAAATACTTTTGAATGAATGAAAGTGTCCCATTTGGCATTGGAAAGTAAAACTGATTCTAACTAGACCTTTGCTTTGTTTGAAGGGCATAGCATGTCGAAATGTATTTAAAGTGTCCGAATATTTATGGTATATGTACATTGTATATCCAAGTTGAAAGCTACTAAAATTACCTATATGATATAATATAGTGAACACTAAAGTATTTACCTGTTATAACTCTTTGCATGCCAGAGGAGAATTTTGCCATCTGCCAATAGCCTTTTGCAAACAGTTTGAACGCAGATGAAGACCAACAGAATGTCGGTCTTGATCTGGATCCAAACTGTTTGACACTTCGATTGTGGTCACGGGTCGTTTATTTGTAAAAACTTAATTTTGAAGAAAGACAGCAGACGAAAATGAAAACATGAACTATTCCCTAGCATGCAAATAGATAAGTACAGGACGTTTGCAAAAGAATGTGTCATTAAATAACAGTGAGCTCTTTTCGTATGTAAAAACGCATAAGCCTTGTTAATTCTACTTTTAATTTTTATGTACTTTATATTAAACTAGCACAGAATACAAAGCAATTTAGGAGGTTGGTTCTAGAGAACTTCATTACTGTCATTCATTTCTTATTCGTTAGAAAAGGCATTTTACGGGCTTAGGCCCTGGGTTTTTGGGCTGCTGAACATCTCCCCCCCTTGTGCCAGCAAGCCACTTCCATACAATGTGTAAAATATGGTAACACATATACAGGCAAAAGCGTTTGCTGCCACACGGAGGGGAATGATATTTTAAAAAAATGTTTTCTGATTTCTATATAGTTTTATGTAAAACTGATTGTTCTACCCGAACTTTTACATCTTTTAAGCATTTAATATCGAAAATGGATTTAACTGCCATGAAGTACTCAGGTCAGGGTAGCTTCAATGTGAAGAAAGGGACGATTGACAAACTTTTATTTTTACACAGAACCATAGGAATTTACCCATAGAAAGTGTCAATGATCCTTTGTTTATTCAAACAAAGAAAAATCAGCAAGAAAAACAAAACAAAACTATTGTAAAAATTCACGAAATTCTTAAATTTTACCTGTTGGGAGTTGAAACAAAATCATTTCAATTTCATGCAGCACATGCTAGTTTCATACTCATCGTACTATTTTTAGCTCTCTAGAGGTTAATATTGGAGACGTGTCAAAAATATTAACTTCTGGAAACTATTATGAGCTGGTTTTCGTCCTATACATGTATCGCCCTTATGGCCAGTTTAGACCAGTTTTCAGGTAGACATAGATATTTATGAAGACAAATTGGGCCAATCAGGAGATAGGATTCCCTACAGATTCTCTGAATTTTGCAGTTCAGACAGGGCTACTATACGCAGCTATTTAATGACATACCTGATCAGAGGACAAAAACATAACTTTGTCACACAGTCCTAGCCACGAACTGCATGGAGATGAGGTGGAAATTATAAGTGCAATATGGTTCGTCTTTGCTACCGTAGACAACGCTTTCATCACTTCTAGGGCATCATTGAATGGTAAACCAGCTGTTGGTTCCTACAAAGTTTTTAAAAAAAAAAAACGAAAAAAAAAAACTATTAATATAAAACTTCTCCCAGAACAGTGAATATATTTGAGCCGCGACATGTGATTTCCAACAATGTGGCAATTTGACATGTGTAGACTCAGACGAGCATGTGCAGCCTCCTTTTAAGCTTAGAAACTCCAAATTTAGTCAGTAGCTTAACACTTATACACTATTCAAGCGACTAGCGAAGGCTCTGATCAGACTGCGCGTATGCGCAGGCTGGTCTGAGCCTTTGCTGGTCGCACGTACCACATCGTTGGAAATCTTATGTCACGGCTCATTTGTTATTTTGCTGGTACAAGCCGCTGAAATTTATAATAAATGAAATCTGTGAAAAAATGGCACAGATTTCATATTTTGCACAGTTTTCATATTCCGATCATATTCGGTTGTTCGTATAATATGAAGAATACTAGTTGAGTGTCTTTTGATATCAAGTTTACCAGGTAAGGCTTGGATAACGCTTGTTGACATCGCGTGGCTTGCCAAGTGATTCGTTATGCGTTCTCGAAGCCGAGCCTGGTACACTTGATATCAAAAGATGCGAACCTGGTATTCTATTTATCAGCTTACCAAGTTGAATTACTCTTCAAACTAGTATATGACGTGATGGTTGATTTTTGTGTCGATTCAGCGACATTGGCGACGTAATTCAAACATGACCTGATAAAGGCACATGCCGTGAGATAGACAATGTTTATCAGGTAACGTGCAACCCTGCAGTTAATATGAATGGTAACTGATAAATTTACAAATGTAACCCTTTAAAGCCGAATGGAATTTCGGCTCTTATCAAATCGACCAGTCCATTATCGTTTAAATGGTTGATGGGCGGGTGTGTTTTATTCAATTGTGTTCAAATATTTATAAAAAGATATAGGTAAGCTAACAGTGGAAGCCCTAATCAGACGCCATATTTTTCGGCGCCGTTGGTCTACACTGCTTGCCTATGTCCCAAAGAAATGGTTTAATATGTGCAAGCGGATTCTTTTAAGCAGGTAATGGTCGATGGTTCGGTTAAAAGATGTAAACCAAACAAACGAAAAAAAAAAACAACAACCCTAATACTACAGGAACACAATCAAGAAAGAGGTATCTTATGGACTTTGCTATACAAGGTGTGTGCCTGTCTTGTAGAGTAATAGTAATGGGGCCATATGAAAAACTGCCCCCAGTCATCTTGTTGCCTGTGCTTGAGCTGAACGGTCAGTTCAACGGAGGTTCTGATTGGTTGGTTTGAAATAGATTGCTTGCATAGGCCGAACGGCCAGGTCACCAGGGGTTCTTATTGACTGGCTAAAACAGATTTATTTTATTTTCCGACGTCCGGTTTTGGCCCTCTTTCGGTGCCCTTCAGTAGTTTATGAAGTGTATACGACAAATTAAGGTCTTGTTCATATTAAAAGAAACATAATTTATATGAATCGATAGATTGTACGTCTCTAGGTTAGTGTACGATTACAAATCAAATATTTTATAATCAAACACGGATCTGATTACAACGCTCCAAATGTTGAAATATGGAAATATTAAGTCCACATATTAATACTACCAGGGAAGAGCTATAAATTCTAAAACTGAATTTTATAAATGGACCCGCACATCTATAAGTTTTTAATTCCTATCACATACACGCAGCAACCCCCACCCCATTTAACACATAAAAGCATAGTATCCTTTTTGTGGGACATATGCAAACAGAGCACCTCCAGAACAGTGGCGTCTGATCAGGATCTCCACTGTTTGCTTACATAATGTTCTATTGAAATGTGAATAAAAGTGAGAAATATCACCTAACAAACAAAAAAGGACTGGTCCATTTGATATGAGTGGGAAATTCCATTCGCTCAAATGGGTGCAACGTCAATTCTGTCGAATACAGCGGGACAAGAGGTCTTTATTTAAACTGAGTCTTCATCTACATCTACACTTTGCGTATGCGAGCAGCGAAGGTTCTTGCGAGTATGCACATTTGCGCCTCATTAATCGACGATGCTTTATTTGGTGTTTAACGACGCATCAACCCTTGTGGGTCATTAGCGTCAGCATATGATTTGGATGGAAAAAGTAAAAAATTGTAACAAATAAATGGATGATAATAATGAATTTTATAATGACATCGAGTGGCATTACGATTTTTGACATAAAGATCATGTACAATATCTGACAGTTTCAAAGAGCTATTCCAGACGACTGTACATGCTTTTTGACTGAACAGAATATAGCGATAAACGATCATAATGATACAATGATACTAGCGCATTATATTATATGCTCATACAAATATATAACAAAGCACAAATTATAAAAATAGCGATTAGATTTTGTTAAAAGATTTATTTCTTTTAAAACTGTCATAATACTATAAATTTGTAAATCTTGAAATAACTGTTTCATGTTATCAACATGAAAGCAATTATTTCTTACTTGTGCGAACTCGCTACTTTCCAGAAGGAAGTGACGTACAGTGAATGGTGCATCGCAACAAACACATTGCGGCTGCTCTTCACCTAGTAGTGAGTATGAATGAGTGAATCTTGTTTGACCTAAGCGGAGTCGAGCCAAAACAACTTCTACTTTTCTACTGTTTCGAACACCTGATTGTTATTCACCAATAATTGGTTTTATATAAAGAAGTTTATTTCCAATGCTGTTATTCCATGAAGTTTGCCATATATGTATGTCTTAAAATTAGAAAATGAATCTCAAAAGAAGTTGGTTCTAATGAAAGCGATGTTTTCGCTTGCTGATCTACCATCTCATTCCCTAGAATACCTAGGACTCAAACAGGGATCAATTTCTTTATTTGCCAAAAGCTCGTACCATTTTTCTAAGTTTCTGAATCTGTGGATTCTTTGAACTGGTATGGTTCATAGCTTTCAATACAGAAAGCGAGTCAGAAAACATAACAAATTTATTGTAAGTGTCACAAGTGCTAATGAAATAAAAAGCTAGGTCAACTGCTTTGGCTTCAGCAGTTGATATTGATGGATTACCAGGTATACGTTGCATATTACTATGGTTGTCTGATAGAACAGCACAATTGATCGACGATGCGATAAGTATCAAAAACACATGTATTTTTATCATATATGAACGGTCAATGAACCAGGGTTTGTCTGTAATTCTTCTATGTTTTGTTGTACATTACGTCCATTCTAGTATTGCAATCATTTTGATGGGGAAGAGAGAGCTGGTTGCTTTGCTTAATTTGTCTTCCTGGTGTCTCGTGATGGTTGAGCGGCTCTTCCTCGCGGTGCTATCGGGTTGTCTGCTGTTTGTGATTGTGGTATTTCCTGATCATACTCATTTACTATTTTTGTGAGCTCAAGAAATTGGGGCATAATAGAAAGGAAGTCCCTATTTTCATGCACATCTCGTTTGTCATAATTAGCATATTGTAATTAGATTTACTACCACGAAAACTGGTACAACCAGAATCTATATAAAATTAAGGATTGCTGACATAAATGTTAAGTATATATCTTCTAAGGTGAATATTAGAAGAAAGCGCTTTGCATATTCTTACGTCAACAATTAAAACTTCATTCTGTCCTACCAGCTCACATCCAATACTCAACATTCGCTTGTGTCTTGGCAAGGCTCGAAGAACTTCTGAAAGCAAATTGAACATTTTATTTATTATAAACCCATTTATACCCAGTGGGTTTGCCTACCTTTATAAGTAGGACGAGTTCATTTCCATCTTAAGGGTGTTGGGTGGCATATTTTATTATACAACCTGTAAGCAAGCAGTGGAGACCCTGATCAGACACCGCGTTCTGTGGCGTCTGATCTGGGTCTGCTCTGTTTGCCTATGTACCACAAAAAAGACGATATGCTTATATAGTTTAAACACGCATGTACTCAAACAGTGTAACCTCTTCAACGCGAACTTTGATAGACCCAATACCTGGTTTATTCGAACTAAATTTGGAATATCTCATTTTCAGAGTGGGCTGAGTGACACATTTAAATTGGTTTGCGTTAAGGTTAACTCTGTTAAATATTGCTTTATTGCTGGCATCCGTCATATAGGCCTATTTTTGTTCTAGATAAATAGTGTGTCATCAATATGTTCAAGAATGAGTCGATAAAAATCTCAAAGTATTAATGTGATAATAACAGCTGTAGCATTTCTCACAATCGCAGAAATTTTCTAAAAATAAAAAAATAAATCCTGTTTAGCAGGTTTAATATTATTTTCATTTCAAGCGGCTGTACACTTTCAAGTAACTCAATTCGTATGACGCTTGCCAAAGGCATACTAGTAGAATGAAGGTACTTACGTGAACTTCCGACGTCCCGCAAACCCGTCAACTGGGAGACCTCTCCAACTATTTGCTTCAGTTTCTTTCTCGAAACCCCATGTCTTTTCCGCAATTCGGCAGCATACTGCATCAAAACATATTTTAGGCAGCATACAAGATCTTACAACTACATAAGCTGAGGGCCTTATTGCTTTAGAGAATAAGATTTTTAAAGTTTTTCCGATGATAAATCAGTCTATCGGGAGCTAAAGACCACTGGGGCGTGGTCAATTAGGACCCCAGGGGACCTCTAGACATTGCTTCATACAAAATATATATGCTGTAGACCTCATGGTTTCAGGAAGAAGATTTTTTTATTTTTTACAGTATAAATCTACGGAAACTCTTGATCCACGGGGTAGGGCCACTTTTAGCCCCAGGGGCTCGATTAGCAGGATTTATGTAGGGGACCGCTATAGACAATGTAACATACCAATTATATATGCGGCGAGCCTCATGGCTTCAGCAAAGACGATTTTTAACGATGTTTACATTATAAGTCTATGGAAACTTGATTTCCGGGGCGGGGCCACTTTGGGCCCAAGAGGCCTGATTAGCAGGATCTATGTAGGGGATCACTAATTATTGTTGCATACCAAATATATATAAGATGTTGGCTTCGTGGTTTTCAGAGAATTGTTTTTAAAGTTTCTTACATAATAAGTCTATGGAACTCTTGATCCTCGGGATGGGGCCACAGGGACATGATAAGCAGATTTATGTAGGGAACTACTAGATATTGTTACATACCAAATATATGAGCTGTGGGCTTCATGGTTTCAGAGAAGATTTTTTTTAAAAAAAGTTTTCCCATTATAAGTATATGGGAGCTATATGTTGCCATGGCAACAAGAGTTCCAATCAAATCAGCCCAAAAACCTAATGCTGCCTTGCCATATGCCTGATGATGCATAAAATGAAATTTGATCAAAATTGGTCGACTGACTTTAGAGAAAATACTGGGAACGGACGACGACGATGGACCATTGCCATACTAATTGAGCTTATAACGTTTCAAAACATTTGGAGTCCCGAATTTTAACCAGGGCCAAGGATTATGAAATTTCCCCATTTGACCTTAACTGCCCTGTGATGGATGTTTTATTTTAGTTTTTTTGTTGGTGAAGGGGGGGGGGGGGTGTAATTTATAGTCCGAAGTACGATGACATCTTTAAATCAAGCTTTCAACTTTTTAAGATTAGCGTTTTCAACATCTCACAGAATAGAAAACATTTGCCACTTTGCGAGAAACCTTATTTTGTTGTACGCGGACAAAAAAGGTGCTGATCAGCCTGCGCATCCGCTACTGTCTTCGACTGAGAAAGACGCAAACTGAACTGCTCGTCTACAGAGACTAGCTGGAATGTAGAAATTATATATGTAGGACTGCGCGGATGCACAAGCTGGTCTGCGCCGTTGCTGTGTGCTTACAACTAAGTCAGGTTTTCTCGCGACAAGGCCAAAATATAAACTTCTTTAATGTATAAGACAGCTCTATTTAGCTGTCATAAGAAATGTACAATAAATAATATAAATAATAAATGTTTTTGCAAAATTCCATGTGTCATATTTTGTTCATTTCACGAGACTGTACACATTTTAACTTGTTTAATCGGGGTACCTGCAGGCAATTTTGAAAATTTTGGTTGGTTGGTTGAAAACGCAGCCCCGGTTTTGGACTTTTCAGGTAACAGGTCTCGAATGTGGCACTCCCAACCCGTAGATCAAATTAACATCGTATAATATATGGTATTTCTAGTCTTGAACAAGTTGAACTGTTTGATGCCTTCCAACACATTCAGTAAAGATAGTTGAATGAAATATCTTCACGCCTACAGAGCACAAGCCGAAAGATTAACTCTAACGTCACCTCTATCACACAAACGCGCCGCACTATTTTACCGTAACTAAAGGTAGATGAGTTATATTTGTAAGCCTATGGTATCATTGTAAACTAAATTTTTTTTGAATTGAAACAACAATAACCGTTACAAGTTTAATCGAATGATGACTACGTTTCGACGTCATAGACGGCAGCTGATGTTTACAGCATAAAATCTCTATCCAATCTGTCACATATCCAATAGATTTTACAGGCGTATGATGCATGAGGACGAAAATCCATATGCTTATCATTTTAGCATTACCTACAACGGGTGTGAGGTTTGCTTAATAACCCCCTTTGCAAAAGTTGCTCTCCCCAAATGCTTATTAAAAGATGGCGTCACTTTATTGGTGGTTTCGTTTGCCTAACTTGAATCCTGCTTTGACCATTGCCATTGAAATTATTCGATAGTGCACCAAGATGAGCAAAATAATAAGATATATAGAGGATCTTACATGACTGCTCTTGTTTCATTGAATTTTTAAACGAGTTGGGGAAAAGAGATATAATACGAGGCATGCCAAGCATTTTATCGCCTTTTCGCAACGAATTTAATGAATTCAATAATACAAGAGCACGAATGCTAGATGACATTAAGATTACTTTGAAAGCTCATTTCTGCCGTAAAAACGTTATAATTTTGTCATTGTGTACGCCACGTTTCCCGTATATCTGTAAACCACTAGTGGTTTATCGATTTTATTGCATGGTGTTATATCACTCCCAGACGCGACGTCATGTGATAAAAACATTAGAAATCGCTAAATATAGTGTGCATAGTATATATATTGTTTGTCAACATTGACCTGAGACATATGAATATTCAATGACCTTTCTTCCAATCTTCGGGAACTTCGTAAAAAGTGCGCTTTAGATTGTGGAACAATTGCTTATCTGAATGGAAATAGCACAATTTCTCGATAGCCTAATGGATAACAGGCTTTCCTTTGCACTCAAAAGATGTGAGTTCGAGTCCAGTAGCATTTCAGTCTTTTTATTTTTCTCTTTTTTAATTTGCTAGTTTGTTCGTCTTTTTCTTGAGTCTGTGCACCCATGGATATATTTATTTGAAATTGATCAAAAACACGTAGCACCGTGAATAATTTCATTACGCCTTCATGCAAATAACTCATTGCACGCTGGATAATTTTTAATCATTTATTGTCATCTGCTGACTTTTTTTCAAAATTAACTTTAAAAAGTTTCAAAACATCTTTCTTGAACACTATCAGATAGTCAAACGGTCTGTATCTAGATCAGGGTCGACGTTCTGTCGGTTCTTGTTCGCAAAGGTTATCAGGAAAGAGTGAGGAAATTTAGGGAAATAATGAACACAAATCGGCTAAATAGAAATGAAAGATGTAAAGCTCACCACTAGATGACGTTAAATATAAGAACAATGATCTTAACTTAAAAAAAAGATGCAATTTGACATTTTATATAAAAAGTGTTTTCGATCTAGGTATGCTTGATCTGTAAGTCGCCACCTAACCACTAGGCTAAATGAATTGACATTATCTTCATATTCCTGGTAAAAGCATGTCCAAGGTCGGAGAACTTCACGAAAACGCACGAATATCACGAAGATTTTGGCGAAAATTAATCAGTCTAAGGTCAATGTCGGCAGACTATAGTAAGTCCGTGGGAACAACGATTGATTTACATTTATACAGTCTTGTAAATTTTATTGACAGTTGAGAAGTCATCAATACACTTAAAACCCCAAGCCCAAAATATATTGACTTCTTGTAGACAATAAATATTGGTTAATGTCTACTTGATGTATTTATTGTCTGATTTTAAAATTAAGTTCAAAAATCGGCACGCCACGTTGAAATATCTCTGAATGGCAAATAGGGGTAGAGGTCCCTAGAGTGTTGATAAAACATTACATATCTTATTATCCTAGCTTAGTACTGGTTCAACCCACGAAGACCTGAAAGATTGTTGATTGGACGTAAAGAATAAAATCAAACAAACATCTGTTGAGGTACTCATTGGAAGCGCCTCCAGAGGCGCTTCTAAAGAGTATATAAACCTAAACAAATGTTTCGCGAATTTACTTATATACGAGGGGCGTTTGGAAAGTTCCTAGCATGGCATCATAACTCCACAATGCGTTGATAAAATGCTATCAAAGAATACATTTTTGGAAACTAGAATTCAACGGCTACTTGATGGTTTATTATTTTTTTTATCGAAAATGGACTCGGTGTGCACGTTCAGCGCATGCTCAATATGAGAAGGTTTACCTGTTGGATTTCTTTTGCTCCAGTATTCAGTTTTATGTACTGTTAAGTCCTTATCTTTGCTTTATCTCCTTGTTATATCTTGATTTATATGTTCTAGGAGATGATGCATTGATAAGTTAGGGGTCTCTCATGCAAACCAAAAATCTATGTGTCTTGATCCATATCTGAATTAAGGGTTAGGTTGGCGCCGTTAAACCGGTTTAAGCCCTCCAGTAAAATATTTTACTGACCATTCCAAGGCGATACTTCTTTTGCTGATCTTTTATGTTTTTGTTCTATCTTGTGTTTGCTATGTCTTTGTGCGTGTCTGTTTATATGTGCTTTGTGGTCACAAAATATTTGTAAAAAAAACGAAGAAAAATTGGGAACCTTATTGACGATCATGGTTTGACAAATTAATGATTTGGTGCCAACTCAATTTTTATTAACATATATTATGCGATCACTGCTTGCATGACTTACACAATTACATTCGGAAAATGTTGGCTAGTAGAGAAATGGTAAACTTTCAAAAATGGGACTTCTTTCAGTTTTTCTTTATACTTTTACTATAAATTGTGTCACTACAGGAGCACGAAAAGTGCCTACTGAGTATATGTTTTGCTATATTTGTAGCGAACGATGCATAAAATTCATTTCATCGCAAAAAAGTGTGGCTTGCTTTGTTCTGTAATCAAGAAAATTATTCCTAATAACACTACCCCTACTTTTCAAGAAGTGGGTTGGGTAACTTAATCCCTCGATTTTTGTCGATGGCATAAGAACTTCTCATGGTATCGCGTTTACCATCACAATATTGATAGATTTCTGCTCTCAAGGCATTTCTACTTTTTTGTTTGGCACCGTTTTCAATTGAAATGAACCAGAACGTCAACTCATAGTTAAACTTACTCTGCCCCATGGGAATATTATAAGAGTTATCTTCCCTTTGTTCATGTTTAAAGAAAATCTTTTGGTTTCAATACAAAGAGCATAAAGTGTGATTGACAAAACTACCAACGAACGGTATTTTTAAACTACTGTCGGCTGTATTATTCAAAATATGTGCATTATGATCTGCGATTTTTAGTCGAACAAAAATAGTGCATTGCTTTGCTTTCTAGACGGTTTTGGTATTGCTGTTCAGGTATTTAGCTATTAGAAACATCTAACTCAGTCATCTATTGTATGATAACTATACCAGATTGTGGCCCACCAAAGGGTACAAAATTATCTAATTTCATGAAATATTGCTAATGTTCTGCACACTTTTCGAAAGTTAAAATATTATATTTTCCACTGAAATTTTGCGTTTTCCAGTTTACAGACAGTGAATGTATTCACAATAACATTTTTTGTATAATTCATTATCACAACCTCATGAAATTTGTGCCATAACATAGAAGAAAGATAGCACAATAAAATGATAACAAACACTATAGGGTTTGTGAATCGGTTACGGAGATAAAAGAACATGCTAAGAACTTTCGAAATGCCCCTCGTATTTGACATGTATCATAATTTTTTGGTGATTACCGAGTTAATACGAAAGACGTTGACGTAATGCACCAGTCATGTATATCCTCGGGGCCGCGGAATAGCAATTTTATTAACTTTTTAACTGCAGGGTCAAATTTGTGGTAAAATCCCTGCTAAATGCCCCGCCTCCAGGGGTTGACAATAATGAATAACAACAATTGACCTTAATCATTTGAAAAAGCTTTCCAGCTTTTCCCCTATCCCATGGTGGTGCCACATGAAATATGGCTTCAGTTGGCCCAGCGGTTTCAGAGAATTTACGAGTATTCTGTCAAGAGCAGAACACTGAAACAATAAGAGGTATCAACTTGAAACTTCACTGGTAGATAGATCTCGATGAGGAGAAGTGCAGTGTACAAGTTCCGTACCTCTCTGTTGCATACTTTAGGAGTTATTGCCCTTTGTTATTTTTCACACTTGAATTTTGTCCGGAGCATATCACAACAACTACATGTATAAGAGGTATCAACTTGAAACTTCAATGGTAGATATGGCTCAATGAGGAGAGATACAGTGTACAAGAACCATAACTCTCTTTTGCATGATTTAGAAGTTGTTAACCTCTGTTATACTAGAATTTTGTCCAGAGCTGAACATTAACACTATTAGAGATACCAACCTGCAGCCCTTATCGAACAACCGTTTATTTGGGGAGCATCTATCGTTTCTACCGATTCTCTTGATTTCTGAATCCACAGAGAGGTGAGGGTCAGGAGATCAAGGCCTCACCTCCCTGAAAATTATAAGTGTTATAGGTTTCTTTAGGAATAAGTATAAGGACCTCCACACCCCACAGCGCCTAAAAAACTTGGACTCCTCCCTCCGACCACCAACTTGCACCCCATTCGATTTATATTGGCATATATATAGGTAGATGCTTAGGTGCACTATGAAGAGGACCTTTCAGACAAGTACTTTCAGTAGTGCCATATTTAAGCGGGAAATTAAAACCGGCACATCCGCGGCATTGCGGGGACACATCGTAGGTCAAATTCCTGCACTTAAGCTCCGCTACAGTATGTCCCCGGTATCCCCGGCCTAATGGGGCGGGGCATACAAATAACTGGTGCATAATGTAGACTGACGATCTATTGACAAAATTTACATTCAAAATTTATTGCAGTTTCCAGGCAAAGTTGTGACAAATTTTGTTGCAGTTTTCCACGCAAAATTGTGACATGGTTTATCGCAGTTTTACATGCAAAATTGTGACAAACTTTATTGCAGTTTTCCAGGCAAAATTGTAGACAAACTTATTGCAGTTTTCCAGGCAAAATTGTAGACAAACTTTATTGCAGTTTTCCAGGCAAAATTTTGACAATCTTTATTGCAGTTTTCCAGGCAAAAATTGTAACAAACTTTATTGTAGCTTTTCAGGCAAATTGTGACAAACTTTATTGCAGGCACAATTGTGATAAAAACGTTATAACTGCAGTTTTATATGTAAAATTGTACACTCACAGGTTACTTTATATAGTGTCGCATGTTATATCCGATCTGTTATCCGTAGTTTTCACCACATATACCGAAATAAAATGAGTTATCTGAAATCCATCGTACCACCAGGGCACCTCTAGCTGTGTCACATTATAGTCAGGTTAAGCCCAAGAGTTTTAGCATAGAGGGCGTAAGTTTGAATCTCACAAGGAGAGTTTTTGTCGTATTTTGTTTCCTGTAAAAGGTTGGCATACACTGAAAACAATTGGAAAGGGGAAAATGTTTTACATTTTGCGAGAATTGTGTAAATGGTCACATTGCAGTTGCTAGTCGGAACACCATTTTTATGGTGGTTTGGCTAACAGGCAAATCAGATCGTAGAAAATGTTTAACTACTTTCTGAGCAAACCTGGTGGAGACACAACGGCACCAATGTAGATGACCCTCAAGAAAGTCATTGCTACAGGAGCTCTCTCCTCTCCACAATGCCCCAGAAACGCAAACTGTATAAGGCACTGAATGCCTTCGATGAGACTATCGTGAGAAATAATGTCCATGAGTTTTACAAATGTATATAGTCCGCGCCAGTTACCGACTATTTTGAACCTACATACAACTTTAAAGGAAGATATTGTAGACCCTGACAGCCGTTCTTTACTCAGGCGCACTTTTGTAAAACATCGACTTAAAATGGAAGAAGACGAACAACAATAGAACAGTGCTAATCGAAAACAGGCTGTACGTATGGATCCTGGGATCAATGGTCACTCAGGGTTTCGATAAACATAACGCAAATGTGCAAGAAACACTGCTTGAAATGCCTCATCATGCTATGTAATTCCCTGATCTAAGTAAGAAAGACGGCAAAGATTAGGATAGGATACGATACAATCAAGTACCACACCTAACCCAGGATACCACATGGGAAAGTAACAACAAGTAGCCCAATGAGCAACGATTTCTCACCTGGGAGCCAGCATCATGTTTGGAGATACATTAATTTATGATGCTCAAAGGCAGGTAACTCTTAACTTGAAACAGTGACCAGGAACTTATTCTAAAACATAATATATTATACCAGTCCCCGTTATCTGCAAGTATTAAAAATACTTGAATAAAAATGGTGAAAGTATATTTTTAGATGCTTAAGGGCAGCTAGCTAACTTTGTAGTCAGTGATGGGATCTGACCAATCCATACTTTAATGTATGTCCTGATAACCTAAAAGGATTAAAAGAATCAAATAAAAATGAAGGCGCTAGAATGGTCACAACATTATACAGCTATATTTTAGATGCTCATGTGCAGCTAAATCTGTAATTGGTGGTCGGTGTGGCTGAAAATATAACACATTAAAGCTTTTTTTGGGTCTGCATGTTACCTGCAAAACTGAGGAAGATCCATTCAAAAATGAAGGTGCTAGAGTGGCCATAAAAATATCCCATTGTAAGTCTATTAAGATTTTTTAATGATGCTCCAGGGCAGTTAAATCAACAGTCAGAGGTTGGTTCTACTTAAAGTGCAAACTCATCTAAGTGTTTATGGCTGTCCTTGTTATCTGAAAGAATGAAGAAGACCCAATCAGAAGTGAGGACACTAGAGCGGTCACAACATAACCCATCAGTTTTTAAGATGCTAAAGGAAAGCTAACCTCATGATAGGTGATGAGATCTTGACGAAATTCAAACTCATCTAAGCTCAAATAGTTGTGCTTCTTTTCTGCAAGATTGAAGAAGGTCCATTCAAAATTTAAAGCACTAGTGGTAACAACATTTCTCCCATTATCAGTCTACGGAGATTTTCCAGATCCTCAATGGCAGCTAACTCCACAGTCCAAGGTCGGAACTGGCCAAGTTTTGAACCCATCCGATAATTTATGGGTGTCCATGTTGCCTGCAAGAATAAAGTACATCCAATCAAAAGTGAAGGCACTGGAGTGGTAACAACATTTTTCCCATTATAAGTCTATTTTTCAAGATGCTCAAGGGCAGCTAACTCATTAGTCCCTGATCGGATCCTGCTGAATTTCAAAGTCACCCAAGCTTTTATGGTTGTCATTGTTACATATAAGAATGCAGAAGATCCAATTAAAAATGTAGACGTGGGAGTGGTCACAGCACTATCGATCAATTTTAAAAGATGTTTAAGGGGAGCTTACTCTATAATAGGTGATGGAATCTTAACGAAATTCAAACTCATCCAAGCTTTTATAGTTGTCCTTCTTATCTGCAAAGATGAAGAAATCAATTTAAAATTAAAAGCACTAGAGTGGTCAGAACATTTCTCCCATCATAAGTCTATGGGGAATTTTCCAAATGGTCAAGGGCAGGTAACTCATGAGACCCTGGTCAAACCCATCCGAGATGTTATAGGTTTCGTTGTTGCCTGCAAGAATGAAGATGATCCAATCAAAAATGAAAGCGCTAGAGTGGTTGCAACATTATTCATTGATTTTCCAGATGCTCAAGGGCAACTTACACCGAATTCAGTGATGAAATTTTGCCAAAATTCAAACTCATCCGAGCTTTTATGGTTACCTGCAAGAATGAATAAGATCCATCCAAAAATGAAGGTACTAGAGTGGTCACAACATTTCTCCCAATCGGCATTATAAGTCTATGTTTTTTCCAGACGCTCAAGGGCAGCTAACGCATAAGTCCCTGGTCCGATCCTGCCGAATGATGAACCTATTCAAGATTTTACGGTTGTCCTCGTTACCTGCAAGAATAAAGAACCAATTAAAAATGAAGGAGCTAGAGTGGTGACAAGATTTTCCCCATTATAACCCTATAGGAGCAAGTTGTTGCCATGGAAACCAGAGTTCTGATCCAATCTTGACCAAAACCTGATGCAGCCAATCCCCTACCCCAATGATGCTCCAGATGAAATTTGATTTTGATAGGACAGCTGGTCTCAGAGATATTCATGTTTGAAAGTGTAAACGGATGGACCCACGGACCGATGGACGCCAGCTCAAGTCCCATTCTATTAAGCTCACCGATAGCCTTTGGCTCAGGTGAGCTAAAAACAAAATAAACGTCACAAACAAGAGCCAAGAAGTCATCCCTTTCGAGGCAGGTGGCCACAAGGCAGAAATTAACAGACGCGAAAGCATGACACACACAAGACATAAATAACACAAATGATCCACTAAGTCTAGTTTGGAACTGGGGTTTGAATTGGCAACTTAGCTTCTATTGTCCTGGGTTATTTTATCACCAGCTTAAACCGAACTACCATTCAAGAAGCAAAGGGGTCGACTAGAATTTTGACAAAAGTAATGCAACATTTATACCTGCAAACAGAATAGTATCTACCGGAATGACATGCTTTTATGTTATTTCAACGAGATTGCAGTCTTGGGAGTTTACAGGACATGTACAGCACATGGGCATACAGATACAGTAAAACCTTTGTAAAACGGCCACTCAAAAATAGACAAAATAAAAATATTAAGGACAAATGGTAGCTTAATGAAGGCCGAGCGTATTGCAGAATGCTCTCCTTGGGGCATTCTGCCATACTTTTGACCTGCATTAAGCGATAATTGGTCTTAGATACCAATATTTAGTCTTTTTGTGAATGGCCATTTTACACAGGTTTTACAGTATTTTAGGCTTTCGTAAAAATGTTTGTTTACTTTCTCATTTCTAAATACATTATAACACAAAAGATATGCACAGGATGAAAATACGAGATGATATTGCAAAGATAGGAATCGAATCCTTGTGCAGGTTACTACATATACCAAGTTTATGGCAGAACCCTTAACTTCCGTACTACTACTGGGGTCGATGGTGTTTGTATGTTAATTTTACGTTCTAATTCTAAATATATACTTCAGTCTTTGTTTGTTTGTTTGATTTGATTCTTTGCGTCCTAGTCAACAAATTTTTAGTTCTGTCGAGACGGGTCTTCCTGGGTTGAACCAGTACTAAGCAAGGATTAATGTTTCTTGCTGTATGATGCTCCAACCCGCAGCCCCTCGGTCTCGAGTCAAGCACTTTACCACTGAGCCCCTGCGCTCCTATTATTTCAGTGTGATATGCTTTCCACGTGCTGATAAATAGAATCGTCACCTGCCTAAAGGCAAATTTTAACTAAACACTAAATCATTCTAATGACAGTCAATTGTGAATATAAACCCAGCACATATTCCTTTAAGGTTCTAGAATTCTAACCTGTAAAGTTTCATCAATGCTCAGCGTGGGAAGAAACAGGTCCCGTCTGTCAACATATGACACACGCTCAAACCAATCCAGACATGTTCCCTGGTTCCCATTTCTCTTCAGCTCTATCTCTCCACTGTTTGTAGCAACACGTCCAGCAATTGCTGACAAAAGACAGCTGTTTGTGGTTACTGAAAATGATGGGAAGTACGTTAAAGTTGTACAATGAAGAAAATCCTTTCTTACAGAACCACAAATAGATTTGTTTTAAGGAAGGTGTTTACTCATTTAAGTCGCTTGATCTGGTCTACACTGTTTGCATATGTCTCACAAAAAGGGCAAGAGGCTTATATGAGTTTAAAATTAACTTATTAATTGATCATGCAATCAAGAACTCCTTTACTTTAAGCAATATCTTATGTTGGAAACTTTTAAAAACACAGGTCGCGCATTTCCCATGTTCAAATTGCCTAAGTGCTGGTACATGTATCTATTGTGTAGGTCGCTTTGCATAGAGAAATGATGAATTGATTAAAATGGGTCGTATAAATGTAGAACAGTTGATGCATTCTTCCCCAGTACTTAAGGAGGGTTGCGGAATGCGTTCCAATATGGATCATTTAGGTTACGGTAATATCCAAAATGTGTCATAGATATAAAGGTGGAGCTACAACCTCACTTTCGATTAAGCAGCTGATATGAGGACTGATGCTGTTCATCGTCAGAAAGGTGATTTTCTCTCAGATGCAAGGCTCTGCATAAGCATATTATCTTGGTAATAAATATTACCCAAACTCCCATCCCATCCTGTTGTGATCCGTTTGGCTGTACTACATGTACGTTACCACATTCAATGCATTCTTCCCCAGTACTATCAAGGTGAGTTGCGAAATGCGTTCCGATATGGATCACTTAGGTTATGGAAATAACCTTAGTAATCCATATTGGAACAAATTTCGCATTCCACCTTAAGTACCGGGGGAGAAATAATCAAAGGACAGGGACATACCAAATTGCGCATGTTTTAGAATAATATACATGTCAAGCGATTGTACACAATTAATAATCTTTGCAACAAATATGTGCTTTCTTTAATGTTGTATTCGACAAACCCATGAAACCACGTCTCTTGAGGGGAAAGATAAACGTTAAAATGGCCAGTTTAAAGCATTGTATCATGGTCTAGTTTTTTCTTTGATCTTCTGGGGCTAAAGAACAGATTTGATTAACCCAGTTTTTTTGTGAAATAGGCGGAGCTTAAATTTGCTTTCAGTTGTATTGAGTCTAAGACTAGGCTGTGCTCTAACAGAATGAGGTTTTTGTTAGCGCATGGTTATTAGATTTCATTTGTGACCAAGATTATTCCTGTTCAAGTGAACAATGTTAACCCTTTAGCCTATATAAGCCTAGCGTCATTTTAATGGGACATGGCAAATAGTGCAAAACCAGATCAGACGCCGCAGAATGCGCCATCTGAACAGGTTTTCCACTGTTTCCTTACAGAAGTTTCCTTCAAATTTTAATTAAAATGAAAAATACCATCCAACAACCCTAAAATTGGAAATTGACTCGTACAATTGATAAGGATAGGAAAATATATTTGGTATAACTGGGTTAAAAGCTATCAAAATGCATCTAAAAAGTGAGTATGATCAGGAAATACCACAATCACAAACCGCAGACAACCCTGTGGCACCGCGAGGAAGAGCCGCTCAACCATCACCAGACACCAGGTAGACAAATTAAGCAAAGCAACCAGCTCTCTCTTCCCCATCAAGATGATTGCAATACTAGAATGGACATAAAGTAAGGTACAGCAAAACATAGAACAATTACAGACTCCCACAATGGGAGTAACAATAAACAATAAGTTTAGTCCCAAAAGATCAAAGAAAAAAACTAGACCAAGATACAATTCTTTAAACTGGCAATTTTAACGTTTATCTTTCCCCTAGAATGCCATATGCTGAAGTCTTAAAAGCTAAAAGTCCAACTTTGTCAAATAGTGTTGATGCAGATAAGTGTGGACCCATATAATCATAAAATTTGTCTTCAATTTGGCTTAGCATTATATTTTTCTTTTCATCATTTAAAACCTCCATTTTGTTTCCAACAATATCCTGATTTGAAATGTCACTTAATTATGGCATGCCAGGATTTGAGATTCTAAAGGTTTTTTGTGTTGATGGGTCAGACAATAAAACACTTTGAGTGCTAATTTATATCAATAAATATAGTCTGCACTTGTTGGCTGAAATGTTTTAAAAGCCAAAAGTCCAACTTTGTCAAACAGTGTATATGCAGATAAGACTGATAGGAGAAATCTGATCTGTGTCTACACTGTTTGCATATTCCCCTACATTAGACAGTAATGTTAGCAAGCTAATGCAGCAGACGATATTTTCAAATTTATATTTTGGAGGCATTTAAGGGTTAACTAATTAGCAGGACAGAAGGTTGGCTGAAACAATTAGATCTGTCAGGCCTGGTTAATATAAATGGATAAGGTGAAGCAATGAGCTCAATTTTGATTGGACCATGATACAAACATTTAGAAAATGCTTTTACTCGTACTCGTATAAAGCATTCTCTAAATATTACATATTTCAACAATAATCTTGGAACAAGTATCTTGGATATGTTGACGATTTTAGCAAGTGTTTGGAAAAAATCCGTTTTTGTCACTTTTTTTCACAAGTTGATCTTTGTCATACTCACTTACTATTTTTGTTATTATTATGGGCAAATTGAATGGATTCAAGGTATTAAGTTTTGGCACCTACTACAATTTTATGCCGATTCTTTTGAAATTCGTAGGTGTTTAGGTCATGGTCGGAAGATATGCATATTATCTGCATTTAATCCTCAGATTATTTTTGTCACCCTTTTTCTTAAGTTGAACTAAGCCATTTTTACTGGCAAAGTGAATTGATTCAAGGTATTTGTGTTGGAAACTCATCCTACAGTTTTATGCCGATTCCTTAAGATTTTTACAGTTGTTTAGATCATGGTCTAAAGATGCATATATTGTTTGGATATAATCGTCAGATCATTTTTTGTTACTTGTTTCACAAGTTGAACTTGGTCATTTTTACAACCAAAGTGAATGGATTTAAGGTACTAAGTTTTGGAACCTCCTTCTACAATGTTATGCCGATTCCTTTGATACTTTACAGGTGTTCAGGTCATGGTCTGAAGCTGTGCATATTATCTGCATATAATCCTCAGATTATTTTTACAGTCAAAGTGGATGGATTCAAGGTATTTTGTGTCGAGAACTCCTCCTTCAGTTTTATGTCTATTCCTTTCAAATGTTACAGGTATTTAGGTCATGGTCTAAAGATGTGTAAATCATTTGGAAATAATCCTCAGATTATATTTGTAACTTTTTATCGTCATTTTCTAGGCATTATTACATTCAAAGTGAATAGCTAGTGGGAACCTTGTGCGTGCAACTCCTCCTACAGTTTTATGCTGATTCTTTTGAAGATTAAGGAAAACATTAAGTGGCGAGGGACATAAATTTCCTGAATTTGTTTGTTTTTGATAGTCTTAAACGTAATAAACAGAGGGCTGTACGAATCTCCCTCGAGAAGTAATTGGACTTATTGAGGGGGTCGCTACCAGTATTTTTAAAAACATCACTTGCGATTTTCTAGGAGGGGGGTTCAGGATTCCCTGCTCCCACTCTGGAACCGCACATGACAAATAAAAAGGTGGTAAACTAATATTAAAGTTACTTTAGTGTAGATATTATACTGCTCAAAATTAACACAGAAAAACAATTAAATGATATTAAAAATTCTTAGATTGTTTTATATTCGAGTAAATATTTTTTCTCATCTTTTTGTATCTGATAGGACTATCAACATAACTTTGAAATAATGTGAAAATGAAAGTTATGGGGTCATTGGTTACGATACAGTACTGCGCGAAATATAACAACCCTCTATACCGAAAATTAACACACCAAAAAATTACATTTTCTACTTTTTGCTGAAAACGTGAACTGGTCATTGCTTACCTTTTAATTTTGCCACATGCTTATTTTCACATCCCTGTAACATTCAAAACACATAAACACACCTTGTAAAGTATGCGTGCAAAAGTCATACCCCAGCCAATATGACATCAGATTGGCTGTAAAACATCGACAACGACTAGAAAATTAGGTGTCAAACTTATGAACGAGATTCAGCAATGGTTTTGTATCCAATCATTAAATATTACAAACAACAAAACGAGGGGTTTAATCCTTTTTAAATGTTTGCGAACTTTTTAGTGTAGTGGGTTACACAATTTGGAATTGTACTGTACATAAATCATTTAAGCGTGGCCTAAATTAAACACGCATTTTGATAGCTGATATCTTGATCTTATAAATACATGCATTTTGAAATTAGTTTATATTTTATTGAATGTTAGAAATGGAATATAATTTTAATATCCTTCACTTGTTTTTCTGAGTATTTGATTAGGATCAAGGATATAATCTTACATGAACATGTTTGATTGAGTGGATACATATATCATAAAAGTTTTACATTAGTCAGTACATATATGTAATTTCACTACTGAAGCAAAAGCAGTAGATCTAGCTTTATATTTCATAAGAACTTTTGACACTTACAGTAAAATTGTTATATCATCTGATTCGCTTTCAGTATTGAAAGCTTTGGACCATACTTGTTCAAAAAATCCACAGATTTAGAAGCTTTTAGAAAAATATCACGAGCTTTTAGCAGATGAAAAAATGCTCTCTGTTGGATTCATAGTCATATAGGCACCCCATGAAATGAAAAGGTAGATCAGCAAGCACAAACATTTCTCACATTGGACCCAACCCTTTTCTGATTTCAAACCATCTATCAATAGGTATTTCTTGGTTAAATGACGACCTTTATGGAGTAACAGCATTGGTAACAAACTTCCCAAGATAAAACTTACTATTGGTGAATATCAATCAGTTGTTCGTTACATAAAAAAAAGAAGTTGTTTTGACTCGAATCCGTTTAGGTCACGCCATTTACTGTTCGTCACTTCCTTTTGAAGTGTGGCGATTTTGCACAGGTTTTGTTTGTTTGTTTGTTTTTGTTTGGTGCTTAACGACGCATCAGCCCTTGTGGGTATTTAGCGTCAGACGATATTAAACTAAACATGATTTGGATGGAAAAAGTAAAAATTGGTAATAAATAAAATGGATGGTAATAATGTATTTTAAAATGACATTGGGTTGCTGTACGATTGATGACAGGAAAGATCATGTACAATATCCTCAGTTTCAAATAGTTATTCCAGACGACTGTACATGTTCTTTGACTGAAAAGAATATAGGGATAAACTATCTCTATGGCATTAAAGGTATAAACAAAACAATTTTTGTTTAAAATAGCGATTAGATTTTGTTAAAAAGATTTATTTCTTTTAAAAAATGTCATAATACTATCAATATGTATATCTTGAAATAACTGTTTCATGTTATCAACATGGCAGCAATTATTTCTTACTTGTGCAAAGTCGCCACATTCTAAAAGGAGGTGACGTACAGTGACATTTTGCACAGGTAAGGAATAAATGTTTCCACGTTGATACCATGAAACAGTTATTTCAAGATATACATGTTGATAGTATAATGACGTTTTTAAAAGAAATGAATCTTTTTAACAAAACATATTCTTGTTATTTTTAAAATCGTGTATTGTTCTTATATTTGGTATCAGCTTATAACATGTTATATATTTTCAACTTTTTAAACTTAGTGCAGATCTTTTAATGTAACATTATACATATTATACATTTTCCAACCAAATTTTGTTTAATCTAATTCCGTTAGCTATTAATTATCCACAATAGTCAGGGCCCTTAGGGACAAAAAATAGGTCCCGTGCGAATTGTGTGCCGATTTATGGTGACCTATATCAAAACCTTCAGTGGAGTCTTACCTTTAATTTAAAGGTGGTCACCCATCTCAAATCCGCGTCTGAGGCTAGTTATGACGTCATAAAGATGGCAACCATAATAAGAAACTGCCCGTTAATAAAAGCTATAGTTTGTGTTGGTATGGTCATATTTATCCAACACGAACGTTTTTTTAACATAATATCAATTATTTTAGTCATGTGATGGTTACATCAATGCTTTACTTGACTTTGACAATGAATTATTTATCGATAACTATATTTTGCATGCAAAATACCGTAGATTTCCTATAAATACCCAGCTTATCGGGCCACCTTTAGACTGATGGCTGAGAATGTTATTGCTCCCCCTGGGGAATTTTGCAAGCTTATCTTATCTAAAAGAGAATTCCAAGCTGCGTCAATTAATATATGTTTGCAATATGTTCGCCGGGGCGTTAATCTCTGACAGCCTGTTTCATATGTTACCATATTAAATTTATTAACAAAAGAAAATTAAAAGTTTGAGCTACAGAAAGGTTGCTAATTATTTAAATTACTCATATGGTCTGCATATTGACAACTTTAGCTACATATAAATTCTTTTGGAGCAAAATTACAGCTTCCTGTGGCGTTATGTACGTTACTTTAATTAGTTTACCCTTTAAACATGAAACTTGTGACCGATATCATTTACTTTTTAGCTAATATGTGCATTTTCCAAAATGTTTTGATTATTTTGTACTAACAAACTCATTTTGGTCAGAGAAAATCCAAAGTTTGCTTTTATACTTTAAATATAGTGTCTTATACGTGCAATGAAACAACCCAAAGGCTATACTCGATTTTAAGGAGCCCAATTTGGTAGGCATAATTTAAGTAAAAATATATGAAAACATTTACTGCTGTTGGATAGCTTGCATATTTGGGATTGCCTTGTTCATATTATTAAAATTATAGAATTTGCAGGTTTAACAACAAGACTGAAGCGCTTGTTAAAGGTTGTAACATATGTTACATGACATAATCAGTGAGCAAGGACATTGACTTGATGTAAGAGATGATGTTTCAGGATAAAATGAATATATTTCGCATGTTTCCTAGCCAAAGTCTCCAGCCTCTAGTGCCTGAATCTTAGGTATTGATGATTATTAAGCCCCTGTACCTTTGTTACAGATGTTATGAATATTTGTTTTCAATATTTCCTAATATGAATAATTCTAAAATAAAGATACATCCTAGAGGAACATAGAAAATAATCGTTTCACATTTAAACAGTACAATTTAGTAAATGTCCCTTTCTAATGCAAATATTCTAAACCAATCCTTATCCAAGTCATATACAATATCGATTATTATTTCTGCTTCTCTGGTAAAATAATTGTCCTCCTCATTTCATAAAAAACAGAATATTCATCAAACAAGATTTTGACTGCAAGCTGAGTATTGACCTGCTCCATCCCACACTCTTTTAGATATACTCTATCGCATGTACCAATTCAAGGTGCATCGAATAGGAGATGTTTGCACACTGTAAGCATGGGTGTTAGCCTGTAACAGCTTGTTACATATGTTACTTTATAAATTTGAGAATAAGAAAATTGAATGTTTGAGCTACAGAAAAAATACTTTAAAACTAGCTAATCAATGAACATTCTAATAGTCTGCAAATTACTGGATGACTTTACTATATATGACAGCTGTTTACGGCTACATGTTGTATTATGTGCGTTACATGAACTTAATTATAATTTAAAAGTGGTAATTTTGGCTATCGTCATTTAGTTTAACGACTGCTCTGAGTCGGTTTCAAACCGTTTTAGATTATCATTATAATTTTACTCTTAATTCAATATTTCGGCCAAATGCCATTATCAAGAAAACATGCACTTCAATGTCAACTACAAGATGGTGGAACAGAGACTATGTAGTTGACATTGAAGTGCATGTTTTTCTTGATAAAGGCCTTTGGCCGAAAAATTGAATTAAGAGTAAAATTATCATATGTGTTTTACAGTGTTCCCTATGGGATATAAATGAATATCGCTTTGGATTAGGTTTAACAAACCTATACTCAATTGACGAATACAAAAACCAAAGTTTGCTTTTCTATCTTAAATATTTTGTCTTATATGAGCCATTGCACAACCCTACTCCCAGTTTTGCAGAGGAGCAAATATTGTTTTCGCCGCTTAAATAAAACATATATAAAACAATTGCAGAGTGTTGATATTTTACATTTTCTTAAACAGTCTTGCTCATATATCATCAAGTTTCTAAGATCAGAACACTTATTAAAGATGTCAATGTGGCATTGGTGATGTCACAACTAGGGCTCTGATCGAATTCCATGCACTTTCCGGTGCTGATATTAACTAGTTCAATGTCAGGAAAGAGCAAGAAATCATATTGGCAGGCATTTAGCTATGCTAGAGACTCTATCCACGAGGCATTCTTTCACCTCTGCTCAGTGCCCTTAGAGAGCACTGTGGCGGATGCACTAGAGTAATATATTTGTAAATTGTCCTGACTTCTTAGCTCTCGTCTCTGATGTCTAACTGTGAGTTTGTTACTTTCCCATTGGTATCCTGGGTCAGGTGTGGTACTTGATTGTATCGATTCCTGATCTTTGCCGTCTTTCTTACTTTGTATTAGCCAGTCACCGATATTGTTCGACTCACTGCAGTGACGTAGTGAATATTTGGGAGAAAAAAAGCTGAATTGCAAACACTACCACTTCCAAGAGCTGTGTTTCTCGAAGGTGTCAAACGTGCGCAGTACCAGTGCATCATTTGGAAAACCTCTCTGTCATTAATCCTGACAAATCAATGCCTGACAATTATGGTTAGAAGCGGGACTGTGATAAATATTGTCCCGTTATGATGACATTTCCCATGTGCGGATCCAGAGGGGGATAGGGGGTCCGGACACCCCCCCCCCCCCCTGGAAAATAACAAGTACGTACATTGGTTTCTAAAGAAATTAGCATTTGGACCCCCCCTGGAAAAAAGCTGACACCCCCCCCCTTGGAAAATAATGGACTCCCTCTGGATCCTTGGTAAAGTATAAGTATAGTTTTCTCAGCAATAAAACCATTGGACCCCCTCTGTAAACTGTAAAATATGCTGAGGACTAAATAAGACTGACAAAAATCCCTGGATCAGCGCATGTTGCCTCCTGCCCCCGAAACCCCTCTGCAGCTGATAAAATGTAGTTGCAGCATGTCTGTATGCAAAACATCTCGGTGTAAGTACAAAGTAAACCATTTATATTGTACTGATTTGTGTTGCCGTGGAGCAGAAGAGGACTCATGTAAAATATTGCCAGTGGTCAATATGCGTATGACTTTTGAACTATTTTAATGTGGATTCAGATATTTCTTTAGCGTATCAACAAGAATGCCTTATTGTCCTATTTTGACCGTTGAAGACGATTCTACCTATAAGCATGCGAAAGATAAATCAGATTGTAACAGTTTCCTATTGGCCGTGCTATCGAAGTACATTGGGTAACTTGTAGAGGGTTTATCCTTATTTCCATATCATGGACTTACTACTAGGTAGACTCTTCTAACGTTTGATCCTTCGGGGGTCAAAATCGGACTATATTGAGTTTGGTTGATAGTGTATGCAAATGATTATTATTACTATCTTTTCTTTGAGTGAAGGATAAGCAGCTACAGATAAGCCAAAAGCTTTTGAGCGTGACTCTATTTACAATATTGATATCAGGCCCGTAGGAAGCAATTACAGAGTGGGGGGCACACATATTTTTTTTTAAAATGACAGACCTTTGTAATGAGCAATACAGTATTTGCACTATAAAATCCCTCACCTTTTTTCGGGCTTGAGACCGACAAAGAATATTGCTCTTCTCAGGCAGGTTTAGTTTTATAGTTTTTTTTGTTATTTTTGTTATTTTTGTTTCTTTTTTTTTTCTTTTTTTTTTTTTTTGGGGGGGGGGGCATATTTGTGCAAATTATTTGGGGGAGGGCACGGCCCCCCCGTGCCCCCCCCCCCCTATTCCTACGGCCGTGGATATCTTGTACTAGAAAAAAAAGCTTTCGGGCATTTATTTACATTTACTATAAAAGCTTTGACATACACATATGTTCTACCCGGACTGGCTCATTTTACGTATTCTGCATCAATCGTTTGAAATAGAAAGACCCAAAGGTCAGAGGTCGTGGTATATATATATATATATAAGAAAAAATTAAACAACATAAGCCCATGGACGATTTTTTTACTATTTTTATTATTGCCAACCGGTTTCCTATCTTCAGGGCAATAATGGCGTCAAAATATGTGTTGCTTCTTAGCAACGTCACTACTAAAATAAAAATAAAAATAGTAAAAAATCGTCCATGGGCTTATGTTGTTTAATTTTTTCTTATAATTTACTTGTTTTGGGACATTTTAATTTGTTTACATATATATATATATATATATATATATATATATATATATATATATATATATATATATATATATATATATATATATATATATATAAGCATAAGAGGTTATATTTACACCGTTCATTATCGTGTTTTTCACTCCACTGTCTTTATTCGTAAATCGTGACGGCATTTACGTCCCACCCTCGAACTGACTTCACACTATCTGAATATATTTTGTTTGTTACGATTTAAGAGTTTGTATTCAGTCATGATAAGGCTGCCAGTTTATTAAAGGAATGTTTCCATGCGTTGGAAATGGACAAAACGCATATATATGTGGTATTTACATATTAGGCGTTATTTCAATGACGTCATCTTTCCTAAGATTAAATTTTGTGCATTTCGACTGAAATTGGCAAACAAAATGCAAGAAGGTCCTGATCGCCGTAGACTACAATGGACATACCGTTTAAATTGCACTGATACAATATACGTTATTTTGATGACGTCATAATGACGTCCAGACGTGAAACCCAGATGGGTGACCAGGTGATTTTCATTAGTTATCCCCTAAAGTTTGATTTGGTATAGGTCACCATAAATCGGCATCAAAGTCGCACGGGAGTCCTGATCGCCCCTGACTAGTCAGGGCCCTTAGGGACAAAAAATAGGTCCCGTGCGAATTGTGTGCCGATTTATGGTGACCTATATCAAAACCTTCAGTGGAGTCTTACCTTTAATTTAAAGGTGGTCACCCATCTCAAATCCGCGTCTGAGGCTAGTTATGACGTCATAAAGATGGCAACCATAATAAGAAACTGCCCGTTAATAAAAGCTATAGTTTGTGTTGGTATGGTCATATTTATCCAACACGAACGTTTTTTTAACATAATATCAATTATTTTAGTCATGTGATGGTTACATCAATGCTTTACTTGACTTTGACAATGAATTATTTATCGATAACTATATTTTGCATGCAAAATACCGTAGATTTCCTATAAATACCCAGCTTATCGGGCCACCTTTAGACTGATGGCTGAGAATGTTATTGCTCCCCCTGGGGAATTTTGCAAGCTTATCTTATCTAAAAGAGAATTCCAAGCTGCGTCAATTAATATATGTTTGCAATATGTTCGCCGGGGCGTTAATCTCTGACAGCCTGTTTCATATGTTACCATATTAAATTTATTAAAAAAAGAAAATTAAAAGTTTGAGCTACAGAAAGGTTGCTAATTATTTAAATTACTCATATGGTCTGCATATTGACAACTTTAGCTACATATAAATTCTTTTGGAGCAAAATTACAGCTTCCTGTGGCGTTATGTACGTTACTTTAATTAGTTTACCCTTTAAACATGAAACTTGTGACCGATATCATTTACTTTTTAGCTAATATGTGCATTTTCCAAAATGTTTTGATTATTTTGTACTAACAAACTCATTTTGGTCAGAGAAAATCCAAAGTTTGCTTTTATACTTTAAATATAGTGTCTTATACGTGCAATGAAACAACCCAAAGGCTATACTCGATTTTAAGGAGCCCAATTTGGTAGGCATAATTTAAGTAAAAATATATGAAAACATTTACTGCTGTTGGATAGCTTGCATATTTGGGATTGCCTTGTTCATATTATTAAAATTATAGAATTTGCAGGTTTAACAACAAGACTGAAGCGCTTGTTAAAGGTTGTAACATATGTTACATGACATAATCAGTGAGCAAGGACATTGACTTGATGTAAGAGATGATGTTTCAGGATAAAATGAATATATTTCGCATGTTTCCTAGCCAAAGTCTCCAGCCTCTAGTGCCTAAATCTTAGGTATTGATGATTATTAAGCCCCTGTACCTTTGTTACAGATGTTATGAATATTTGTTTTCAATATTTCCTAATATGAATAATTCTAAAATAAAGATACATCCTAGAGGAACATAGAAAATAATCGTTTCACATTTAAACAGTACAATTTAGTAAATGTCCCTTTCTAATGCAAATATTCTAAACCAATCCTTATCCAAGTCATATACAATATCGATTATTATTTCTGCTTCTCTGGTAAAATAATTGTCCTCCTCATTTCATAAAAAACAGAATATTCATCAAACAAGATTTTGACTGCAAGCTGAGTATTGACCTGCTCCATCCCACACTCTTTTAGATATACTCTATCGCATGTACCAATTCAAGGTGCATCGAATAGGAGATGTTTGCACACTGTAAGCATGGGTGTTAGCCTGTAACAGCTTGTTACATATGTTACTTTATAAATTTGAGAATAAGAAAATTGAATGTTTGAGCTACAGAAAAAATACTTTAAAACTAGCTAATCAATGAACATTCTAATAGTCTGCAAATTACTGGATGACTTTACTATATATGACAGCTGTTTACGGCTACATGTTGTATTATGTGCGTTACATGAACTTAATTATAATTTAAAAGTGGTAATTTTGGCTATCGTCATTTAGTTTAACGACTGCTCTGAGTCGGTTTCAAACCGTTTTAGATTATCATTATAATTTTACTCTTAATTCAATATTTCGGCCAAATGCCATTATCAAGAAAACATGCACTTCAATGTCAACTACAAGATGGTGGAACAGAGACTATGTAGTTGACATTGAAGTGCATGTTTTTCTTGATAAAGGCCTTTGGCCGAAAAATTGAATTAAGAGTAAAATTATCATATGTGTTTTACAGTGTTCCCTATGGGATATAAATGAATATCGCTTTGGATTAGGTTTAACAAACCTATACTCAATTGACGAATACAAAAACCAAAGTTTGCTTTTCTATCTTAAATATTTTGTCTTATATGAGCCATTGCACAACCCTACTCCCAGTTTTGCAGAGGAGCAAATATTGTTTTCGCCGCTTAAATAAAACATATATAAAACAATTGCAGAGTGTTGATATTTTACATTTTCTTAAACAGTCTTGCTCATATATCATCAAGTTTCTAAGATCAGAACACTTATTAAAGATGTCAATGTGGCATTGGTGATGTCACAACTAGGGCTCTGATCGAATTCCATGCACTTTCCGGTGCTGATATTAACTAGTTCAATGTCAGGAAAGAGCAAGAAATCATATTGGCAGGCATTTAGCTATGCTAGAGACTCTATCCACGAGGCATTCTTTCACCTCTGCTCAGTGCCCTTAGAGAGCACTGTGGCGGATGCACTAGAGTAATATATTTGTAAATTGTCCTGACTTCTTAGCTCTCGTCTCTGATGTCTAACTGTGAGTTTGTTACTTTCCCATTGGTATCCTGGGTCAGGTGTGGTACTTGATTGTATCGATTCCTGATCTTTGCCGTCTTTCTTACTTTGTATTAGCCAGTCACCGATATTGTTCGACTCACTGCAGTGACGTAGTGAATATTTGGGAGAAAAAAAGCTGAATTGCAAACACTACCACTTCCAAGAGCTGTGTTTCTCGAAGGTGTCAAACGTGCGCAGTACCAGTGCATCATTTGGAAAACCTCTCTGTCATTAATCCTGACAAATCAATGCCTGACAATTATGGTTAGAAGCGGGACTGTGATAAATATTGTCCCGTTATGATGACATTTCCCATGTGCGGATCCAGAGGGGGATAGGGGGTCCGGACACCCCCCCCCCCTGGAAAATAACAAGTACGTACATTGGTTTCTAAAGAAATTAGCATTTGGACCCCCCTGGAAAAAAGCTGACACCCCCCCCCCCTTGGAAAATAATGGACTCCCTCTGGATCCTTGGTAAAGTATAAGTATAGTTTTCTCAGCAATAAAACCATTGGACCCCCTCTGTAAACTGTAAAATATGCTGAGGACTAAATAAGACTGACAAAAATCCCTGGATCAGCGCATGTTGCCTCCTGCCCCCGAAACCCCTCTGCAGCTGATAAAATGTAGTTGCAGCATGTCTGTATGCAAAACATCTCGGTGTAAGTACAAAGTAAACCATTTATATTGTACTGATTTGTGTTGCCGTGGAGCAGAAGAGGACTCATGTAAAATATTGCCAGTGGTCAATATGCGTATGACTTTTGAACTATTTTAATGTGGATTCAGATATTTCTTTAGCGTATCAACAAGAATGCCTTATTGTCCTATTTTGACCGTTGAAGACGATTCTACCTATAAGCATGCGAAAGATAAATCAGATTGTAACAGTTTCCTATTGGCCGTGCTATCGAAGTACATTGGGTAACTTGTAGAGGGTTTATCCTTATTTCCATATCATGGACTTACTACTAGGTAGACTCTTCTAACGTTTGATCCTTCGGGGGTCAAAATCGGACTATATTGAGTTTGGTTGATAGTGTATGCAAATGATTATTATTACTATCTTTTCTTTGAGTGAAGGATAAGCAGCTACAGATAAGCCAAAAGCTTTTGAGCGTGACTCTATTTACAATATTGATATCAGGCCCGTAGGAAGCAATTACAGAGTGGGGGGCACACATATTTTTTTTTAAAATGACAGACCTTTGTAATGAGCAATACAGTATTTGCACTATAAAATCCCTCACCTTTTTTCGGGCTTGAGACCGACAAAGAATATTGCTCTTCTCAGGCAGGTTTAGTTTTATAGTTTTTTTTGTTATTTTTGTTATTTTTGTTTCTTTTTTTTTTCTTTTTTTTTTTTTTTTGGGGGGGGGGGGGCATATTTGTGCAAATTATTTGGGGGAGGGCACGGCCCCCCCGTGCCCCCCCCCCCTATTCCTACGGCCGTGGATATCTTGTACTAGAAAAAAAAGCTTTCGGGCATTTATTTACATTTACTATAAAAGCTTTGACATACACATATGTTCTACCCGGACTGGCTCATTTTACGTATTCTGCATCAATCGTTTGAAATAGAAAGACCCAAAGGTCAGAGGTCGTGGTATATATATATATATATAAGAAAAAATTAAACAACATAAGCCCATGGACGATTTTTTTACTATTTTTATTATTGCCAACCGGTTTCCTATCTTCAGGGCAATAATGGCGTCAAAATATGTGTTGCTTCTTAGCAACGTCACTACTAAAATAAAAATAAAAATAGTAAAAAATCGTCCATGGGCTTATGTTGTTTAATTTTTTCTTATAATTTACTTGTTTTGGGACATTTTAATTTGTTTACATATATATATATATATATATATATATATATATATATATATATATATATATATATATATATATATATATCAGAAGTGCGGAAATATAATTTCACAAACATCATTACTTTGCTAGAGGCAAAATATTTACAGCATCTATCGGCTCAGTTGATTCACTATATCCCTCTGTATATATATATATATATATATATATATATATATATATATATATATATATATATATATATATATATATATATATATATATATATATATATATATATATAAGCATAAGAGGTTATATTTACACCGTTCATTATCGTGTTTTTCACTCCACTGTCTTTATTCGTAAATCGTGACGGCATTTACGTCCCACCCTCGAACTGACTTCACACTATCTGAATATATTTTGTTTGTTACGATTTAAGAGTTTGTATTCAGTCATGATAAGGCTGCCAGTTTATTAAAGGAATGTTTCCATGCGTTGGAAATGGACAAAACGCATATATATGTGGTATTTACATATTAGGCGTTATTTCAATGACGTCATCTTTCCTAAGATTAAATTTTGTGCATTTCGACTGAAATTGGCAAACAAAATGCAAGAAGGTCCTGATCGCCGTAGACTACAATGGACATACCGTTTAAATTGCACTGATACAATATACGTTATTTTGATGACGTCATAATGACGTCCAGACGTGAAACCCAGATGGGTGACCAGGTGATTTTCATTAGTTATCCCCTAAAGTTTGATTTGGTATAGGTCACCATAAATCGGCATCAAAGTCGCACGGGAGTCCTGATCGCCCCTGACTAGTCAGGGCCCTTAGGGACAAAAAATAGGTCCCGTGCGAATTGTGTGCCGATTTATGGTGACCTATATCAAAACCTTCAGTGGAGTCTTACCTTTAATTTAAAGGTGGTCACCCATCTCAAATCCGCGTCTGAGGCTAGTTATGACGTCATAAAGATGGCAACCATAATAAGAAACTGCCCGTTAATAAAAGCTATAGTTTGTGTTGGTATGGTCATATTTATCCAACACGAACGTTTTTTTAACATAATATCAATTATTTTAGTCATGTGATGGTTACATCAATGCTTTACTTGACTTTGACAATGAATTATTTATCGATAACTATATTTTGCATGCAAAATACCGTAGATTTCCTATAAATACCCAGCTTATCGGGCCACCTTTAGACTGATGGCTGAGAATGTTATTGCTCCCCCTGGGGAATTTTGCAAGCTTATCTTATCTAAAAGAGAATTCCAAGCTGCGTCAATTAATATATGTTTGCAATATGTTCGCCGGGGCGTTAATCTCTGACAGCCTGTTTCATATGTTACCATATTAAATTTATTAACAAAAGAAAATTAAAAGTTTGAGCTACAGAAAGGTTGCTAATTATTTAAATTACTCATATGGTCTGCATATTGACAACTTTAGCTACATATAAATTCTTTTGGAGCAAAATTACAGCTTCCTGTGGCGTTATGTACGTTACTTTAATTAGTTTACCCTTTAAACATGAAACTTGTGACCGATATCATTTACTTTTTAGCTAATATGTGCATTTTCCAAAATGTTTTGATTATTTTGTACTAACAAACTCATTTTGGTCAGAGAAAATCCAAAGTTTGCTTTTATACTTTAAATATAGTGTCTTATACGTGCAATGAAACAACCCAAAGGCTATACTCGATTTTAAGGAGCCCAATTTGGTAGGCATAATTTAAGTAAAAATATATGAAAACATTTACTGCTGTTGGATAGCTTGCATATTTGGGATTGCCTTGTTCATATTATTAAAATTATAGAATTTGCAGGTTTAACAACAAGACTGAAGCGCTTGTTAAAGGTTGTAACATATGTTACATGACATAATCAGTGAGCAAGGACATTGACTTGATGTAAGAGATGATGTTTCAGGATAAAATGAATATATTTCGCATGTTTCCTAGCCAAAGTCTCCAGCCTCTAGTGCCTGAATCTTAGGTATTGATGATTATTAAGCCCCTGTACCTTTGTTACAGATGTTATGAATATTTGTTTTCAATATTTCCTAATATGAATAATTCTAAAATAAAGATACATCCTAGAGGAACATAGAAAATAATCGTTTCACATTTAAACAGTACAATTTAGTAAATGTCCCTTTCTAATGCAAATATTCTAAACCAATCCTTATCCAAGTCATATACAATATCGATTATTATTTCTGCTTCTCTGGTAAAATAATTGTCCTCCTCATTTCATAAAAAACAGAATATTCATCAAACAAGATTTTGACTGCAAGCTGAGTATTGACCTGCTCCATCCCACACTCTTTTAGATATACTCTATCGCATGTACCAATTCAAGGTGCATCGAATAGGAGATGTTTGCACACTGTAAGCATGGGTGTTAGCCTGTAACAGCTTGTTACATATGTTACTTTATAAATTTGAGAATAAGAAAATTGAATGTTTGAGCTACAGAAAAAATACTTTAAAACTAGCTAATCAATGAACATTCTAATAGTCTGCAAATTACTGGATGACTTTACTATATATGACAGCTGTTTACGGCTACATGTTGTATTATGTGCGTTACATGAACTTAATTATAATTTAAAAGTGGTAATTTTGGCTATCGTCATTTAGTTTAACGACTGCTCTGAGTCGGTTTCAAACCGTTTTAGATTATCATTATAATTTTACTCTTAATTCAATATTTCGGCCAAATGCCATTATCAAGAAAACATGCACTTCAATGTCAACTACAAGATGGTGGAACAGAGACTATGTAGTTGACATTGAAGTGCATGTTTTTCTTGATAAAGGCCTTTGGCCGAAAAATTGAATTAAGAGTAAAATTATCATATGTGTTTTACAGTGTTCCCTATGGGATATAAATGAATATCGCTTTGGATTAGGTTTAACAAACCTATACTCAATTGACGAATACAAAAACCAAAGTTTGCTTTTCTATCTTAAATATTTTGTCTTATATGAGCCATTGCACAACCCTACTCCCAGTTTTGCAGAGGAGCAAATATTGTTTTCGCCGCTTAAATAAAACATATATAAAACAATTGCAGAGTGTTGATATTTTACATTTTCTTAAACAGTCTTGCTCATATATCATCAAGTTTCTAAGATCAGAACACTTATTAAAGATGTCAATGTGGCATTGGTGATGTCACAACTAGGGCTCTGATCGAATTCCATGCACTTTCCGGTGCTGATATTAACTAGTTCAATGTCAGGAAAGAGCAAGAAATCATATTGGCAGGCATTTAGCTATGCTAGAGACTCTATCCACGAGGCATTCTTTCACCTCTGCTCAGTGCCCTTAGAGAGCACTGTGGCGGATGCACTAGAGTAATATATTTGTAAATTGTCCTGACTTCTTAGCTCTCGTCTCTGATGTCTAACTGTGAGTTTGTTACTTTCCCATTGGTATCCTGGGTCAGGTGTGGTACTTGATTGTATCGATTCCTGATCTTTGCCGTCTTTCTTACTTTGTATTAGCCAGTCACCGATATTGTTCGACTCACTGCAGTGACGTAGTGAATATTTGGGAGAAAAAAAGCTGAATTGCAAACACTACCACTTCCAAGAGCTGTGTTTCTCGAAGGTGTCAAACGTGCGCAGTACCAGTGCATCATTTGGAAAACCTCTCTGTCATTAATCCTGACAAATCAATGCCTGACAATTATGGTTAGAAGCGGGACTGTGATAAATATTGTCCCGTTATGATGACATTTCCCATGTGCGGATCCAGAGGGGGATAGGGGGTCCGGACACCCCCCCCCCCTGGAAAATAACAAGTACGTACATTGGTTTCTAAAGAAATTAGCATTTGGACCCCCCCTGGAAAAAAGCTGACACCCCCCCCCCTTGGAAAATAATGGACTCCCTCTGGATCCTTGGTAAAGTATAAGTATAGTTTTCTCAGCAATAAAACCATTGGACCCCCTCTGTAAACTGTAAAATATGCTGAGGACTAAATAAGACTGACAAAAATCCCTGGATCAGCGCATGTTGCCTCCTGCCCCCGAAACCCCTCTGCAGCTGATAAAATGTAGTTGCAGCATGTCTGTATGCAAAACATCTCGGTGTAAGTACAAAGTAAACCATTTATATTGTACTGATTTGTGTTGCCGTGGAGCAGAAGAGGACTCATGTAAAATATTGCCAGTGGTCAATATGCGTATGACTTTTGAACTATTTTAATGTGGATTCAGATATTTCTTTAGCGTATCAACAAGAATGCCTTATTGTCCTATTTTGACCGTTGAAGACGATTCTACCTATAAGCATGCGAAAGATAAATCAGATTGTAACAGTTTCCTATTGGCCGTGCTATCGAAGTACATTGGGTAACTTGTAGAGGGTTTATCCTTATTTCCATATCATGGACTTACTACTAGGTAGACTCTTCTAACGTTTGATCCTTCGGGGGTCAAAATCGGACTATATTGAGTTTGGTTGATAGTGTATGCAAATGATTATTATTACTATCTTTTCTTTGAGTGAAGGATAAGCAGCTACAGATAAGCCAAAAGCTTTTGAGCGTGACTCTATTTACAATATTGATATCAGGCCCGTAGGAAGCAATTACAGAGTGGGGGGCACACATATTTTTTTTTAAAATGACAGACCTTTGTAATGAGCAATACAGTATTTGCACTATAAAATCCCTCACCTTTTTTCGGGCTTGAGACCGACAAAGAATATTGCTCTTCTCAGGCAGGTTTAGTTTTATAGTTTTTTTTGTTATTTTTGTTATTTTTGTTTCTTTTTTTTTTCTTTTTTTTTTTTTTTTTGGGGGGGGGGCATATTTGTGCAAATTATTTGGGGGAGGGCACGGCCCCCCCGTGCCCCCCCCCCCCCCCCCCCCTATTCCTACGGCCGTGGATATCTTGTACTAGAAAAAAAAGCTTTCGGGCATTTATTTACATTTACTATAAAAGCTTTGACATACACATATGTTCTACCCGGACTGGCTCATTTTACGTATTCTGCATCAATCGTTTGAAATAGAAAGACCCAAAGGTCAGAGGTCGTGGTATATATATATATATATAAGAAAAAATTAAACAACATAAGCCCATGGACGATTTTTTTACTATTTTTATTATTGCCAACCGGTTTCCTATCTTCAGGGCAATAATGGCGTCAAAATATGTGTTGCTTCTTAGCAACGTCACTACTAAAATAAAAATAAAAATAGTAAAAAATCGTCCATGGGCTTATGTTGTTTAATTTTTTCTTATAATTTACTTGTTTTGGGACATTTTAATTTGTTTACATATATATATATATATATATATATATATATATATATATATATATATATATATATATATATATATATATATATATATATATATATATATATATATATATATATATATAAGCATAAGAGGTTATATTTACACCGTTCATTATCGTGTTTTTCACTCCACTGTCTTTATTCGTAAATCGTGACGGCATTTACGTCCCACCCTCGAACTGACTTCACACTATCTGAATATATTTTGTTTGTTACGATTTAAGAGTTTGTATTCAGTCATGATAAGGCTGCCAGTTTATTAAAGGAATGTTTCCATGCGTTGGAAATGGACAAAACGCATATATATGTGGTATTTACATATTAGGCGTTATTTCAATGACGTCATCTTTCCTAAGATTAAATTTTGTGCATTTCGACTGAAATTGGCAAACAAAATGCAAGAAGGTCCTGATCGCCGTAGACTACAATGGACATACCGTTTAAATTGCACTGATACAATATACGTTATTTTGATGACGTCATAATGACGTCCAGACGTGAAACCCAGATGGGTGACCAGGTGATTTTCATTAGTTATCCCCTAAAGTTTGATTTGGTATAGGTCACCATAAATCGGCATCAAAGTCGCACGGGAGTCCTGATCGCCCCTGACTAGTCAGGGCCCTTAGGGACAAAAAATAGGTCCCGTGCGAATTGTGTGCCGATTTATGGTGACCTATATCAAAACCTTCAGTGGAGTCTTACCTTTAATTTAAAGGTGGTCACCCATCTCAAATCCGCGTCTGAGGCTAGTTATGACGTCATAAAGATGGCAACCATAATAAGAAACTGCCCGTTAATAAAAGCTATAGTTTGTGTTGGTATGGTCATATTTATCCAACACGAACGTTTTTTTAACATAATATCAATTATTTTAGTCATGTGATGGTTACATCAATGCTTTACTTGACTTTGACAATGAATTATTTATCGATAACTATATTTTGCATGCAAAATACCGTAGATTTCCTATAAATACCCAGCTTATCGGGCCACCTTTAGACTGATGGCTGAGAATGTTATTGCTCCCCCTGGGGAATTTTGCAAGCTTATCTTATCTAAAAGAGAATTCCAAGCTGCGTCAATTAATATATGTTTGCAATATGTTCGCCGGGGCGTTAATCTCTGACAGCCTGTTTCATATGTTACCATATTAAATTTATTAACAAAAGAAAATTAAAAGTTTGAGCTACAGAAAGGTTGCTAATTATTTAAATTACTCATATGGTCTGCATATTGACAACTTTAGCTACATATAAATTCTTTTGGAGCAAAATTACAGCTTCCTGTGGCGTTATGTACGTTACTTTAATTAGTTTACCCTTTAAACATGAAACTTGTGACCGATATCATTTACTTTTTAGCTAATATGTGCATTTTCCAAAATGTTTTGATTATTTTGTACTAACAAACTCATTTTGGTCAGAGAAAATCCAAAGTTTGCTTTTATACTTTAAATATAGTGTCTTATACGTGCAATGAAACAACCCAAAGGCTATACTCGATTTTAAGGAGCCCAATTTGGTAGGCATAATTTAAGTAAAAATATATGAAAACATTTACTGCTGTTGGATAGCTTGCATATTTGGGATTGCCTTGTTCATATTATTAAAATTATAGAATTTGCAGGTTTAACAACAAGACTGAAGCGCTTGTTAAAGGTTGTAACATATGTTACATGACATAATCAGTGAGCAAGGACATTGACTTGATGTAAGAGATGATGTTTCAGGATAAAATGAATATATTTCGCATGTTTCCTAGCCAAAGTCTCCAGCCTCTAGTGCCTAAATCTTAGGTATTGATGATTATTAAGCCCCTGTACCTTTGTTACAGATGTTATGAATATTTGTTTTCAATATTTCCTAATATGAATAATTCTAAAATAAAGATACATCCTAGAGGAACATAGAAAATAATCGTTTCACATTTAAACAGTACAATTTAGTAAATGTCCCTTTCTAATGCAAATATTCTAAACCAATCCTTATCCAAGTCATATACAATATCGATTATTATTTCTGCTTCTCTGGTAAAATAATTGTCCTCCTCATTTCATAAAAAACAGAATATTCATCAAACAAGATTTTGACTGCAAGCTGAGTATTGACCTGCTCCATCCCACACTCTTTTAGATATACTCTATCGCATGTACCAATTCAAGGTGCATCGAATAGGAGATGTTTGCACACTGTAAGCATGGGTGTTAGCCTGTAACAGCTTGTTACATATGTTACTTTATAAATTTGAGAATAAGAAAATTGAATGTTTGAGCTACAGAAAAAATACTTTAAAACTAGCTAATCAATGAACATTCTAATAGTCTGCAAATTACTGGATGACTTTACTATATATGACAGCTGTTTACGGCTACATGTTGTATTATGTGCGTTACATGAACTTAATTATAATTTAAAAGTGGTAATTTTGGCTATCGTCATTTAGTTTAACGACTGCTCTGAGTCGGTTTCAAACCGTTTTAGATTATCATTATAATTTTACTCTTAATTCAATATTTCGGCCAAATGCCATTATCAAGAAAACATGCACTTCAATGTCAACTACAAGATGGTGGAACAGAGACTATGTAGTTGACATTGAAGTGCATGTTTTTCTTGATAAAGGCCTTTGGCCGAAAAATTGAATTAAGAGTAAAATTATCATATGTGTTTTACAGTGTTCCCTATGGGATATAAATGAATATCGCTTTGGATTAGGTTTAACAAACCTATACTCAATTGACGAATACAAAAACCAAAGTTTGCTTTTCTATCTTAAATATTTTGTCTTATATGAGCCATTGCACAACCCTACTCCCAGTTTTGCAGAGGAGCAAATATTGTTTTCGCCGCTTAAATAAAACATATATAAAACAATTGCAGAGTGTTGATATTTTACATTTTCTTAAACAGTCTTGCTCATATATCATCAAGTTTCTAAGATCAGAACACTTATTAAAGATGTCAATGTGGCATTGGTGATGTCACAACTAGGGCTCTGATCGAATTCCATGCACTTTCCGGTGCTGATATTAACTAGTTCAATGTCAGGAAAGAGCAAGAAATCATATTGGCAGGCATTTAGCTATGCTAGAGACTCTATCCACGAGGCATTCTTTCACCTCTGCTCAGTGCCCTTAGAGAGCACTGTGGCGGATGCACTAGAGTAATATATTTGTAAATTGTCCTGACTTCTTAGCTCTCGTCTCTGATGTCTAACTGTGAGTTTGTTACTTTCCCATTGGTATCCTGGGTCAGGTGTGGTACTTGATTGTATCGATTCCTGATCTTTGCCGTCTTTCTTACTTTGTATTAGCCAGTCACCGATATTGTTCGACTCACTGCAGTGACGTAGTGAATATTTGGGAGAAAAAAAGCTGAATTGCAAACACTACCACTTCCAAGAGCTGTGTTTCTCGAAGGTGTCAAACGTGCGCAGTACCAGTGCATCATTTGGAAAACCTCTCTGTCATTAATCCTGACAAATCAATGCCTGACAATTATGGTTAGAAGCGGGACTGTGATAAATATTGTCCCGTTATGATGACATTTCCCATGTGCGGATCCAGAGGGGGATAGGGGGTCCGGACACCCCCCCCCCCTGGAAAATAACAAGTACGTACATTGGTTTCTAAAGAAATTAGCATTTGGACCCCCCTGGAAAAAAGCTGACACCCCCCCCCCCCCTTGGAAAATAATGGACTCCCTCTGGATCCTTGGTAAAGTATAAGTATAGTTTTCTCAGCAATAAAACCATTGGACCCCCTCTGTAAACTGTAAAATATGCTGAGGACTAAATAAGACTGACAAAAATCCCTGGATCAGCGCATGTTGCCTCCTGCCCCCGAAACCCCTCTGCAGCTGATAAAATGTAGTTGCAGCATGTCTGTATGCAAAACATCTCGGTGTAAGTACAAAGTAAACCATTTATATTGTACTGATTTGTGTTGCCGTGGAGCAGAAGAGGACTCATGTAAAATATTGCCAGTGGTCAATATGCGTATGACTTTTGAACTATTTTAATGTGGATTCAGATATTTCTTTAGCGTATCAACAAGAATGCCTTATTGTCCTATTTTGACCGTTGAAGACGATTCTACCTATAAGCATGCGAAAGATAAATCAGATTGTAACAGTTTCCTATTGGCCGTGCTATCGAAGTACATTGGGTAACTTGTAGAGGGTTTATCCTTATTTCCATATCATGGACTTACTACTAGGTAGACTCTTCTAACGTTTGATCCTTCGGGGGTCAAAATCGGACTATATTGAGTTTGGTTGATAGTGTATGCAAATGATTATTATTACTATCTTTTCTTTGAGTGAAGGATAAGCAGCTACAGATAAGCCAAAAGCTTTTGAGCGTGACTCTATTTACAATATTGATATCAGGCCCGTAGGAAGCAATTACAGAGTGGGGGGCACACATATTTTTTTTTAAAATGACAGACCTTTGTAATGAGCAATACAGTATTTGCACTATAAAATCCCTCACCTTTTTTCGGGCTTGAGACCGACAAAGAATATTGCTCTTCTCAGGCAGGTTTAGTTTTATAGTTTTTTTTGTTATTTTTGTTATTTTTGTTTCTTTTTTTTTTCTTTTTTTTTTTTTTTTTGGGGGGGGGGCATATTTGTGCAAATTATTTGGGGGAGGGCACGGCCCCCCCGTGCCCCCCCCCCCCTATTCCTACGGCCGTGGATATCTTGTACTAGAAAAAAAAGCTTTCGGGCATTTATTTACATTTACTATAAAAGCTTTGACATACACATATGTTCTACCCGGACTGGCTCATTTTACGTATTCTGCATCAATCGTTTGAAATAGAAAGACCCAAAGGTCAGAGGTCGTGGTATATATATATATATATAAGAAAAAATTAAACAACATAAGCCCATGGACGATTTTTTTACTATTTTTATTATTGCCAACCGGTTTCCTATCTTCAGGGCAATAATGGCGTCAAAATATGTGTTGCTTCTTAGCAACGTCACTACTAAAATAAAAATAAAAATAGTAAAAAATCGTCCATGGGCTTATGTTGTTTAATTTTTTCTTATAATTTACTTGTTTTGGGACATTTTAATTTGTTTACATATATATATATATATATATATATATATATATATATATATATATATATATATATATATATATATATATATATATATATATATATATATATATATATATATATATATATATATAAGCATAAGAGGTTATATTTACACCGTTCATTATCGTGTTTTTCACTCCACTGTCTTTATTCGTAAATCGTGACGGCATTTACGTCCCACCCTCGAACTGACTTCACACTATCTGAATATATTTTGTTTGTTACGATTTAAGAGTTTGTATTCAGTCATGATAAGGCTGCCAGTTTATTAAAGGAATGTTTCCATGCGTTGGAAATGGACAAAACGCATATATATGTGGTATTTACATATTAGGCGTTATTTCAATGACGTCATCTTTCCTAAGATTAAATTTTGTGCATTTCGACTGAAATTGGCAAACAAAATGCAAGAAGGTCCTGATCGCCGTAGACTACAATGGACATACCGTTTAAATTGCACTGATACAATATACGTTATTTTGATGACGTCATAATGACGTCCAGACGTGAAACCCAGATGGGTGACCAGGTGATTTTCATTAGTTATCCCCTAAAGTTTGATTTGGTATAGGTCACCATAAATCGGCATCAAAGTCGCACGGGAGTCCTGATCGCCCCTGACTACAAGGGTTGATGCGTCGTTAAGCATCAAACAAACAAATAAATTGGCACTCTCGTATTATGTTCATTTTCAAATGTTGTCATTTACACACAAACTGAGGGACAGTTTGCCCTTTGTATGATACCTCAATAAAGTATGTTGGATACGATTGGATGGACAAATATAAATGAAGGCCAAATGTAGCTAAAAGGGCAGGACTTTGCCTTATATTTTAAAAATTGTGTATAAATATTTTAGAATGACTCTTCTTTCAAAAACTCTATTACTCTAACACGAAAGGTTTAAACATAATAAATGTTTGAGTGAGATGACATTAATGAATAAATACAGACGGAATAAATATACAAGGTGCTTGTATAAATTTATCAAGTACTCCGCGATCAAAATAAACCCTAGAACTTAAAATATAGCCTACTTGACTGTTTTACAATATGAACATATCGCTACCCATAGTATAGCAAATAAATTTGTCAGTTGGAAAATGGTAAAACAATTAAAGGTGCGCAAATCTTGGCAATATACACATAGAAACTAGAAATTATGTTTATGAAACACTATGCCCCCAACCATTAGCTTGTCGAACACCCGTTTCACCAGGTATTCTACTCACTATCTTCTTTCAGCTGACCAAATCTAACGCTACTACTGTGCCGTCAGAAGTTCAGTGGACATCGGTTTTCTTTTTAAATTGTTTTTAATGATATCATTTTGGCCTGGAATTTTGCACATGCATAAAATATACCACCGCCTAATATACAATAATTATTGCATGTTTGAACATTTAAGATTGGAAAATAAGTCTGGAATCTCTTGTAAAATAAAATAACTCAGTCGTTTTCTACTTAGAAAACTCCTCATTTTCCCTCAAGTATTCCATAGGGGTAACACGTGGTTTGTACAGTTCAATGATTACCATGTTTACTTTCGTATATAAGGATGTATGATAAAGAAAACGGTCACCAGCAGGTCTCTACATACACACTGCAAATACTTTAAAAAGACTGCCCAAATAACAATTCTGTCTGAGTTACATAATATTTCACGAAAATCAAATTTCACATCCTGCTTTCTAAGGGACATGGTAAAATGAAGAATAGCAATAGGACTGCAGCAGAGAAAAACTGTCTTCAGTGATTTGTTACAACAAAGGCACAGACTGCAGTCTCATCAGCAACTTTGTTATCTGCTTTTTTGAAGAATCATATTTAGACTCGCTACGAGCGAACCTTCCTTTTTCTAGCTAGTCTGTTTAGCCGAGGAGACTGGTTTGAGACTCGCTTTGTCGGAAACCCAGACGACAGGTTTCCTCGCGTCGTGGCCTTGTATATTTCTGTTGCTTTCTCATCAGCTCTATGACAAATATTACAAGTGCAACAGATAATATTATTTAAAAAATATGGGGAGGCTGTTCATTAGATATGTTAACGGGGGTCACATTATTTGGCTGCGCTCTAAATCGTATAATACACAGGTAATTCGTAACTACAGCCCATAGAGCGGAGGAACGGCGGGGACTTTGATTTTCTGGTTACAGGTCCCTGGATATGACCCTCATGTGTCCGGCTGGGACGTATTTACAAATGACTACGCATAATTTATTTCGCCTTTATGCACTAGTCATTTGTAACCACTGTCCCCAGCCCAGGGGAACGCGGAGGACTTTGATTTTATGTCTGCAGTTCCCCATAGTAACAACCACTGCTGCAAAACCTGACAGCTCTCCCTCGCATTGCACTGCCATATTTGTCTATGTCTATCAAACACCTACATTTCCTCCACATTATGTAGACAATGTAAAAGTAAAATGACAGCACGTTTGCCAGGCTATCCCGCCCTGCCCAGGGGCTTGGGTGAAACAGTGGATACAAATGACTGGTGTATTAGTTATAGCCTATGATGCACTTCACATGGAATTTAGTTCACAGCCACCCCTCCCCCCCAAAAAAAAAAAAAAAAAAAAAAAAGAAAAAAAAATATTGACCCAAAACATGACATCCGCTGACAAATTGTGCAACCTATTTCCAAGCACATTCCCATCCCATCACTAGTTTCTTTTTCTGACCTCATCTGTTAAAGACCTGAACGAGCATTATTTTTTATTGAATGAGACCATTTTCCCTTGGATCACACCTACCGGATGAGCCCTGTGATCTTTTTCTTTTATCATTTATAGTTGCCCAGAAATAGATGCATATTTTGCATTGCCTTGTTTCAACAAATCAGTATTTGGAATAACCAGATAGAAAGTTCAATTAATTTAATAGAACAAGTTGGAAACTTGTTTAATATCGGATGATCAGAGGGATAAAACTTTTAAGAAGCAGGGAACACAGAAAATCAATATTTTGAATTGAGGAAAAAGGGAACACAGCGATTCATTTCCTATGAGTTTCCTAGAAACAAGCAGACGGATACCCACTGGGAAGGCCTCAATATTTTCTTGTATGCCCGAATTCTATGAGCCCAAACTATGGCCATAATTTGCATCTGTTGGAACTATTTTTATATGATAAGAAACCCTTCTCCAAACACGTCACTTCGTCTTACAAAACTGTATAATTATTCATCGATAGTCAACTAAAGGCAGTGATCCGTACAAAGGTGCGTTTAGGGTAAATTTAAAAATGCAGATGCTTAAATTAGGGCAAAGTCCATCATATCACAGCCCATATTGCAATACCTTTTGTAACTAAAAATATCACCAATTAGGCGGTATATAGATGCATTACATTCTGATGTGTATTGTGCGATTAGTCTGCACATATAAAAATAAACGCAAAAAGCGATGTTCACTGAATTCCTGTACGCACTATAGCTGTAATAGTTTTTGAGATATCTTTATTACAATATTTCGATGTCCATATTTGCAAATGGGAAAAACTCGAAAAATGATAAGGGCAATAACTCGGAAAATTAAAATAACATTTTTAGAAAATTTTACCAGGTAATCTACTCGTTTTCCTCTATCTGCTGTCCAAGTTTTAAGCTTGTTTTCCTCTATCAGCTGTCCAAGTGTTAAGCTCGTAGCTGTGTTGGTTTATTGAGAAATCAAGTTTTCTATGTCCAAATTTGCAAACAGCAATAACTCAATATAATGAAATCACTTTTAAAAAAAATCAACCAGGTAATTTACTCATTATCTTCTATCGGCTGACCAAGATTGAAGCTTCTAGCTGTAATAGATTTTGATATATCTTGACAAAATTTCATTATTGTCCTTTAAAAGGGGCGTAACTCCACAAAGGGAGATAATCTAGACTTAAAAAATATGGGTCAGTTATTTTTAAGAGGAATCTATCTATGAAATTTTAAAACCCTATCTTAAATTTGCAAAGGGCAATAATTCGAAAAAATGCAAAGGGCAAAAGCTCGAAAAATACGTGTAAAACAATTTAAAGAAGGATTTCACCAGGTAATCTACTCATTAGCCTCTATCAGCTGTCCAAGGTTTACACTCTTCGCTGTAATGGTTTTTGAGATATTAAGTTTTCTATGTTCAAATTTGCGAAGGGCTACGACTCAATTTTTTTTAAAAATTTTCACCAGGTTTTCTGCTCATTATCCTCTATCAGCTGACCAAGTTTAAAGCGACTAGCTGTAATAATTTATGAAATATCCTGATTACACTATTTCATTATGACCATTTAAAAGGGCCATAACTCCACACAGGGAGATAATCTAGATAAGAAAAATACTGGTCAGTTTTTATGAGGAATCCATCTATGAAATTTCAAAGCCTCATCTTAAATTTTGAACAGACGGACGGACTAACAGCCCAAAGCAATATATCCCTTCAACCGTTTCTAAGTTGGGGGCATACACAGGCAGGGAGCAAGTTTCATCTATTGATTTCATTGCGTTTACTACACAGTACCCTGAATGTGCCATATTTTGCGTATGTTTCTTTGCTCTATTCGCCTATTACATGCAGTAGCTAAATCGTCTTCTATGAGAAATACATGTATAAGTTAACCTGGAAAAAAATGTATTATATGAGATACCGGTCCCTGTTTTGTTAACTGCTTCCGAGAAAAAAAATTCTGTGATGGATAGAAGAAATGCAAGAAATATCAAAGGTATCACCTTAGTAGCCAACTATTCAGATATCAAAAAAACGTTTTGAGGCATTTGTTAAGAATGAAACCAACGCACTAAATACAACTGGAATATGATGATCTCTACATATATTAATATTCTATCGCGGAATAAATTTTCTGACAGTCTCTATACGATTATGTATTATGTCTGATAGGACAGCAATTGCATATGGCCCAACCTTTCCAGATGCGCCAACAAATCCAAGTGTAGTAGAAACATCACTGACTTACTTCATGAAAGTTATGTTCAGATTATGTCACGACAAAACAGTAACAACCTGCGATATGTGAATGATAACCTTGCTAAAGGCATAGCCAAAACGTACCCAAACAAGTATGCAAATCTAATTCTCAGACTTGGAGGGTTTTATATAGCAGATAACTTCATGGAGGCAATTAGTTACGTCATGAAAGAGTCAGGAATAGAAGAAATTCTGTTAGAAATTTTGTGGTAGAGGGGGTATCTAAAATGAGAAAAACGTCAAAGAATATTGATCAGGATCGATACAATAAAGTACCAAACCTGACCTGGAAAACCATATGGGAAAGTGATAAACCCAAAAGAAAACATCCCAAACGAGAGAGCCCAGCCATTCCAAGCAGAAGATCACAAGGCAGTAAGAACAGACAATACAGCATAACAAAGATAAACACGAAACACAAATAACAATCTTCTTTGACCTTTTGACCCCACTCCTGGGGTCGAGGGTGTGTCTGTGAGTAAAATATGTGCTACCATGTTGCTGCATGCGTCGTTCCCTTTAATTTGATAATTTGATATGCAACAGGTGTGGTACTTGATTGTATCGATTTCTGATCTTTGCAGCCTTACTTACCATGACCATATTCTGAAAACAGTTAAATATTTGACCTTTTGCGGGTGTGTGTAAGGGCAGCATATTTGCTTTTATGGCGTTCTACGCTCCATTATGCAACACCAATACTTTCAGAAACTAGAATTACAAGAATCGGATATGTCCCTTGGTAAATCGAAAGTCAAACAAGGCCAATTTATTGAATTTATATAAAAACGAAGGATTATTTTAGAGAAACGTGTAAATCACAAAACACAAACCTCATTTCTCCAACCCCTTAGTTAAAATTGGGTATCATACAGATTATAATTAAAATCCTGTCAACTATTTAAGTGCTTAGTTCAATAAGAAATATATTTATCTATACAATTTCAATATCTGAACTTTCAACTTGACCAAAAAGTCGGGTGTGTGTAAGGTCAAAGTTTTATTTCTTCTATGTTGGTATATCCTTCACTCCCTTTAATTTGATATACAACATAGCCACATTCAGATAAATGTTTTGACCTTTTGACCCAACCCCAGGGGTCAAGTGTGTGTAAGGACAGAATATGCCCTTTAATTCGATATGCAACATAATACGGTACTTCCAGAGGCCGATGGTGTGTGTAAGGACAGAATATAGGCTTTTATGGTGCTTGCTCTATGCTCAATTCCAATAAATTTGATATGAAACATGACTATTTCAGAAAAAAATGTTTGGACCTTTGACCCCACCCAGGGGTCGAGGGTGTGTGTATAAGGACAGAATATGTGTTTGCGTGTTGCTGCAATCACCATTCCCTTAATTTGATATGCAACATGACCATGTTGTAAAAAAGTGGAATTTTGAGCCTTTGATCCCACCCCAGGAAGGTGGTCTATGGGCAAAATATTTGCTACCATGTTCATGCATGTGTAATTCCCTTTAAGTTTGATATGTAACATAACCATATTCTGAAAAAGTGGATTTTGGCCTCTGTCCTACCCCCGAAGTCCACCCAGGGGGGGGCGTACCCAGGCGTTCAAATTAAAATCCCATTTGAAATGTTTCAAATCTATTGTAACTCTGCATGCGAATTTTCAGTTCAAATATTGACAACTGAGTTATTGTGAAATTTAAATATTTGACCTTTGACCCCGCCTAAGGGATCAGGGGGTGGGGTAAAATTTTAATCACTGTAATGCTTATCTACAGGCACTGGGTAATCATGGCCTATAGTGAGAAGTCAGATATAAAGGCTTTGCAGAAATGGGAAGTTTATCACACTAAAAAGCCAATATAGCTTTTGCATTAGCCTAAACCTTAGTCCAAAAAAGGCCATAACTCAGTTAAAATTTTGCGGATGACCTCCTTTCTCACACTTGACCTGTATTTAATGATGCTATACCCTTCTGAAATTTTTGATTGAAATTGATGCATCCCTTCAAAAGTTATTGAACGGAATTCTAAAGTGTGACGCCCGGACGACGACGGTGTCATGATCCCTATGTGTCGACCATGTTTTACAGGCGACACAAAAAACAAATGTTTTGACCTTTTGACCCAACTCTAGTGTCGAGAGTTTTTCTACGAAACTTTTAGGATATCGACTGTCAATGATACTTATAATGTATACCAAGAATGCGCCAAATCTGACCAATAGGTACTGAGAAATGGGACGGGCGTACTAACGGACTCATGATGCATCATCTCACAATACATCCAAATCCAGATATAAATAGGAGATAATTTTGAACAATAAAATTCATGAATATTCATGCTAGGCTCCTCCCCCAAACCATGAATAGTTATATAAATAAACTTTCATGTTGGTACATAGCACAAAGAAAGTACTTGGCAGGTCCACTAGTGTAGGATCAGATACGTCATATTTCCCTAAGCAAACGGAGTAGACCCTGATAAGAGCTGCCTGAACTGGGTCAGCTCTGTTTACAAATCGTTAAAAGGCGTCTCTATGAGATAAAGGGTTACTGTACCCACAACGTACTTTTGGTATGAAATAATGAATGCATTCATTTATTCAGTGGCCTTTCTTCTATAGGTCACTGATAAATGTGAACAATTTCTTTTTTTAAAATAGTTCAGATACTGGCATAGTCATATTTACATGCAAGTCGAACTTGGAATTTCTTTGTAATGAAGCCAATGAGCTATTTGTAGATGGAACATTTAAGTCGTGTCCGAAATTCTTTTACCAAATGTATTCTGTACATGGACAAAAGAGCGGACATTTTGTATCATTAGTGTATGGTTTAATGCCAGAAAATGTGTACCAATACCTTTGGGATAGTATTTGATCGTCATGCGCATACTTACAGCTTCAACTCAAGCTACAAATAATACATATTGACTTTGAAGTAGCTTTACATTATGTTTTAAAAGCAGCATTACCTGAAGCTACCATTTAATGCTTCAGATTCCATCTGGGACAGGCTTGGTGGAGAAAAATACGAACTTTGGGCTTAAGTCAAGACTACAAGTACATTAGTAATGAAATAGGCAAATGGCTGAAACATTCGTTTGGGCTCCATTTCTTGTGTCCTTCTGATGTAGAAGACAGTTTCTGTGAAGATGCAATGTCTGCCACGCTGGAACACCACCACTGTTCTAAATATGCATGCGATATTTTTGAAAACTTTATGACACCTCATTCGAAATTCCCTCCAGAAATGTGGGCTGAAATCCCATCAAACAACAAATAATTCGACAGAATCGTTCCATGCGCATTTTAATGCACAATTCTACACCGCCCATCCAACAATTTCGTGTTTCTTGAAGTTTTGTTAAAGCTGCAGGCCACGACCTATGTGAAAATAAGAGGAACCAACGTTGTTGCACCTTATAAAAAGACAGAGAGAGAGAGAGAAAAATGAATTCATTCTGAAGCAATACGAAAAATATACATCTGGTGAAATTACTCGTTCCGAATACATCAATGCGCTTGTATACAGAGTCTGTGCAATTGATATTTGAACTGTGATAAATTTATTTATGTAAATATGAACGTTTTAAACCAACATTTAATTTGATTGTTACGTCCCATCAACAATCTTTTAGTTATATAGGGACGGGTCTTCCTGTGTTGAGCCAGTACTAAGCTAGGATAAATGTGTCTTGCTCAAGGACCACAACGCAGTGACGCCGATGAGGCTCGAACCCGCGGCCCTTCGGTCTCGAGTCGAGCACATTACCACTGCGCTCCCCTTTCAAACCAACATGAAAGTTTTAAATCAACATGTCAGTTTTAAATAAAAAAAAAAACAAAAAAAAAAACAATTATATCCTGGTCAAAATCCTACTTCCACCTCCCCGTTGGTGATCAGGGGCAACATATAGTAATATTATATGTGGTAATATTGAACGGAAGGGGTAATTACCTGGTCACAACCTGGTCATTACCTGGAAATTTCGCTCATTTGTATGATTCTTCAATCCGCTCTTTTGACTGTATGGTTTGCCGCTCATTTCATACTCTGTCATGGTATGATTTCCGCTCCAACGTAATTCGCCTATTAGCTCAAATGTTTCTCGACTCGAGAAAACCTGATTTTTGCAGTTTGACCTGCGCCTTTGTTATTTGTTTTCCTGAAAGTATAGTACTAACGCATGCTCCATGCGATTTCAAGCTAATCTCTGCAGCTGATCATGTTGGTTTGAGCCTTACATGATAGCAGGTTTTCTCCCGTCGAGGCCAAAATACAAATTAACCCATTTTGCTCAGATTACTAAGAACTCGAAATGAACGTTCTGGTCAGGTACATGTACACTTCGAGCTATCGAGAGTCAACTGTACAAGGCTGTGGAACACAGAGAGAGAGAGAGAGAGAGAGAGAGAGAGAGAGAGAGAGCACTTAATTGATTTTTGATTTGAACAAACCTGAGTGTCCGCAAATCGCCAGTATTTCCCCAGTTCTTACTGTTCCTGAAATTCCATGTATACTGCCGGACTGTTCGCCCGAGATCGAGATGTCCGTAAATGTAAATTCCATCAAATCTTAGTTTCCTGAAAATCTGTGGTTACGTCCTTGTCAATGGAACATCTACCTATTTTACATCGGTGTCACTTTCTATTTTATTCCTGGCTCCAAGGTCATAAAACTTTTTTCATGTTAAACTCAGCTGAGTATGAAATTTATCAGGCTCATAAATGTTAAAATGCCAACAATTATTGGCATTTTAACATTTATTAGCATGAAAATTACAACATGTCAGATGGTGAAAGCAAAACACTGTCTTTATTATTACAGAATGTTAGTTTTAAGAGCAACTGAAATTTCATGCTCAGTTGAGTTGAGCATGAGAAAAGTTATATAACCTTGGTGCTTATCACATAGACGCCAAGTCATTCTATTGATATTCAGAGGGCCCAGAATAACACTGCTTCCCTAAAGATCAGTATTGGTGTTTTAGGATTCGAAAAATAAAGTTTCAAAGTTCTTAATTCATGCAATTATGTCTTTGAGATACTGTACCTAGCCTGGTACATGTAATTAACAACCATTTAAAATAACGAGCTGAATTATAAATACTAAACTCTTGGGTAGTACTCTGCGTGAAGGAGGCATTGCAATTTTGGGCCAAGTTGTTGGGTTCGAAGCCTCGTCTATTGCCTCAATTTGCCTATGTAGCACCAACGCTTGGGAGAGAACTAGCGGAGGCCCAGGGTCGCATGAGTAATCGCTACACGCCTATGCGATAGGTGTCAATTTCAATGGCTTATTTGATAAGATTTCATAGTTTGACTTAAACAATCTAAAACTTAAATATAGCGTTCAACAGCATGACTGTCATTCGACAGAACGGTTGATTAACTAAGTCAAATAATTCAACTCATCGCTCTACTTTGTTTAATACATGTACTTATTTTTATGCTTTCATCTTTTTATTTTTTTCCTGCTACATTAATTGATTTTAAATAACATTTCTATTTATAGTACTAAAAATCCGACCACATGCACGTTTGATATAAACCAGTTAATTTCAAAGGTAGTGTGCTTCTACATACCCAAGGCAAACTCTATCCTTAAATACTTCGATCTTCCTTTACGATTTCTACCGTGGAAGCCATGCTGCAAGAAACCAGTGTTTTGGGGTTGCGAATATCAAAGGCACAGAACAGCCTGCGCATCCGCACAGCTATTCAGTGTCTTTGACATTCGCTTTCTAGAACGTTTTATAACCAAGCGTGTTATATCCAAATTTTCAAGGCTCTAGCTAGTCTCTGGAGCTGAGCAGACACTATCACGCGTTAGCTTGTCTCAAACCAAAATACAAGTTTTCTCGCGGCGAGGGGCATATAATAAAGCACTTGAGATATTGGTACTTTAGCAATGATATCTATAGCACTACCACTTATGTAAAGACAATGTTAACATAAATCGACGCTCGCCACGGGACAACCTGTCTTTGAAGTTTCCGACAATACTGCACGAAAACCCACTAGTTTAGCTATACACATCAGCTACTACCTTGTAAACACGGATGAAGAAGCGCTCCAGTAAAATCTTTGGTGGTATATCTTTTGTGGATCGTTTATGTTTTTTTCTGTCCTGTGTTTGTTATGCTTTTGAGCGCGTCTGTTTATTTGTGTCTTGTGGTCACGGCTGGGAAAGGGCTGACCTCTTGGAACTCGTTTGTGGTGTCTATTTGTGAGTTTGTCACTTTCCCATTGGTATCCTGGGTCAGGTGTGGTACTTGATTGTATCGATTCCTGATCTTTGCACCCTTACTTACTTCAAAAAAGCAGCGAAAAAATGATGTTGGCTATATTTTGCACATGCAAAGGCTGATCTACACAAATTAAGGAAGGAATTCCAAATGGTGTAATTGGTTGACCAAGAGTGTGCAAATAGCGATTTATAATACCTAGCTGTAATACATGTACCTACATGTAGCCATCGCCGCATTTACGAATAGCCTACCATCCGTAAGTAGAACATCTGCCAGTATGCACTCATTACTGGTGACGCCTGGAAGCAGTATGATTTGCTTACTGTCGCTCGTGATACAGCTGAAAAATTGTTGAAACCGATGTAAAACCTTTAAACGATGAACTACAACTTCATTTGGTCCGAAAAAATCGACATCTTTTATCACATTTCAAACATGCACATGCCTTTTTGATTTTCACAGCGTGTCCCCGTCTCGCCAGCTAGCTGCTCGGCATGGGTACCGATCAATAATTAATCACAAGCCTAATGCCGATCATACGGCTAGCAGTTGCAGAAAGATCGCGGACTACATACAGAAACCATCGCCGATTGGACTGCGACTAATCGGCGATCACATTTGCACTGCAATGGTTTCGGAGGTCGCATGTTACACTACCGCCTACCTATTTGTCCTTTTCAAATTCGCGTTGAAAACGCTGTGAAAACACAGGTAATACGCACTGTATTTTCAACGTGAATTCCAAATAGCCAATCGCCGCTTGTTATCGATAATGCATTGAACTGCAGTGAAACGCATTTACCTGTCTGCTAATCGATACAGCTGATTTATCAACGCGAATCAACTTGTATCACTGCGTAGCAACGCAGTTCTGCATTGCTGCTTATATAGTCATTCATTATAGGATGGATAAAAGACGTTTAAAAGGATTAAATAGCAAATAAATCATTGAGGTAAGAAATAATATTGTGTTACGCACAATAATATAGTAAATTTCAACGTTAGATTAGATTTACCTATAAGAAAGTCAACACAATTCAATATCGATTTTTTCGAAATATCAATTTTGATTGGTTAACGCACTAACGCTTCCCAGCGAATGTGAATATTCATGAATCTTGACTAGCGTTGATACGAGTTGATTTGCGTTTTCAACGCACTTTAAATCGTACGTGCGTACAACGCATTGAAAATGCACACGAAACGCGAATTCGCAAGACAAATACGTGAGCGTCAGTGTAGTTGCAAATGAAACCAGTCGCATGCCCTGTGCGTACTAGCGAACGACTTACAAGTACTTACATAAGACTATTTCATTGGTCATTTAATTTTTTTTGATAACCTGGTTTTGCTTATTGACTTATGGAACTCCTTAGTATGTTTAAGTGAAGTATTTATCATATATTTGCATTTTGAAGACAACCCTCTGAACGCGAGAACGGAATAGTAAAATCAAAATAAACTTTTCAAAAAGTTCCTGATTATATAAGTTATATAATTCAAAATAATGAGGACCCCACTCCAGTCCTCACCTCCAAAAAGAATAATAGAAAAAAAACACAACAACAAACAAACAAACAGGGTTTTCCTTAAGCATAATTACATGTATATAAATGGAAGGCTCTGTTTGAAATAGAAAATAGGTTAGAATGGTCAAATGAGTCGTGGCATGAGATTTCCAACAATTAGGTATGTGCGACCAGCAAATCCTCAGATCAGCCTGCGCATACGCACAGTCTGATCAGAGCCTTTGCTAGTCTATGGAGTATTCTATGATTGTGAAGCTATTGACTGAACACCATTTGGAGTTTCTAAGCTTAAAAATGTCTGCACGGCATCGTTTGAGTCTACACTTGTCAAAATGCCAGATTGTTGGAAATCACATGTCACGGCTCATGTTAGAATGGTCAAATGTCCATTGAGATAAGGGTATAAGGAAAAGATAGCGGGTTGGTCGAGTGCAGTTAAGCCATAGATCAGGTAACTAGGTTCATTATAACAGAAGAAAACTAAATAACTCAGATATGAAAAGCACAAACAAACAAAATATTACCAACCAGCGACTGTTTTGTTTGCATTCTTAAAAATTCAAATCAGTAAGAGTTAAATATCGGGGTACCCACAAAAGAACCGTCCGATCAAATGAACATGATTTGCATTACTGAGGCCATCATGTGGCGGGGGGGGGGGGGGGGGAGGGGTTAAGGGACAGCCGTTTACTATGCAGACGCAAAAATATGTATAATTATTAAATGCATTCGATACATATAGGCCATTATTCAGTTACTGATATTAAAGTGACTGAAAAGAGAAATGTGCGTTGGCAAAACGGACACACTGTAAAAATAAGTGTAAGAAAACACCAAAAGAGGTGGCAGCTTACCGTTTGGTGTAGACTTCCATGTAACTTGCTTTCCTACTGAAGTAACGCGAGTCCAGCATACTACGGTGAAACATGCTAAAACATTTCTACCTGTTATCAGATGAAAAAATTCTCCGGATAAAACAATCAAACCACAAACCCTGTTAAAGCGCCGTCAAAAGCTTACACCAAAATTAGTAGCAGTTTTGCTGACACCAAAGGCGTTATGCTACTTGTTTAACAGCGCAAGTAACGTTACACGTATCTTTGCAACACAGAACGATATTTGCAAACATGCTTTATTGCTCGTCTATGTAGCTGAACAGTTGGGTGTTGCTTAACCCATATAAGCCCAACGTCCTGTTTGTGGGACCTTGGCAAATAGTGTAAAACAAGATCAGACGGTGGCAGCTGAACTGCTACTGATTTTTGTGAAACCTTTCAACTTGCTTTCATCGGGGAAAATAGAAACACCAATAATGGCAGTTTATTTTATCATAAGCAGTGAATTCAATGCATATCAAATGTGAGTAAAATTGGTATTTTTCTACAGTGAAAAAATATCGTATTTTTTCACTAGTGACTGATACGATTTATATTTTCACTGTAGAATAGAATAGAACTGTAGTAAAACAAGGCTTTCTTGGCAATTTTGTGACTGGGATTTTTTAATATAAGGTTTTAAGTGAAGTATATTTGTCAAAAATACGCTACGTATGTTGTGACGTCAACATCAAACATAATGACGTCACTGTTTGACCTAGCGTAGCGCCAGTTTGCACGTGACGCCTACCCTAAGGCACACTCAATAGACTTTCTTTAAATGCTGATTTCTTGCGTTTCATTCGTTAAAATATGATTCTAAGCCATTTTCTAGGTGCAAACTATGTTTACACCCAATGTTATACCCAATAAACACACTGCAAAAGTCAAATCGAACGAGAAACGACCAAGTAAAAAGTAATGTTGTGATTTCTGTATTTCCGTTGAGTATAAAATAAAAAGAAAATTTACTTTTTCTCGGCAAATACCAAATATATTTCATCTCGTGCGGTGAAAATATCAGCATTTTTACTCGTGCTACGCACTCGTGAAAAATACTGATGTTTTTCATCGCACTCGAATATTTGGTATTCACCTCAAAAAAGTAAATATCCTCTATGTAGTTTATTATTGATCACTGGAAAAATGTTGGCCTCAAGCTGTTTTGTTTAGTGTAAGTTTGCACCAAAAGTCATGGCAGCGTGGCAGCGAACACATCGTAGCATTAAAGGCGTACAACTTCGGAACATTCACAACCTATGAAACCAGTGCACTTTGCGGAGGTTTTAGTTTGCACACATTTCCCGCGGCTGTAAATGGGCCACGTCGCGTGAAACCTGTCTTCTGGGTGTCCGACAAAACGAGTTTCAAACCAGTCTCCTCTTCTACAGAGACAAGTTAGAATAGTGAAATTTTGCTCGTAGCAAGCCTAGTTATATGTCCTTCAAGTAAGTGAATAACAAAAGTGCTGATCAGCTGCGCGGATGCACAGGCTGGTCTGCGCCTTTGTTATTCGCAACACCCCGAAGACAGGTTTTCTCGCGACGAGGCCCGTAAATGCATTTGAACTACGACAGTTGATTTCCAACAATGTGGCATTTTGATAATTGTAGACTCAGACGAGCCTGTGCATCCTCCCTTTAAACTTAGATACCCCAAATTGTGTTCAGTCAGTAGCCTATTCCATAGACTATTCAAGCGACCAGCAAAGGCTCTGATCAGACTGCGCATCTGCACAGCTGGTCGCACATATCATATTGTTGGAAATCTCATGTTGCGGCTCATTTTATGATGTTTAGTTTTTTAACATGTACATGTATGAACTTGATTTCTTTCTTTGTATGTATTTTCCGCCTGTAGGCCTTTAAAGGCGCACTACTTTTCGATGTATAGAGGCCCCTAGTCCGGCAGAATTTGGGCGAATTTTAGGAGGACCTGGAACTTGATTTTAAACTTTTTTCTCTGTTGATTCTGGTAGTGCATATATTGTCCTTGAAAAATCCGAGTGATGCCACTCTGGCATCATTGAGCATTTCGATATATTCAAGATGGCGTCCAAGATAGAGGCAAATTATAAGTTAATCAATTGTGCGATATGAAAAAAAGTCTCAAACCCGTTTTTTCCTTAAATTGTTAGCTATGACGTTGGAATCTAGTTGAAAACACTTAGCGTATGACAAAATATAAAATAAAAAACGAATCTAGACAAAATGGCCGCCAAAATGGCAGTTTATTACAAAAATATAAGAAAATTTTACCTGATACCGGTAAACTCCAGGGATTCGCATGCAAAATGCTGATATTACTGATTCTTGAGTTAATATTACAGCCATCATCCTTGTAACATCCCAGTAATGTAGCTAAAGCATCACTTAGAATTTGATATATTAAAGATGGCGTCCTGGATGGTAGCTGATAAGTTTTGCAAACTCGTGGGAGCCGCACCTAACCTGTAGGCATGTCTGGTGGATTTGTAACATACCATATTTCTTGCCTGACGGAGAAGCACTTTACAAACATGTGTATCTGAATAAATGAACCCAGCATGCATGTCTGATAGAGTTGCACTGTACAAGCAGGCATATCTGAGAGTAGCACTGGATCAGCAAACATGTCTGATGTAATGGCACCTCTGTAAGAGTAGCACCAGACTTGTAGCCATCCCTCTTCCGTCAGCACTCAACTAGTCCAAATGTCGGTTGAAGTACAAAACGGACCAGCAGGCATGGCCTATAGTGAGGTACCACGCCAACAGGCATGGCCCATAGTGAGGCACCACACCAGAAGACATGACCTGCAGTGAGGCACCACACCAGAAGGCATGACCTATAGTGAGGCACCACACCAACAGGCATGGCTGTAAGTGGTGCACCAAAACAAAAGGCATGACCTATAATGAAGCACCACACCAGCAGGCAAGGCTGATAGTGAGACACCATACAAGCAGGTATAGCAGATAGAGAAGCACAGCGCCAGCAGACATGCAATATTGAGTGACAAAAGGTCAGCAGGCATGCTGATTGAGTGGCCACAGTCCAGCAAGCATCCATCTTGCAGCAGCACTCAACCAGTATACATGTTTGAACAGCAGCGGCTATTGTGACAGTAACACTAGGCCAGCAGGCATATGTGTTGTAGCTGCAGCGACGTAACAACTCTCTACGCGGCATGTATATTGTATTGACAATGAGGCAGTTTTGACTGATAAAGTTTCACAGTGTTAATTGGCACTGTTGCACTGGATCAGCTGGCATGTCTGTTCAAGTTACATCCGGCCAGTGTGCATGTCTGTTCTACTTTCTCCCAACCAGTTCCCCAGGCATCATTACAACAGGGTAAGCAGACATATTTATCATTACGTATGTTTGATTATGTGGCACTGGACCAGCACACATGTCTGAAACCAAGCAGTTATGTCTGTAACAGCTTCACGAGACTAGCAGGCATATTGCAGTATCCATGTTTTAAACGTTGCTTTGAACCAACAGGCATGTTTGTTGCAGTTGAATCGACCACCAGGCACGTGGGTTACAATTAAACTCGACAAGCATGCATGTCTGTTAGATTTGCATCTACCAGCAGATATGTTTGAATCAGTTGCAACTGACTAACAAGCACATCTGTAGTTGTGTGGCTGAACCAGCAGGTATATATGTTACACTTGCCTAAGACGCAGTTATGTCCCCATGCTCGTACCCAACTAACAGGCTGGTAAGCACAATTGCACCAGACTATCATGCATGTATTTTACAGTTGCACCTGACAAGCAGCCATGTATTTATAAGTTGCATACTATCAGCATGCATGTCTGTTACAGTTTCATCTCATCAGGATGCATGTATATTACATTTTCACCCGACCATCAGCCACGTCTCTAACAATTGCATCCAGCCATTTCCCATGTCTTTAACAGTTGCATCTAATCAACAGTCATATCTGTAAACTAGTGCCTACAAGCATGCATGTCTGATACACTTGCACCGGACCAGCATTCATATTTGTTATAGCAATATCCAACCATCAGTGCTATTGCACTTGCAAAATAACAGACGAGAGAAGTAGTAATGGTTGTTACAATTGCACCAGGCAAGCAGGCCCGTACCAACCAGCAGTCAAGATGGTAACGAACATCTGTTGCATGCAGTTAACTTACTCAAGGGTTGCTTTTTGTGTTGATACACTACACTCCATAAGTATTTTTGTTGTAAATTTTATTGATCCATCAAGCTGACTTTTTTCCGCACATTGATTCAAAAAAGGTTTGTACTTTGATCAAACACTTTGTCACAAAATTTTCAGTGATTTCGTTCGTTCAGTATACCCTGTCATTTATCACTTCATTTTTTGAAGAATTGTTTCCCAAAGTAGGATTTTTTATGAAAATAATACCATATTATAGTATAATCAGAACCAGCAAAAAGTGGTTTGGAAAGTGCATGGTGCATGGATTGATGGATACGATTCTCAGAACAAAGACAAAAACATTACCATTGCAAAAATAAGAGTCTGTTATTTTTTCAATGCAGTGTATCATAGCAAAAACATGTGCTTTCCCACCCTGTTATTGCTGCCATCTTGGACGTCATCTTAAATTATTTTACAACGCTGAAAAACAACTATAACATGCCAGTCAAATTTTCAAAATACAACCGAAAACTATCAGAAAATAGTTACTAACTGCGAATTTGATTTCAGGTTGAATTTTGCTTTAAATGGCGGCAATCTTGGACACCATCTTTAATATTTTAACCTCGTGAATCCAATCTGTGATTGCTTCGTTTGAATCATTTGTATATCTAAACATCGATTAAAGTCAAAATTGAAATGCTTTATATCGAGTTTTGTAGTAAGATAGGTCTTAGGAACCTAACTGAAGGCCATCTTGGACGCCATCTTTAAATTTCAACCGTCTGAATCAAAACCATGTTATTTGATCGTTTGTATCATTTAGCCTCTAAACATCCATAAAAAGTCCAAATTAAAGTGTTTTTGGTCGAGTATGTCGGTCATATAGGCATCTAACCTAACTGGCGGCCATCTTAGACGCCATCTTCAATATTTCAACCTTCTGAATCAAAACAATATTCCATTGTAATTGATTGTGACATTTAGCCTCTGAAACATCCATGAAAAGTCAAAAATAAAATGCTTTTGATCGAGTATGTTGGTCATATAGGTCATAGGAGTCTAACTGACGGCCATCTTGGACGCCATCATGAATATTTATAAACGCTCAATGATGCCAGAGTGGCATCAGTTGGATTCATCAAGTACAATGCCTCTACAACAAGAATCAACAAAGAAAAAAGTTTAAAATCAAGTTCCAGGTTATTCTGATTTTCTACCGGACTACCCCGAGGGGGTCTGTGCTCCCTTGATCCCTGAAAATAATGCATTGATCTCCCAAAATCCCTAAAAAATACTCAGCTCCCTGAAAGTAATTTTCTATTGCTCCACAAACATGGGTCAGTGCACTTGCCATTTAGTACTCGGTACTGTAGGTTCTATATCTATAGTATTAGCATAGATGTTATTGTAATGTATTTTATATATATATTGCAGGTAAGCTTGGTTATTAATTATCATGCATTTGATAGATGTTATTGATAATGTAATGTTTTGATATTTTGAAGATATGAAATGAAACTGCAAGAGGTCAACGCATAAAGCTTTACCAATCCCTTTGCGTTATGATTATTCAATTTTGCTTAAGAATCTTTCAAGTTGGTAGCAAACTCAAACTGGAAATGACCAGGCGAGATGCAAATTAGGTGACGTCTGGCCTGATCCTTCACCAGTTGCTCCTGCTCATCATCATGTTATGCATTGGGCATCTATGAACTCTTTAAAGGACACTTACCATTTAGTACTCGGTACTGAAGCTTCTATATATATAGTATTAGCATAGATGTTATGTAATATATTTTATATATATTTTGCAGTTTGCAGTATAAGATGATCCAGATGTAATATTAAAGTTCCGACATGATTGTGGTTATGTAATTCTTCGTATGCTTGTATGGGTAAAAGAACCGTCGGTGACAATTGGTGGCCAGTGTGGGGGACAATGTTTTAATGAAGTGAATGATATAAAGCTCAAAGTATGAGGTCATCCTTAAAGTTCTGTTGCTGTACCTGGTAGTGTAGGCATGGAGGAATGCTCTCTAGATTTGATTTCTTTTATTAGGGGCAGCTAGACCATATGGATTTCTTGTGGGGGAGGGGCTGTTTTTTCCCAAGAGATGAAACAAGATTTTCTTAGACCAAGTGAAAGCATTATTTTTTGTAACAATAGAAAGTGTTTTTTTAAATTGCTATTTTGCCCTAAACGTAAGTTTAACTTCAGTTTCAACAAGTAAGAATATATCTGATCAACATTGATCAAAGTTGTAAAAAAACTTATCTTATTACCTTGACAGAGAATTACATACTAGGCGCGTAGTTGGCCCTGTTATAATGTTGACTTAAAACTTGTGCTAGGGGGGTCCGGGAGCATGCCCCTCCCCTCTGAAAAAAAAATATAGTGCGATCTGGTGCATTCAGGGTGTTCCAAAGTATATTATTATCAACCTAAAAAACAATTTTTAGCATAACGAATCAACAACCCAAATTTTGTGCCATATTTTTCTACAGGTCACAGACCTGTAATTGTAAAAAGGGCAGTGATTGACTGAAAAGTTGGTTGGAAGCTCAGCACAATATTTTTAAGTTGTAAGGTGTTTTATGATTGGTCAATAATCAAACTAGGAAATATATTGTATTTATTAGACGGGTATATCTTTGCTGTGCTTTTTGAAACAACGTCTCATTACTTTTGTTGATTAAGTTCAGTGGTGTGGCTTAGAAAAAAGGACCTTGCATGCTGGTATTTTTTCAGTAGAATTTTCCTCTCAAGTAGGGTGCCCACCTTCAGGGGCCAAAAAGTGGTAAAACATGGCGGTCACCGGGGTATCTCATTCTTGTTTATTGATTGAACTAGGTCCAATCTGTAACTCTATGGCAGCCTCATATTGATTGAAGAGTAGTGAGGACCACAGCCTACTTAAAAGCTGTAATGGAGGTCTATGGAAAGCAATTACAGGTCTGGGCCCTCCAAGATCAACCAAGATGCGCACGGTTGTACAAAATATAAACGTTCACATTTTACAGGGGGGGGGGGGGTGGGGCTGGGAGGCAATAGCCCCCAGAAGCCCCAAAAAAGTAAACCCAAATATGGAGGTGTTTCCTTTTTTACATCAAATATTACATACCAGGCGCGTATATAGCCCTGTAATGATTTTGATTTAGACTCATACTAGGGGGTCCGGGATGTTTTTTAGTAAAATGGTGCAATCTGTTCCAAAATACGTTTTTATCAACCTATAAATCAACAGCTTTAAGGATAATTTTGCACAATAGCAAAATTTTTGCGCCATATTAGTCACCAATACCTATCTAGAGAAAGTAAATACCTGTAGATTTTGCAATGGGTGTCATGGGGGGGGGGGGGGCTTCCCCCCAGAAGCCGAAGATTTTGTTCTAAAAATCAAACGAAATGAAGGCTTTTACTTGAAGCTGAGATTTTTTACATTTTTTGTAGGGCTCCCCAAAACTATAAGCTTGCTCTCCAACTCCCTGAAAATAATAACCAGTGCTCCCCAGCTCCCTGAAAATAAATAGCCATTCTCCCCAGATCCCCAAAACCCCTGGGGTGCCCAGTATAGATTGCGAAGTTTTTTAACGAGAGTACACCTCTTCTCACAGAATAGCAAATAATCTTAAAATAAGGTCAAAAACGAGGTTTACTGTCCTGTCGGATAAGCGGCCGCGGACCGCCTTTGCCGCTGAAATTGGAATTTTTCAACATTGAAAATACAACGTAGAAAATTGCCATGTCGTAGACATCCGCTGCAGGTATGCTTGCCATTCGCCGAACTCCAAATAACAGTCAGCTAAACATCTTAAAATGCATTTGATCGGGTAACTGTTTTATCTCTCCAAACCAGCTTTTCAATGACCAAAAACATGAAAGTAACAGTAGCCAAGGAGCTGTATCATATTTTTTTTCCGAAATATTGAAATTTTGATACTGGTAACTTTTCATTGACGCTGAGTATATGTGCACGAAGTACTGGTTAACCACTTGTTCAAACTTGCTCAGGAAAAAAGTGAGGTTATGTGAACTCACCGTCCAAACATGACCATAGCTGTTGACATGGGACATATTCAACAAACCAAAACTGACTAAACACCATGTCATGTTTATATTTTTTAAGTTGTTAATTAATTACAACAAATAATAAAATAAAATATAATTGAATTAATGATAAAAACCATGGAGAATCCATGACAGTCCTAGTATGTTCAGGGTTTAACCCTTAATGCGCCAAACGCAAAAAAAGTCATGTGCTTTTCTCATCTGCTAAAATGTTTAAGAAGCCTCCATGGCAAACAGTGTGGACCCAGATCAGACTACTCCTACAGGAGCAGTCTGTTCTGGGTCCACGCTGTTCGCTCCTATACTTAATTCGTCAGTAATGTTAGGCAATTATTTGCAGCAGTCAACTTAAGCAGACGACATTTCCAGATGCCTTTTTTTCTTGGCGCTTTAAGGGATAACATTGAATTTTACTTTCCCATAACCTTGTTCACATCTATACTTTAAAGCCATGTCTACCGTGACCTTTCTGTGTGTTTCTGCTTCATGCATAGACTATATGTGTCTTGCTCTGTTCTGTCTCATACACATTCATTCTATAGGGAATCATGTCTATCATTCTAACTTAACACCATGTCCTGTTTATATTTTTAGCTCACCAGAGCCGAAGGATCGTCTTCATCCTTGCAGATAACAAGACCAACCATAAAGCTCGGATGAGTTTGAATTTCGGCAAGATTCCATCACTGACTTTGGAGCGTCAGAAAAACAATGAATAATGTTGTGACCACTCTAGCTCCTTCATTTTTTATTTGGATTTTCTTCATTCTTCATTCTTGCAGGCAACAAGTAAACCCATAATATCTCGGATGATTTCGAAATTCAGCACGATCCGACCAGGGACTTATGAGTTACCTGCCCTTGAGCATTTGGAAAAATCCCTATAGCATTATAATGGGAGAAATGTTGTGACCACTCTAGTGCTTTCAATTTTAAATGGATCTTCCTCATTCTTGCATACAATAAGGACAACTATTAAAGCTTGGATGAGTTTGAATTTCGCCAAGATTCCATCACCTATTTTGGAGTTAGCTCCCCTTAAGCATCTTAAAAATTGATGGATAATGTTGTAACCGCTCCAGCCTTTACATTTTGATTGGATCTTCTGCATTCTTGCAGGTAAAAAGGTCAACCATAAAAGCTTGGATGGGTTCAAAATTCGGCCAGATCAGACCTTGTACTTTGGGCTAGCTGCCCTTGAGCGTCTTAAAAAATCCCCATATACTTATAATGGGAGAAATGTTGTGACCATTCTAGTGCTTTCAAATATAAATAGATCATATTCATTCTTGCAGATAAGAAGGACAACTATAAAAGCACAGATGAGTTTGAATTTCGTCAAGATCCCATCACCTTTTAAGGAATTAGCTGCCCTTGAGCATCTTAAAAATTGATGGATAATGTAACAATGTTGTGACCACTCTAGCGCATTCATTTTTTATTGGATCTTCAGATAAGGAGAACAACTATAAAAGCTCGGATAAGTTTGAATTTTGTCAAGATCCCATCACCTATTAAGGAGTTAGCTGGCCTTGAGCATCTTAAAAATTGATGGATAATGTAGTATTGTTGTGACCACTTTAGCGCCTTCAATTTTGATTGGATCTTCTTCATTCTTGCAGGTAACAAGGACAACCATGAACGCTTGGATGAGTTTGAATTTAAAATAGATCCAACCCCAGACTGTGGAGTTAACTTCCCTTATCTGCATAGACTTAAAATTAGAGATCTGTTGTGACCACTCTAGTACCCTCATTTTTTGAATGGATCTTCCTCAGTCTTGCAGGTAACAAGGACACCCATATAAGTTTGAATGAGTTTGATTTTTTGGCCACACCCAACCACCAGCTACAGAGTTAGCTGCCCTTATTATCATTTTAAAACTCATCATCATCGCTGCTTTTATTTTATTTTATCTTAAAATATTTACGTTTTCCATTCAGATCATGTTTAGTTTAATACCGTCTGACGCTAATGACCCACAAGGTATGATGCGTCGTTAAGCACCAAACAAACAAACAATCTCGATTTTGGCGGCATCTACAAAAATACAAAAAAAGAAAAAAGCAATCCCATCCTAGTCCCCAATCATTGTACCTTCTTTGTTCTGGAGTCGTATATTACGTCTTAACTGTAAGCTGGTTGGTAAGGAAGAGAAGGCTCGTCAGGTTTCAGGATTGCACCACGTGGTTTCACGCACAGGTGGGTGTTATCGCTAAAGTACAGTGGCTGTCCAAATGTAGTAGACAACCCAACCACACAAGCCGCTTACTAGTAATCAACCGGTAAATAGTTTATTGCACACACTTCATATTTTAACAGAAGCAGTGGCTACACTGATCGCCTATATAACCAAAGGTTAAATCCAATGAGTAATTGGTTTATAACTCACTTCATCGACTGGCGACCCATTTTGAATTTCATGACGTCACCTATCATGTACAGTCTTGTATTGTTGACAATAGAGGGCGTAGCATCGTTTTCCCCGGAATCACCCTATCAGATTACAGTGGTCCCTGGGACAAAATTCACACTGGGGGACGATATTGATCATGCTTTTCGTATCCTTTTGGGAGAGATAAGAGTAGGGCCCCAACAGTTTGCTGTGGATGGCAGTCTGTGTAACTCGAAGGGGATTGTCTGGACAACGAGAGCATGCAGAATATGGGCGTTAAAATTCTGTATGACTCAACATGTCTCTTCGACGACGCAAATGGAGTGGAGACATTGGCTCAGTGTCTGTAATCTGCTTTGTCATGCTAAGCCCCAGCCAGGAAGACCCGTCCCTTTATAACTGAAAGATTGATGGGACGTAAAGAATCAAATCAAACAAAACAAAACAAAAAATGCTAAGCCCCAGGAAGCTGAAAATGTAAAAAACCGTGCATATTCTTTTTGTGAAAGTGTACCTCCAATGTATTTCTAGCACTGGGGAATGGAAAACTCCTCTATTAAAGTGCTCCCGTGATGTGCTCCACAGTGGCTGGGAGCATTGAGGATGAATCTTACAACAAAACTAGCATTGCTTCTTGATCAGCGAAAAAAAGGACTTGAAATGAATTTTGGACACCGCTTTCGATGATGTTTTCTTAGCTCCTCAAACAAGTCCATCAAGTTCCTCTTCTCAACCTAAAAACCCTATATTCCTAAATTTTTTTTTGATACATGCAGAATAAAAGGGAGATGATATTTCTGCTCTATTCAGTTCCTTGTACAAAAAACTATCATGAGCGTGGTAGGTGAGCCCAAAATTACCTAATGCCTAATCCACTTCGTTGTTATCTATGTCAAGTGTTTGGCTACCACAAAACAAGTGTGGCAGACTAGCTGTATGCGTCAACTGGGGTCAACTTGAAAATAGCCCACCTGGCCAATGCAAAAGACCTGCCAAATGTGTAAACTGCTAGGGAGACCACCCTTCCAACTCTAAACAATGTACAGCTTGTAAGAAAGCGAAGAAAATTTTCAAGATAAAATACACATATCCCAGATGCTCGAATAAGCAGTTTTGTTTTTTGTTTGATTTGATTCTTTACGTTTACAATACTAGTTCATATTCAAGTGCTGCTTAACCAGGCACTTGCATCAAATCAAAACAAACACAGGACACAAGTACACAAACAGAGGACAGTATCACATAATACAAAAAGCAAACAACATCAGAAAAAGCAAAGAAAAACATAGTGGAAAACAAGAAAAAGAAAACAATTCTTCATCATGTCCAGTGCCTGGTTAAAAGTAACTTTTACAGTATTGATTACAGTTTAGTATTTAACCTTTAAGGTAATCCATCCTTCTTTTTTTACCGGGCCGCTTCGCGCAGTCGGTAATGTGTCTGACAACAGATGCGAGTCTGACTGCAGATCCAGGGGTCGCAAGTTCGATTCCGGCCCGGTCCCATACTTTGGTGTAGATTGATTATAAAATAATTTCTACGGTCATTCTCTTCCCTTCCACTGAATCATTCAAGTAGGATTGTTGTCAGTTACAAGCGAAGGTATGTGCAAGAAGTACTGGTTAGCTGCTTGTTCAAGCTTGCCCAGGAAAAAAGTGTGGTTCGGTGAACTGACCCTCCCGCCATGACCATAGCTGTTGACTTGGGACGTAAAGCAACAAAACAAACAAAATAATCTACAGTATTCTTAAAAAAGCAAGTAAGTATGGCCAGAAAACCATACCTGCAAAAACTCTGGCATTGGTGAATGGATGAGCAGGCTTATCTATCTGTTCCATTATGAGGTAAGTTCTAATGTGTATAATATGCAGTTTAAAGTTTTTCATTTTTCTGATTGTGGCATGCAATTACGAACAAGATCAAATATATTTTTAAGCTACTTTATGCACGTCTCTCACTATACTACTTTTTGTGTTAAATTAGGACTCAAAGGAAACTCACCTTTAATATTTCTTCTATATAACCATCTACAATTATAATACTTGTGTAAAACGGCCACTCAAAAATGGACAAAACAAATGTTTGGTATCTTAATGAAGGTCAAACGAATTGAAGAATGCCTTGGAGCATTCTGAAACACTTTTGGCCTTCATTAAGCCATAATTGATCTTGAAACCCAATTTTCAGTCTTTTTGAGAGTGGTCAGTTTACGCAGGTTTTACTGTATTTCTTTCTAGGATTACACTCTATAGTGTCTTTACTAGTTTTACAAGCACCAAGCTTAAAAAGAGCGAGCTAGCTGTTTGCTTTACTTAAATTGTGTTCTTGATGTCAAGTATGTGGCTGTTTTTGTTCCATGTCTCTTTATTTCTGTGCCTTGGCTTGTACTGTACATGGTTTATGATAATGGCTCTTTATGGCCATAATTACTGGTAAAGAATTTTAAAATTACGACCATCAAAACTTTATTAGGCAACACGAAGGGACGTCAGTAATAACATGATGCGTGATAAAATCAGCAGCTCCTTCCAAAGAAGGTAGTGAACTAGATTTAAATGTGAATACAACACTGGCCAGGAACCAGTGCTCGTTTACCTGTTGGTCTCTTGGCATTGGGCCAGACTCTATGTATAGAAACAAGTGGAACTACACCAAGAATGGATGTTAGTAGTATAAACCTAAATCCTGTTTCTATTGAAGCATTGTTCAATCCAGCGCACACATTCTCCTTCATTCTGTCTATGCTGTCTAGGTTACGGCAAATCCTGAACCATTGCTCCAAAGTCGGCGCACCCCAAGAACGCCACATCTTCATTATTTTGTTTGTACTTTCTAAAATAAAGCCTCTGTCCTCACACTTACTCAGATAAACCGACTGAGACAATGACAGTGCATTGTATATGATATGTTTAACAGAATCTGGGCATTGCTGCATAGTAATGCTATGCATCAAGTCTGTCATCGTGTACTACGCGTTATTTAGACCATACAATAATGGCGAGAGTTCGTTCATGACCAATTAGATTACACAATATATGCATCTTACTACTCCCTTTCGCAATAAATCCAACGCAAAACGTATGTCGTATAATTTATATTTCCATACTTAGAATGTGATAATCCACTTTTGGATCAATATCAGCCCTATTACAGTCTTTCAAATATGATTCTAATAGTTTCCTTGCAGATCCTATTAAATATTTGCTTAATTTGCCACCAAGCCTTAGGATAGTTTGTTGCAGTTTCACAACTTACAAGCGCTTTATTGCCTCTAAATACCAAAAGTTTTGCAAGTTCAATGACAATAATATTCCATAAAAAATATAACGAAAACCTTTGTGTAGTGCATTTCAAAATGTTCTAAGCCACGAATAAGTTGGAAATTGCCATGAGTACTGCAAGCAATGATGCCAATTATGGAATTAGGATAGTTAACATGAATATGAGTTTCAAAATCTCCTTTTGATTTGAGTATTAAACAACATTTTGGGCAGGTATGTGATCTTTCCATGAGTCGTGCACACAGTAAATATGGGAGCCCATTACATCCCTTAATATTCCAGTGTCTATCCAATTCTTTCTGGATGTGGATCTTTGCTTTTGACACCTGTTCATAGGAACACAGGTTCAAATCTATTGAGCCCTGTACTGTAACGTCTGTTTTTCCATAACATTTGGATTGTATAGAAATGCATGGGTCAGTTTAATTTTTTTCATACATTATATTATTGTTATCAAATTGTATTTGTCGTTTTTTTCTGTCACGTAGTTTCATGTCAATGTCAATTTCTTTCATGTCAATACTTTCTCTAGTCTTAACGTCTTGTTTATTTCTTCAATTTTGTACAAATGAGTAACATCTGCATTGACTTCATGTAGCAGTTCTATTGGCGATAAAGCCGGGTCTCTTTGTAATTGAGCAGCTTTTTGGGAACATATCCTGATGAGGTGTGTGACTACACTGACCAGTACCTTATTGTCATATTCTACATTCCATATTCTAGCTTAGACTTGGTTATTGCCACTCTTTTGTCACTGTTTCAAGTTAGTTACTTGCAGATAACTAGAACTTGCATAATATCTTATATTTTTAATTAATTCCTGGTCACTGTATCAATCGTAGAGTTACCTGCCATTGAGCATCATAAATTACGGTCTTTCCAAACATTATGCTGGCTCCCAGGTGAGCGATCGTTGCCCATTGGGCTACTTGTTATAATTTACTTTACAGTGGAAGTTTATACCTGATCAAGATTTTACAAGACAAAAGAAATCGTGATTCTAGAAACTTTAAAGCTGCATACTCTGTAACTATGAACATTTTTCGAAAAATTTTATTTTCTTTTTAAATCATTTGAGAAAGTAGAATTAAGCTATGTTTTCACAATAGAAATGTTCAGTACAGCTGGAAACTGCATGGAAAAGTGAATTATCTCATCAAATAGGTGTGTTTTTCTCTTGTTGGTAATTATTTGCGTCCCTCCAATAATTCTAGACCGTTGAATTTTAACATAAATGCAGTTGTTTTGATAGTGATACTTTGTTAAGATTTACGAAAATGGTAAAATGTTTACCTGTATTTGAGTATTTTTACTGTGTTCTTGAAAAATAAAAACATTATCTTTAAAATTAGAAGATCAAAAGTTACAGACTATGCAGCTTTAAGAGGTATTGATATACTGTATATTAGCAAACTTGTGTCTCAAAATGTCGACTAATTACTTATAGACATCCGATTTTTATGGCTTATTGTTTCTTATTTACATCTGAAATTAAAGGTGTTTAGCCGCTGGTAATGTAATTACATATGAAGCGGGAGTAAGTTGGAATAGCTTTCATATTATGAGCCGTGACATGTGATTTCCAACAATGTGGGATTTTGACAAGTACAGGCTCAGACGAGCATGTGCAGCTTTCTTCTAAGCTTAGAAACTCCAAATGATGTTTAGTCAGAAGCAAAACACTCATATAGTATTCAAGCGACTGGCAAAGGCTCTGATCAGACTGTGCGTATGCACAGGCTGATCGGAAGCTTTGGTGGTCGCTAATACCACATTGTTGGAAATCTCATTGTACGGCTCTTATGCATATGTCCTGCTGTTGTACCAATCTTTTCTATTTTGTATATTTCCTGCTGTTGTACCAATCATTCTATTTTGTATATTTCCCGCTGTTGTGTACCAAACACTCTATTTTGTATTTTTATTGCTGCTGTACCAAACATTCTATTTTGTATATTTCCTGCTGTTGTACCAAACATTCTATTTTGTATATTTCTTGCTGTTGTACTTAACATTCTGTTTTGTATATTTCCCGCTGTTGTACCAAACATTCTATTTATTATATTTCTTGCTGCTGTACCAAGCATTCTATTTCTTATATTTCCTGCTGTTGTACCAAACATTCTATTTTGTATATTTCCCGCTGTTGTGTACCAAACACTCTATTTTGTATATTTCCCACTGTTGTACCATGCATTCTATTTTGTATATTTCCTGCTGTTGTACCAAACATTCTATTTTGTATATTTCTTGCTGTTGTACCAAACATTCTGTTTTGTTTTTTCCCGCTGTTGTCGCAAACATCCTATTTTGTATATTTCTTGCTGCTGTACCAAACATTTTGTTTTGTATACTTCCTGCTGTTGTACCAAACGTTCTACCTGTATATTTCCCGCATTTGTACCAAAAATTCTATTTTGTAATTTTTCTGCTGCTGTACCAAACATTCTATTTTGTATAATTCCCACTGTTGTACCAAATATTCTATTTTGTATATTTCCCACTGTTGTACCAAAAATTCTATTTTGTATCTTTCCTGCTGTTGTACCAAACATTCTATTTTGTATATTTCCCTCTGTTGTGTACCAAATACTCTATTTTGTATATTTCCCACTGTTGTACCATACATTCTATTTTATATATTTCCTGCTGTTGTACCAAACATTCTATTTTGTATATTTCCCACTGTTGTACCAAACATTTTATTTTGTATATTTCCCGCTGTTGTGTACCAAACACTTTATTTTGAATATTTCCCACTGTTGTACCAAGCATTCTATTTTGTATATTTTCCTCTGTTTTACCAAACATTCTATTTTGTATATTTCCTGCTGTTGTGTACCAAACACTCTATTTTGTATATTTTTTGCTTTTGTACCAAACATTCTATTTAGTATATTTCCTGCTGTTGTATACAAAACATTCTATTTTGTATATTTCCCACTGTTATACCAAACATTCTATTTTGTATATTTCCTGCTGTTGTGTACATACCACTCTCTTTTGTTTAGTTCTTGCTGTTGTACCAAACACTGTATTTTGTATTTTTCCTGCTGTTGTACCATCCATTCTATTCAGTATATTTCCCACTGTTGAGTACCAAACATTCTATTTTGTATATTTCCTGCTGCTTTACCAATCGTTCTATTTTGTATATTTCCTGCTGCTGTACCAAACATTCTTTTTTGTATATTTCCTGCTGTTGTACCAATTATTCTATTTTGTAAATTCTTGCTGTTGAACCAAATATTATATTTTGTATATTTCCGGCTGTTGTACCAAATATTTATTTTGTATATTTCCTACGCTGTACCAAACATTCTATTTTGTATATTTCCTGCTGTTGTACCAACCATTCTATTTTGTATATTTCGTGCTGTTGTACCAAATATTATATTTTGTATATTTTCTGCTGTTGTGCCAAATATTCTATTTTGTATATTTCCTGCTGCTGTACCAAGCATTCTATTTTTTATATTTCCTGCTGTTGTACCAAACATTCTACTTTGTATATTTCCTGCTGTTGTACCAAACATTCTATTTTGTATATTTCCTGCTGTTGTACCAAACATTCTATTTTGTAAATTTCCTGCTGTTGTACTTATATTCTATTTTGTATATTTCCTGCTGTTGTACCAAATATTCTATTTTGTATATTTCCCACTTTTGTACCAAACATTATATTTTGTATATTTCCTGATGTTGTACCGAACATTCTATTTTGTATATTTCCAGCTGTTGTGTACTAAACACTCTATTTTGTATATTTCCAACTGTTGTACCATACATTTTTATTTTGTATATTTCCTGCTGATGTACCAAATATTCTATTTTGTATATTTCCCTCTATTGTACCAAACATTATATTTTGTATATTTCCCGCTGTTGTACCAAGCATTCAATTTTGTATATTTCCTGCTGTTGTACCAAACATTCTATTTTGTATTTTTCCCAGTTTTGTACCAAACATTATATTTTGTTTATTTCCTGCTGTTGTACCAACCATTCTATTTTGTGTATTTCCTGCTGTTATACCAAACATTCTATTTTTTTATATTTCCCACTGTTGCACCAAACATTCTATTTTGTATGTTTCCTGCTGTTCTACCAAACATTCTTTGCTTAAATGCTAGCGATGCCTCCGTGCTGGAAACATTCTTTGCTCAAATGCTAGTGATGCCACCGTGCTGGAGGCATCGCAAGCATTTTAGCAAAAAATGTTTTAGAAAATGTGTTGACATAATTAGTTATGAGCAATTTTTCAATTTTTCGATGCAAAAGTTACGTAAAGCGGACGGTACTACAGCGGGTTATATGTACTACCAGGTATCAGTAATACTCACGGTATTTTTAGATTCTTGCTGTACAGTGGCGTTACAGATATTATCGCCAGCATCCACGAACAAATCCATCCAAACTCATGCCGAGTATATGACTACATGTATAGTGTGGATGAAGTTTTGTCAGGATATATTTAGTAACAGAGGAGTTATTGCCCTTTGATTGCTTAATTTTAAATAATTTATTCTGTCCTCAGTCATATCTAAGTAAGCAACTTATCGAATGTTATGAATTTTAATATACTTATACTTAAGGAATAAAGAAACGCAACAAACACTTCGAGTCATTGTAAGCATACAATCTGATGCAAATTTTAAGTGCAAATGATATTTATCTATAGGAGCAGTATGTGTTACATATGTATGTGTAAATTACAGCAGGTTCAATGTTATTATCATTTGCGTAATCAGTTTGGTATGCGCGTAACCAACCTGACCCCCCGTAGTAAACTGCTGAAACAAAGTTTGAATCAAACATCGGTTTATTGTTTTAAAAAGTCTTGGCATAGATTGCGGATCAAGGGTATGATCAAATGGCGACGTTTCTGTAGGATTCTTAAACGGTTTAACGTCATTAACGTCAACTCTGAATACTGCGTTAAAAGCGTAAACTTTCTTTTCTGCTTCAGATTTTTTCATTTCAAGGACGTTTTAATTAAGAATTATGACTTGAGATCTTCAGACGTCAAAAAAACTCAATTTTGACGTCAAAATTCGATATCCTACATTTTAATGGTTTCTATGATGTTTATGTGTTTTTCTAATGATAAAATGGTCCAGTGACAAAGTTAAGTTTAAAGTTAACAAGTTTGGTGTTCACTCTCGGCATGTAATCGGATTTTTTCTCTTGCATTATGCCGTGATTTGTTTGGCTAACGTCATTATAAACACCTTGCCAGCGTATTTCTACGGTATCTGAAAAGTCAGTTTTCCCCAAGAAAGCATGTTCTGATGTCTCTATGTTTATCTTATCCCGTATATTCACCAGTGACCCAAACCCGACGGCTCTGAGTGACGTTTAGCGTTTATTCACTACCATTGTGTATCTTGCCATTCAAGTAGTGTGTTTTGACGCAATATTTGACTGCATTACGAGTATGATTGGACGTTTGTTTAATTTGCACATTGTCAAGACGACGCAAAATAACCAAACATGGAAAAATCAGGGTTTCTTGATCTTTATTCTGACGTTAACGTCACATTTTAGGTTTTCATATGTTTTCATCTTGTAGCGTAAAATGTAGCCTTAAAATGACGTTTTTGTATTTCATCACATGCTATAAATACTCAATAAGAAATTTTCAAAAGAGATTTCACCAAACCGTCATTAAAACACGCAAAAATTATATTTTTGTCTGTTGCGTTTCTTTATTCCTTAAGTATATATGACCATACCATTGTTATGCACATGAAGTTTTGTCAGTATATCCTAGGTAAAAGAGGAGCTATTGCCCCTATTTGGTTTTCAAACTGTAAATGGATTGTTTCTGTCCTCAGCCTTAAATTGACAAGCAAAAGATGGAATTTCATGTAACTTATACTTAGCATTTATCTGATGACGCATGTGAAGTTTCATGAGGATTTGATCAGGAGTAGAAATGTTATTGTCCTTTGAATGTCTAAATATCAATGCATTGGGGGTGATGCACGTGCATATAGAATTATCATTAAATATACAAGAGTTATTGCTCTTTAAATGCGTTTATTACAATGACACTATATCAAATAATTTCTGCGAGGGTGTCGAATAGGCGTATTCTCTCCACCTCCTCCACTGTGGGAGATGCCTGACTGACAGGACCGAAATATATTATTGACTGGATCTTTAAGCAAACAATCATTGTGGATATCTAATTTGGGTAACAGTGAAGACCCAGATGAAATACCACATCAAGCAGCGTTACATCAGGATCTGTATTGTTTGACAAAAGCATTATAGTTCATAAATTCTACCTGCGAATCCCATGCGCGGATCCAGAAAGAATTTCTAGCGATAAGGCGAGCAATCTCCCTAAACGAGACGTTCGTTTTATTTTGTTGAAATGACGACTGGAGAAACTAGGCACATTAAACAAATATATATAGACGGGCCGTCGATGCACCATTGCCCCCGAATTTGTATATTTAAAACGGGATTTCCTTAGTGCATGTAATAACTCTACTTCTAATTGAATGGGAATTTATTTCGATCATCAACTGTACTTGTTATTCAGTAACATATATGGGAACTAGACCGTTAAACAAGGGAACCAATCGTCCTATCACGCTATGTACAGTAAAACTATTTATACAGTTGATGTACAATAAAAACGACCATCTTGCAAAGTGGTCTATTTTTGTCAGATATTTGATGTCTTCTTTCGCTTATACAACCCCTTTGCCCCCCTAGACCCAAGACGCCCTTTACATATGTTATGTATTTGTATAGCGACATTTAATTGTCCAAAGGGCATCTTGGGTCTAGGGGGGCAAAGCATCTAAAAACAAACTGAAAGACGCCAGTTTCATCTTTTCAATGACAAACGTCACAATTTTAAGTATATTTCGTACGCATGCGCAGAGGAAAAAACCGCAAAGTTTCGAAAATGAAGGGTACTTATATCCTTAATATTTTAGCACTTTTACTTTTTGAAAACCTGCAAAGGATTTACTAAAACTCTCGTCTAAACGGCACCCAGTCTAAAGACGTAAAATGAGGGGTGGGAGTAGAAGGCGCAAGCTTTAACGGTTTTGTAAATGATGAATCGCTTTGAAACCTATTTTGATGCTTTCTATGTAAATTTTACTACCGGAACAGACCAATTTTAAAAAACATTAGGGCAATTTCAAAATTTAGGTTTTGCAATCATGTCAACTAGGGAAAATATACGCCTTATCGCTAGAACTCCTTTTTGTCAGAGAAGTTCCAACTTTGACAACGTTTTTTTTTTTGCCTTTTTTTAGTTGATATGTGGTGGGAGGATCCAAATACCACTATAAGCGGGCCATCATCGGCCAGCCAGCGAAACGCCATTAAAATGCGTGCTGGTGATGGTCCACCATTGAATGCTGGCTCGGTAGCTTCGTAATTTTTCAGGGGATCTGGACCAGAATCGCTAAGAAACCCATTATTTTTTTTATTTTCAGATGGGTCCGGACTCCGTTCCCTCCTCCCGCCTCGGGATCCGCACATGAACCCATTAGATTCCAAAACTGGTAATTGCGTAGTTATTTTACAACATACATGAGCCAGTGCATGAGATTTCCAACAAAGTGACATTTTGACATATGTAGACTCGGACGAGCCTCTGCAGCCTCCTTTAAAGCTTAGGAACTCCAAATGGTGTTCAGTCAGTAGCTTAACAATCATAGAATACTCAAGCGACAAGCAAAGGCTCTGATCAGACTGCGCGTATGCGCAGGCTGATCGGAGGCTTTGCTGGTCGCATATACCACATTGTTGGAAATCTCATGCACTGGCTCGGTCATGGGAAAATTAATCAAAACGAAAGTGGTTAACCAAAAGGTACCTTTATGCGTCATTTGGCTAATTTACTCGAAAACATGTAATTTCCAAAGGATAATAGTGTCTGAAATTACTACCCACTTGCACGTTGTTAGACCATATAACCTAGCCATAAAATTGTTGCCACGACAAATTAAACCTTTGCTCTGCTGAATCAATGTATAAAACTATTACCATTTCTGATTACTTTCAAATCTTACGTTCTCATTGGTTAGCATATAATCACTAATGAATAATAGAAAGAAAAATAGATCCTGATCAGAGGCCTCAGAAATCCATCTGATCAGAATCTTTATTGTTTTTAAATATTGATATATCCGGACTCAGCAGGCCGATGGGTAAAGATGCACAGTATGGGTTTGCTAGATAAAAACGTTGAAGAGAAAAAGTACAAATTAAATCCCAACTTTAATTTACGGATCATTTGAAATTGCAAGAAACTGGAGAAAATGTGTCGGTAGCTGATAATTAGTATGGGTTTTGGTTACATGTGTACGTGTTCTGCTACGGAGCGCAGTGGCTCTGTGGTAGAGTGCTTCGCTAGAGAGCAAGGGCCGCGGGTTCGAGCCTCACCAGCATCACTGTGTTGTGGTCCTTGAGCAAGACACATTTATCATAGCTTAGTACTGGTTCAAACCAGGAAGACCCGTCCCTGTTTAACTGAAAGATTGTTGATGGGAAGTAAAGAATCACATCAAACAAACACACGTGTTATGCTGGTATGAGGTTCGGAAAAACTGAACGGCGGATGGGTGGACAGAATATGTTATAGTCCGTCCAGATAAGAGACGTTGGGCGGTTCTTAGCTAAGTTCAACCTGTCAGGTTGCATTGTTTGCGTATTCACCCATCTGTGAAACTCTCCACACCAAAATTATATACATGTGGTCTTATGGTTGCCATATCGTGAAAAATAAGCGTTTTGAATTATCGCAGATGAATCAGATCAGTCCAAATGTGTACGTACATGTATCTTAAACAGTGTAACACGCACGTGTATCTTAAACAATACAAGCAAAACATCAATCTTCGACAATGAAATCTACAATCACACAATATTTTATTGTTTTATAAAAGATCTGGTTACCCTTTCCCTGTGGCCCAGATATTGAAACCTTGTCAGGCTTAATTTTAATTTGTGTGTGTGTGTGTGTGTGTGTGTGTGTGTGTGTGTGTGTGTGTGTGTGTGGAGAAGGGGGCTTTTTTATGTTGTAATTCTTTGTAATGCTATTTCTCGAATTCAGAGCTAAAACCCAATCATTTTCTTACCAAACAAACAGAATTTGGAAGAATATTTTCATCGACAACATATATAACGTTAATATTTTCAAAGTAGCATGCTAAAGATAAACCAGTGTACCAGTAGACACACAACTGCAGCAAAATTTACAGATGAGTGTCTCTTTTGTTATTTTGAGTTGAGTTTGTTTGTTTGCATTGATGTTTTGCGTCGCTGTCAACATTTTTGCAGACATGACGCGACGTTTCCCTGTCCACCTAGACTGAGCCAGTACTTAGCAGAGAATAAAGTGTCTTGCTTAGGACATTGCAAAGTGCTTCCATTAAACCTTCTCAAAATAGCAATCCTTTAATCACAGGTCTAACACACTAGCACTGAGCAACTGTGGACCTCGATGAATCGAGTAGATAATTTACATCCCAGTCAAGAAATTTTCAGTTATGTTGGGATGTTTCCTGGGTTGAACCAGTACTAAATAGAGCATAACATGTTTTGCACAAGGGCACAGCATGGTGCCTCCAGAGAAACTCAAACCAACGGCCCTTTTATCTCAAGACGAGCACTCAACCACTGGTTGGCTCTACAGGTATTATACAGCTATTTGGTCGCTGAGTCGGCACATGGTATGCGATGTCCCGTCTCATGTAAAGCTAATCGAGATAGGAACCAGTTGTGGGCGTGGCTAGACAGTGACCCAAAAGCTGATTTATAACTACTGTTTTTTAAGGCGTCATTCATGTCAGCCTGTTTGTTGGGCTAGTTCAATAATGTGTTATCACTAAACCTATATTACATGTACGCCGTTTATATCCGTATATCATGTATAAAACATTTCGACTTCCCTACCAGTGTATACAGCTATGCGGTTTAGATGGTTACTTGAGTCATTGCTATAATAGAACGTTTTGCTCTCTGTAAAGGCGGTAACTTTAATATTCATATATGGGCGTGGTTCGACTATTTCTCCTGCTAAACAAAGGAACTCAGGTTCTATTTATAATTTGGCGAAGAGTTAATAAGTTGTCTGGGCCACGCAAACGTGTGTGCTTTCATGAAAATCCTAACCGTATACACACTGAACTCACATTTATAACCCATAAAGCGCATTACAAAATGTATGTTTTTGTCGTCCACTAAAATATTGAAGCCTCATAGTTTTAAATAAAACCACGCCTCAGTTTCAGCTTTTACCTATGTCTAAGGTAGACCAGTCCTAATTAGCATTCATGAGGTGCCGCATTTACAGTAACCAAAAAGGCATATAATACATGCAATCAGATCTTCATTACGCTGTGCAACCTGACTCTATATCTTTATACATATAGCAGCAACAACCGTTCTAACATGGACCAGTCTGCATTGCCGATCTTGACTAAAATCAACATACATACTAAACTCGAGTTTTATGTTTTTCACATTGATTTTGGGCGATAAGTTTATTGATTTAGGAAACTATGTTCGTGATGAAAGTTGTAGAGAAATATTTTCGCTAACTTCTCCAAGTGGTTCCGACATCATACATGTAGATGCTGCAATTTACTCTGCGTATAGATGTACTATTTGAGCATTTTAAGCAAAGCGCAAATAAACTAAGCCAAACGTGTCAGTCAAAAAGTTATATTGCACTGCCCCGATTCAATAAGAAAGACGACGGATGGCTTGTTAAATTGTATTTGAAATCGCGCCTGATTCGCACGTGCGTTAAGCTAGTTGGGTCATCTTGAAACTGTCCGTTTAGGAGCACGTGCATAAGAGAAAATGATGGCGCGTCATGCGATATCACAGCTTCTGTACCTTCAATTGACCATGCTCATAGTAGATTCTGAACATGCATAGTCATTCTGAGTCTACATACGGCAGGATATGCTATAAACATCCGTTGAATAATTTAAAATACACCCCTTGTGCTTATTCTTTGAGACGAACCCTTTCTGTCACGCCTCTACGAAAATTACCTGTCTATAAAAGACTTAAAAAATTTGGCTGAGTTCAATTTATTTCAAAATCTTAATCTATGTACACAAAATCTGTTTGTGCCACAAACTTAGGGCCTCTTGGAGAGATTGGCGCTATTTTTTCTCAACAACTTTCATCGCAAACGCAGTATGCTAAAATGATTAACAAAAAAGTTATCGCAGAGAATCAATGTGAAAAACATAAAAATCGAGTTTAGGAGGCCCTGGCCAGTGAGCAATAGTATATACCAATGCGTCTGTAAACAAGTAAGACTTAGGTTTTCTGTTTAGATTTACTTGCGAACGTTTACCAGGCATACTAACCGTATAAAGCTGGTCGTCTTTGTCGTCTGCGGTTCAGTGGTTTTACACGATTAAAGCATAACGACCGCCCCAAAAAGTCCAGCGGTGTTGGTTGGTTGGTGTTTAACGACGCCTCAACAGATCCAGCGGTGTTGGTTGGTTGGTGTTTAATGACGCCTCAACAGATCCAGCGGTGTTGGTTAGTTGGTGTTTAACGACGCCTCAACAGATCCAGTGATGTTTATTGGTTGGTGTTTAACGACCGCCCCAACAAGTCCAGTGGTGCTGGTTGGTTGGTGTTTAACGGCGCCCTAACAAGTCCAGTGATGTTTATTGGTCGGTGTTTAACGACCGCCCAAACAAGTCCAGGGGTGTTGGTTGGTTGGTGTTTAACGATGCCCCAACAAGTCCAGTGGTGTTGGTTGGTTGGTGTTTAACGGCGTCCCAACAAGTTCAGTGATGTTTATTGGTTGGTGTTTAACGACCGCCCAACAAGTCCAGTGGTGTTGTTTGGTTGGTGTTTAACGACCGCCCCAACAAGTCCAGTGGTGTTGGTTGGTTGGTGTTTAACGATGCCTCAACAAGTCCAGCGGTGTTGGTTGGTGTTTAACGATGCCCCAACAGATCCAATGAAGTTGGTTGGTTGATGCTGAACGATGCCCGAACAAGTCCAGGTGTCTTATTTGGTTGGTGTTTAGTGACCGCCCCAACAATTCCAGTGGTGTTGGTTGGTTGGTGTTTAACGACCGCCCCAACAGATTCAGTGGTGTTGGTTGGTTGATGCTGAACGATGCCTGAACAAGTCCTGGTGTGTTGTTTGGTTGGTGTTTAGTGACCACCCCAACAATTCCAGTGGTGTTGGTTGGTGTTTAACAACGACTCAATAAGTCCAGTGATGTCGTTTGGTTGGTGTTTAAAGATGCCTCACCAACCCAGTGGTGTTGGTTGGTTGATGTTGAACGACCACCCCAACATTTCCAGTGGTGTTGGTTGGTTTGTGTTTAAAGATGCCTCAACAAGTCCAGCGGTGTTGGTTGGTTGGTGTTTAACGATGCCCCAACAAGTCCAGTGGTGTTGGTTGGTTGGTGTTGTAACGATGCCCCAACAAGTCCAGTGGTGTTGTTTGGTTGGTGTTTAAAGACCACCCCAACTAGTCCAGCGGTGTTGGTTGGTTGGTGTTTAACGGCGCCCTTACAAGTCCAGTGGTGTTGGTTGGTTGGTGTTTAACGATGCCTCAACAAGTCTAGTGGTGTTGTTTGGTTGGTGTTCAGCGACCACCACAACAAGTCCAGCGGTGTTGGTTGGTTGGTGTTTAACAATGCCCCAACAAGTCCAGTGGTGTTGTTTGGTTGGTGTTTAACGATGTCCCAACAAGTCTAGTGGTGTTGGTTGGTTGGTGTTTAACGATGCCCCAACAAGTCCAGTGGTGTTGGTTGGTTTGTGTTTAAAGATGCCTCAACAAGTCTAGTGGTGTTGTTTGGTTGGTATTCAACGACCACCACAACAAGTCCAGCGGTGTTGGTTGGTTGGTGTTTAACGATGCCCCAACAAGTCCAGTGGCGTTGTTTGGTTGGTGTTTAACGATGCCCCAACAAGTCTAGTGGTGTTGGTTGGTTGGTGTTTAACGGTGCCCCAACAAGTCCAGTGGTGTTGGTTGGTTTGTGTTTAAAGATGCCTCTACAAGTCTAGTGGTGTTGTTTGGTTGGTGTTCAATGACCACCCCAACAAGTCCAGCGGTGTTGGTTGGTTGGTGTTTAACGACGCCCCAACAAGTCCAGTGGTGTTGTTTGGTTGGTGTTTAACGATGCCCCAAACAGTCCAGTGGTGTTGGTTGGTTGGTGTTTAACGACCGCCCCAACAGATCCAGTTGTGTTGGCTGGTTGGTGTTTAACAGCGACCTAACAAGTCCAGTGATGTTTATTGGTTGGTGTTTAACGACCGCCCCAACAAGTCCAGCGGTGTTGGATGTTTGGTGTTTAACGATGACTCAAACAGTCCAGTGGTGTTGGTTGGTTGGTGTTTAACGACCGCCCCAACAGATCCAGTGATGTTGGCTGGTTGGTGTTTAACGACGCCCTAACAAGTCCAGTGATGTTTATTGGTTGGTGTTTAACGACCGCTCCAACAAGTCCAGCGGTGTTGGATGGTTGGTGTTTAACGACGCCCCAACAAGTCCAGTGGTTTTGGTTGGTTGGCGTTAAACGATGCCCCAACAAGTCCAGTGATGTTGGTTTGCTGGTGTTTAGCGACCGCCCCAACAAGTCCAGTGGTGTTGGTTGGTTGTTGTTTAATGACCACCCCAACACGTCCAGTGGTGTTGGTTGGTTGGTGTTTAACGATGCCTCAACAAGTCCAGTGGTTTCGGTTGGTTGGTGTTAAACGATGCCTCAATAAGTCCAGCGGTGTTGGTTGGTGTTTAACGACGCCTCAACAAGTCCAGTGGTTTCGGTTGGTTGGTGTTTAACGACGCCAAACAAGTCCAGTGGTTTCGGTTGGTTGGTGTTTAACGACGCCTCAACAAGTCCAGTGGTGTTGGTAGGGTTAAACGACGCCTCAACAAGTCCAGTGGTGTTGTTTGGTTGGTGTTTAACGACCGCCCCAACAAGTCCAGTGGTGTTGGTTGGTTGGTGTTTAACGATGCCTCAACAAGTCCAGCGGTGTTGGTTGGTGTTTAACGATGCCCCAACAGACCCAGTGGTGTTGGTTGGTTGATGCTGAACGATGCCCGAACAAGTCCAGGTGTGTTGTTTGGTTGGTGTTTAGTGACCTCCCCAACAATTCGAGTGGTGTTGGTTGGTTGGTGTTTAACGACCGCCCCAACAGATTCAGTGGTGTTGGTTGGTTGATGCTGAACGATGCCTGAACAAGTCCAGGTGTGTTGTTTGGTTGGTGTTTAGTGACCGCCCCAACAATTCCAGTGGTGTTGGTTGGTGTTTAACAACGACTCAATAAGTCCAGTGATGTCGTTTGGTTGGTGTTTAAAGATGCCTCACCAACCCAGTGGTGTTGGTTGGTTGATGTTGAACGACCACCCCAACATTTCCAGTGGTGTTGGTTTGTTTGTGTTTAAAGATGCCTCCACAAGTCCAGCGGTGTTGGTTGGTTGGTGTTTAACGACGCCCCAACAAGTCCAGTGGTGTTGGTTGGTTGGTGGTTAAAGACCACCCCAACTAGTCCAGCGGTGTTGGTTGGTTGGTGTTTAACGGCGCCCTTACAAGTCCAGTGGTGTTGGTTGGTTGGTGTTTAACGATGCCTCAACAAGTCTAGTGGTGTTGTTTGGTTGGTGTTCAACGACCACCCAACAAGTCCAGCGGTGTTGGTTGGTTGGTGTTTAACGATGCCCCAACAAGTCCAGTGGTGTTGTTTGGTTGGTGTTTAACGATGCCCCAACAAGTCCAGTGGTGTTGGTTGGTTTGTGTTTAAAGATGCCCCAACAAGTCTAGTGGTGTTGTTTGGTTGGTGTTTAACGATGCCCCAACAAGTCCAGTGGCGTTGTTTGGTTGGTGTTTAACGATGCCCCAACAAGTCTAGTGGTGTTGGTTGGTTGGTGTTTAACGGTGCCCCAACAAGTCCAGTGGTGTTGGTTGGTTTGTGTTTAAAGATGCCTCAACAAGTCTAGTGGTGTTGTTTGGTTGGTGTTTAACGATGCCCCAAACAGTCCAGTGGTGTTGGTTGGTTGGTGTTTAACGACCGCCCCAACACATCCAGTTGTGTTGGCTGGTTGGTGTTTAACAGCGACCTAACAAGTCCAGTGATGTTTATTGGTTGGTGTTTAACGACCGCCCCAACAAGTCCAGCGGTGTTGGATGGTTGGTGTTTAACAACGCCCCAAACAGTCCAGTGGTGTTGGTTGGTTGGTGTTTAACGACCGCCCCAACAGATCCAGTGATGTTGGCTGGTTGATGCTGAACGATGCCTGAACAAGTCTAGTGGTGTTGTTTGGTTGGTGTTTAACGACCGCCCCAACAGATCCAGTGATGTTGGTTGGTTGGTGTTAAACGACGCCCTAACAAGTCCAGTGATGTTTATTGGTTGGTGTTTAACGACCGCCCCAACAAGTCCAGTGGTGTTGGATGGTTGGTGTTTAACGACGCCCCAACAAGTCCAGTGGTTTTGGTTGGTTGGCGTTTAACGATGCCCCAACAAGTCCAGTGATGTTGGTTTGTTGGTGTTTAGCGACCGCCCCAACAAGTCTAGTGGTGTTGGTTGGTTGGTGTTTAACGATGCCCCAACAAGTCCAGTGGTGTTGGTTGGTTTGTGTTTAAAGATGCCCCAACAAGTCTAGTGGTGTTGTTTGGTTGGTATTCAACGACCACCACAACAAGTCCAGCGGTGTTGGTTGGTTGGTGTTTAACGATGCCCCAACAAGTCCATTGGCGTTGTTTGGTTGGTGTTTAACGATGCCCCAACAAGTCTAGTGGTGTTGGTTGGTTGGTGTTTAACGGTGCCCCAACAAGTCCAGTGGTGTTGGTTGGTTTGTGTTTAAAGATGCCTCAACAAGTCTAGTGGTGTTGTTTGGTTGGTGTTTAACGACCGCCCCAACAGATCCAGTGATGTTGGCTGGTTGGTGTTTAACGACGCCCTAACAAGTCCAGTGATGTTTATTGGTTGGTGTTTAACGACCGCCCCAACAAGTCCAGCGGTGTTGGATGGTTGGTGTTTAACGACGCCCAAACAAGTCCAGTGGTTTTGGTTGGTTGGCGTTTAACGATGCTCTAACAAGTCCAGTGATGTTGGTTTGTTGGTGTTAAGCGACCGCCCCAACAAGTCCAGTGGTGTTGGGTGGTTGTTGTTTAACGACCACCCCAACACGTCCAGTGGTGTTGGTTGGTTGGTGTTTAACGATGCCTCAACAAGTCCAGCGGTGTTGGTTGGTGTTTAACGATGCCTCAACAAGTCCAGTGGTTTTGGTTGGTTGGTGTTAAACGATGCCTCAAGAAGTCCAGCGGTGTTGGTTGGTGTTTAACGATGCCTCAACAAGTCCAGTGGTTTCGGTTGGTTGGTGTTTAACGACGCCCAACAAGTCCAGTGGTTTCGGTTGGTTGGTGTTTAACGACGCCTCAACAAGTCCAGTGGTGTTGGTTGGTGTTAAACGACGCCTCAACAAGTCCAGTGGTGTTGGTTGGTGTGTAACGACGCCTCAACAAGTCCAGTGGTTTCGGTTGGTTGGTGTTTAACGACGCCTCAACAAGTCCAGTGATGTTGTTTGGTTGGTGATTAACGACGCCTCAGCAAGTCCAGTGGTTTCGGTTGGTTGGTGTTTAACGATGTCCCAACAAGTCCAGTGGTGTTGGTTGGTGTTTAACGACCTCCCCAACAAGTCCAGTGGTGTTGGTTGGTTGGTGTTTAACGATGCCCCAACAAGTCCAGTGGTGTTGGTTGGTTTGTGTTTAAAGATGCCTCAACAAGTCCAGCGGTTTCGGTTGGTTGGTGTTTAACGACGCCTCAACAATTCCAGTGGTTTTGGTTGGTTGGTGTTAAACGACCTCCCCAACAAGTCCAGTGGTGTTGGTTGGTTGGTGTTTAACGACGCCTCAACAAGTCCAGTGGTGTTGGTTGGTGTTTAACGATGCCTCAACAAGTCCAGTGGTGTCGGTTGGTGTTTAACGACTGCCCCAACAAGTCCAGTGGTGTTGGTTGGTTGGTGTTTAACGACGCCTCAACAAGTCCAGTGGTGTTGGTTGGTGTTTAACGATGCCTCAACAAGTCCAGTGGTGTTGGTTGGTGTTTAACGACGCCTCAACAAGTCCAGTGGTTTCGGTTGGTTGGTGTTTAACGACGCCCAACAAGTCCAGTGGTGTTGGTTTGTTGGTGTTTAACGACGCCTCAACAAGTCCAGTGGTGTTGGTTGGTGTTTAACGACTACCCAAACAAGTCCAGTGGTGTTGGTTGGTGTTTAACGATGCCCTAACAAGTCCAGTGGTTTCGGTTGGTTGGTGTTTAACGACGCCCAACAAGTCCAGTGGTTTCGGTTGGTTGGTGTTTAACGACTCCCCAACAAGTCCAGTGGTGTTTGTTGGTGTTTAACGACGCCTCAACAAGTCTGGTGGTGTTGGTTGGTGTTTAACGACGCCTCAACAAGTCCAGTGGTGTTGGTTGGTGTTTAACGACGCCTCAACAAGTCCAGTGGTGATGGTTGGTGTTTAACGACGCCTTAACAAGTCCAGTGGTGTTGGTTGGTGTTTAACGACGCCTCAACAAGTCCAGTGGTGTTGGTTGGTGTTTAACGACCGCCCCAACAAGTCCAGTGATGTTGTTTGGATGGTGTTTAACGACGCCGCAACAAGTCCAGTGGTTTAAGTTTGTTGGTGTTTAACGACGCCTCAACAATTCCAGTGGTTTCGGTTGGTTGGTGTTTAACGACGCCTCAACAAGTCCAGTGGTGTTGGTGGGTGTTTAACGACCGCCCCAACAAGTCCAGTGATGTTGTTTGGTTGGTGTTTAACGACGCCGCAGCAACTACCTATCTTCAATTCAGCAAAATGCAAAATGAAATTTACGGGCGATAGTTTACAAAACAGCACCACGCTAAATGTAACAGCCCTCTTAACTCTTTATTCATTTCAATTTACCAGGACACTCTATTAACGATTTTTCATTTATGCCCATTATTAGAGTGACTGAGAATTAGAAACGGCTTATGAAGGAGACTTCCTGGATGCATCGTCTTGGAACATTGTGTCCTTTCGGTTTAAATTCAAAAATAATGTATTAAACCCATAACTCTCTGCCCTCTGGGATATTTCCCCCGCTTTTTTCTTTGTCTGTTGGTATTTTTCAGATTCAACACTTTTTTAAAAGGTTTTTTTTTCTGGGATTTTTTCAGAGTGTCAAACTCTTTGGACCCAGAACAGGCCCGACATTATGTTGGGCCTGATCTGGTTCCTAACTGTTTGCGATGGTTATCAGCAGACAACCTTCGGAGATAAAGAGTTACAGCACTGACATGAACAAATAATCTGATATATGCTGTTTGCTTTAGTCATCTGCTGCACATCTTTGCTAACATTATTGACTAACTAAGGTATGGAGGCAAACAGTGTGGGCCCAGATCTGACTGTTCCTATATGAGCTGCAGCAGACAGATCTGGGACCATACTGTTTCATCTATAGAATTCTAGGGCAATTTGCCTGACTATGACCACATGAGCAGACAGCATATTTTTTAGATTGGCGCTTTATATATCAAGTAAGTCATCATAAAGGTTTTACAGACTTCTATCTCTTTTGCATGACACTAGCATCTCTGTCAGTAATTTGTATCTTGTAAAGATCATTTATTTTGATTTTTCGCCAGCTGATGTGTTACTTTTTGACGTCGTTGTCAATGACGTCAGTTGACGTCGATGTCACTTCCTGTCTATTTGTTTATATAACACTTGAAAAGAGCCAATGTAGGCTGAAACGTTGTGTTAATAAATAATATGCCATTTTGGAGTAGTTCTCTGTTATGTTGCTAATATAATAATATGTTGAAATAGGTGCGACCTAACTGCAACCAACCAATGGTTAACTGCATTTGGCCTTTAATGATTTGTGTAAGTGTTGGACAAAATCCTCCTTGACACCCCTGCTCATTTTTTGTATATGGGGACATAATCCTGGGACCCCCATGTTTTTGTAAGATGGACATAGTCCTCCCTTATGTATTTTGCAACGTGGACAGACCCAGACCCTCTTAATATGTCACTGTTTCACTGACATGTATGTGCCTGTGGTTTTAGAAAGATACAATATACATGTCGTTCTATTGGGACATAATGTAGTTTATGCCAACTATGTATGTGTGCTTATAGATAAAGATTAACTGAATGGTAGACCTAAGCAACATTTAGTCAAAAATGTGGTTCAAGGCTCTATATGAGCATTTTCGCAAACTACTATGATTATAGCACACACCTGGGGATCGTGCAATTAAACTGCCTCTCGCCCTAGTGTGCATTATAGTCATGTGGTATATACAATGTTTACTACATACTGTGCATGTGCATTATAATAATAGGCCTCGACGTGCAAATCTGTCTTACAGGCTACATACAATGTTCGGCTAAATCCAGCCTATCCCGCTACAGAGACTAGCTACAATATTGCAATTAGGCACAGAATAAGTTTGCTATGCATTTAAATATATCTACAATTTTATTTTTTCCACTCAGTTTGCTGAATAAAAAAAAAAAAAATATTTAGCTACTTTGTATTTTGTTCAAAATTGATGATTTGTTCAGCCTTGACGATGGTTTACTGACTTTTGGACCTATATCAGTTGGTGGTATAAAGCCAATCTAAAAAGCTGACATAGATCAATATGCAGTTGACCGAGTTGCTACATGTTTCCCGTTAGGGAATTGTTGACAGATCAACTAAAAACAAGAAGATAAAGAACAAAGAATAATCTGTCTGACAATATACAATTGATGCATTCTTTTGAGGTTGACATCAGGATTTGTCAACCCGAGAACAGTGATGTTCACCTTGGCAAAGCCGAGGTTAACATCACTTTCTAGGGTTGACTAATCCTTATGTTAGCCGAAAAAGAATGCACCAATTGTTTTGTTATATGACACAGTCTCTCTTTTCCTAGTTTTATTTAATCATTTTCATATTTATAAATTTACTCAAGTCAGATGTTCCTAGTGCACTTTCACTAGGAAGATTATTTCAACAATACACTTCCTAAATTTCTGCAACTCTTATGAGATAAGCAAAATAATTGCATTTTAAGCCATATATGCCTAGCGTCCTTTTTGTGGGACATAGGCAAATAGTGCAGACCCAGATCAGACGCCACAGAATGCGGCGTCTGATCAGGGTCTCCACTGTTTTCTTGCATAATTTTCTATTAAAACTTGAATAAAAATGAAAATACCATCTGACATCCCTTAAAACAGAAATGCACTGTTCCATTTGATAACGGTGGGAAATTCCATTGAGCATAAATAGGTTAAATGCTATTCGAATGAAATGAACAAATTCTGGATTCAACATATTTTACCTGTGAAATATTCATAAGAAATCGGCCAGTGTTACAATATCTATTTATAGGTGTCAGGTAGCAGTAACAAAAGTCATGTCACCTGGGCTAGATTTAGTTTAATCTATTTTAGCTCTCTGTCAGCACTGACATAAACAATGTTAACCTGTCCTGAGCTCATCACTGTTTGACATCAAGATCTGTCACAACCCGTGTATGCTAGTTTCAGCCAATCAGAGGAGGTATTTTATAGGAGTCATACTACAATTTGTGTTTAACTTCCCGCCTACAGCTAAGGTCATATGGAGAAGCAGCCATGGCTTAAATTGCTTAAATTCTCATCATTAGACGGCACAATCATTTTGTACGAAAAATGAGTTAAACCATTCTGTGTTGTACATTTTCACGTTTATTTAATTTAATTTTGTAACAGATACCCCTTTTCATTTTATTTTCATTTTAAGGGTAAGGCATTTTCAATTTAAGGATAAGACATAGATCCAAGATCAAAGAGAGTGAGCTAACTTTTTAGCAATACCATGAGCATGTCAAAGAGTTTAGATCCAGATCAAGACTGACATTTGGTTAGTTCTGATCTTGGTCCAAACTGTTTGTAAAGGTTATTAGTATATGAAACTGGCATGCAAAGAGACCCTTGAAGTTAGCACTTGCTGGAAAATTCCTTTTTGTCTCCTGACATATGTAGATAGAGACTGCTAAAATGGGTTTGTCTATCGGTATTTTGATCTTGCTTTGTTATGTATAACTCTGTGCCCTCTCTTGTTTTGCCATCATCTTGACGAGGAAGATGGAGCTGGCTGCTTCTTATAGTTGTACTTCCGATGTCTATCTGTGTTCTGTGGCTCTTCTTAACGTTACTGTGGGTTGATTGTGGTATTTCCTGATCATACTGTATGCACGGATCCAGGAAATATCGTCGGGGTGAGGGGGAGGGTCCAGTCCCATCCCCCACAAGTTTTTTAGTCATCAACTTAAATTACAGAAGTCCAATGGATTCTTTTCAAAGAAAACTATAATTTTCCAATACAACAGAGGGGGTCCAACATTTTCCAATTGGGGGGGGGGGGGGGGCAACTATACCGTTCCCGATCAGAACCCGATAAGCTTGTGATTTTCCAGGGGGTGGGTTTGGACCCCTGTCCCCCCTCTGGATCCTCGCATGAAAACTCACTCTTCAGATGTTTTGTTCATGGTCTGAAGATGTGCATGTCATGTGCTTTGGAAATTATAGTCAGATTATTTTCTCTCTCACTTTTTAATGAACTTGTGATCCAATTTCAGGTTGATATATATGCATTTTAGATACCATTTTGATGCTTGCAAACTTTGGTCCCAGAAATAGGTCCTGGGTCATGGGCGATGTCTCCTGTGGTGGAGTTTGTCCTGACTGTTACAATGACATGACGTCATTTGCATTTTAAATGACGCAATGAATTGCAACAACAACAACAATGAATTGACAGCGAATGGAAGTTAAGGAAATCGCTTCCACATGTTTTATCGGACGTTTTCTCAAATTAAGATTAAGAGTTTTTGTAGAAAAGGGCATTGTCACAAAAAGGAAGCTCTATTTACACTAACTGCAGTAATGATTAGACTTATTTCTTGTATTCTGATCCATCGAAAATGGAAATGAAAAGTTTGTCGGAGCAGTTTCCGTTAGGAAAAAATCGCAACAGACCTACTAGAATAAGGTTTGTTTTATTTCTAAGTGGTGATGGAAGCATTGTTCTGAGTGTTTAATTTAGCAAGATAACATGATGTATTCAGTATGGAATTACACCGGAAACAACCAACCTGTAGGCTACAGTAGCCCTGGCGGATGTTGCTTTGACGGTGGAAAAAATATTTAGAAGTGGGTGGGTAAGTCACTTAAAAAACATGTCTAATCGTAAAAACAACCAACACTCGTTGGTTGGTTGCTATAACCCTCTTTACTGAAATTCACAAACAATAAAATTTGCTTTTATATTTTTGGCTGCAAACTTGATCTGGTCTACTTAGTTTCTAGTTCCGACCATGGAAAAGTTTTTACAACCATTTATCAATCAATGCACCTAATAACGCGACACTTTTCTTCAACAAAAATGTGCAGATATGACATAGCCGATCCAATATGACAATTTATTGGCATTAGAACATTGGCAACTGTAATACCCTTCGTAATATTACAAGAAACCAGTCAACGTTATTACGTTACGCTAATTACGTCAGTTGCTAAAGGCCCTGTCACACTACGACGTATAGCACCAACGTATGCCGACGTATGAAAAAATCAGCAAGTACGTTGGTATACGCTGAGTACGTTAGAAATAAGTTTTAAACACGTTACGAATACGCTAGTGTACGGCGGTATACGTTGACATACGGCCAAGAGGTCCAACATTTTGTGCATCCATAAAAGATTACAGCGTATGCGAACGTACTGCTTCTATACGTTAGGCATACGCTAGATGTACGCAGCAGGTAAGTTATACATACGTAAAGGTACGTTAGCACCAACGTATGCGGACGTATGAGAAATTAAACAAGTACGTTGGTGTACGCTGAATACGTTAGAGATAAGTTTTAAACACGTTATGAACACGCTACTGTACGTTGGTATACGTTGTCATACGGCAAAAAATCCCAAAATTTTGAACTTGTATAAAAAATCTTCAGCGTATGCCGACGTATTGCTTATACGTAAGGCATAAGTAAGATGTACTCATCGGGTAAGTTATGCATACGTTAAGGCACGTTAGCACCAACTTATGAAAATTCACCAAGTACGTTGGTGTACGCTGAATAAGTAAGAGATACGTTCTAAATACGTTACGAACACGCTACAATACGTTGGTATACGTTGTCATATGAAAAAGTGGGCCCAAAATTTTGTACTGTTTTATTTATACGTTTGACAGAAGTTAGAAGTACGCTACATGTAAGTTATGCATACGTTAACGAACGTTATATGTACAATTCAGTATGCGTTAGACGTTCGTTGTGCATACGTTTCAAGAACGCTAGTGATACGCTGGGCATACGCTTTTATACGCTGATACAAATATAAGGTATGTTACGTCGGGAATAAGTTATGAATAAGCTACTCATACGTTCTATGTTCGTTTCGCGTACGCTTTGCATAAGTTCAGAGAGAGGCTTCCTCTGATTTTTTAGATTAGATTTCAGCGTATGCCAGCGTACTAGATATATATTTCATACGTCGGCATACGTTGGCTAAAACGTTATAGTGTGACAGGGCCTTTAGTTACGTTGCTTTCATCCAATACTGTTAGTCTTATTAAACATAGTCATTAAGCTAATCTTGTTAATTCATTGCGAACGAGGTAAATTGGAGAAAAGAATGGACAGAAGGGAAGCATAGATGTTATGTCAAGGAAACTAGTGCATTAGAGAACTATAGAGATAGCAGAAAATAGAAGAGACAAGAGAACAACAGAAAAAGAAAACACAGGAACCTAATGGTAGAATACCAGAAGAAGAAGAGAATTAAAATAAAAGTTCAAAACAGAAGAAAAGGAGATATAGAGGATATTTACTTCTTTGAGGTGAATATTAAATATATTTCATCGAGTGTGTTGAAAACATCAGAAATTTCATGAGTGCGCAGCACAAATAAAATTTCGATGTTTTCAACTCACGAGATGAAATATATTTGGTATTTACTAATAAGAAATAAATTTTCTTTTTATTTTATACTTTTTTGAAGATTTACAGTTAATAAATTTGTTAACCATGCTTCAAGCTGAATCACAATAATGTAAAAGAAGAAAGGAGTATTTGTGACATAATACCTGGATCAATCTACATGATCTATTGTCATCAGGACTTGCAGATAAAAAGAAATTTATTCAGAGTCAAAGTGCGATACAAGTGACGTCATAAGCGACGTCATAATTTGTTGATGACGATGCGTAGCATAGGCCTCACTGGTGTCGAAAATTCAAAAATCGAAAACAGCAAATCTGAAATTAATCTGGTACCAAAATGTTCCTCATGTTCTAACTAAGAAAATGACTACCCACACTTGATGTTTTTGTTCACAAATAAGAAAGTTATAGGCGTTTGAGTTTTCGAAGTGAGCTGCATTAAGTGAATTGAAAAGTCAGAGGTGATCCAAAAAACACTACAGTGAAAATATAGGCTGATATCAATCACTAGTGATTGATATCATATCATTTCACGAGTTATTGATATCACTTTTATTTGTTTTTTTATATGCATTGATTTCACTGCTAAGAATAAAATAAAAGTAGATTATTTGAATTATTTAATTATTAGACGAGACAATACATGACGAGATACGGATTAGATACAATGGCTGATAACACAGCAGTTATAGTCATAACAGAGTCCGGAACCTTAAGAGCATTGTCGTTCAGGATTACAGAAGATCAACTGTCAACAGGAAAAGCCTGGGAAGATTGGCTTGAGTCTATAGAAAGAGAGTTTAGGTATTTCAGAATCACAGATGCCTCAGACAGAAAAAAAGCTTTAATCATTTATGGGGGTCAAGAAATTTCAAGGTTAGAGAAAAGTCTACCAGATCCAGAGGATAGAGGTCTTAACATATATGAGAAATTTGGGAAAAAGTTAAGCAATTACTTTAGTCCATAGAGGACTTAACATTTTGTTGTTATATGTTTCTTAAAATAAGACCACAAGTAATAGAAACCACTGTGGCATATGCGACGCGATTACGAGAAAAGGCACATGATTGTGACTTTAAAACCAACCATGAAAAGAGGATACTGGAACACTTGATACAGACAATTGAAAATCAGTCACTGATTCAAAAATGCATATCAAAATCCTGGACATTACAAGAATTTTGTTAGAAGCTGGACAAATAGAGGCTATTTCAGAAAAAGTGCATGACATGATGACTTAACCCAGAAGCAAGGAGATAGCTAAAGTAACAGAACAAAGAAGAAGCTAAGAATCCAGATATATAGATATTGATAAGAGAGTTCAAAGAACAGAACCCTGTAGTTATTGTGGATTGGTTGGGGCACATGCAAAAGGAAGAAACTGCCCAGCATATGGAACACAGTGCGAAATATGTAGAAAATTCTATCATTATTCATCTGTTTGTAGAGCAAACAGGAGTCCAACAAATAAAATGTATGCATTCCAAGGACACATGACCATCGTCAGAAGAAGAGAGTAATGAAAACAGTGGAGAAATATTCTAGCAGTGAGTGTTCAGATGATGAATTATTAGCACACTGTGTTGGTCATTTAAGAGTTAAGACTGTAACGAAATCAAGTAGGTTGAATACATTTCTCCCAGAAGAGATAAGCATGTTATATGAGCGAGTCGCTGAACTTGGAAAGGAGATGGAAACTACTAAAGAAGTGATCAAAAACTTAATTACTCACCCTGCAAAACTATAGATAGTTCCATCCATCTATGCATATATATTATAAGATGCAGAACTTTAAAGAATCAACAGTATTTAGCAAGTCAGACACAAATGAGGAAAGAAAACTACAAGAACATGTAGATTTGAGGTGGATGCAGAAATTGATGAAGAAATAAAGGGAATATATGAATGATGTCTACTCACTCAGACATTGAGGAGGCCCAACAGGGGAGCCGTAATCAGGATAAGAAACAGAGAATACCAAACGATGAAAAGCAGATGGAAGAGTATAAGATCAAGAGAAGGAGAAGAAGTAGAATGAAGGGAAAGAGACTCTAGGATAGTTAAAATTTAGATGGCAGAGTATAAGAGATATAGAAGTATTATGAAAGAGACACTATAGAATAATTTATATTCCAATTTTGATAGAGATAATTATGCTGAATTTCCAATGAGCCTTGATACATTAGTTTGATAGTTATTTAAAATATAAACCATTTTTAGAATTTACCAAAGACTGTCAAATTTAAAAACAACATATACAGAATCTTTGTTTTAAAATAAGGGAGAAATATAATATCCTTCATAATATAACAAGAAACCAGTCAACGTTATTAAGTAACGCTAATAACGTCAGTTGCTTAGTTATGTTGCTTTCATCCATTACTGTTAGTCTTATTAAACATAGTCATTAAGCTAGTCTAGATATTTCAGCAACAGCTAGAGAAGTAGGTGTCATACTTTTGACTGAGAGCCAGCAATAATTTTGGAGCCAATCATTATAGAATACAACGGATAAAAATGTTGACTGTCTTTGACTTTTCAGTATAGAGGGCTAACCCATTTGGAACTGTACTGTATTTTAACCATTGATTGAAGCATGTCGTCAATTAAACATCAAAAAGTAAGTGAGTATTATCAGGAAATACCACAATCACACACTGCAGACCAACCCACGGCACCGTGGGGAAGAGCCACAGAACATGTTTAGTAACAATACATCTGTAAGAAAATAATAGCAAAGCAACCGCATTTGCTTCCTATTCAAGATGGTTGCAAAACTAGAATGGGGACAAAGTATAACACATATGATAACAAAACAAATTCAATAACAGAACTCCCACAAACAATGGGAAGTACATTAAACAAAAGATCGACAACAACAGGACCGTCGCCTTAGAACGGACAGCAAGTTTGATTGCAGATATCTTGAACTATGAACTGCATGTAAATTTTAGTTTTTATTGTATTAACTGTTAGAGATGAAATTGAATCTAATCTTTGTTCTTATGGCGTTTGTATTCAGCTACTATTTTGCAAGGATGCACCAATGACTTCAAACGATGGAATATCTTGCATCTAGCTACCAATCTAAATATTTTGTGTGTTCGAAACTTTTAATAAAAGTATGCTATTGCTACTTAAAAGTCATAGGAATTACAATGTATGTATGTATGTATGTATGTATGTATGTATGTATGTATGTATGTATGTATGTATGTATGTATGTATGTATGTATGTATGTATGTATGTAACAACAATGTTACTCTAGATTAATTTAAGTATGTCAGCTTGACAAAGCGTATGTTAATATATGACCTTTTCCGTGTCTCGTATATAATGTTTAATACCTGTATAATGTTTGACTTGCATTTTGTTTATGTTTTTAGGGCCACAAGGTTAAAACGTTTTTATCAAATACTATATTGTGTTATCCTTGTTAAATTGTATATATATAAACAAAAATCACATCGTTTGGATGAAGGAAAGTGTAAATCCTGATCAGCTTGTGCGATCAGAAGCCAGCTGATCAAGATATACACTGTTTTAAAAGACATTTTATACATGCGAAAGGCACTATTCTCACGAAAATTTACTTTTCTTATCGAACCATTGATGGAATACTCAGCTTTGGGCAGGAGCGGCATTGTGCAGTTTATTGAAAAAAAAAATGACACGAAACATATATTTGCAAGTGAAATGAATTGGAGATATCTATACTAAAGATTGCTTAAGTAGGGTCTTTTCCAGACATGTGCATTTGTACAAAAATAAAGACTTTGTGTGGATATTAATTGGAGATTAGTTTTCTTGATTAATTCTTATAGGTTCTACCCCACACAAATCGGTGCAGTATAATACCAAACTTTATTTCTTTTACATTTTAAGGATTCACATGTCGGACTTTTCAAATTTTGGACAGGTGTGTTTCTGTGCCCGATCCGTAACAGTGTATACTTTGATGAAACGCCACAGAATGTGTCATTTCATCTGAGTATTCACTGTTTATCAAAGTAGCCATTTACGTTTACAGTATAAGAAGGGGGTCGAACCGTTAAAATTCGCAAAACAAATGCCAACATAGCAACGTTGCGTACATAATGGCAAGAACTTAACGTTTTTCACGTGAAAGTACGATAATGTCATATGAATAAAATACTATAACATTTATTGTCTCGTGGCTTGTTGATTCGTGGCTTTTATGTCACCAATGGATATTCAATTATCAATATCTCGGGCTTGATCCAGCACACGCTCGTCGGTATCTTCATCTTGGTTTCAGGTTTACTCGCATTCCTATGCTGTTATATATTCTGTATTAGTCTGCAGCGTCAGCTGTACATGTACATTTAATACATGTAATCATTTGCTCTGGACAGCTGCCCTACTATACACGTGTGTGAGGCGATTAAGCCGGAAAAGCGCTTAAATAGCTAAAAAGCGACTATCTTGGCAAACGGCTATCAGGCATTTAAATTGCAAAAAACTGCTATATAAGATACCGAATAGATAGGGAAACTCATGTCTTTTCTTTTGCTTTGATTTGTTTAGGGACAATTAAAATGCACTTTTTTTGTTTGATTTTTTGATTTGATTCTTTACGTCCACTCAACAATCTTTCAGTTATGCGGGACGAGTCTTCCTGGGATGAACCAGTACTAAGCTAGGATAAATGTGTCTTGCTCAAGGACCACAACGCAGTGACGCCGGTGAGGCTCGAACCCGCGGCCCTTCGGTCTCGAGTCAAGCACTCTACCACTGAGCCACTGCGCTCCCTGCAAAATGCACTTTTACCAATATTTTCAAAAACGGATCAAATACATTTCTGACTAGCCATGTGATAGACATTTTGCTGTTTTGCCGTGACAAATTATGTAGATTGTACAAAATATGGAACCTGTGCAAAATTGCACAGGTTCCATATTTTGTATATTTCACGCAGTTGTTCGTTCATCTTAATGATCATACCATCGACATAAAACGTTTATTTCCTATATTTGTCGGATAATCAAAGCTAATTTTAACGGAGACACAGACGCTATAAACAATATCGGCTTTGACAGTAACGGAAATTAAGAAGTTTTCTGTGAGCTTCTTCAAAGTAAGTCAACATGTTGGTAACAAAGCTGCGTTCGCAGGCACGAAATCTATTTCTTTACTTTATCTTTATACTGTTGTTGTTCGAACGTGCATCAAGTGCTGTTAATATCACAGTTGCAGTGATTATGGAACGGTCGCCGACGGACATGCCTTTTGGAATAAACAGGACTATAGGTGTGATAAACAATGCGATTGACAAATCTAAGAAAATTGTGAACCAGTCGATCAACTTGGATTTTATAATTCGATATACAGACGTTCCGACTTGTACATATTTTCAGTTTGGGGCACTGGCTGCGGAAATATACTATAACAGTGAGAGTGAGATAAACGCCATTATAGGACCAGGTAAAGAAAATAATACATTTAATGTAATATATGATTTCCAAAGGAACAGTCACAAAAGGGGATGTGAAAACAATAAGAATACCATCCCACTACGCTCGATCCCACTTATTTCCTTTATAAGTGTAATATATGATCCATAACCTAGATGGTCTATAAATATAGTTAGCTCAACTTAGCTATAGGCTTGTGGTGAGCAATTGTAATCGTTGCATATCCGGCGTTTGTCTTGTGTCGTCAATGATTACTTCAAAGAATATCTCTTTAACTACTGGCTGGATGTTTACCAAACGCGGAACGAATGATACTCTTCAATTATTGTCCAAAATGTTCTAGTCCGTTGCTCATCTACATGCAAGTCACATATACCGAGGGATCGAGCCTCGCCAGCTTCACTGAGTTGCGTCCTTGAGCAAGACACATTTATCCTTGCTTAGTACTGGTTCAATCTAGAAAGACCCGTCCTGACATAACTGAAAAAATATTTTGTCTGGGAAGTAAAGAATCAAATAAAAAAGCAAACAAATAAACATACTGCCAAAAAAACCTTTCGAACTTAAAAATGTTTCTTGTCAAAAAACACAAGACATAGAGCCTTGATATTTGGTATGTAGCATCATCTAGTAGACCTTTTCCAAGTTTGTTCAAATTATGCTCCTGGGGCAAAACGGTCCCGCCTTTGGGGTCACATGTCTGAGTCTTATATATGAAAAAAGTTAGAACTATCTTCTTGTCTGAAACTATAAGGCATAGAGACTTGAAATTTGGTATGTAGCATCATCTATTAGACCTTTTCCAAGTTAGTTCAAATTATGCTCCTGGGGCAAAACGGTCCCGCCTTTGGGGTCACATGTCTCACATAGTCTTATATGGAAAATATGAAACTATCTTCTTGTCTGAAACTACAAGGCATAGAGCCTTGATTGTTGGTATGTAGGATCACCTAGTTGGTCTCTACCAAATGTGTTCAAATTATGTCCCTGAGGCTTGAAATGACCCGCCCCGCCCCAGGGGTCAAATGTTTTATATAAGCTTATTTTAGGAAAACATGAAAACATCTTCATGTCTAGAAACTAGAGCCTTGATATTTGGTATGTATAATTATCTAATGTTCTTCAAATTATGCCTCTTGAGTTAAAACTGGCCCCGCCCTGGGGTCACATGTTTGACATAGGCTCATAAAGAAAAATCACATGAAATTCGTCTTTTTACATGAGACTACTAAGCATAGGACCTTGATATTTGGTATGTAGTATCATCTAGATAAATTCTACCAAAGTTGTTCAAATTATGTCCAAGGGGCCAACAATGGCACCACCCTGTTGTCACATGTTTTACATAGGCTTACATTGAGAAAACAAAACATATTCTTGTCCAAAACCTCTAGGCCTAGATCCTTGATATTTGGTATGTAGCATCAACTAGTGGCACTTAACCAAGTTGGTTAAAAACAAATAGCCCCACCCTGTGTTCATGTTTCATATTGACATGTTTTCCTCAACATTACTTAAACTTTTCAATGTGTGCAACTGCTGGTCCATCAAATATTCATAGCAGGATGTTTGACGAGATAATGCTTTCCTCTGATCATTCTCAGGTAAGCGATCAAAGGCCTTATGGCTCTTTTGTTTACAATATTTGTTTTCCCATCGCCATGTCATTAAATCGTCTGTTAAACCTCAAGAAATATTAGACAGTTAGGCTAACTAGCATGGATTGTAAATGTGCAGTGTTTGGCCTGTAAAACTAATCCAAGCCCCTCAGTGGCATTGGCTGGGGGTGGTTTTGTTATTGTTTATTCACTGTTTATTGTTGCTCCCATTGTTTGTGGGGTTTTTGTGTTGTGTCATTGTTGTGTTGTGCAGTAGTTTTGTGTCCTTTCCAGTTTTGCAATCATCTCGCTGGTTTCTTTACTTTGTCATCCTGGTGTCTTGCAAATGAAAATTGTAATGTGGCTCTCCCTCACGCTGCGTGGGTTGGTCTGCTGTGTGTGATTGTGGTATTTCCTGGCCACACTCACTTTCTTTTTGGGGAATTTTGGAGCCTGAAAAACAAAAGAACTAATAAATAAAAGCAGGATGAGGTCCCGAGGTACTCAACTGAGCATGAACAATATCTTGCTAATAAAAATAAAATGCCAATAATTGTTGGCATTTTATCATTTATCCGTAGAATAAATTTCATGCTCAGATAAGCTGAGCTAAAAACTTTCTTTGGTTATGACTTTTTAAAATATTTTAGCAGGTTAAAGAGTCTGGAAAACGTTTTATAAATTCGGGGCCAGCAACTTGTACTAGTTAGAACCAACATACAAATTACGTAAAGGGACATACAATTCTAATAAGGCTCTAACTTAATTTCAAAATGATGAATGTCGTTGAAACAACACTAATAGGACTATTAAACTAGCATTAAATTTCCAATATGACAATTATATCCCTGAAATACGAGACATGTGTTATGTTTATTTGAACAGACGCGCATTTCACTTTTTGCTGTTGCATATAAAAAAAAATTGTGCGTTCTCATAGTAGCTTATAGGCAACGGATGGGTTTGTGTTAAGGCCGAAAAGACACAAATTGCAATTTAATGCATAACCATGACACAAGTCTCCCAATACCCATCCACCTCCTTTAAAATGATTTAAGTGCTAAACGGGTGCATTTGTGATGGAAACACATGCTGAAGTGTGAATTTTTATTTCTAGTTTAAAAGAACAAGCTATTATTCAAATGAAAACAACTTATCGGTGTCTGGTTTTGCTTAGCAACTTGGCTTTTATAAGATCTACATCTGCCAAAATGGGTATTCCGTGTATAGAATTTGTCCTGGAAAAAATATGACAAACAAGTTCTCCAAATATTGCGTTCATGTATTTTGTACCGAACTCGTTGCGAAAAAGAGATAAAATGCTCTGCAAGCCTCGCATTTTCAAAGTGGGCTGGAATGTCACGGTGATGCATCGATAAATGGATACGTTTGCCAGACAACAAAAAATATTCTTAAACTTTGCGAGAAAAAACAACAGTCCACCCATTCCGACACAATTCGAGAATCGCATCATGGCTCGGATGTATGTAAGGAGCATTATGCGTAGTGCTATGTACCAAAAACCTCCATTTTATTAGCCGGAACTGGCGTATGGAAATTAGTTCTGTAGCATGTGGGTTCAGCTCTACTAAAATCGATTATTCTGATAATCTGAAAAGTTAATGAAGTTTAAGTTTTTTTTTCAATGGATATTTTATTGAAACAAAAAACTAAAACATAAACTTCATTTAAGCCGTTTGTTTTGCTGCAATCACACGTGCTAGTGTGTAAACATGGTTTCTGTGACGTCAGCGTCAAGCTATATAGCGTCAGCGTCACGTTATCACACGCGTTATCAAAGTAGATCCTCGATGTACATCCGTGGTCTGATTCCACGGAATTCCGCTGAGTTGGCCGAGGCAGTTCCGATTGCAGTCCACCTTTTGTTCTGGGCATTGAACCATTTTTTCGTGTAGTTTCGTGCTTCCTTACCATGCTGTCTTAATAACAACGGAAACAACAGCGCCTTTTATCGGCTTCTTAACGACATTAATTGTCTGATATACTGAGAAAAGTAGTTATTATTGCAATCAAAAGGAGGTGATTAAAAGCTGAGGGCGTAATTCTTATATGTTTACCTCATTGGCCATAAGCAAATATCTTGTAGCTTTCATTTAAAAGCAATCGGGACTGCATCGGCTTATTCAGTGGAATCAGATCTCGGATGTTCATCGAGGATCTACTATGATGTGACGCTGACGTTACATAATGTGACCCTGACGTCACAGAAACCATGCAAACACAATAACAAGTGTGATTGTAGCAAAACAAACGGTTATAAATGAAGTTGATGTTTTTTTCAACAAAAAATCGCTAAGATTTATTTTGTTGAAAAATCATCAACTTCGTTTATTCTGTTGATAAAACTTTTCAGACAATCAAAATCTAAATTGGACTGGACCCAGATGCTACAGTACTATTTTTTCTTACGCCAATTTCGGCTAATAAAATGGAGCTTTTATATACATAGTACTACGCCTTACATACATCCGAGGCTTGATTCTCGAATTGAGCCGAAATTTTCGGATTGTCATTTAAATGTGTACAGCCGCGGTAAAATGGACAAACTATGTAACCTGTACTTTTACACATTTTGTGCAGATAACCCATTTAAGCCAAGTGGAATTTCCCACTCTTAATTGGACCAATCCTTTTCTGTTAAGGGTTATTTGGTGGGTATTTTTCATTTTTATTCAAATTTTAACAGATCACTCTGTAAGCCTAATCAGACGCCGCGTTCTGTCCCAACACAAAGGGCGGTGGGCTTTTATGGGCAAAATATTTTGTACAGTTTTTGTACATGAGATTTCTAACAATGTGGTATGTGCGACCAGCAAAGCCTCAGATCAGCCTGGGCGTACTGATCAGAGCATTTGCTAGTCGCTTGAATATTATAGGAGAAATACATCTTTTTAACAAAACTTTGCCTTATTCTGTTTAAAATTGTGTATTGTTTTAATAGTTGTATCAGCTTATAACGTGTTAGTTATTTTTATCTTTTTAATCAGTATTTTTGAACCGTAATTCTGATAATTTAACGTCATATGACATTCATTTGATCTGACATAGTTTTACTTGTTCGTGGATCCAAAAAATTTTGTCAGAGGGATGGCGTTTCGCTGACGTGCTGATGATGGCCCAACATTGAATGCTGGCTTGGTACATGTAGCTTCGTGATTTTTCAGGGGATCTGGACCAGAATTGCTAAGAAATGCTATATTTTTGCGATTTTTCAGGAGGGGGTCCGGATCCCCTGTCCCCCCCCCCCGCCTCTGAATCCGCACATGGAGCTCTGAATGCAAGTGCAATGAAATATGAGACACATGTGATAAACTTATTATTAAGCGGCTTTTGTTCTTAAAGCTGTTAACTCTTTGCCTAACAATGTCGTCTGCTGATAACCTTTGCAATCGGTTTGTACCCAGATCAGGCCCGACAACATGTCGGTCCTGATCTTGGTCCAAACTGTTTGACACTCTGATGGTCTTCCTAGAAAAAAATGATTTTGAAAAAATCCGCAGGCTACAAAAAAGAAAAGTGAATTACCAAGTAGGCAAAGAGCTACATGTAAACTGATTTTTGTTCATGAAACTGATGGAAAATAAAGCTGAAATAATCAGCTGCAACATGATGTACGTGCATTTACAGTGCATATTTTTGTATGACAAAGCGGTATTTACACCCACATTAAGTCGGATTCTGTGAATATTATCCTCGAATCTCAGTGTACTTAATGGCAAGTTTAAAAGTTTATTTTTTTATTTCGGTTAAGGTATAGTTTCATTTCTTTATCGAGAATAGCAAGACCTCATGTTATAAAAATAGTTTGCCATTTTCTACGTATAGGATTACAATTATAAAGGAGCTAAGTGGGAACGAGCGCAGCGAGAGAACCACTTAATTTCTTTATAATTGTGATATTTGATAATGACCTACTTATAGTTTTCTCCTCCGCCTTCATTGCTGTGCCCTTGGAAATGGTTCGTATTGACCACTTCACGCATTTACTTAATAATTTATTTAAAAGATTTTACAAATTTTGAAAAAAATATGTGTTTAAGTTGCAATTGGCCATTTCTGTGCAAACTGATTGGTTGTGATTCACAGGAAAGGGCGGAGTAAACATTAAAACACATTAAAGACATATGCGGCTATTTCCAATGCGCACCTTTCCCGCGTCTGGAAACGGGTAAAGTTATCTGGGTCCTGTCTTTCGACCATTAACGGATTCGTTTCAACACAGCTTCCAATATTCTTATGTCATATCGGTGTTCCGACATTTTCTTGACAAAATGAAGTAATTTTAGTGTGTCCGAAATATCTATTGACATTTTATCCGAACTGATCGTCTCAGCACTATAGACAGATAAATTTAGCTCAGTCGAAATCAAACGACGTACACAATAACCCTCGTTACGAATACGATAGTGGCCGAGTCTCTACTATTTGTACGGTTATTTAGAGCGGCGCACGACCTGACCTCGTGGCCTAGTGGTTAGCGTGTCTGGCTACAAAGCCAGAGGACCAGGATCGATTCCCTGTGCTCACATAATTTCAGTGTGTTTTTTCTTTCATTTTTATCATTTTAATGCTAAATTGCTTCATATAATAGTAAAATGGCATAATCAAAACGACCGAAATGGTCATTCCTGAACTTTTTATATTGAATAACGCATGAAACCTATGGGGGTAGGGTTAAACTTGGCCCTCTTGAAAGAGAACTAGTTCGGTGACCCCAGATTTTTATTCTTTTTTCTGAAAGGTATTATAATAGTCCATGAATTAAAAATAAATTTTTAAGATTTTCAACATCAGATTATTTGATACATGATTTATTCTAAAAACAAATTCAAATTTTCGACGAATTGCCAAAATATATCGTCACTACAAGGGATAACAAATATACTTAAACATTTTCTAGAAGGTTTGAGGTCATGGGGGATACTTTAAGTTAAACGAAAGAAGCTGGATGAAGACTACAATCGTATTAGCTCGATATTTAGGACTAGTGTTATTATTTTATATTTTTAGAAAATTGGTCAAATGCTGAAAACTTCCATATGAGAATCTGAAAAAATAAGCACGGTGACATATCCTTTTTATTTCATAAATGAATAGCCCATGCATAAAAGAAACTGCAAAGTATTGAACATATTTCAACATGGGAAGTATTTAGTAGCATATGTCCTGAAAGTTGCTGTGTATACTGTAAGTTTAACGCATATAAGCATAGCGTCTTTTTGTGGGACGTATGGAAACAGTTCAGACCTTGATCAGACGCCACGTTCTGCGGTGTCTGATCAGGGTCTTCACTGTTTGCTTACATAATGTTCTTTTAAAATTTGAATAAAATGATTGGAGCGCAGTGGCTCAGTGGTAGAGTGCTTGACTCGAGACCGAAGGGCCGCGGGTTCGAGCCTCACCAGCGTTACTGCGTTGTGGTCCTTGAGCAGGACACATTTATCCTAGCTTAGTATTGGTTCAACCCAGGAAGACCCGTCCCTGTTTAACTGAAAGATTGTTGATGGGACGTAAAGAATCAAATCAAAGGAGTAAAATGATAACTAACACCTATCGACCCTTAAAACGGAAATGGACTGGGCAGTTGATAAGAGTGGGGAATTCCATTTGGCTTAAATGAGTAAATATAACACAAAAAGCTGCTACCCCTTTTGGTGTTATTTTACACTTACGTTCTCACCAAACCATCTTGAGGTCAACATCTCATCTCGCCAGTGAAAAATGTCTTTTTTGCTGCTGTTTCTCCTCGAAATAGATATTTTACCACTTGCCTCTTTCTCACAGAAGCGGGACCTTAAATTATGGATATTTTTCTTTGCCAGCGAGAAGCGATATATCACAACGTATATATTTATCACATATATTATGTGCTATTCTGTGTGAAGCAACATCACGCCTACCAATTCAACTCCTTCATCGCAAATACCAATGTGGTAAATCTTTCTGTTTCCCGTTTTTGAGAGCATCATTTAAATATCGGTCAATGCTATTAGACGAGACACTCACTGAACTTTTAGACACAGGTAGCGTTTTTAAAAGGAAATTATGCTTGAGAGTTTAAACTGCTTGGTAATGAAACAAAATGGCAAATTCTAGAGTCAGCACACTATTTAACCCATATATCAAGCATATCGTCCTTTTTGTGGGACATACGCAAACAGTACAAACCCAGATCAGACACCGCAGAACGCGGTGTCTGATCAGGGTCTCCACTGTTTGTTTACAGAATGCTCTATTGAAATATGAATAAAAATGAAAAGTACCCCAACAACCCTTTAAACGAAAATGGACTGGTTCAAATGATAAGAGACGTAAATTCTATAAGGCAAAAATGGGTTAAGGTATGTCAAAGGTAAACGTCAAGGCTATCGAACAGCATTTCAGGAGTTCTAAAATTGTATTGACAAGTTAAAACAACTATTTTATCGAATTTAGGAGCCATCCTATTCACAGGAAGCAAATTCATCTTCTTCATAATACCGTATTGATTTTATGCTACGAAGGAGAGGGATATGTGAGAGTTGATAGATTCACATTGTGCATATTTAAAATTATCTTTAAATATATTTGTACAAACAGGATGTTCAAATGCAGTCACATCAATTGCAAGGCTGACAGCTGCCTGGAACTTACCACATATAACCTACGGAGGTACATCGGAAGATCTTGGGAATAAAGCAAACTACAGAACGCTCACCAGAATAGCCTATAATCTGAATGTCTTCGCCGAATTCTATATGGAGGTTTTCAGAGTAAGTGTGCCAACCCTTTTTAGACCAATATAATTCCTATAAAGCTTCATATAATCAATTATGGATGGTCCACTGTATATAATGAGGGATCGCAGGGTATAATTTCTCAATATAATTGTTTTTTTCATTCTCTTGTTTTTTTAGCAAATAGTGCAAGCCTTGATGAAATACGGCGTTATGCTACAGTTTGAATCTTAAAAGTATACTTAGGTTCAAGGTTATAAAACTATTTCATGCTCAACTCAACTGAGATGAAATTTCAACTGCTTTTAATGCTAAAATACTGAAAAATGATTAGGCTTCTTGCTTTAGATATTTAAAATGCCCATAAATGTTAAAATGCCAACAATTATTGGCATTTTAACATTTATAGGCATGATAAATATCAGGCTTAGTTGAAAGAAGCTTCATAACCTTGGGACCTGATATCAATTTATAGGATGTATAACCTTAAAGACAGGACTTGCATGCCATGGGGTCTGGTTCCCTTCAGACTGACAATTTAACTATACTGGTAAAGTTGTGAAAATGTATAGCCAATCAGAGGACATTAAATGGCTAATATGACAACTTGATTGGTTATCTGGAGATGTTATCTGTTTGGGATTAAAAGAGACGCCAGTGTTGCATTTTATTCTCCAGCCATGTCTTTAAGAAATTTACAAACAATAAACCCTGTGCATATTGCATATTGCACATGATTCATACTTTGTACATGTCATGTGATTGTATTAAAAGCGATGCCCTCCCACTAAGTTCGAGGGCCAGGGGAAAAGGACAACCACTTAAAGGGCACAGTAAAACAAATGTCAAATATTGAGAGGAACAGGAAAACAAAGACTATTGAGGGAAAAGGAACATTAGAAAACATTTTGCTTATTTATGGGGAACAGGTAAATTTACTTCAGGGGGAAAATATAACAAGTATTGCTAGGAGGACCTCAGCAATAAGAACTTCAAATGTATCACATGCATTTGAAGCTGTATATTCCGAACAAGGTGTTTGCGCATAGCTACATTAATCTTTTTAGGTGTACAAAGTTCATCTTGATCCAAACGGTTTGACAATCTAATAGTAATCAGGAAAAGAATATTTTGAAAAAGTTTATTTTAAAAATTAGTTAGCAGACGGCAACAAAAGAATAATAAAATACCCCCACATGCAATGAGAAAGCTTCCCACGAGTTAACTCACACTGTTTGTGAATTCACCTGCGGGGATTTACAATATTTGTTAATACTTATTTTAGCTAAACTGCTTGGCTCATAACAGTGGTGGTGTTGGCACCTTTGATTGACATGTTTATGTCTTGTTAGGGAATTATGACACCAACTTGTTATCTCTTAAAGGTCTTATTGATAAGCATGTCAGTTCTGATTTGATGTTTAACACCTTTGAAAGGTCACGTTGGTAAATGTTTCTTTGTTCAGTAAAATTGTGTCTACAAAAAAGATCATATCACGTTTGACATTGAGTGTCAAGGTCTTGCAATGCATCCAGTTACGTAAGTCTTGGGAATTGTGCAATTTGTATGACTATGAGAATGTAAGCTATGGATTACAGTGCATACTCAATCAATATCATATTCGCGCGAAAGCTTATGTTCTATAGTATTTATAACAGCACATGTAATACTGATCGTATATGTGCAAAAACACTAACAAACGTGCATGCTGATATATCCAGCAAAGTTAGGGGTCGTGATTGAGGGGTCTGAATGTCGATGGGAGCATTTATCTAATCCATATATGCATTGATCATTCCTTGCTAAATTATGCGATAAGTACACAAATCTGGCCTATGTATTTTCAGGAGTTTTCCTGGACTGATATTGCTAACATATACGATGCTTCCTCATTCCTTGGACGTTTATCAGGACAAAGCCTACAGGTAAGGCCTGAGATTGTTCACATCTATGACTGATATGAGGTAGAAGATTTACAGGTAAGGATTGATATTGCTAGCATCTATGATGCTTCCACGCTTCCTTGACGTCTACAAGGAAGGAGCCTACAGGTAAGGGCTGATATTACTAGCATCTATGATGCTTTCACGCTTCCTGGACGTCTACAATGAAGGAGCCTACAGGTAAGGGCTGATATTGCTAGCATCTATGATGCCACTACGCTTCCTGAACGTCTACAATGAAGGAGCCTACAGGTAAGGGCTGATATTGCTAGCATCTATGATGCCTCCACGCTTCCTGGACGTATACAATGAAGGAGCCTACAGGTAAAGTCTGGTATTGCTAGCATCTATGATGCTTTCACGCTTCTTGGACGTCTACAATGAAGGAGCCTACAGGTAAGGGCTGATATCGCTAGCATCTTTTGTCCTTCGACGCTTCCTGGACGTCTACAAGGAAGGTGCCTACAGGTAAGGGCCGATATTGCTAGCATCTATGATGCTTCCATGCTTCCTAGACGTCTACAAGGAAGGAGCCTACAGGTAAGGGCTGATATTGCTAGCATCTATGATACTTCACGCTTCTTGGGTGTTCATTAGAACAACGTATACTGGTAAGGTCTGATACTGTTCACATCTATGACGTTTATCAGTAAATAGCTTTACAGGTAAAGGCTTTTATTGCTAACATCTACAATGCTTCCTACTTTCTTGGGCATTTATCAAGACAAAGCCTACAGGTCTACATGTAAGGGTTGTTACTGTTCACACCTATGACTATTATCAGTAAGAAGCTTTACAGGTAAGGGCTGCTATTGCTAGCATATATGTCATTTCCACGCTTCTTGGACGTCTACAAGGAAGGGGCCTACAGGTTAAGCGAGATACTAGTAATGCTCACATCTACGATGCTTCCTCGTTTCATGGAGGTTTATCATGATGGAGACTACATATAAGAACTGATATTGCTCACATTTAAGATGCATCCTCATTTTTGGAGGTTTATCATGATGAAGGTTACATGTTAGGACTGATATTGCTCACATCTATGATGCTTCCTCATTTCTTGGAGGTTTATCACAATGAAGGTTACATGTAAGGACTGATATTGCTCATATCTACGATGCTTCCTTATTTCTTGGAGTTTATAACAATGAAGGTTACATGTAAGGACTGATATTGCTCACATCTACGATGCTTCCTCATTTCTTGGAGGTTTATCACAATGAAGGTTACATGTAAGGACTGATATTGCTCATATCTACGATGCTTCCTTATTTCTTGGAGTTTATAACAATGAAGGTTACATGTAAGGACTGATATTGCTCACATCTACGATGCTTCCTCATTTCTTGGAGGTTTATCACAATGAAGGTTACATGTAAGGACTGATATTGTTCACATCTAATATGCTTCCTCATTTCTTGGAGGTTCATCAGGACAATGCTTTAATGCAGTCACTGATATTTCTTACACCCACGATGCTTGCTTATTTATAAGAGGCTTATCATTATGAAGGCTACATGTAAGGACTGATATTGCTCACATCTACGATGCTTCCTCATTTCTAAGAGATGTGTGGTGATGAAGGCTACATGTTAGGATTGATATTGCTCTTTATTATATACCTATAACTGATACGACTTTAGACCTGTCTGTTTTCTGGCCATCTGATACAGAAAGCCGGATCAACGAACTGAGGTTTTCTGAATCCATATCACTATCCTTTAAAACGAGGCTAACGTCGGTTACCTGCTTTTGCGGCGACGTTACGTAAAGTAAATCGCAAGCATGGAACCAGAGACGGAAAACATATTGACGTGACGTCAAGAAACGTAACGTTATGGCAAACGTTCCCGCAATTTTTCGGGATTAAAGACCAAAACAGGTTTTAAAATCAGAAAGATTGTCAGAAAAAAGGCATATAATAAACATATTATCATAATAGTAACTTGATCTGGCGTACAGTATCACGTCTCGAGGATGAGGCCATACCATTGGATCACCCTCGACGCTACGTGTCTCGGGTGATCCGATGGTATGACCTCATCCACTCGACGTGATACAGTACGCCAGATCAAGTTACTGTTATGATAATGTGTATTTACGCTTCAGGAATTGATAATACACGTACATGTAATAATGATGACAGAAATAATTCCTGATAAAATAAGCTAGTGTGCACTCTCCAAGCACTGATCTACTTTGACATTATTTTGACATAATTGCATAAGTTACGTTGAGATTGGTGACGGTACTTGGAAAAATAGACACTTAAATACAAATCGATGTCAGTAGGTCATCTGTAATGCTACTACCATAATGAAATGTGTAAACAGCGTACATCTTTAATATGGTTCTCTCTTTTGTAAACACAGAAAATATGCAATAAACTTAAAACTAGAATTAATGGCAGAACGATATATAGAGGATCTTACATGAGTGCTCACTTTTTATTGAATTTATTAAACGAGTTGGGGAAAAGAGATAAAATGCGAGGCTTGCCGAGCATTTAATCTCTTTTTCGCAACGAGTTTAATAAATTCAATAATACAAGAGCACGAATGTTGGATTCTATTTATCATATGGCAAATACTTTGAAATCTCATTTCTGGCGTAAAAACATTATAGTTTTGTCATTATGTACGCAACGTTGTTATGGACGTCATAACGTTTCCCGAAAATCGATAAACCACTAGTGGTTTACAGATTTTATTGCATGGCGTTATTTCACTCCCAGACGCGACGTCATATGATAAAAATCTTAGCCCTATCCTGTCATTTTTATAAATCTAACCACACAGAAAAAAAAACGAAGACTTTTACAGGGCTTTAAAAAAGAGTGTGCCCCATGACCTTTGAAATATGATGCTTTATGTCTTTGACGTGACGCATGGTCATATTTCTAACCCTTCGCCTGCTACGAGACAATGTGTATTCTAGTGCCGTCTGCCAAGGTCGTCTGCTGCATCTAGTTCCTACCATCACAGACTAATATCAGTATACAGGCAAACTGTGTGGACCCTGATCAGACTTCTCTAGAAACGAATTAAAAGAACCAGCAGACGACACACAATAGACGATAGCAGACAAAGAGCTAATTCGGTCACGACACTTGTGGTTATATATTTACATTTTCAAAGCAAGTCTTTAAAGACTTGTTACAATTTTGCAACTGTTCATAGCTTCATGATTTACAAAATTTGATTGACAGCTGCCCGTGCAATACGCTTTGAACATAGAATTCATTCGCCAGAAGTGCAGTTGCGATTGATAGCGAGCCACACCTGAGTGGCACGTTCAAAACAAGCCTCTTCTTTGCTCCTTCACACTGGCTGTTCCGCTTTGCGCTCTACAAAACTGTTAATACGATTACATATTAAAAACAACACTGTTTTGTTTCCAAAATGATACTGAATGATTTCTATATAAAATATATCTATAATAAAATGTAAAAATAAGTAATAAATTCAATTTTTGTAATGTTCATGGAATCATGAATACTTCGGGTCTCTTGCAAAGTAAGTGAAGCCCGAAGGGCTTCACTCACTTTGCAAGAGACCCGAAGTAGGGCTTCACTTACTTTGCAAGAGACCCGAAGTATTCATGATTCCATGAACATTCAAAAAAATCGAATTACTTTCTTAAATAACCGCTAATATTACTGTCATTATGAAGAAATGTCATCGAAGCTGGTTGCACGTTGATATAATCTTTTTTCTAGAACAGCAGGATGTGTCACGAACATGGATATTCAATGAAAGGTGGGCGATAACAAAACGTGATTTCTCCTACCTTTTATTTCTCCTACCTATAATTTAAAGAAACTGTAGTTCTATCTCTAGTGTCATCTGCAGATAATTTTTTTGCAAACAGTTTGGTCCCAGATCAGCCTGATCTGGGTTCAAACTGTTTGACACTCGGTCCTGAAATTAATGTTTAAAAAATTTGGTTTTGAAAAATAAAATCAGCAGACGAAATAAACAGCATGCCGCAAAATGTTCCAGTAGGCAAAGAAGTAACCGTTTTCAAGAAATGCTTTCATGTAATACGACTTTGCATGATCGATAACCTTTCAAGCTTATGTTGTGGTCTGCTATTTTTTACAGAATTAACTGTTTCAAAACACAATTAGAGTGACAAACGGTTTGGATCCAGGTTACAATGTAGCACCCCTGATCAGGGTAGAAAATCTTTGCAAAGAATGTCAGCAGACGACAAAACTAGCAAGGAAATGTTTAACTCTACATAATGCTATATTTTGTTTGTTTGGTTTGATTCTTAATATTTCCCAGTCAACAATTTTACAGTAATGTCGGGACGAGTCTACCTGGGTTTAAGCAGTACTAAGCAGCGGATAAACATAAATAATGCATTAGGCGACGAGTTCCACTATCTGTCTTTGTAAGCACATTAATTTAAGACATTTAAGCCTAGCGTCCGTTTAATGGGATATCAGCAAACAAGGTAGAACCAGAGCAGTAACCGCAGAAGGTACACCGTTTTCCTACAAAATGTACTTTTAAATTTTAAATGAACTTTAAACTTCCTATCCAACAACCCCTATATTCAAAAGGGATTCATCGGATTGATGAAGGTGGGAAATTACACTAGGTAAATAGGTTAATTAATTTGTGACCTGATTCCTGATATTCAAGGTACTAATTTTCAAAATCATTTACAAATTATTTCGATTTGTTGGTCAAATCTCAAAATGGAAGATACTAATGAATTATACAGTTTACGCTACAATTAATTGGAAAAAGTATTTTCACTAAATCGTTTTATTACATGTTTGTTGAAAAATAAGGATTTTATTATATAGAATTTGCTTATAATTGATATTGACCTGATACAAATCAGAGCTGTTTTTAAATTACTGCAGAGACTGGTTCTTATTAGGGTTATTGCTCTTAACTCATAAAGCGCCACCTATAATTTGCAGCAGACGACTTTTTCAAATTTTGCTGCTTTAAAAGATAAAAAAAGTAAAAAGGGCATAATATTTCACGAGAATCGTCTGCCAGACGATTCTCATGTAATATCAACCTTATTTTTTCGATAATTAGGAAAGATGTCGCAAAATCGGTCGTCTACAATATCATCAAAGAGAATGTACACAGTATGATTAATAATGGAGTGCCCTAATTAAAAGCGATCATTAAGGTAATCGGTGCTATTACTGTATCTATGAGTTATCAATGTGGTCTAAATGTATTTATGCCAACATCTTCGTTAACCAAGTTAAGTCGAATGACCTTTCTAACCCATATAAGCAGGATGAACCCTTTTTTAATTTAAGCGGTGTTGGTGGTATTTTTCTTTTCACTCAAATAAGAGTACCTTCTATAAGCAAACATTGACGATCCTGACCAGACACGGAATTATTCAGTGTCTGCTCTAGGTCTGCACTGTTTGCCGACGTCCAATAAAAAGGACGTTATGCTTATATGGGTTAATATACCGAGTGTTTGCTGGGCGAGTGTTTGCTGAGCATCATTTCAGTCGGTCATGGTCAGCAAGTGCAATTGCTCATAGCCCTTGAATCGCATTGTATATTTGATTACTTATACTGTAACATTTTTTTAAATTGCAGTGAAAATGACGAAGAACAGAAAAATATAAACAAGAAAAAAAATTGGTCTCACCTGGATTCGAACCACTGTGCGCCTCTTTGGTCACTCGACCACCACGTGTTGTATACTACACTAGAGCAATTTACCTATATATCCTATACCCACAGTATCGATTCACTGTGCGCCTGAAATGAGTGAAATCGACTGTATCGGTAGAATCGAGAGTTTTTGGCCTAAATTTGTGAGGGGTTGGTAAGTAATTTCGCATGTTTTCTTATAGTTAGATTTGTTCTTCCGCCGTGGATCTCTTTATATTTCTTTGATATATGCATACATGTCATAATATCGTGCAAAAGCAACGACAGTGTATCGTGGGAGCGCAAGAAACGCATTCTTTTAGAGGAATAGTTGTCAAAAAAGCGAAAATCCACAGCTTTTTATCTTCCCGTTTCGAATTTAAACAACTTAGCTAAATATGATTTTCACCTGAAGTTCGAGAGGCTTATGATCCTACAATACCAGAAATCTCAGACTGATCCGTTTTTTCGATTTTTAGATATTCAGCTATATATGACTGAACCCCCTAATAGCGGTGAATTAGAAACTGTATCGGTAGAATCGATTGCTTTTTATTTAATGTACGAAGTGAAAACTACCGACTGCACGAAGTGAAAGCAAATGTTGGTCATAAATCTTCGAATTTAGAGCAGAAAGTAGGCTATTTATTTCACCCTGTGTATACAATTGGCTTCTAAATGTGTACTTTGGCAGACAGTGAAGACCAAAATATAATACCACATCATACGGCATTTCATCTGAGTCTTCACTGTTTATTTATACAAATATGATGTCCAGAGAAAGAAATGCATTTTTTTTAATAAAAACCTGTGACCAGCAATATATCCCAGGTTTATTGTATATAACCAGTAGGCAGAATTCAATTAGTTCATAAAGGGCTAACAATACGTCAATCTGTATCATTTTTTCAATGTGTTAGAGACTCCCGCATCTGCTGTCTGTGTGTAGGTTTGTAGGCTTACATTTCAATAATTTCATCCTGCTTTAAACAGCTGTATGGTAAGATGAAATGGCAGTGGAAAGTACATTTCATAAGACCAACTGTGGCAAACCCTTTAATAAGGCTTTTCGCGCCCAGCGAGCAATCAGATTACATTGAGTGCCGAAGACACGAGAGGGGGATTAATCCCCCTCTCGACAGGGGGGTTTAGAGGGTCTCCCCCAAGTTTTTTTTTAATTTTGGGCGCTTCTATGTGCGGTTTTAATGGGGTTATGCATTTGGGACCAGATTTCAGTCCGTTTGGTCACGATCTTTTGCTAGAAAAGATATTTCTTGTTACGCGAGAAACCTAATGCTGGACATGTTTTCAGACAGTCACAGTTTTTTTACTTTTTTTCTACAGCATGTTTCCTTGACACTATTTCACCTATGTCCCCGCAGGTTTTGGAAAGTACTTTTAGCACTGATCCTTGGTGGTCCTTCAAAGAGTTGTGTTTTTGAAAAGATATACACTAAGTCTTTTCAATTACATGTAGAACATCCGTTAAGGATGCAGGCTTCATCTAGATTTTGGCTTCGGTAGGCATAAGATGGGATCTTTGGCTTTATCGTAATGGAGCTACGGCCCACTGTCAAACCTAGACAGCTTAACGCTTCTCTGCTCAGGCTTCTTAAAGTCGAATGAACGTTGCTGGAACCGAAAAGTCTTGGGCTGAATTGGAACAGGCGGGACCTGTATATCTGTAACAGAATGCATTGTAACAACACAGGCTCATGAAAATCATATAGGTAAGTCAACACGTTTTAAACATATTTTATCGCTCAACATGTTTATTAGAAGAAGAAAAAACAAATTGTCAATTTAAGGGATCATAGAATTATCTGGACCTCAACAAGAAGACCTGTCTTCGGGGTTTCTGACCATGCAAGACTCAAACCAACCTACTCAAATACAGAGATTAGCTAGAATGCTGGAATTTTGAGTGTAGAAAGTTTACAACTATTCTTTCCTAGGAGCGAATAACAAAGGCGCTGATCAGACTGCGCGGATGTGCAGGCTGGTCTGCGCCTTTGACGTCCGCATGCAGCTACGTCGGGTTTTCTCTCAACACCGTCCATAAGTATGATAACGTCCATTAAGACCACCTGATTATGAAGTTAATTAAGCCGGTGTCATTATAATTTTTCAATGTTTTCACATGCGCAACGCTCGTTATTGATAATTGCTTAAATAAATGGTGAGCACAGAGTAAAGTGAGCTGAAACAAACAAAAGGGACACGGCGGAGAGCATACTAGGCCAAAAAAGTGGTCGGGTGCTCGACGGACATGCCGGACAGGCGATGACGGCCTTGTGTACAGGTAACATGCTACTGTAAACATAGCATTTGTAATCCACCATTTTCTAATTGCATGGTGTTATGCTCCACTAAATGGGTAGTATGATATACAGGTAAGTTCACGTCATGCTATACTTCCACAAAACGCTTTGAGGCGTGACTGTAATGGTAAATGCATTGAATGAATCGAGGGTCATTACTTAGAGGTCGTGGTAGAAGTATACATGTATCGCTTTGTTACATGAATATTTATGAAGGTTGGATGTTTACAAAAATAGGTTTGTGAATTTTCGTTACAGCATCTTGACAATAACACACACACACAATCGCACGCACACTCTTATGCACGCACACACGCGCACGCACACCACACGCACGTGCCTCCATCGCAAAAAATCAACTGACAAACCTATCAACAAACTAGTGAACAAAACATTATCTCAAAGGTTTGGGCTTGTCCGTCCGTCCGTCTGTCTGTCCATTGCCGTTGTCTCTCTAACTGAGTCATTTTTAATCGGATTTTTTTTTCAAATTTCATATCATCATCAAACTCTCGTTCAAGTTTGAATACAGTTTTTTTCTTCTGTCAAACAATTAGCAAGAAGGCTGTAGAAATGGCCGCCATGACAGGTCTCTCTAACTTAATCACCATAATCAGTTTTCTTCCAAATTTTATATATGGATTGCTTTCATCAAGCTCTCGTTCAATATGTTCTTAAAAATGTTACCCTTTGGAAACAAGAATGCACCAAAGAACTGAAACTAGAGTGTGCAAATTTTCTGGGCCAGACTAGCTAGTTTCGGCAATTTAGGCCACATCAGTGTCCCTCTAATAGTTTCAAAGTCCCACAATGAAACACAAAGGACAAGAAAATAAAATCTACACTCTAGTGAAGGGCATGGAGACGTTCTACCACCGCCACAAAGTCCCAATCACCAGCTGTAGTGAAGTCAAATATGTTCTTAGAAAGTTATCTTTCGGAAGCAAAGAATGCACTAAAGAACTGAAATTAGAGTGTACAAATTATCTTGGCCGGACTAGCTAGTTTGGGCCATTTAGGCCTCATCAGTGACCCTCTAATAGTTTTTAAGTTCCACAATGAAACCCATGATCCCAAAGGACAAAAAAAATAAAATCTACACTATAGTGAAGGGCAGGGAGACGTTCTACCACCGCCACATAGTCCCAATCACCAGCTGTAGTGAAGTCAAATGTGTTCTTAAAAAGGTTATCCTTTGGAAGCAAAGAATGCACCAAAGAACTGAAACAAGAGTGTGCAAATTTTCTTGGCCTCATCAGTTACCATCTGATAGTTTCAAAGTTCCATAATAAAACCCATGATCCCAAAGGACAAGAAAATAAAAGTTTGAATACGTTTTTTTTATCTGTTGAACGATTAGCAAGATGGCCAAAAAATGGCCAACGCCTATCAGTGTCCACTACTTCATTTTTTATCAGAGTTTTTCCAAACTTTATATATGGATTGCTTCTATAAAACTCTCGTTAAAGTTTGAATACAAGTTTTGTCCGACGAAAGTTAACCAAGATGGCCAACGAAATGGCCGCCACCTATTAGTTTGCACTTATAGACACTCTACCTTAGTCATTTATTACCGGATTGCTGCCAAATTTCACATATATGTTACTTTTATCAATCTCTTGCCTAAGTTTGAATATGGGCTTTGTCCAAAACCAAAATGGCCGCCAAATGGCCGCCACCTGTCAGTTTACACTTGTGGACACTACTTAGATGTATGAGTGGTCTTCCATATTTTAAAGTAATTCCTGAATGAGTCACAATGGAGTGTTTTATGACTGTATCAAATTCAGAATAGAGAGGGCAGTTGTAGCATTTGTATCCTGGATTTTCCATTGTGCTATAGAAACTCACTAGTGTTGGTTTACTGAAACGCAAATGTTTCAGAAGTGAGACTATATTTAACAAACAATGATGACATGTGGCTTATGCTGCTGTTCATTCTAAGGCAGTGATTCTGTTGTTGATTGTTGCTCCTGTTGTGGGTTCTGTGTTTGATCTATCGTTTGCTATGCATTGCTTTGTGTCTTTTCTATGTTTGCATTAATCTTGATGTTGGCGAGTGCTACGAGTATGTGGGAAAGGAGACTTGACTTAAAAGTATATGTATTTTTACTGACCATTCCATGGCGGTGCTTCTTTTGTGGATCTTTTTTTTACTTATGTTTCGTGTTTGTCATGCTATCTTGTCATCTATTTATTGCAGTCTTGTGGTCACGTGCTTGGAAAGGGCTGACCTCTTGGCTCTCTTGTATGTGGTGATTTATTGTGTTTTATCACTTCCGGATAGGGTGTCCTGGGTCAAATGTGGTACTTGAGTATATCGGTTGCTGATCTTTGCATCATTTCTTACTTTAAGGAAAGAAAGTAAAATAATTTTGTGTTTCAAACCGTGACCCAAGAATTGCTGCTTGGTTCATATGCGTAGGAAGCTTTTCAATATTGGAGGGGGGGGGGGGAAGCAAGCGATGCCAACATCAATACTTGTGGAGGGATATGCGCACACACGTCAATGTACATATGAAAACACATATACATGCTCCTAAATGTTCATACTCCCATGCATGCATGCATGCATGCATGCATGCACACACATATGTATGCATGCATGCACATGCAGATACATTAAAACAATTATATATTTACATTCTTACATGAAAATCAAAGCTAGCGCTCTTTATGATATAGAATTCCAAGAATCGGATGTGTCGCCTGGCAGAACAGAAGTCAAACAAGGAAAATTTGTTGACTATATTTTCCTGGCAAAGGGTTATTTTAGTGAAACTAATAAATCACAAAACATAAATCCCATTTCCCCAACCCCTAAGTTCATCTTTGGTATCATACAGATTAAGGTTAAAAGCCTATCAACTAGTTTTCAGTGGTTAGTTCAATACAAAATAAACTTATCTGTCTGACTTCGACCTGACCTAGAGGCCAGGGGTGTGTGTAAGGTCAAAGTGTTTGCCTCTATGTAAGTCTATACTTCTTTCCCCTTAATTTTATATACAACACGATAACATTCAGAACTTATTTTAAGTTATAATTCAACCTACAGTTGAGTGTGAGTGTAAGGAGAGAATATGTGTTTGCATGGTGCCCTATACCCAATTCCCTTTAATTTGATATGCAACATGACCATGGGGGCAGGGCCTGCGGGTAAAATATTTGCTACAACGCTGCTGCATTAAATTTTGTGATTTCCTTTAATTTGATATGCAACACCACCATGTTTTAAACAAGTTGACTTTTGACCACAGGGTCAGAGGGGCGGGGAGAGGGGATTTGCAGCCAAAATATTTGCATGTTGCTGTTTTGGCAATTCTATTTAATTTCATATGCAACATAACAATGTTCTCAATAAGTTGAATTTTTTACCTTTAACCCCATACCCAAGGTCGAGTGGGGTAGGGAGAAGATATGTAGGCAGAATATTGCTGCCAAGTTTCTGAATTCGAACTTTCTATTTAATTTGATATGATGATATTCTGTAAAAATTAATTTTGACCTTTTGAACCCCAGGGTTAGAGGGGGTGGGAGGGGGTTCCCGGCCAAAATGTTTTCTACCATGTTGCTGCATCCGTGATTCCCTTTAATTTGATATGCAACATGACCATGTTCTAAAAAAATGAATTTTGACATTTTGATCCCATCTCCTAAGTCCACCTAGGCGGTCCGGCACAGGTCTTAGATCCAAAATCACGTTTGATATGTTTCATATTTATTGTACCTCTGTCTGCAGTTGCTACCATGTTGCTGCATTCGCGATTCCTTTGATGTGCAGCATGACCATGTTCTGAAAAAGTTGAATTTTGACCTGAGGGGAGAGGGGGGCTGCAGGCAAAATATTTGCTACCATGTTGCTGCATTTGCGATTCCCTTTAATTTGATATGCAACATGATCATGTTCTGCAAAAGTTAAATTTGACCTTTTGACCCTAGGGTCGGGGGGAGGGGGGCTGTGGGCAAAATATTTGCTACCATGTTACTGCATTCGTGATTGCCTTTAATTTTATATGCAATATTACCATGTTCTGAAAAAGTTAAATTTTGACATTTTGATCACATCTCCTAAGTCCACCCTGGGGGTCGGGCACAGGTCTTAGATCAAAAATCACGTTTGATATGTTTCATATTTATTGTACCTCTGTCTGCAGTTGCTACCATGTTGCTGCATTCGCGATTCCTTTGATGTGCAGCATGACCATGTTCTGAAAAAGTTGAATTTTGACCTTCTGAGGGGAGAGGGGTCTGCGGGGGAAATATTTGCTACCATGTTGCTGCATTCGCGATTCCCTTTAATTTGATATGCAACATGATCATGTTCTGCAAAAGTTAAATTTGACCTTTTGACCCTAGGATCAGGGGGGGGCTGCGGGCAAAATATTTGCTACCATGTTACTGCATTCGTGATTGCCTTTAATTTTATATGCAATATGACCATGTTCTGAAAAAGTTGAATTTTAACCTTTTGACCCCCAGGGTCGAGGGGGGGGGTCTGCGGGCATATATTTGCTACCATGTTGCATGTTGCTGCGCCTGTGATTCCCTTTAATTTGATATTCAACATGACCATGTTCTGATAAAGTTTAATTTTACATTTGACCCCACCCCCTAAGTCCACCCAGGGGTCGGACACAGGCCTTCGATCAAAAGTCAGGTTTGATATGTTTCTTATTTATTGTACCTCTGTCTGCATCTGCTACCATGTTGCTGCATTCGCTATTCCCTTTGATATGCAACATGGCAATGTTCTGAAAAAGTTTAATTTCAACCTTTTGACCCCCAGGGCCCAGTGGGGGGGGGGTCTGCGGGGGAAATATTTGCTAACATGTGGCTGCATTTGTGATTCCATTTAAGTTGATATGCAACATGATCATGTTATGAAAAAGTTAATTTTGACATTTTGACCCCACCCCCAGGGTTGGGTGGGGGTAGGAGGGGGTATGTGGGCAAAATATATGCTACCACGTTTCCGCATTGGTGATTCTACTTAATTTGGTATGCAATCCGACCATGTTCTGGAAAAGTTTAATTTTGACCTTTCGACCCCAGGGTCAGGGGATGGGGGTGAGCGGGGCTCCACGGTCAAAATATTTGCTACCATGTTGCTGCATTTATGTTTCCCTTAAATGTGATATGCGACATGATCATGTTCCGAAAAAGTTGAATTTTGACGTTTTGACCCCACCCACTAAGTCCACCCAGGGGGTCTGGCACAGGCCTTCCATCAAAAATCGCGTTTGATATGTTTCTTATTTATTGTAACCTGTCTGCATGCGAAATTTCTGTAACAAACAATGACAACTGACTGAGTTATTGCGAAATCTACATATTTGACCTTAGATCCCACTGGGGGGAGGGGCGGTAACTTTTTAATCATGGTTATGCTTATCTACAGGCACTGGGTAATCATTGCCTATAGTGAGAAGTTGTAAGATATAATAGTTTTGGAGAAATGTGATGTTTATTCTACAAAAAGTCAATATAGCTTTTGCATTAGCCTTAACCTAAGTCAAAAAAGGGCCAAAACTCAGTCAAAAATTGGCGAATTACCTCCAAATTCGAACTTGGCCTGTATTTTATAATGCTTTATCAGTGTTAAATTTGAAGGACAGTGCTGCATCCCTCCAAAAGTAATTGATTGTAAACCACAATTTAGCCAAAATCTAAGTCAAAAAGGGCAATAACTCTTAATAAGTTTGTGGATAACCGCCACTTTCGAACTTAACCTGTATAATTGATGCTTTACCCTTCTGCAAAGTTTGATGGATGATTAAATTGATGAATCCCTTCAAAAGTTATCGATCGCAAACCAAAAGTGTGACAACGCCGAATAGGACGCAGCAGACGCCGATGGACACATGATTCTTATGTGTTGATTATGCGACTCAAAAAGTGGGTACTTTTATTTGAGAAAGGGGCAACAATGCAACGAATATATATAAAAGGGGTCTTCGCCACTATAAAGAATTATCTATTGTCATTATACCCTATTAGGGTTTTAAAGCCCTTCCGTATATCTCACATCAAACCTGGGCCTCTGTCGTGAAAGACCCTGACTCTATCGCATGTGAACAACAAAGTAGCAGACCAGTCTGTGCATCGGGCCAGTCTGATGCCTGCCTTTGTAACTTGCTCCCTGGAAAGTATATAGCTAAGCAGCTGAACTTGGCCCACTAAAAGCATTAAGCTTCTATCTAGTGTCTGTTAATAACAAGGCTGATTTTAGCAAGATCTGGTTGCAAACCCTGAAGAAATGAAGCGCAGCACATATTGAGCACGCTCATTTTCCTTACCAAACTGTTACTATTCAAGCTGATCGAAGGCACTTTCGTGCTACATGTACATAATTGTTAATATTTGCCAGTTTTTGACAGCCAACCTTTTTAAATCAACTGAAGGAGAAGAACGGCCAAAAGCATTTCATGGAGAGTGCACAGTGGCTTTGTCGTACAATGCTTGACTTGATACCAAGGAGCTCCCTGGTATACCCCCATCTGCGTCAATGCATTATGTGTTTGACCAAGACACATTAATACTTGCTTACTACTGATTCAACCCATGAAGAACCATCCCGACATAACTGAAAACGTGTTGACTGGGACGTAAAGAATCAAATCAAGCAAACAAACTAGTATTTTCATCCAAAATTTTTTTAAGAATGTGCCAAGCGTGTATTTGTTTACAAACTGAAGTTTTTGACAAGCTTTTATTATATTTTTATCGCACAAAGGTTGTGGGTTTGACGCGCAAAATTTACGTATATTTTAGTCCTACTTGCGCTTGAAATTGGCCCAGAATAGACGAAACTGTCTTCATTGTTCCCTTTCACTGGGCACAGTACCTCTTATGAGTATCGATATTACTTCGTTCAGTGCGTCGATTCTACCGATACAGTTTCTAATTCACCGCTATTAGGGGTTCAGTCATATATAGCTGAATATCTAAAAATAAAAAAAACCGGATCAGTCTGAGATTTCTGATATTGTAGGATCATAAGCCTCTCGAACTTCAGGTGAAAATCATTTTTAGCTAGGTTGTTTAAATTCGAAACGGGAAGATAAAAAGCTGTGGATTTTCGCTTTTTTGACAACTATCCCTCTAAAAGAATACGTTTCTTGCGCTCCCACGATACACTGTCGTTGTTTTTGCACGATATTATGACATGTATGCTTATATCAAAGAAATATAATGAGATCCACGGCGGAAGGACAAATCTAACAATAAGAAAACATGCCAAAATACTTACCACCCCCTCACAAATTTAGGCCAAAACTCTCAATTCTACCGATACAGTCGATTTCACTCATTTCAGGCGCACAGTGAATCGATACTGTGATACCTGTGCTCATCATATTAAACTTGCAGGACCTTGGCACCTGATACTGATTAATGTACGTTCAACTTTGGTCGTGTACATTATAGTCAGCTGATGTTATTCATTTTCGTGCCAATGGGCAAATTTCTTATATTTATGTAATGTCAATTGTCAATTACATGTACATGTATATGGTCATACAAGTGTGTACACAGAAGATCTTTAATGATTGCATGCAAATTTCATTCGTAAAGGTTCTGCAGTCGGGTAAAGTCGGGTTAATTCGGACATAGGTAAATTCGGACACACATTTGCAAACATAGTAAATCCAGATGAGACGGCTCCTTATGAGCCGTCTCATCAGGATTTTCACTGTTTGCTTAGTTCATTTATTTTTATTTCAATATTTGAAATATGAAACAAACAAGGTCGCTGTCCGACTTTAGCTGTCTGTCCGAATATACCCGACTTTACCCTACTTCTTTTTAACTCTTTCCAAACCTTTCGACATCCTGTAAAATAGTTTGAAACAAGTTAATCAAAAAAGAATTATGGCGAATGCCTAGGGTGAAGTTAGGTAACGTCGGACATCAGATACATTCGGACATGCATTTGCAAACGATGGAAATCCGATTTTCTCTGTTTGCTAAGTTATACTGAACAAAAGTGAAAACGCTACACTACAATTATCTATATTTTATGAGAAAGTATTGGACAAACAGTATTTACTAAAGCTTAATAATGTTGCCCAGACATCCAGCAAACGATTCGTCGATACTCCACCAATTTGTATTGTTTGATGTATGAGTTATGCGCCTTGAGGTGTTTAAAGCTTTTTTCACTGGAATTTGCTATTGCGCATGTGCAAATTAAAATTGTTATGCTTATCAAAATTGGTCTTAATTGTGTTGCATAAAGACACAAGAAAACTGCTTTATCACTTGAAACGAGCTCAGAAATCAATTTCAAATTTAGCGAATTTGTAAAATAATGAAAATTATCTCCCTTTGACAAAAACAAATAGGGAATATTAAATGTTTGGTAATTTTCGATTTATCACGATTTTCGATAATTTTCTTTTGCCAAATCAGGTAGACCTCTCAGCACATTGTTTCGACCATTTCTCGACTAGTAATGTCTTCATACTAAGATGTAGCAACACATTGATTTTCCTATGGAGATTTCAGTGTTAAATTTTTAAACTTGGCAATTTGAGTGAAAATCCGCTTTTTAAGATTGCTTTTCTAAACGATAAACACACTTTAGATAAGTCCATCACATTTCTTGTTGTCACATGTCTAGACTGTCATTTCGTGCAGTCGGATCTCGTAGGTAGTGAATTTCTGAAGGCCTAAGTTGTGTTAGATTTCCGTTCAAATTGGCAACCTGAAAAAATGGACCCCTGCCACATGTAAATGGCTTTCATGTGTTTCTTCGTGACAACATCCGTAAAACTTTTACTGTTATGTATTACCCAGTATTTGAACATTAAGATACACTTTCCATTGCATTCTTGGCTTGCATAATTTTGTATGAAGATGGCAAACAATTCAGGTGTACCGTTTTCACTTTTGTTCAGTATATAATTGTATATCACTTTTTTTCCAGAAAAGTTTCATTGGAGCCGGCGTGAAATCGTACGATTTACCATTCTCAACTAAAGTGACTGACGTTCACACGGAGCTCCTGAGGGCGTTGAATAACGCCAAAACAGTGTCAAGAGGTAATATTTGTAGCAAATTATTCCATGTCGCGGGAAAAAAGAGGTTGCATGAAATCAACAGAGGGCACAGACCAGCCTGCGCGTCCTTGCAGTCTGATCAGTGTATTTATTATAAACCTATAGATGATAAAACTTTTGAACTCTCTGTTTTCTGGCCATCTGATACAGAAAGCCGGATCAACTAACCGAGGCTTTCTGATCCCGTATCACTATCCTTAAAAACGAGGCTAATGTCTCGTGGATGAGGCCTTACCATTGGATCACCCTCAACGCTACGCGTCTATGGTGATCCAATGGTATGACCTCATTCACTCGACGTAATACAGTTCACCAGACCAAGTTACTGTTAGAATAATGCGTATGTATTATTCGCTCTCTTAAAGCTGCATAGTCTGTAACTTTTGATCTTCTTATTTTAAAAATAATGTTTTTATTTTTCAAGAACACATTAAAAATACTCACATTCAGGTAAACATTTTACCATTTTCGTAAATCTTAACAAGTTATCACTATCACAACAACTGCATTTATGTTAAAATTCAACGGTCTAGAATTATTGGAGGGAGGCAAATAATTACCAACAAGAGAAAAATACACCTATTTGATAAGATAATTCACTTTTCCATGCAGTTTTTAGCTGTACTAAACATTTTAATTGTGAAAACATAGCTTATTTCTACTTTTACAAATGATTTAAAAAGAAAATAAAAATTTTCGAAAAATGTTCATAGTTACAGAGTATGCAGCTTTAACGGAGCGCATTGGCAAAGTTGGTAAAGCGTTAGACTGGGGATCGAAGGGTTGCTGTTTTGAGGCTCACTGATGTCACTGTGATGTTTCATTGAGCATGACTCTTTATCTACTGCTTAGTACGTGTACTGATTCGACCCAGAAAGACAGAAAATCTGGAAAGAAATTGCATCTACACAAACAAACAAACTTGCTCTCTGGCAAGCATTATAATAGTTAACTTGCTACATGCAACATCCAATATTATTGTTGAGCATAGGTTCAGCAAATCTCGAAGTCAGGCTGTTGCGCATCAAAGCCCGAATTGGGCATTTAAAGGGGCAGTGTCACTACGTTTGTACATATTCTCACTTAACCCATATAAACCGAGCGTCTTTTAAGGGGATATCGGCAAACAGTGCAGAACCAGATCAGACCCCGCAGAATGCGGCGCCTGATCAGGGTATCCACTGTTTGCTTATACCCCTACTCCACACAGGCCCAGAATTCCACGAATTGACACGAATTGACAAATATTTGGATTCGTGGCTGAATCGTACTCAGTTCGTGATGGTCTTAACTGACTCGCATAGTCCGTAGTGAGTTCTTGCAATTTGTAGGTCTATCGGGAATTTGGCTCAAAAGTTTTGAACTGTTCAAAACTTTGGCCACGAATTCCCCGATTCGAAAAATCGTGCATGATTCGTACCAAATTCCTAAGGCATTCTTGGATATCGTAACTGAATCGTAATCGATTCGGGGGCGTTTTTGCATTGTTTTTGGCATTCGTAGCTACTCTTAGCTCATTCGTGGGGAATCGGGAGATTAAGCCAAGCAATAAAACCAAGGAAGAGATAGCAGAAGGATTTCCCTAAGGTTAATTACCCCGTCTCACGAATGTGATCAGTCATAGAAGTTGAAACAGATTCGGCAGATTCTGCAGTACAATCAGGATCAGTCAGTAGCTCCTGGCTGGCGATTTTGCCAATGGCGAACTGCCATATTTTTCCAAGTCAAAGAGTCTGGGTCAGGGCCTCTCGACTTTAACGTAGTTGTTTTCTTCTAGCTATATAAGAAGCCGTTTTCAACACTCAAGTTGCAGGATCAATTCTACTGCTGCTTTGCGAGGAACATTCATTTTGGAACTGATGCCCCGAAGCATGTACGGGCCTTTTTTTTCATAGCTATCGTGAGAGAAAATCTCGCGAATCGTGTCGAATCGTCGCGGATTTCTGTTAATTCGTGCCCAATTCGTGCTGCATTCCGCATATTCTTAACTGATTCGTAATTGATTCCTTAACTTTCGTGCAGCATGTTCTAATGTTATTTTCTAATCGTAATGAATTCTTGCGCGATTCCAGCCGAATTGAGCCCTCTCCCCCGAATATTCGTAACGACATCGTTTCTGAATCGGGAATGACTCGTAGCTCATCACGATTGGAGAAAAAAAAATTAATGAAACCTCACGAATCCCCCCCCCCCCCCCCCCCCGAATAAGAAAAAAATCAATTCGTTGCGATTCGGGCGATTCGGGCGATTCGTGGCCTGTGTGGAATAGGGGTATTACAGAGTATCCTAATAAAATTTGAATAAGAAAGAAAAATACCACCAATTAACCCTTAAAACGGAAATGGGACCTCTGTTATTACTGTCAGTACAGCCAGTGACACTTGAATCAAAGATTGAAGATCAGAGCGGCCACAGAAAGGAAGAAAGGTGAGGCAAAATATCCGTGCAAAAGATATGGTTCCTCACTCTTTGCTTACAGAATGGACTTTTGATAATTAAATGGAATTGTAATACCTAACATCCCTTAAATTAAAAATGGATTCGTCCAACTGACAAGGGTGGGAAATTCCATTAGGCATAAATGGATATATAGAATCTATTTAATATGTATTTAGCTATTAAGTGGGTCTTTGTTCCTAAATATTGGCCTCATCCTCCATCCATCTACATGCCTTCTATGTACATGTATGTGCGAACAGCAGAGGCTCGGGTGAGACTGTGCGGAAGCGCAGCCTCACCCGAGCCTTTGCAGCTCGCCTATGCCTTTGGTTCCTAAAGATCTCAGGTTTATGCTCATCTGTATTGATTTATATATTTTTAGTTTTATTTCTAGTGAGTTGCCATGGTAACTTCCTAAGAAAGGTAGCTCTACTGGCACCATACTTTGGAATCGACCGAGGAGACTATACTATAATCTTCAGGCTCATTTGTAATTATTTATAATTTTGAGGTTTTTGCTTCCAAAGGATATCCATATTTGACTTCACTACAGCTGGTGACTGGGACTGTGTGACGGCGGTAGAACGTCTCCCTGCTCTTCACTATAGTGTAGATTTTATTTTCTTGTCCTTTGGGATCATGGGTTTCATTGTGGAACTTTGAAACTATTAGAGGGTCACTGATGGCGCCTAAGTGGCGGAGGCTGGCTGGTCTGGCCCGGGAGGTGTGCGCACTCTGGTTTCAGTTCTTTGGTGCAGTCTTTGCCTTCAAAGGATATCCTTTTAAGAACATATTTCTTTCATTTTTAGTATTTCTAGTGAGCTGCCATGGTAACTTCTTAAGAAAGATAGCTCTACTGGCAACACACTTTAGAATCGACCGAGGAGACTATACTATAATCTTCAGGCTCATATTTTGAATATTTTTTTTTACATTTTTAGTATTTCTAGTGAGTTGCCATGGTAACTTCCTAAGAAACATAGACTCCTGGCACCACACTTTGGAATCGACCGATCGCGCGAGGAGACTATACTATAATCTTCAGGCTCATTTGTAATCATTTAATATTTTAATGTTCCTTTTTTTTAGTATTTCTAGTGAGTTGCCATGGTAACTTCTTAAGAAAGATAGCTCTGCTGGCACCACACATTGGAATTGATCGAGGAGACTATTCTATTATCTACTTCCTGTCTGACCCACTCAGCGGCTATATTGGAAATTATTCCTGGAGTCGTGGGGATGAACTTGATATGGTTAGATGTTTCATATGTTCTCGAACAAGCTTGTATTTAACCCTTAAAGCGCCAAGAAATAAATGCATCTGAAAATGTCGTCTGCTGAAGTCGTCTGCTGCAAATAATTGCCTAACATCACTGTCGAATCAAGTATAGATGCAAACAGCGTGGACCCAGAACAGACTGCTCTTATATATAGGAGCAGTCTGATCTGGATTCACACTGTTTGCCATAGAGGCTTCTTAAACACTTCAGCAGACGAGAAAAACAGACGACTTTTGTTATGATTGGCGCATTAAGGGTTAAATACCAGCGAATAGGAGAGCGCATTGGCTTAGTTGGTAGAGTGTTAGCTGGGGATAGAAGTGCTACTAGTTCGAGAGCAAGACACATTATCCGCTGCTTAGTACTGGTTAACCCAGGAAGACAGGAAATCATCCCGACATGGCTGAAAATGTTGATTGGGACGTAAAGCATCAATACAAACAAATACAAGCGTACATGTTATAATTTTGGAATGAAATTTCAAAGCAGACTTTGCTTTGAAAAGTCGCCATTTTCGTTATAATAGTCTTAACTTGTTCAGTGGTAGAGTGCTCGACTTGATATCAAGAGGTCTCTGCCTCGTGCATCACCGGAAGTACTTTTTTGTATCCTAAAGAAAGACACTTTATCCTCACCTCAAATACTATAGTCCACCCGATATGACTGAGAAAATGTTGACGGGTGCAAAAAGCATCAAATCCACCAAACAAGAAACTGTGTACTCAAGTATGACCCAAACCACACTACATTTTCTAAGGCTTCTTTAAGCATTTGCGGAACCAGAGGGGGGGCAGGGGGTCCGGACCGCCCCCCCCCCCCTGGAAAATTACAAAAATACAGGGTTCCTTAGCAATATTGGTCAGGATCTCCTTAAAATCACAAAGCTACCAATCCAGCATTCAATGTTTGGCCATCATCGGCCCGCCAGCGAAACGCCTAGTTGGATATGTTCATATGAAAATGTTAAGCGTAATATTGTAATCATTTGCTTACACATCAGTTTAAACATGAGTGTGTGTGTTTTTGTCCTCATAGATAGACAGACTATATGAATATAAACTGTTATTAATGCTATCGTTTGTTTACGCATAGTACAGATGCGTAGCCAGGGCGAGGCCAGGAAGCCTTGGCATTAACACCTTATGGGCATCGACGGGCAGTCTGATCAGCGCCTTTATTTTTTACTATCTATGTCAGATATCTCTTAATTCTCCATTGTTTGGTGGGCCTCGGCATGATATAGCCTCTGACTACGCCCCTGACTGATAAGGAGACAAAAAAACTTTAACTTGTACTACTGTTTATCCTACAGGACGCCAAGGTAGCATACGAATCAGTAATGCTTATCCGACCACGTCGGCCCAACAGTGTCGAGTTCTTGGAACTAGAAGACGATATAAAACGACAAGCGATGTTGCTGTACAATTTTTCTTGGAAACCAGACTCTGAGGTACTAGCATATTTAATGTCATGCAACGTGAATTAATCGCTCCTCACACAATAGGGTAAAGTCAGGTAGATGTAACTTCGGACGCCAGGTAAATTTGGACATACATTTGCAAACAGTGGAAACCCAGATGAGACGGCTCCTTAGCCGTCTCATCAGGGCTTTCACTGTTTGCTTGTTAAATTCATTTTTTATTCCAATAAATGAAATATAAAACAAACAAGGTCGCTGTCCGAAACTGTTACTTGACTTGAACCTTATAGCGTACATGCAAAAAGAATAAGGTAAACTAATTTAAAAGAGCGGGTAGGGTAAAGTCGGATATATTCGGACAGACTGCTAAATTCGGACAGCCACGTTGCTTGTTTCATAGTTTAGTTATTTGAATAAAAAAAATAAGTTAACTAAGCAAACAGTGAAAATCCTGGTGAGACGGCTCATAAGGAGCCGTCTCATCTGGATTTCCACTGTTTGCAAATGTATGTCCGAATTTACCTGATGTCCGAAGTTACCCGACTTTACCCTACCAATATGGAATCCTATTCTTCTGGGTTAAGCTGGTAATAATGGTGAAATATTGTGGGTCGCTTTTCACACCAAAACGGTAACAATTATGCACAAGTTTGATATTTTGCACCTTTTTCAGCCAGTGTAACAGAACAATAGACTTATCTCAAGCATTTTAGCTGGGCAGCTTATTTGTTAATTGTAAATGCCTTACCACAGTAAGTAAGAAGTGAAAGAATCAATACAATCAAGTACCGCACCTGGCCTAGGACACCACATGGGAAAGTGACAAAAACAAAAGAAAACATTACATACAAGAGAGTCAAGAGGCCAGCCCTTTCCCAGCAGGTGACCACAAGGCTGCAATGAACAGTCACGAAAGTATGACAAACACGAAACATGAATAACAAAAATGATCCACGAAAGAAGCACCGCCTAAGAACGATCAGCAAAAATAATTTTACTAGAGGGCTTAAACTAGCTTCACTGTACCAACCTTACCCTTAGTCTTGATGTGGATCAAGACACAATGGTGTTTGGTTTACACGAACGATCCCTAACTTATCTAGAAAGCAAATATTTAAAGATATATAAAGGAGATAAAGCAAAGATAAGGACTCAACGGTACATAAAACTGATTATCAGTCACCCCTTATATTAACTGAATTGTTTCAACATGACCTAATAAACGTTTCCTATCTCACGGCATGTTACCTTTATCAGATCATGATGACGTTGCACTTTTTGAATGACGTCGCTTATGACGCTGAATCAACACAAACATCAAAATTACGTCATAATCACTAGTTCGAAGAGTGTTCAACAAAGGGTAAACTGATAAATAGAATACCAAGTTTGCGTCTTTTGATATCAAGTTTACTAGGCTCTGCTATGAGAACGCATGTTGAATCGCTCGGCAAGCCTCGCGATGTCAACAAGCGTTCTCAAAGCCTTGCCTGGTAAACTTGATATCAAAAGACATTCACCTAGTATTCTCTGTATACCAGAGCAAAAGAAATCCTACAGTAAAGCCCTGGAGGGCCTGGCAACAGCAAAAGCATTATTAGAAGTGCAAATGGAATTCCACAGCAAAATTGTTTAGGGGCGGGAATATATAGAGAATACTAGGTGAGTGTCTTTTGATATCAAGTTTACCAGGCAAGGCTTTGAGAACGCTTGTTGACATCGCGAGGCTTGCCGAGAGATTCAACATGCGTTCTCAAAGCCGAGCCTGGTAAACTTGATATCAAAAGACGCAAACCAGGTATTCTATTTATCAGTTTACTCATTGTTTCACTCTTCAAACTAGCGATTATGACGTCATTTTCGATTTGTATGTTGATTCAGCGTCATTAGTGACGTCATTCAAATAGTGCAACGTCATCATGACCTGATAAAGGTAACATGCTGTGAGATAGGAAACGTTTATTAGGTCATGTTGAAACAATTCAGTTAATATTAGGGGTGACTGATAAATTACTATTATTGATACCAGTGGCTAGTCAAGCTTGCGAATCACATTTTTATTGTAGCAATTGCAATATTAAGGTTAATGGGCTCCACACAAAATTTGGATAGTAGTTATACGTATTTTTATTGTGTATAAAGAGAATACTAGGTGAGGGTCTTTTGATAACAAGTTTACCAGGCAAGGCTTTGAGATATCCTGAGGCATGCCGAGCGATTCAACATGCATTCTCAAAGCCAATGTTTATATGAGAGGTAACTGAAAAAATATTTTATGAGAGTTTTACAAAATTGTATCTCTTAAATACGTTATTTCAGATGGGTATATTTAATATTGCGCAGTATGATGCGTTTATTTTATACGCACATGTGCTCAATGAAGCCATAGAAGCGGGAGATGACCCAAGAGTTAGCTCTAATATATTGCATAGATTATGGAACAGAACTTTTCCAGGTAATTAGCCCATATTCTAATTGTTATTTGTTCAGTGCCATTTTAACCATTATTCAAGCTTAACAAATTGACTAAATCGTACAAATGTAGTCAGCACAACACGAATGGTTAATAGAAAATATCTATTTTTGACTTCCGACGAATCATGAAAGAGACTATTTAAATTGGCTCGTCCATCCGCAGACTCGCAATTAGTGGGTACTTTGTGAGCACAGTCACGCGTAAAGTCTTATTCAACTTATTTAACTTATTTAAACTTTGCAGATATTTTGTTCATGGACTGAACGTGGTGCATGTAGTTTGTCCATTATGGTCATTTTTTCCCATTGTTTTAATTAATGAACGTACTCATATTTGGGCATCTCAGGTGCAATAAGTGTGTATATTGTGAGCGTAACTCCTCTTACAGCTGTATTCCGATGTCCTTTAAACGTTACAGATGTGTCGTTATAGTCTGCAGATGTTAATGTAGTTTGGACGTTATCAACTTTTTTTTCAAGTTCTAAGCTGCAAGGAGTGGGTACTTTGTGAGAATAGCACCGATTACAGTTTTCTTTCAATTCTTTTAAAACTTTGCTGATGCTTTGTCCAGGGTCTAAAAATGTGCACGTGGTTTGGACATTATTGTCATTTGTTTAATGTGTGAAACTTCAGTCATTTTTTGGTTCTCATATGCAACGATTTTTTGTTGTTTTATTCATGGTCTGAAGATGTACATGTGGTTTGGACATTATAGTTAAATAATTTTGTTTTTCTTCTAGCGAACTTTTTCGGCATCTCAGTAGCAATGAGTGGATACTAAGGGAGTGCAACTCATCTTACAATTTCATTTCCATCTTTTGGAAACTTAATATATTTTATCATATGACGTCGCGTCTGGGAGTGAAATAATGCCATGCAATAAAATCTGTAAACCACTAGTGGTTTATCGATTTTCGGGAAACGTTATGACGTCCATAACAACTTTGCGTTAATAATGACAAAAGTATAACGTTTTTAGGCGAGAAATGAGATTTCAAAGTAATCTTAATGTCATATGATAAATAGAATCTAACATTCGTGCTCTTGTATTATTGAATTTATTAAACTCGTTGCGAAAAAGAGATAAAATGCTCGGCAAGCCTCGCATTTTATCTCTTTTCCCCAACTCGTTTAATAAATTCAATAAAACATGAGCACTCATGTAAGATCCTCTATATATTCATGGGCTGTGGTGATTGTGTAAAAGTAAAATGGTCGCCATCTAAAAAACTTGCCAAATAAATCATTAAGGGTCTGCTTTGACATACTATAAGTAATAGATAAAGGATTCTTTTCCGAGGCTTTCTTGGTTAAACCGCTAGGTGGGCGTAGCCCACCGAGCGGTTTAAACAGAAAGCCGAGGAAGAATCCTTTATTTAGCTTGTGGTATGGCGCAGGCGCAAATAAACACGTGTTACTGACACCTGACGAAATTTACATTCGCTCCTCCCTGCATCCGGCCTTAGCCGTCAATTATATTACATTTACCTACGGGTTAATGTGTCGCTATTTAGATAGTTACCGCCTACATTGCTGTTTAACTAAAATTGGAAATTAGAGTACGGTTTTAAGCTCTTCCTTCGTCGTTATTCTAGTTGTCTGATTTATACATCAGCAAAGATCAAAGAAAAAAGCATCGGCCATACTACAATTATTTTTACAAATTCTTTATTATCATTAAACTTTGTGACAAAGCACAAATGTCAGCAGATTCCGTTTTTTTGTTGTTTATCTTTAAATGGGAGAACCTTAGCATATCTTAGTTCTTAACGCAGCTGCACGAGCTTTTGTGAAAAGTGATAACTAAAATAATGTGGAAACGCCTGGTATACACACACGTTTGTTTAGCCTCTTGTTTATGTATGGGATTCGATATTATTAAACCGATGTCATGCTTAACGAAACCGAGATTTTTAAAGCAAGACATTTGTTTTTCAGCATATTAATTTGTATAAGCAGTTTACATTTCAAACTAAGTTGAGTTGATCATGCTTTTTATCATGTTGAGCTCTGGTTTAAGTACATTTACATACATAAAACAACATTATCAATGTTCTCTGTCAATGACCTTAAATTGTTTTCAGGTGTCTAGAAACTACTATTTAAAACACATAAGAACGTAACTAGTGTCTCACTCATTCTAAACTGAGGTCATTGTATCGTATGAAAAGACTCCATTAGGACCCTGCTGGGGTTGTCGTCAGATTTATATTTCCGACAGATCGCCATGAAATATTTTAGCTTTCAATACCTTATAAATTGACCTTGTCACGAAAACCCAAATTTTGTTGTTTTCGAACAACAAAAACATAACAGCCTGCTCAATCATGTCTGCATATCATATCTATATTATTATGTTTTAAGCTGTTGGTATTTATTGAAGCCGAGCATACTATAGCTACGCGCAAGGTTTCATCAATCTAGCTAGTCATTGAAACTGAGCAGGCTGGATTGATCCTTACCAAGTCAACTAACCCAAAGACAGATTTTCACGTGATAAGAAAGTAAACATATTTTGTCGTATTATCTAATTTGTCAAATGACGTCGCGTCTGGGAGTGAAATAACGCCATGCATTAAAATCAATAAACCACTAGTGGTTTACAGATTTTGATAGCGTTATGACATTACATGCATACAATCATACCTTTTTTACGCAAAAAATGAGAATTCAAAGTAATTTTAACGTCATATGATAAATAGAAACTTACATTCGTGCTCTTGTATTGAATTTATTAAACTCGTTACGAAAAAGCGACACAATGGTCGGTAAGCCTCGCATTTTATCGCTCTACCTCAACTAGATTTATAAATTTAATAAAACATAAACACTCATGTAAGATCCTCTATGTAAAGTATTGAAAGACCTGTCAACCTTGAAGGTGCAAAACCGCGTGATGTGCACATTTAGGAGTCACTAGTATAAATAGAGGATCTTACATGAGTGTTCCTGTTTTATTGGATTTATTAAGCGGGTTGAGGAAAAGAGATAAAATGCGAGGCTTGCCGAGCATTTATCTCTTTCGCAGCTACTTTAATAAAATCAATGACACTGGAGTCTATTCATCACAGAACATTAAAATTACATAAAATCGCATTTTTAGCTTGAAAACGTCATTATTTTGCCATCTTCTGCGCAACTTTATAATGTACGCCATTACCTAATGTTACTTAATCTGTAAACCACTAGTGGTTTATCGAATTTATTGCATGGCAGATGCGACGTCATGTGATAAAAAGAGCTAATTAAAAAGACCATTATCTCATTGGCCTGACTATTTTATGTTACAATTTGCTACACAGGTATTGCAGGGACGACGTTTATTAATGAGATGAGCGACAGAGAAACTGACTTTACACTACTGGACATGGATCCAGAAACTGGAGAATTCCTGGTAAATAAACATCTTCATTAAAAAAGAAACATCACAATGTCATATGCGCCGAGTGAATACTAAGATCAGATTCGCATTATTCGTAGTCTGATGACAGATATTGCTGTACGCTTAGTCGGTAGCTAAGATATCATGGTCTTTTCGAGCATAGATTATAGAATCTGATCAAACTTGGCTTATATCCAGTCTTATCAGAGTTATTGCTGTACGCTTAGTAGGTAGTTAAGATTCCATGGTTCCTCCATGAGGACAGGGAAGGTTCTGATCAGACGCCTAGTCTGATCGGAGTATTCACTTGTCGCCCATGCATCTTTGTTGATTTGGTCATAAGGCAATATGACCAGCCTGATAAGAGGTATTGCTATGCTATGTGGACAATGAAGACTCTGATCGGACTGGGCAGATGTGTACGTCATGTATTTTTTTAATTTTGACATGAGGCGGCTCAAATAGTGCGTAGCTGTACCCCTGCATACATGTAGCAACATTGCGGTCCGTTCAGTTTAATTGGGGGTTATTTTTTTTAAAAAAAAGTATGTCTTCTTCATTAATGCTTTGCTATTAGTATTACGTATGTGATGATTCGCATAGTGCTTACAGCAAACGGAAATACTGTACAATCTTAAAGGGTTATCATAGCTTCACAGGTTGATGCTGCATATGATACGAAGTATATCATATTATAATTAATATTCGTCATATATAAAATTATATATTTCTTTTGTCTATAGTATTGTCAAATTTATTTTCAATTTATGCATTCTCATTGGTGTTATTCGCTATTTGTAAGCAGTCCGGCGCTGATAGAGTTTAAAACCATGTATATTTAAAAGATAATTTACTTTCAATTAATGGCCTGCTTCGCGACGTTCAGTGGCCGCTGATTGTCGCTGATTATACGACACATGATCTGTTAGCCGCTCGTTATTGTCTTCGCCCACGTCCTGTAGACGATATAATGCTTGGTTCATTTTCTGGATGTGAGACACTGGAAAATACCCTGGCCTCTAGGTTATTAAACTTGATTGCAGTCTCAGACCCAAAATAAAGCACAATGATTTATTTGGAGTCTGAGAATGAACAAAAGTGATATAACCTCGAGGCCTGATTCGCAAAAGTCATAAATGATCCAGCAAGCATACTTTGGGTTTTACTATTTACTGAAATGGTACTTCGATTCGAAAGATCAGTGAATTGTATTGTAAAGCTTCGCCGTTGTTAGATGCTCAGCCATCCTGTGTAGCAGAGACGTCCCCAATAACCTAAAGGAGCATTATGGTCAGTGGTAGAGTGTTTGACCCGAGACCGAAGAGTTGCGGGTTCGAGCCTCACGGGTGATACCACGTTGTGACCATGCACAAGACACATTGATCCATGCTTAGTACTGGTTCAACCCCGAAGATCCGTCCAGACATAAATGAAAAATTGTTGACTGGAGCGTAAAGAATCAAATCAAACAAACCCCTCACATATGTCTATTAAAAAAGTAGCTGGTTGGTTTTGGACCACACAGGTAGTTCTGGTGGTTAGAGTGCCTTACCAGTGATCTGAGGGCTGTGAGCTACAGCAGCATAATATATAGAGAATACTAGGTGAGTGTCTTTTGATATCAAGTTTTCCAGGCAAGGCTTTGAGAACGCTTGTTGACATCGCGAGGCTTGTTGAGATATAGGGAATACTAGGTGAGTGTCTTTTGATATCAAGTTTACCAGGCAAGGCTTTGAGAACGCTTGTTGACATCGCGAGGCTTGTTGAGATATAGGGAATACTAGGTGAGTGTCTTTTGATATCAAGTTTACCAGGCAAGGCTTTGAGAACGCTTGTTGACATCGCGAGGCTTGTTGAGATATAGGGAATACTAGGTGAGTGTCTTTTGATATCAAGTTTACCAGGCAAGGCTTTGAGAACGCTTGTTAACATCGCGAGGCTTGTTGAGATATAGGGAATACTAGGTGAGTGTCTTTTGATATCAAGTTTACCAGGCAAGGCTTTGAGAATGCTTGTTAAAACAAGAAAATATTCATGACTGAAAAGCTTCCTTCGTTTTCTAGGAGACTACTGAGGTGATGCTTAACTTATGTCTGACTGTATACATAGAGAATACTAGGTGAGTGTCTTTTGATATCAAGTTTACCAGGCAAGGTTTTGAGAATGCTTGTTGACATCGCGAGGCTTGCCGAGCGATTCAACATGCGTTATCAAAGCCGAGCCTGGTAAACTTGATATCAAAAGACGCAAACCTGGTATTCTATTTATCGGTTTACCCATTGTTTCACTCTTCAAACTAGCTATTATGACTTAATTTTCGATTTTTGTGTTGATTCAGCGTCATTAGCAACGTCATTCAAAAAGTGCAACGTCATCATGACCTGATAAAGGTAACATGCCGTGAGATAGGAAACGTTTATTAGGTTATGTTGAAACAATTCAGTTAATATAAGGGGTGACTGATAAATCTGTCTACCTGCCTGCCTGTCATTCTATATGCCTGTATGACTGTCTTTTACAAACCTACGTTGATATTTGCTTAAAATGAATTATTCAGAATAACAACTTAATATATGCTTAGCGTAGACCAAGCTTTTTTGTGAAAGCTTATACTTGTTATTGCTCGTTCTAGGAAGAAGGATATCTACAGATAACTAAGCGAAACATTGGTTGATCCTATAGAATTTTAATAATCAAGCACAGGCTGCACGTTCTTTTAGTGTTGCAATTTCTGTTGTTTGTTTGTTATAATTGAGCCTCGACATGAGATTTCCAACAATGTGGTATGTGCGACCAGCAAAGGCTCAGACCAGCCTGCGCATACGCGCAGTCTGATCAGAGCCTTTGCTAGTCACTTGAATATTCTATGACTGTTAAGCTACTGACTGAACATAATTTGGAGTGTCTAAGCTTAAAAGGAGGCTGCACAGGCTCGTCTGAGTCTACACTTGTCAAAATGCCACATTGTTGGAAATCAAATATCACGGCTCATGTTTTAATTTCTAGATGGGTGGGACAATGTTGCCCTGTTCTACTCACATGTGTTCTCTTTCATGGAGACCATATACATTCTTCTTTACTTTAATATCAGGCTGTCGCCCAACATCTTGGATATACTCACGTATTTGAATTACTACCGGATGCAAGTATACACTGGCCAAATCGTGACAGCGCCCATCCCAATATGCCACCATGTGGATTTGTAGGCGAACTCTGTAGCACATATAGTGAGTATGTCAAGTCGATAATTTCGGACTTATCAGTCACCCCTAATATTAACTGAATTGATTCAACATAACCTAATAAACGTTTCCTATCTCACGGCATGTTACCTTTATCAGGTCATGATGACGTTGCACATTTTGAATGACGTCGCTAATGACGCTGAATCAACACAAAAATAAAAAATTACGTCATGATCGCTAATTTGAGGAGTGTTCAACAATGGGTAAACTGATAAATAGAATACCAGGTTCGCGTCTTTTGATATCAAGTTTACCAGGCTCGGCTTTGAGAACGCATGTTGAATCGCTCTGCAAGCCTCGCGATGTCAACAAGCGTTCTCAAAGCCTTGCCTGGTAAACCTGATATCAAAAGACGCTCACCTAGTATTCTCTATATATCTTGCAAATAGTAGAGACAAGACATATTTTGAGTAGTACCTCTTTGCATCCTGGGTATTTTTCATGCTATTCTTGTCGTCTGCCGAATTTACAAAAAAAACGATTTTCAAAACTACATTTCAGGAACACTATCAAAGTGTAAACGGTTTAAATTTTGAGAATTACAAACTTGCATAGGTTCCAGTCCTTGTACATTTTCTACAATATTAGTATGACGGAAAAAAGCAGTACAATTTGCAATCTAAGCATTTTCAATTAACATGATGTCAGCTTATTCTTGAAAGTGTATGTAAAGTACATCTCAAGAGCGGGTCCGGAGGGTGAAAAGAGAGGCACGGGGTTCGGATCCCCTTGGAAAATCAAAAAAATATAGGGTTTCTTAGAAATACTGGTCCCGAATCCCTTAAAAAATCACAAAGTTACCAAGCAAGCATTCAATGCTGGGCCATCATCGACACGCCAGCATAATGCCATTTAAATGGCCGATAGTGCTATTTGGATCCTTTCTTTTCCTTTCCTCACTTCATCAAACTAAAAAACAAACAAAAAAACAAGCAAACGTCAAAGTTGGAACCCCGCTGACCAAATTTTCTGGATCCGCGCATGCATCTGGCGTTGGTTTATAACACGTTTCACTAAGCCATTTCAAGTACATTATCTAGACAGACATGCTTAACATATGAATGATTAGGCTTATAGATTTACTTCCAAACTTTTTGTTGCTTTTTTATCTTTTCTCACTATACCTATACTGCGTCATCCCTTCATGGGGACTATATAATCATGCAAAGCCTCAGCAATGCATTGGCATTGTTTATCTTAAAATACTTGTCTTACATATAGTTCTAGTTTGATGCTAGTTAAAGCTGCATATTCTGTAACTATGAACATTTTTCGAAAAAAATGTTTTCTTTTAAATCATTTGTAAAAGTAGAATTAAGTTATGTTGTCATAATAAATCTAATTTCTACAGCTGAAAACTGCATGGACAAGTGAATTATCTTATAAAAACAGGTGTTTTTTCTCTTGTTTGTAATTATTTGCGTCCCTCCAATAATTCTAGACAGTTAATTTTTAACATAAATGCTGTTTTTTGCCACTAATAATGTGTTAATTATTGCAAAAAAGGTAAAATATATTCCTGAATTTTAGTATTTTTACTGTGTTCTTGAAAAATAGTAACATTATTTCTAAAATGAAAGATCAAAAGTTACAGACTATGCAGCTTTAACAGTTTCAATAATTGCACTGGTTTTATACGTTTTGTGAACGACTGTACCCATTTTTAAATCACTATTATCATCCACTAATAATCAGTTGATTTACACTTGAAAGTAAGTCCGTTTGATTTATCTAATCAGTTGTTTCTATTCTTGTTTCAGCGTTTCCTTTGATCGGCAGCGTTGCACTTGGGTTCACTGGATTAATTATTCTAATAGTTACTATGGGTACTTTATACTTCAGGTATCTGTTTTTCTTTGCATGTTGGATAATATTGTATCATGGCTGAGTTTTGCTGCGTTATTAAACATTCCATGTACGAAGCTTAAAATGTGCACATTTACATACGTGGACCCAGAGACCAGACCCGCCGCCCGCTCCTTGAAAATCACAAGTGACTATAGGTTTCCTTAGAAATGGGTCGTGACATGAGATTTCCAACAATGTGGTATGTCTGACCAGCAAAGGCTCAGATCAACCTGCGCATATGCGCAGTCTGGTTAGAGCATTTGGTTTTCGCTTGAATATTCTATGACTGTTAAGCTACTGGCCGAACTGCATTTGGAGTTTCTAAGCTTTAAAGGAGGCTGCACAAGGTCGTCTGAGTCTACATTAGCTGTTTGCTAAGGATATTGGCACAGAATAAAAATCGTCACTCGCAGATAAAGAATCTATTTTGAAGCCTCACAAATGTGCAAATATCATTTATCACATGACGACGCGTCTGGGGTGATATAACGCCATGAAAAACATCGTTTAAACTACTTGTTGTTTACGGATTTAGTATTGAATGACGTTCATTTTAACGTTGTGTAAAATGGCAATTTCTTGACGCTTTCATGCTAAAAATGCGGTTTTAAGTATTTTAAATGTGATAAATATCCAAACTGCACCCCCTAAGTTTACCCCTTATGCTGAATATGAAATAAGTGAAGTTTGACAAATTTAATATGTTTACTATACTAATGCATGCGTTTGGCACTTGAGTGCAGATAAATCCCTACTCAGATCTGATAATCTACCCTGAAAATCGTAGCCAACATTAATGAGGTAAAATTGTAGTCTGCCATTTTGCCGTACCTACTTCCACCCAGTGAGTGACGTCACACTTATCAAACACTAAATTTCATAAAGCTATCATTTGACTGTCATTCATAAAATGTAAATATTGCAGACAACCAGCTTTACTTTTTTCAGACTTCGGATTTGTATTTAATCAGGTGAATTATGAAGGGACTTTTTTGGAATTAAGGAAAAGTGGGTAAAATAAGCTGTCTGCAGTTAAATATGCTGCATTCACATATTTATACCTTGTTTTTACAGTAAAAACTTCTCTGCACATATTTATGCTTGTGTAAAAAAATTCAATGTCATTCTTTCTTGCAATATTACAGAGTAAACAACAAACATGGCGGATGTACATAAAGCCTCGCATTTTATCTCTTTTCCTCACCTCGTTTGATAAATTCAATAAAACATATGCACTTGTGATTCTCTTTTTTACCACGTCAATAGAAACTTCCAAGAGCCCTATTGCACTCGCTAGATTCTCTGTTCATTCTCTTCCTCTTTACTTGCTTATATGGACATTCCTCTTGATTTTGCAGTCTCCCCTTGTTGTCACGTTGATATTATTTTTTGATGGAAAATGTAATTATATTCACCTATCTTACTTTTACTTTCTCTGTGAGATTTTTAAAATCTTTTCTTTCATATTTGCAAATGTTAGTCTTATGCTTCTAATATTGTTCCTGAGATGCCTTCATCTTCATAATTTTTGTAAAAATAAAATCTTTCTAATCCCGTTAGACCTCCTGTGCTATAGCATGCACTTGGGCTTCATGTTGTTTCTATCTTGTCTCAATGCTTGTACCTTTGATTTCTTTGATACGGAAATACGTAACATGAAATTTTCTTTCCTCAATCATGTTAATCTTCCGATTCCTCCCTTACTATTGCCTTGGATTTTTCTGTGTTACCCCAGGAGATTCATCTTAATCTTTAGAAGGACCCCTACAGTATCCTATTCAATCTGTCCAAATTTTGGGAGTATATGGTAAAAAGTATGTATTACAGAAAACTGTTGTCTTGTGCTGCTAATTGTTAAACCATTCTGACCTATTCACTTAGGTGTTTCATAACTTAATACTGCGTGTATGCCATTGAAACTGGACATTAAGCTAAAGGTTTGTGACTTATGAGCTCATATAATAATTTAGTTAGTAGCATTTTGGATAGCCATACTCCTTCAATCAAGCATGCCATTTTTATAGTATTTGTGTAATATAAAACTACAACTGTATGCAAAAGGATTCGCTTAATTAATAAAGGGAAGGCACCTATTCAGATTTTTTTTTCTATTTCCTACATGTTAAATAGCAGAAACAGAGTTTTCAAACCTAAAAGTTCATTCAGTACTCGTCCATTTTTGAAAAGCCATTTTGCCAATAATTCACGTACTTTACCAACTACGTTTTCGATGGAGAAAAATCATTTTTTGTAACCTTTTTTATATGTATCTGGCCATTTTATGGGCAATCCTGCATCAAGAATGTTACAGATGCAATTCGATCCTATTATGTCTGTTCAATTCTGTTAAATTTGATAGTAATTTTAGCTACACCATTTAAAGTAATTCGGAAATGAAGACATAACCATTGCATGGTTTACTCTCTTCTTGAGTGCTGCTTTTACTCAAAGCATCATACGACGCTCATGTATACGTTTGAGACAAAGGACATTTTCACAGAAGTCACATTGCAAGGCTCTGACGGTTTCAGTCAACTTTATTTTACATTCTACACTCATGAGTTTCCAGACATATCTTTTACTGACTGCCTTTTGGCGCCAATTCCTTACATTTTCGATCTCAATATATTCACAATGTCTTAAAATATTTATAATAAATTGATCTAACAGGGTGTATGGGTTAATCTGGCATTGGATTGATGATTTTAACCCAACATCAACGAACCTGGTAGAATATTTGAAAAATAATTTCCCTCGTTTTCTCCATGTTTCTCACCAGACTGTAAGCGTAAATCGCTAGTGCCATAAATGTTTATTAGAAAAACGCATACCATTAATTGTAATCAAGGTTAAAACAAACACTAGTGTGAAGGAAAACATTTTCTAGGAGGAAAGACAATGTTACGATTAAGATTTCTAACGCAGAAGCTAACGTATCGTGAAATGAAAGGATAACATTAAAAATTTGCAACAGTATAATAGCACAATATAGTTGACGTCAATAATCACTTCCCATGTCGTTGTGTGATTCGCTGCCTGCAACGTACGATTTGAAACAAATCACACATTTTATGGAAAACAAGCGCTATTGTAAAGTTCAAACGAGGATGACCATATTCAAAATATTCATTTGGGGAGGCATATTGTCAGATGGTCGGAAATCATGTTATACAAGTTTGCTAGGGCGAATATTTGGCACCAGTAAAATGCATTTAAGCCCCCCAGTGGCTTAGGCTGTTGTCTCTTCTAAGGCGGTGTTCGTGTTGTTGTTGGTTCGATGTTGATTGTTACTTCCAGAATGGTATTCTGTAATTGTTCCATGTTTTGTTGTGCGTTACTTTATGTCCATTCTAGCTTTGCAATCATCTTGATAGGGAAAAGAGAGCTGGCTGCTTTGCTAAGTCGGTCTTCCTGTTGTCTGGTGATTATATTATGGCTCTTCCTTGCGATGCCATGGGTTTGTCTGCAGTTTGTGATTGTGGTATGTTCTGATCATACTCGCTGACTATTTTTACTGAAGTGTTCTGTATAAATAAATTTCTGACTGTTTATATCCAACATTATACCTCCTCAAATGGAAATTTTGAAATGCAATGCAGTTATTCCCTTTAATATTGAAACGCAGTGCATAATTTTAACACATCTGTTTTCTTGATATTATATATTTCTTCTGTTTTAGTGTGCTTTGTTTAACAAGTAGGTTAACTAAGAAAATCATCATATGACGTCGCTGTTGTTTTCAGTGGGTTAAATCACTTCAATAAAAGCTATGAGACCTCCCATTTATTATAAGTTAATGCCTTATAGGAACAACAAAGTGATATGTGTTATGATGGTACGATTTGTTTTGAAACAAAGGTCTTCTTATTACTTTATCTTTAAGTTGTCTTTTTTTATATTTAGGCGTATGCAAGCAGAGGCCGCAGTTTTAAGTGATTGGTGGCGCATCAAGTGGGAAGATGTCAAAATAAACAACCAATCAAGGTCTATATCAGCTGGTAGTGTTGCAAAGGTAATTATGGACTAGTACTTGAGATTTCGTATAATAGAACTTTTTGCTCTCTGTAAAGGTGTAACTTAAATATTTATATCTTCAGCTATTTCATCTGCTATGGAAGAGAAATCAGGTTCTGTTTATAATTTGATGAAGAATAAATAAGTTGTTAGGGCCTCGTAAACGTGCGAGCATTATATGAATAGCCTATCCCTATACACACTAAATTCACATTTAATTACCCTTAAAGCGCATTATCACAAAATGTATGTTTTTATCGTCCACTAAAATATTTGAAGCATCAAAGACAAACAGTGTAGACCCAGATCAGTGTTTGCCTTTATGCTTATGTTAAATAGATATTTTCAGATGCAGTTATTTTGCTGGCGTTGTAAGGACTAAATATTGTGTTTTAAATTAGCGTCTATATTGAGGCAATGGCGCAAGATGATACAGTTACTTTTGAATGAAACCACGCCTCATTTTCAGCTTTAACTTATGTCAAAGGTAAACCAGTCCTAATTACGCATTCATGAGGTGCCGCCTTTACAGTAACCAAAAAATTATATCATACTTGAAATTTGGTTCTTACTGCATATACGTAAAACATATGAGCCGGTGTCCAGCGAAAGGTACAATTGGGCATGTGCATACAGTCTGATCAGAACCTTATATTTCCGACTAAAAATGCGTTCGATCCTTGGCTATCCGTAGAGCTACCATTGATTACTCTGATCAGACTGCGCGTATACGCAGGCTGATCTGGGTCTTCAATGAGCGCAAAGTCAAATGTGTAGCTTTGATGGACCCCAGCTTAAATATGACATATTTGCGTAAATTCTTTCTTTAAACGTGCATGTTTAGCTATCTAGTGGGCCTTGATGCCTTATAGTGGTTCTAAAGTACAGACCTTCGTTATGTAAACGTTGATTAGTGGGGACTGACTGTATCTCAATGCTTCCAGAGAATAGTACTTTAAGTTTAAACGTGGTAAATGACTATTCTTTAAAGCTGCATACTCTGTAACTATGAACATTTTTCGAAAAATTTTATTTTCTTTTTAAATCATTTGTAAAAGAAGAATTAAGCTATGTTTTCACAATAAAAATGTTCAGTACAGCTGAAAACTGCATGGAAAAGTGAATTATCTTATCAAATAGGTGTATTTTTCTCTTGCCAAATAGGTGTATTTTTCTCTTGTTGGTAATTATTTGCGTCCCTCCAATAATTCTAGACCTTTGATTTTTAACATAAATGCAGTTGTTTTGATAGTGATAACTTGTTAAGATTTACGAAAATGGTAAAATGTTTACATGAATTTGAGTATTTTTTTACTGTGTTCTTGAAAAATAAAAAACATTATTTTTAAACTTAGAAGATCAAAAGTTACAGACTATGCAGCTTTAATAAAACAGATAAATAGATATGTTGTGGATACTGTTTTACTGTGATAATTTTGTGAGTCTTAGCAGAATATATTTTTTATAAAAATAAAGTAATTTAACGGAAAAAAAACATTTTAAATTAATCTTATTTCATTATATTCTGAACTCAGTTTCAGATAAGCGGGTACTTCAAGTTTTCTGTGTAAGAGATGCATATCAAGTTTTCTGTGAAAGAGATGCATATCAAGTTTTCTGTGTAAGAGATGCATATAATGCTGATCACACACATTACGCTGTTGGTAGTTAATCATGACCACTTTTATTGCATGGCGTCCAATTTGGGACAGGTATAGCGGCATGTGTTAAAAATGATACGCCACTAGTGGTTTTCATATCAGTGTAATGGTGGCCATATTATGGCACAATATTGCGCCTAACATGTCAAAATTCAATTTCAAAGCACTTTTAATAGAATATAACATTCGTGCTCATGTATGCATGAATTAACGTGTATTAACATGATACAAAAGAGAGACAAAATTCATGGCAAGCCTGGCATTTTATTTCTTTGCATCAACGGGTTGAGTATATCAACCTGCACTAATGTTAGATCCTCAGTCTATGTCTACAAACATTTTCCAGAATACTGAATCAGAGTCAATGTCTATGGCCCCCGTTTATGCAGCTTCACAAAGAAGGGCAGTTTTCAAGGTGAGAAAATTATACGTAGAAATTTCAAATGAGACACTAGTGTTTAACACTTTTAAGACCGATGAAATTATCAATAAAGCTTTATACAAGACTGTCAGGATTGTCCATTACATATATTGAGGGGTCACATACATGTATTATAATTTCCCAAAAAATATCATTTTTTGCTCTGAACATCGATTTCGTCTTCGCATACAGTGCAGACCAAGATGAAATGCAGCATTATTTGGCATTTCATCTTGGTCTTCACTGCTTGTCAAAATACCCATTGAGGATTTTACTGTCTTGAAAAAGGGTTTATAGAAATGTTGTGCATACGATTTGTGTTAATCATTCAGTATCTCAACTATAGATATTATTATTTGAGTACGTTTCAAACTACATGCCAAAGAAAAGGAGCCCTCTATAATTAAATGTCTCTTTCTTTGATTAGATTATAAGGTTAGATAATATAGAGAATAGAAGAATCATGCGGAGGCAAACAAGACACCTGACACTTTCTTAATATAATATATTAAGAATTGCACCTGAAGTACACAATACAAGTTTATATAACCAGGAAATGCCACAATTACAGCCCATCCCATGACACAAATAGAACAAAACGCTAAAACAGAGACAGAAAAAGAAACACACACGTAAGCAAATACTTAATAAGCAAATGAAATTTGGGAAAGGGCTGACCTATTGGCTCTCGTTTGTGGTGTCTTCTGTGAGTTTGTCACTTTCCCATTGGTATCCTGGGTCAGGTGTGGTACTTGATTGTATCGATTCCTGATCTTTGCACCTTTACTTACTTTTATTTTATTTTCCTAACCAAGATGATTGCCAAACTAGAACAGACACATAGAACTCCATCACAAAATCAGAATAAACCACCACCCCTACCGTGATATACATTCCTAGCAACAACAAACAAAAAGTAAATAGAAGGCAAATACCAGGAATAGATACAATCAAATTACACGCCTTACCTGAGATAGCATATGGAAATGTGTAAAAACACAAGGAAACATCTCATACAAGAGAGCCAAGAGGTCAGCCCTTTCTCAGCACGTGATCAAATGGCCACAAGGTACAGGCAACACTAAAATCTCAACCTTAAAGTGTTTAAGCATGTTGTTGGCACATTAAATGGAGGATTGGTAAAGTGCATCTTGATAACCAGTGCACACTCTATAGAAACACAAATTTACGTCTATAACTGACACCAGTGATTAGAAGAGGATGAAGAATGTTGTTTATCATATGACGTCGCGTCTGGGAGTGAAATAACGCTATGCAATAAAATCTGTAAACCACTAGTGGTTTATAGATTTACGGGAAACGTTATGATGCCCATAACAACGTTGCGTACATAATAACCAAATTATAACGTTTTTACGCCAGAAATCAGATTTCAAAGTATTTGTCATATGATAAATAGAATCTAACATTCGTGCTCTTGTATTATTGAATTTATTAAACTCGTTGCGAAAAAGAGATAAAATGCTCGGCAAGCCTCGCATTTTATCTCTTTTCCCCAACTCGTTTAATAAATTCAATAAAACATGAGCACTCATGTAAGATCCTCTATATATTTTAGAAAAAAGCAGGTAGCGCAGTATGGAAGGGATTTTCTGACAAAATTCTATGCATACATGTTAGACTTTTTAAGTCAGTAGTCTAGTTTTATTTTGTTAATTGTGTCATTATATCATACCAATTTTTATTTACTAGTAGTTTTATTCAGAACATGTCATTTCTCGGTTTTAAAAAGGCATAACTAGATTGTGAAAAGACAATACTAAGTTGTAAAAAGACAGAACTAGGTTGTCATAATACGAATGTGAATATGCTAAAAATTTTGACGCCAGAGGGCGCACATATTTTATCAGAAATAATAGTTTCTCCCGTGCAAGTAGCACTCGCTACAAACGGTGTTGTGGATGATTTTTCCTACCAAGAAATTCTCCTTATGAATATTCTATGAAATCTTTGACTCTTCCTGCCTCGCATCCTTAGGCATGTGCGGATCGAGAGGGGGGGAGGGGGTTGGGATCCCCTGGAAAATCACAAGTTATATGGGTTTCTTTAGAAATTAACATAAGGAAAAAGTTAGACCCCATCCCTGTGGAAAATTCTGGACCCCCTCTGGATCCTTTGAAAAGTATAGTTTTCTCTGTAATAAAACCATTGGACTCCCTCTGTTAACTGTAGTATAAGTTCAGGACTATAAAAAAACAAAACAAAAAAAAAAACGTTGTCCAGAGTGTTTTCCGGCCGTCGGACCTGGACCCCCCCCCCCCCCTGAATAAAATTCCTGATTCCGCGAATGGACTCCTGCCAAGTATGGACACATCAATATGAGCTGCAACACGTGATTTCCTTAAAATGTGGCATTTTGACATGAATAGACTCAGATGAGCCTGACTGTGTAGCCTCCTTTTAAGCTTAGGCAGTTCTAGTGATATTTGATCAGTAGCTTAACAGACATAGAATATTCAAGCAACTAGCAAAGGCTCTGACCAGACTGTCCATATGCGCTTGCTGGTCGAACATACCACATTGTTGGAAATTTCATGGCACGGCTCGATTTCATGTATTTACTGGGTCACTGGTAGAACGAAATGATACCACATATTTATATATATATCCATACTTGTCTTGACTAACTTTATCTCCCTTTAATTTTCAGGCTGACATATTAATAATTATCCATTTTTTCATGTTGTAATAAGAGCTTATGCATTAATAAAGGTTTTTTCTACTGTTAATCTATATGAAAGAAAAGATATTTCAACGAAATGAGAAAAAATGCGCATCTCAGTCAACTCATATTATTTGAAAAATCATATTTATTTAACCGAAATAGTAATTGCCATAATATTAAATGTAGCCGCTGAGGTAATTGTGCATTTAAGCAAATGGATCCCCTTCCCATGAAAAAAATGAATCGACCCATGTAATTTTTCTTAGCTACAAATTGGAACCCGCTCCCTCTGTAAAATAAGTTAGACATAATAAATAAAAGAAACAATACCAACAAATGAATGGGCATGGAAACGAAAATTCTCTTAAAGATAAACGGTGAGGCTGTGTCTTTGGTGCTTGTAAATGCGACATGTACAAAATGAATCCAAAGTCTTATGTGCTGGCTCATTAGGCTCCAGAAACAGGTCAATTCTCGGTAGTTTGAGGGGAGGGAAGGGGGTAAGGGACAGGGGTCTGGACCCCCCTGTAAAATCAGACAGTTATTCGGTTCTTTAGCAATACTGGTCACCCCTGGATATCACAAAACTTCCAAGCCACCATTCTTGATGTTCAGCCATCATTGGTCCACCAGCAAAACGCCATTTAAATGGCGTTTTGCTGGCGATTTAAACGGCGTTTCGTTTGAGGGCCAATTATGAACCACTTTTAATGGTATTTGGCTCCTCTCTCTCTCTCCTCATCAACTTTAAAAAAGTTGTCAGAGTTGGACCCCTCTGAAAAAATCTTAAATTGCGCATGCTGGACTTTTTTCTTCAATTTGTCAATAGTTTGAATTAAAGTCATTGCATGTAAATAATATATGACCATTTTCATCTTAGGGATGAACCATCTGCAATATTTAGTTTGTCTAAAAGCCAAATATCTGAACTTCCGTAGGCCTCCAACCTCTGAGAAGGCTCTATCTAGATTCCACATGTTTACTGACTCGTCTGAGCCTTCTTCGCTCGCAATTGTGCTAAGTTCCAAATTTCATGAAAAAGATCGTGGTGTCAGGATGTAATTAAATGCTAAGTGCATTTTGTGACGAAGGTGTTCCCTTTTAATACATATTGAAATGTTTGGCTTTATTGTTTGAAGGCATATATGCGTTTATCAAACGTATGACATACAAGCCGTCTTCTAAATATACTGTAAGTACCTCCTCCATGCGCATCCAGAATGGGGGTCAAACGGCTCCAACTCTGGCATTTTTTTTCAGTTGATGATCCCAATACCATTTCAAGTGGGCCGTCATCGGCCTGTTAGCGAAACACCATTTAAATGGCCTTATGGCCTTTCGCTGGCGGGTTGAGCATGGTCCAACATTGAATGCTTTGTGATTCTACAGGGGTGCTAATGAATCGTATAGCTTAGTAAATATTCAGGGGGCGGGGTAAGGAACCCATGGCGCCCTCTCTGGAACTTCACATGTCATTAATGGGATTATGACTATTAAAGCTGCATACTCTGTAAATATGAACATTATTCGAAAATTTTTATTTTATTTTATAATCATTTGTAAAAGTAGAATTAAGCTATGTTCTCACAATAAAAATGTTCAGTACAGCTGAAAACTGCATGAAAAGTGAATTATCTTATAATATAGGTGTCTTTTTCTCTTGTTGGTAATTATTTGCGTCCCTCCAATAATTCTAGACCGTTGAATTTTAACATAAATGCAGTTGTTTTGATAGTGATAACTTGTTAAGATTTACGAAAATGGTAAAATGTTTACCTGAGTTTGAGTATTTTTACTGTGTTCTTTAAAAAATAAAAACATTATTTGTAAAATTAGAAGATCAAAAGTTACAGACTATGCAGCTTTAAAATATGTTTAATGGAGAAATACACATTGTTCTGTAGATTGAATATGTTTTGCGAACTATGCTTTTGCTTGACAGGCTTGCCATATCACCTACAATGTTAGATGGAATTCATTACAATCTTACAGGATTATAACCTTAGCATGAAAGTGTGTGGCGAACAACACCTAGCCAAACACTTACCTAAGTTGAACGCTAGAAAAACCTGTAGTCGGGTTGCGCACACAACAAATGTGCAGACCAGCCTATGCATCCCGCAGTCTGATCCGCCCCTTTGACATTGTCTTATATACTTATTGAAAAAAAGAAACGCAACAAACGCTTTGATTTATTGCTAGCATACAATGTGATGTCAGTTCTTTGTGTAAATGATGTAAATTCATGGGAGTGGTATGTAACCGTCAAATTACGACAGCTCAGCGTAATTATCAACGTTATTATTGATTACGCATGCACGTTGCCTTAACGTCATTAACGTCAACTCTGAATATTGCGTTAGATGCGTAAAATTTCTTTTCTGTTTGACTTTTTATTCAATATTTATGGATGTTCCTTCAATAATTATGATTTAAGATCTTCAGACGTCATAAAAGGCAAATATGGCATCAAAATCTGTTATCTTACATTTTAATGGTTTCCATAAGGTTTATGCGCTTTTCCAATGAGAGAATGGTCCAGTGACAGAATTTTGGTTATAGCTAAAGCAAGTTTAGTGTTTGCTTTCAGCATGTAATCAAGTGTTTTCATTTGCATTATGACGTGCTTAGTTTGGCTAACGTCAATATAAACACCCTGCTAGCATATTTCGACGGTATCTGAAAAGTCAGTTTTTTTACGAGAATGCATGTTCAGATGCCTCTAGGTTTGTTTTACACTGTATATACACCAACGACACAAACTCGACGGCTCTAAGTGACGTCAATTGCTTATTCTCTGTCGTTGTGTATCTTGGCATTAAAGTAGACTGTTTTGACGCAATATTTGACTGCATTACGAATATGATTGGACGTTTTTTTTTATTTGCAAATTGTCAAGTCGACACCATGTAACCAAGCATGCAAAAGACTTGATGGGGAAAAGAGAGCTGGTTGCTTTGCTTAATTTGTCTTCCTGGTGTCTTGTGACGGTTGAGCAGCTCTTCCTCGCGGTGCTACGGGGTTGTCTGCAGTTTGTGATTGTGGTATTTCCTGATCATACTCACTTACTTTTTTTAGTGATCTTAATTCTGACGTTCACGTCGCATGTTACGTTTTCATATGTTTTCACCGTGTAGCGTAAACTCTAGCGTTGAAATGACGTTTTGTAATTTCATCACATGCTACAAATAATCAATTAGACAATTCCAAAAGAGATTTCATCAAACTATCATTTAACCATGCAAAAATTATATTTCCACCTGTTGCCTTTCTTTTTTCCTTAAGTATATGTTAGCTTGCCATAACCTTAATTTCAATCTGTAGAACACACGTTTTCTTGCGAGGATGCATGCACAAACCTGCCTGCTCAGCTACTGAGTCTAGCAAGAAGATTGTGATTTTGTTTCTAGCATATCAGCGCCGTTGTTATTCCCTTATTTGAAAGTATCATATCGTAGCCTGCAACAAGCGAAATTCCAGTCAATACGCTAGTCTCTGTATCTGAGCAGACTGTTGTAAGCAAATCTTAACTCGAAAGACAGCTTTTAGAGACGCAAATCATGTACATTACACGTTTTTACTAGGCAAGCTTGACAAAGTAGTTAACCACTACCAGTACTTCGTGCATATACTAAAAACCCTTCTTGCCTCAGCGGGAGAGAGAAGAATTGCCAGGGAACTTATTTCATGATCAATCTCCCCAATAGTATGGGGATGGGCTGGGGTCAAACTCGCGACCCCTGGATGAAAAAGTTCAATCATTTAAGAAATGAGTTCGATTTTTGGAAGGTTCATGGAATCATGAATACTTTGGGTCTTATCTCTTGCTAAGTAATATTGTTGGTACTAATCTTTTCTCAAAATTTTAACTTGTATTTCCTCTAGGTTGCTTCCCTTTAAACTTAAGACGTTTTCATCTTTGTAATGTTTTCGTTGATATTCATTTTAAGGTTTAAATGAGTTTATATTTATGACATTCTATATGGATGTTTCTGTACGAAATATCTTGCATCCTATAACAAACGTTTTACAAAAGGACGAAAGTTGAACCGCTTGAATTTTTCGATATATTTATTTGAAAATAAGCAGATCCCATTTTCGGATAAACCATTCAGTCAAAACGTCCCCTGACACCGTTTTCCGAAAAAGGGATACTCTATAAATTATAAATGAATGCGGGCCCTCTGGCGTCAAAATATCTAGCATAGAAAGAAGCGCGGTATTACCGACAATATTCAATGCTTGTTTCGTGTCACTTTATTATGTTGTTGATACTATTTACAGTTTACTTTGTATTATTTTTTAATTCTTCAGCAACATCCGTTGATCCAAGCTGTTATCTTTAGGCAATTCACATGCTACAATGAAATATTTTACGAAATTAAATTGCAAACTTAAAAAAACAAAAACTAAATTGGACACATAGAATTTTGGCGGGAAAATCCTTCCATAACGCAGTCCATTATTTAAATCTTGAACTTTAATTAATTCAATTTAATCTAGAGAACACCCAATAGGAATCAAATTTTAAACTGTTCAACCCTTCCCATCATCAAATATATTTTCTATTATGTGCAAAACTATATATTAATATGCATGTATTTTATACATTTTAATGAGATCTCAGTCAATTCAATTTTTAGCAGACTTTGATTGACTGACTATATTTGGTAGGTGAAATTTAACTTCAAAGAATTTAATAAGGTTTTTTACAAATATGGAAGTACCATGGTAACTATATTGGATCTGTTAGTTTAACAAATTGTATTTTGCATAACGCTTCATTTCACCAGGGTCTACACTGTTTATAAAGGCAATACAAAATAATACAACATTTTTCAAATTTATAGCCTGACACCCCTGGATCTCTGGTTTATTGTATCAAACCAAAAGGAAGAACTTATAAGTATACAAAAGGTTATAGGATGTGAGATATGAAAGAACACTGAGTATATTAACACTACTTCTTTATTTTTATTGCAGGGAGAAACGGTGCATATTACGAAACCTGACATAAAATTTCTTTCAATTGATCGTAAACTAATGTTGGAACTTAAACAGGTACATAGCCGTCGTTATCATTATCTTGTAGAGTTCCGCCGTTGACTTATCAACCCGCCAGGATAAACGGGTAAAAGGGGGATAATGGATAAAATGTTCTAAACACTAAAAGCCACCAACACAAATGTACAATATAACACAGTGAGTAATCAATTGAATATCTTCCAACACCACAAGAAGTTCTATGTACAAGAATTAGTTTTTAGGAGTTAGAAATTGGATAGATTTGCACATCTTCGAGCGCCATCTACATCACTGCCATATGCAGACCTCTAAAATATGAATTGTCGTTCTTGAGTGACTGGAATCGTATAACCAACTATAGACACAGGCATATAAGTACCAATCCTGTAGATACTTTTATCAAATTTTATAAAATAAGGTTCAACTAGTTGCAAATATAATTTGACGGAAAGGACTGACCTCTTGGCTTTTGTGTGTATTGTGCTTTCTTCAGTTTTGTACCTTTCCTATATTGTCTTGATCCAAGGACTAAGGATGAGGTTGGTACTGTTAAATATGTTAAGCCCTCCAGTGATTTTAATTTTACTGACGTCCCAAGGCGGTGCTTCATTTGTGTATTCTTTTTGTTGTTTTATGTTTCACGTTTGTCTTTATTATATAGTCTTGTTTGTTCCTTGCAGCTTTGTGATCACCTGCTGGGTAAGGGGTGATCTCTTTGTTCTTGTGTGTGATGGTTACTTGTGTTTTGTCAATTTACAATATGGTGGCTCTGGTCAGGTATGGTACTTGGTTGTATTGATTGCTGGTCTTTGACTTCTTCTTTACTTATACTATTTTAATTGCTGAGATATGTTGTATTTCTTTCCATATTTTGATAGATAATCTAGATATATACAGCTCATGAGTTCGCAAGTTTTTAGTTTTGCAGTCCAGATAAAGATCATTTAATGTTCTTCCCATACATAGCACAAACCTAACAATAACTTACACTTATATCATGAGGTGGCCTCTTTAACATTTTATCTATTCCACAATAAGAATAAATATGGAGATGAACATTTATTGCATTCAGGTTGTCTGAATTATTATTGAATACTTAATTAGCATTCTCCCTAGGAATCATGCAGATGGTGATAAGTGACTAGTCACAGAAATCAATAATTTTACCTCCATTTGATCAGACTTGTTGAAAAACTTTCACAAAACAAAGCATTCCCTTTTTCTGACAGTGGTTGCCATGGAAACCGGAAATTAAGATTTCTTGGAGATTGGCGGAGAGTTGCCCAGGAAAAATTGTAAAATTGACACTTTTCAGGCTGGCTTTTATGATACTAGTTTTATTTTGATTACATTCCCTGCTAGCTCCCTTTTGAGGACCACATTAGTTTTACACAAAATTGTAGTGAACGATGAAATATGCCGTTTGTTTTGTGTTGCCTAGCAACAAATGTGACACCATGGAAACCAATTTTCAAAACACTAAAAATTGACCATTTTCAAATTTGATTATCTTTTTACAGCAAAGCTGTATATGAACAACATACATAGTGTCTAAATAATCCATGCCTGGTTTACAAATGCCATGAATAAAAAAAAGCTCAAAATGTTTATAATTTTTGTTTCCATGGCAACCGAACTAACTGACCCTCAGAAATTTTACAAAATACTCCAATTTCAAAGCAAATTATCTTGCTAATGCAAACAGAAATATGGATACTTTATACACATTCTGGCAAGTCTACATCTTATTAACAAAATCCAAAAAATGAAAATAATAATGTTATTTGATTAAAGGTTACCATGGCAACCAAACCATCAGATAGTCCGTGATTTCACGAAAAATGAGCATTTTCAAAGCAAAATATCTCCCCTAAACAAAGGATTTGATTATTTATTTATGTACTCATCATGTAACTAGTACCTGATTTTTCAACATCAAATTCAAATTTACAAATGAATTATCTCAATTCATGTAACCATGGCAACCAAAACATCATACCATCAGCGATTTCACAAAAATGGCATATTCAACGAAAAGGGCATATTCAAAGCAAACTATCTCCTTCCAGCACGACAGAATATGAATAATTTTAAACATATTTTACACAATATACATCTGCAATACAAATACAAAATAATAGTTTTTAAAATTCCTGATTATAGTTACCATGGAAATGCCAAAAACGGTTTTACTCTGTAGCAAAGAAATATTACGAAAAATGAAATTTGACCAAGAAAAATGTGAAATTGACACTTTTCAGACTGGCTTTTGTGACACAAGTTCTTTTGATAACATTAACTACTAGGTCTGTTTAGAGACCCACATTAGTTATACACAACATTTTAGTGAAAATGAAACATGTCATTTGTATTATGTGTCCTAGCAGCAAACGTGTCACCATGGAAACCAATTTTCAGCATGGAAACCAATTTTCAGAACTCTAAAAATTGACCTTTTTTAAATCTGAATAACGTTTTACAGAAAAGCTGTATATGAACGACATATATAGTGTCTAAATAACCCATGTCTTATTAACAAATGCCATGAATGAAAAAACTCAAAATGTTTATAATTTTTGTTTCCATGGCAACAGAACTACCTGACCATTAGAATTTTACAAAATACTGCAATTCTAATGCAAATTATCATGTTTCTGCAAACAGAAATATGGATTATGTAAACACATTCTTGAAAGTAAGTAAGGTTGCAAAGATCAGGAATCGATACAATCAAGTCTACATCTGTTTAGCAAAACGAAAAATTGAAAATAATAAAATTATTTAAATGTAGGTTACCATGGCAACCAAACTATCAGATTGCCAGTTATTTTACAAAAAAGGCACATTCAAAGCAAAACATATCCCCTAAACAAAGATTCAAATTGATTATTTAAGCACATATTACATAACCTGCTTCTGATTTTCAACATCAAATTCAAATTTACAAATGAACTATCTCAATTCATGTTACCATGGCAACCCAAACATCATATAATCAGCGATTTCACAAAAAATGGCATATTCAACAAAAAGGGCATATTCGATGCAAACTACCTCCTTCAAGCATGACAAAATATGAATAATTTTCAACATATTTTACACAATCTATATCTGTTATACAAGTACACAAATAACAGTTTTTAAGACTCCAGATCAGAGTTACCATGGCAACAGTTACAGGAAATGCCACAAAAGCTTTTACTTTATGGCCAAAAATATGACAAATATTTAGATTTGCCCAAGGAAAACCTTTCAGGCTTATATGAGTTTTCTTTGATTACATTTACTACTTGCTCTGTTTAGATGGCCACATTAGTTGTATTTATAATTTTAGTAAGCTATGTTCCGTTCTCTCAGTTTATTGCTCGTTTCCATGGTAACCAAAAAGAAGGAATTTGGCCTAAAATGGCCAAAAAATGTGAAAAGACATTTTTTGCACATTCACATATCCAATAACACACCAATTCTGATTCTGATCTTTACATGCTGAAACATTATAGCTCACAGGGAGTAGATTAAAATAATAAATAAACCCAGTATGATCTTTGTACAAATCATTCCAGACTACCAAAGGTGGGTGGGGTAACCAATCTAGGAAAACCCTATTTTGTGGAATATTTGAACTCTACAATCATTTTCCCTGCCTACTAAGAGGTGCATACAATTATTGATAAGTTCTAAATGGTATTCACCTTTCATACAATAAAAGAACATGCATCCGGTCTACCCCTTTCTGGTCGTAACCATGGAAACAATAACTGTTCTATACAGAAAAACATAAACTTGTTTTGGCATCAAAGCTACAAAATCATTTTAAATTGATTTATCCAAAGCTTGCTCCAAAATTTTATACTCAACTATCTTTATGCACATCAAATTCTGTAATATAATAACTAGGTGGAACAATTCTAACCACTATTAAATACAATTAATTTCATTTCCATTCTGCAAAAGGCCTGTGATTGCTTCCATGGTTACAACCAGAAGCAGGTAAAACCAAATTCATGTTTAACAGTTTATGAAACTCAAAGGTCCCCATTACATATTGGCAGTATTCAAATATGTCAATATCTCTGCCACTATTTGGCATACTTGCAAAAAGTTATTGAAAAAGGTTTTTATTATATACCTGATTACCCCACCCACTTTAAAGGACTGTAATTGTTACAAATTATTAAGTTTTCATATCATATTGATAATGTCAATAAGACTCAACTCAATTCTCCTTTTAGCTAATTCAAAACTTATTATTATTAGCTGGAATCACCTTAACACTTCTAGAGATAGATAGGCTGTATTGTATTTGAAAAATTTTAATGACTAAAAATAATGTTTCTTATATATCTGGTTACCCCACCCACTTTCAACGTTTATAATTGTTACCAAATAAACTTTACTTATTAATTTTGCTTAAATCATAATGATAATCATAATATGTTTCAACTCAGCTATCTTTTATACACATTGGGAACTTGGCATTCTAACCATCTGTACATTTTACTGTTTAAAGGCGCAATATATTTCATATCCATTTTACAAAAGACCTGTATTTGTTTCCATGGTAACGGCAAGAAAGAGGTAAACCTCATACATGTTTTTACAGTCTATAAAACTTGGGGGCCCCTATCAAGTATTGGCAGTATGCAAATATGCCATCGTCCCCACCACTATTGGGAAAACTTTTTTAAAAATCACTAAAACTCGTTTTGGTTATATATCTAGTTACCCCACCCACTTTTAACGTCTACAAATGTTACTATATCAAACTAAACTTATTAATTTTGCTGGATCATATTGATAATGTTAATATATCTCAACAAAACTATCTTTGAAACATATAAAAACTCGAGTTATATCCAACTGGAAATGTTTAACCACTTTAAGATGCAATTTATTTAATCTCTATTTTGCAACAGTACTCTGGTTGTTTCCATGGTTACCCCCAGAAGGTGGTGCAATCTACGCATAATTTCGCGTTTTATGAAAGCTAATACCGTTTAGAACTTACCATTAACTGCATTTGTCTCTATGTACGCTGGGGGAATGGCTGTAGTAGTTCAAAAATGCTAAAAAATAGGCGTTTTTCATACATGGCTACCCAACCAACTTTGGTTGCCATGGTAACAAGGAAAATGAAATATTTTGAACATTTTTATTTTTTCGTTACTGACGCCTAGCATCAGTGGATATCCCTAAAATAAAATTCACCCCTTTTGATATTTCCTGTCTCAACAACTATCATTTAAAAATGGTCAAAAAATGCAATTTCAGGCCAGTAGCAATATTCATGTTGCCATGGAAACCAAATTGAGACACAAAATCAAACTAGAGTGTGTGCAACTTTTCAAGTTTGTATCGATGTTTCGTATGCTATATAAACTTATGTCTACACATTTGTGTTTGTTGGTCCTTTTATTCCATAAAGTTAGGCATTTTTTTCAATTTTGCTATTATGTTGCTACTTTGGTTGCCATGGATACCGAATATAGAAACATTTTGACCTTTTTTATTCTTTCATTTAAGACACAAGGCATTAGTGTATATTCCTTATGCTGACACCTTTATTCTCACCTTTGCTGTAAAAAGATAATTTGGATAGAAATTTGTCAATTTAAGCCTTCAAAAATATTTTAGAGATAGCCCCTTTTCGTTGCCATAGAAACATACTCTACAAGTTTTTTTTTATCCTTTTCCGTTTGTGATATTAAAAGTTAATACATTATTGAATTTTTTCATACAGCATAAACCATTAGACTTTAAAAAATAAATAGGCTGCATTGTCTTCAAAAAGTGTAATTTGTCACTTTTCCAAAACTAGAAAACATGCTTCTGCAGGCAAATCTTTAACTGGTCGTTGCCATGGTAACGGCATGACAATAACCGTTTCCCTTTGGCTATGTGACTTTTATGTTATAAGGAATATATTGCGCCAATTTTTTTGGCATTCTGAAAAAGTCACTTATCAGCATTTCTACTGGGCCTGCATGATTCTTAGGGAGAATGCTAATTATAACCATACAACCTATCCCCTTTGTAGATGGAACCCCTTGTATAGGTACTTTGGCAAACATTGTATAATAATTGACTTATAAGATGGTACATATATTGGAATAATTGTATTTTCAGATGCGTGATATCAACTGTCCAAACCTTACAAGATTGATAGGGTTATGTCCTGAAAAGAATAACGTTTGTATACTCACTGAATATTGTTCACGTGGGAAACTTCAGGTAAGTCAACTGAGTTCTTACAATCATTGTTAAAGGCAATTTCGGGTATTGTCAACACGCATCATTCCTGTCGTGGGAAATGTTGTCTGGGTCCTGTCTTTCGACCATTTCCAAATTCGCATCAATTAAGTAAAGATGTTATCAGTGAAAGATTCCCTGGAGAAGCATCTAACTTGTGCCATTGGCTTTTAAAGTCATCGAAAAATCGCTCTCATATTGATTGACAGGTCTGTGATCCAGCTTGTTTGCGTATTTGACCTTTATACCTTTTCGTTTAATGACTTTAAATCCTCTCTACTTACGAGATGTTTCGGTGACTAAGTTCATATGAAGGAGTGACGTCGTCGAGTTTAGTTGTACAATAATTAAGACTTAAATGTTGGCTGAAGAAACCAACTCATGATAACATCATCGAAGTAATGAAAATTTCCCAACAACTGTCATTTGAAAGATATAAAGGGAGGTTAGTGTTTCATTCTAAAAGTCCATCGGTACATTTTTATGTCTTCAGATAAAGAGGTTAGGCATGTGGGACAAGTTCTGTTTTCTCATAATCTGGTTTATTTGTATTTTTATTTGTTGGTATGTTGTTTACTATTTGCAGGATATACTGCACAATAAGTCTATACAGCTCGAAAAAGAATTTAGAACATCACTCATGAATGATATTGTTCAGGTACGTTCCAATACTAAATAAAATTATAAGGCGTCCAGTATGGTGGAATGAAGAGTGTTCATTCTGGCTTGAAATTCGAATATTTCATAATTATTTTCCAGCTTTACTGGGAACAATTGTCTCCATATTATTATCAACTCTTAACATATTTATGCCTAAATAAAATGCAATTTCCAATCATCATCAATTGGATGAATCCATTTCGAATTTAAGGGTTGTTGGGTAGTAAGTGTCAATTTCTTTCAAATTCTAAAAGTGCATTCTGTAAGCAAACAGTGCAGAACCTGATCAGATGCTGCATTCTGCGACGTCAGGTCTGGTTCTGCACTGTTTGCCTTTGTTCCATAAAAGGATACAATGAGTAAATGGGTTGATTCGTTTACCACCTAACTATTTACAAATGTGTAAGCTCTTCTGTGAGAAGCTATTTATTCCGGATTTATATCTTCAAACTGATTTGTACTTTAATAAAATGATTAAAAGGAAAGGTACAATTCTACAATTCTTTCTAAAATTGCTTTAGCTTTGGTTCATTATTTACAAGAAGTAATTGAATTTGTGGCAAGGAAATGACACACAGACAAACCCACGGCACCATAAGGAAGAGACACAGAACACAAATCGTCCTCATTCTGCACATGGTATACGTTACGTCAATGAAGTGAACGTCACCAAATAAAATATGATACCATATTTTCAAAGAGAATGTTGTATTATGCCAAATACAATGGGTAATAACTGTAAATAAAAAAGAGCTATAACCTTTTGCCTAATACAGACGCCTTTTAATACTGTTTGCAAACAGAGCTGACCCATGAAGGTCTACTCTATTTTCTTATGGAAATATGATTTGATATGATTCTACACTAGTGGACCTAAAGATATTTCTTTGTTCTATGTCCAAACGTGAAGGTTTATTTAAATATAACTTTTCATAGTGGGTGGAGCTTAGCATGGATGTTCATGAAGGAAAGGGTTAAACATTATCACCTGCCACTTTATCTACCAATAGGCTGGTGCACGCGATTGCAGTACTTAGTGTTCTAAAAAGCAACAAAGGCTCATATTTATTTACTCATATGCACATACAGTACACGCCAAAGGTTTGCTACTCCCATACACGATGTATGATTGTAGATAAAAGCTTGGACCATAAATACCTCTAAAATTGCTTGATACGCCAGCATTGGCGTTAATAAGAGATAGTTGCGAACTTGCGATAAGAACCAAAATCTTGTGTAGCGACCCAATTGATGTTGAATGACTCATATACAAGAAAAAGGGGTTCTGATGATTGATGTTTGTCTTTGGTTGGGTCCACCGTAGCTCAACTCGAGGTTTCCTTCAATTCTGACTATCTGTGAGTTATGAAACCTTGTCCCATGGTTATTAAACTTTTTTCATGCTCAACTCAGATAAGCACGAAATTTATCTTGCTAAGAAATGTTAAAATGCCAAAAATTGTTGGCATTTGAACAATTATTAGCATGATAAATACAACATTGTTGGTAATTTAGTGCTTATGGGCAGTTGAAATTTCGTGCTCAGTTGAGTTGAGCATGAAAAAGTTTTATAACCTCAGGACCTTGTCCTTGTTGCATCATGTTTCTCCTTGATGATCCTTTACATAGTTAGAAAATTGCATAGTTTGAAAATAGCATAGTTAGGAAACTACCATGCGAGCTAAACAATGTTTTAACTTATTAACTTATTGGCAGAATCAAGGGTGAAATGTTGCGCCAGTTAAATGCATTTAAGTACTCCCGGTTGCTGCTTTAGCTGTTGTCTGTATCCGTAGGTTCTGTTGTAGTTGATTCATTGTTTATTGTTTATCCCGTTGTTTGTGAAGTATTTGTGTTTGGTCCTTGTTTGTTTGATTTAATTCTTCACATCCCAGTCAACAATTTTTCAGTTTTGTTGGTGCGGGTCGTCCTTGGGTGAACCAGTACTACAAGCAAGGATTAATGTGTCTCGCTCAAGGACACAACTCAGTGACGCCGATAAGGCTTGAATCCGCAGCCTATATGCTTGAAGTCAAGCACTCTACCACTAAGCAACTGCGCTCCACGTGCGTGGTCATTGTTTTGTTATGCAGTGCTTTGTGTCCATTCTAGTCATGCAATCATCTTGACGAAGAAGAAAGAGCTTGTAATTTTACTGCAATTGTATTCTTGCTGTTACATGGCTGTACATGTTCTGTGTCTCTACCCCGCGATTGTGGCATTTCCTGGTCATACTCACGTTCCAAATTTGATGATGAGTTGTTAATTTTTGCTCCCTTGCCTGTGTTTTGCTTTCGCTTTTTTATGCAGTACTTGATGTACTTTCTAGTTTTGCAAATATCTCGCTGAGGAAGAGAGAGCTGGTTGATTTACTTAAATTGTCTTCTTGGTGTCATGTGGCTGTTGGTGTTCAGTGCCTCTTCCTCACGGAGTCGTATGTACGGTATGCAGTGTGTGATAGTTTTAAGAGATCGCAGGTGTCTCTTCATGGAACAAGGGTCATTTTGCCTTATTGGTGCCGCATACCCAGGTAGCGGTGCACCCACGGATAAAAGACTAATTCCAAGAGATCGTTTTGGCATTTTTTGAAATTCTTTATCCATTGTAATTTGAGGACAAGTGCTTAAGAGATAAATGTTTTTGTCCTGATTAAGTGGGTTTATTTGTGTATTGTAAGAGATTCTTTAATGATTTTTTTTAAAATTTGTATTTAGGTGTTTTGCTTTTTTGCCACAGGAAAACAATATTCTTGAACAGTATAACGTTTTCAGACCCAGGGGTCCTCCTTCAGTACCTTAGCAAAAAATCAAAACCTATGAGGCATAATTGCCCTTCTTCCATGGAGAGACACCTGCCACCTCTTAAAACTAAAACAGCAGTTTCTTGTCATGCACACTTTCAATGTTATGCTTTTTAATTGAAGGGGATGCATTATCTCCACAATTGTCCAATTGGCGTGCATGGATTTCTTACCAGCTCAACATGTGTCATCGATAGTCGTTTTGTGCTAAAAATAACAGGCTTTGGATTGCCCTCGCTGAACAACAACAACGAAAACGAAATAGATACATGTGAATTTAACAATTACTGTAAGTACCGACAATTTGACAACTACTACAAAAGTGCTGATGCTTATAATTGCTGTTATTATATCCTTAAACAATTTATTATATTCCTATATACTGCTACTGCTTTTGTTGCATTCGCGGATTTAGAGGGCGCAGGGGGTCTGCAACCTTGGTAAATCACAAATGGCTATAGGTTTCTTAGAAATACTGGTACGGACCCCCATTGAGATCCAATTGCTTCTGGAGGGAGTCCATATGACCCTCTGTGAAGTATGTTGATGACTGAAGAAAAAAACCGTTGTTGGACCCCCTGGGATTAACTGGATCCGCACATATATTGCTTTTTCTTATAATAATACTAATACTAATTATTACATTCTACTACACCTGATATTTATAATAATAATAATAATAATAATAATAATAATAATAATAATAATAATAATAATAATAATAAAAATAAGAATAAAATATACTAATAATGATAATATTAATAATTAGAAGAAAACAGAAATTCTGGAAAGATACAATTTACAACACTTGTGGTGGTGCTTTTGGTTTGGGCAGTAGTTGTTGTCTTATGAGACTTGCACTTTGTTGTTAATGCCACTCTTAGTAATGCAATGACCTAGAGTCATGATTATTTTCATGAGCAAATTAGATACATATATGTAATATAGACAGATTTGAGTTTAACTACGTTACGATATTACAAAGTGACGTCTCGCATAAGAGTGATATAACTCATTTTGTTATATGACTGGAGAGAATCCTGTCTCCTGACTGGCCAAATCTGTCTCTATAAATCTCTATGTCTACCTAAAAAGTGGCCTAAGCTGGCCTACAGGGTGATATAGGATAGAAACCAGCTCAAACTAGTTTCCAGAAGTTAACATTTATGACACTTCTTCAATATCACCCTTTAGTGAGCTACAAATAGCATGATGAGTATGAAACATGTATGGGATGCATGACATTGACAAAATTTGCTGTTTCACATCCTAACAGGTAAATTAAAGACTATAATGATTTTCGACAAGATGTTTATTCTTTTATCTTTCTTTGTTTGAATAAATCAAACGTAGCAAAAGTATTTAATGAATAAATTTTACATTAAACATTCAGAGAATTTATACACATTTCAAAATACAAAATACTACATTAATTATTGGTAATTCTTTGCTAAAACTTGTGAGAAAGTCCTTGGCTTGAACATGACTTCAACAAAAAAAAGTGAATGTAGAAAAGTTTCATTCATAGTTGAAAAGTCAAATATCAAAACAGTTATTAACTTCAGTTAGGTAGACATAGTGTTTATCTACCCTTAAAAGTGATATTCATAGAGGCCTTATGACCTCTGTGAATATCTGGGGTATATAAATCCTCAAGTCTACTTCATTGAAGTCAATAATTATATAGTATTAAGATCATTGAATCACTGGTGGTTTACACATTTAGTAACGTTATGTAATGTTGGCCATAACAACGTTATGTAGGACAATGTTTTGAGTTGTGCATACCACAAAGCGCGATTTCAATGTAGTTTATGTTCCTTCTAGTTTCTATATGAGGAAGAGGCAGGTGATTACCCTTTTTTCAAATTGGATTCTGGTGTTTACGTACAATTAAACATGTGTAAAAGGGCCGCTCTCAAAAAGACTGAAAATTGTTTTCCAAGACCAATTATTGGACCTTCATTAAGCTACCATTTGTCATGAAGGTCTTTGTTTTGTCTATTTTGGAGTGGCGGTTTTACACAGATTTTATTGTATGTGTCTTTGTTCGTCTGCGCCTAAATGTATCTTCCTATTAATGTCATTGACTTACCTGTAAGTAGTCTCTAAATCTGGCATTTTCTGGTATTACGCACTTATATTTAATTTAAAAAAAATATATTGTTCTTTAAGGCGTTAACGTATTGCACTTGAGGAACTTGAGATGCTATAGTACTGTTAAGATAGTGCGTCATGCCAACACATTTAACACCATAGGTGGGAACATTAGTGGTATTTCAAACGTTATTTATCAGTATATGTGATAATTTGACCATATGTATGATAAAAATATTTCGTATCACGTACACTTTGTCTAAATGTGCTAAAATTCTGATCAGTTGGTAAACAGAATTTAGAAAATTGACGCTAAAAGAACAAACAATGTGCCTGAAGCAAATAAATAGATGAAACTTTGACCCTATTATACAAAGGTATGATATTTATTGGATAAGTTTGTGATAATTTTCTTATCTATCAGTTTTAATATAATTTTTGATGCTCAAAATTTATATACCCATAGCATATGTTTTTGCTGATTATTAAGTAATTCAATTCTTAATTAAACACGCTTATCAACATGCCTGATTAATCTATTGCTGTATATGAAGAATAAAGATGAAAATCAGTCAGTACTGGTTAATTTTGGCCTAAGGTGGATAATGGATCAAAGATCGGACGAGTTTACGCAGTAGCAATAACAGGTTTACAAAGATTGTAAAAGTTGTTTCTAACTTCTCATGCTACACAATTGACTCCTCTAACATTTGATTTGTCTAAATCCCCCATCACACCAGAGCAGCCTTGTCAGGCGATCAGACAGCGTTCATAAATATATACAGAATGTGGAAGTGCATGCAGTACGACCGCAACCATCTCCACAGCAACGCACTGGCATCGCCAGTAGACGCTGTGGGATTGCATAGAACGCCAAATGACGGTATGTTTAAAAAAGCTGTGACTCAGGGTTCTTATAAGAGTAGGGTGGGATCGCAGAAGGCTCACCATGGCCACGCAGTAAGGTTTTCTACAACGCAACAGAAGCTCAGCAGGCACGTACACGTGTCTTTGTGCAATCGCCGTGGTTGCCCGTTGCGTTTGCAGCGAGATTGCACTGTGTTCTTTGCATGTCACTATAGGGATCACAGATGTTTTTTCATACATTATAATTTGCCGGGTCCCGAGGATGCTGTTTGAACACTCGGCCTATCAGGCGAGTGTTTAAACATCTTCCGAGGGACCCGGCAAGTGTTAATGCAAAGAAACAAACATGTGTGATCGTTATTCTTGCATATTTTACCTTATTCCAACCAAATTCGCACTGAAAACGCTGCTGAAACATTAAATTGTCCATTTTTTACACTGGATTTCTCTAAACAAAATGGCGTCGGCTGTTTACTTTCGAACGTCAAAACGTTATAACCGTACGCAACGTTTTCGTGAACAAAAACATCAACGAAATGATCAGGTTGGTCCGCAACGCTTTCCGTATGAAATATTGCAGGGCTCATTTTAAGTATTTTCAAGTTCAGACCCATGTTCAAACAGCACATGAATCTCCTGATTTGAAAATGGATTTTCATTCATTTGACAGCTATACGGATAGACATCTATGTAAGAATATGTCTTCAACACACCATCAGCGCAGTGTGTTCTTTGAAATGTCACTATAGTGATCACTTATTTTTTTCATGCATTTTTACAACATTTGCCAGGTGCTGAGGAAGTTATTTTAACACGAGGTCGTTAGGTTGAGTGTTCAAACATCGTCAGAGGACCCAACAAGTGTTAATGCAATGAAACAAACATGTGTGGTAGTTATTTCGGCATATTTTACCTGATTTCAACCTAAACCGCACTAAAAACGTCGCTTCAACTTTAAAAATAAACATTTTCTTACACTGGATTTTTCTTAACAAAGTGGATTCAACATCAAACTTTCACATTCATTACATCGCCTCATCGTCATAGACACTCGCAACGTTTTTGAGAACAAAAGCACTGGCGATATGATCACTCAAGGCCATAACGTTTTCCACGAGTAACATCATGATTTGTCAAAGTAAAAAACATGTTCAAACAGCATGGGAATCTCATGATTTGAACATGGATTTTTGTGGCTTAAAACAGCATCATGTAACAAACTCCTATGCAAGAATGTGTCTTCAACACGCTGTTAGCGAATTGCGAACGCCGTGAATGTGCAGTGCAGGCATTGTGTGCACCCTGGTTGCTGTAAGGACGCTGTAAGGGCGCCCTGACAGGCTCGATTCCACAAACAATATCAGGGTCTTTTGTCAATATCCGTTCTTGTTGGCATTTGTATGCGCTCTCACTATGCCTTCACTGTGCTTTCACAGCACTCACAATGCTTGCAATGCGCTTTCCTGGCGTTCACACTGCACTGATGGTGTGTTAAATTAGCAGTGGCATCTCAAAGAACGCCATACAATTTCTGTGCAAATGCCAAGTTTGACCATTTTGCCTTATAGGAGACCTAACTGCTTGGCTATGGTGACCATACCACACTTTAATTAGAACGCTGAGCCATAGCTTTGTTTTGAGCATGCACAAAGTGCGAACTCTATACGATCCCACATTGTGTACTGGCGATGCCAATGCATTACTGTAGAGATGTTGTGATTGTACTACGTGCACACTCAGCGTTCTGCATTTTTCTTGAACGCCGTGATAACGCTGCTCTGATATGACAAAGGTTTAGTCAGTACCTAAAAAGACATTTCTATATTTTACAGTTGTTCCAGATTTACTATGGATGGCTCCAGAAATGTTAAGAAACTATCCACCACGTAAGGTTTCTCAGCAAGGTGACGTCTACAGCTTTGCAATAATTCTGTACGAAATGTGCACACGAAATGAACCTTATATATCAGAGCCATGGTATCAATCTATAGAAGGTAAATAATATAAGAATCCATCATGAAAGTGAGGGTAGGATAGAAAAATTCATCCTGAGGATCACTTATAAGCATTACGAGGCTTGCTGAGTGATAATAAATGGTGATTGCGAAGGACGGATTTTTCTAGCCCATCCTCACATAAATAATGGATTCTTTTTTTCTTGCTCACCACTAAATACATGTACCTCAGTTTATATTGAAAAAAACAACAACATGAAAACAACTTCCAGAATATCCTGAATACGTTGAGATGCGACATGGTGATGTAATTTTAACATTACAATGACGTCACGAATCGACGAGCGGCCAGCGTGTGGCCAACGTGTGGCTGTTCATTTTTTATCTTTCACACAGGCTGATAGGGGTATTTGAGATAATATTATTTCATGTGGGTAAAGACAATGACATCCCGATGTGCGAATGAGTTTCTCTTACACACCATTCATCAAATAAAATTATTCATTTTCACAAACCCGTTCGATAATTTCATTTATACGCAAGCACTCGTGTAAGATCCTCTATTTCGCAATTTGTGCTAACATAAGAATTCCAGGGGGTACTTCTAAGGCCAAAGTTCTGCCCAAGTAAGATTGTTTTCCCATAATTGCATTAAGAAGTTCTTAATGTCATCTGAGATTAGGATTCATTTTAATGCTTTGAAGCCCCTGTTGCCTGCTGCCAATTTCGCATTTTGCAAATTAATAAACAGTTAAATAAAGTTAAGTAATGTTGAATTCAAATTTGAAATTAAACCTGATAAATAAAGTGATTCCAAATATTAGCTTTTCATTGATTATAATATTCCTATTCTAATGTGTCCCAGGTCTCATTCCCCAAAAGACAGAAAGAGTCGCATATTTCCTATTTGGTTCTGGTTATGTGATGTGTCCTTTCTAGCTTCGAAATGATGTCACTGAGGAAGTGATATTTTTTGTTGTGCCTTTTATGTTTATTCTGGTAAGTAGGCGTGTCTTTGTCAACAACTTAATGAACTTGGTAAGTCTTTGTTATGTGAAATTTTCTGGCCATATCCACTTTATTTAGCAGACATTTTACTAGGGTCTGAACCAATAACCATTTGATTTGTATAATCTTCGATCAAGACGTGATATTGTAAAACTTTCTACATGCTCAAATCAAGAGAGCATGAAATTAATCCTGCCCATGAATGTTAAAATGCCAACAATTGTTGGCATTTTAACATTGATTAGTAGGATAAATATGGCATACTAAAACAAGAAACATTTTAGGCTAAGTATTTCAAACGTAAATGAGTATGATCAGGAAATACCATAATCACAAAACGCAGGCAAACCCATGGCATCGCGAGGAAGAGCCACACAACCATCAGGAAATCAAACTAAGCAAAGCAACCATCTCTATCTTCCCCTTCAAGAGGATTACAAAACAAGAATGGACATAAAAATACGTTCACCAAAACATAGAATAATTACACAACTCCCACATTGGGAGTAACAATAAACACAAAATCAACAACAATCAACAGAACCACCGCCTTAGAATGGACAGCAGCCTACGCCACTATTATTTATTGCTGTTAATATGTTTTTGCAGACACCGTTGAGCAGATAAAGTTAGAGCAACCATATCCTAGGCGCCCTGCATTTGGGAGCACATCTTCATTTCCTGAAATTGCCAAACTAGCTACTGAATGTTGGAAAGAAAATCCTACAGAAAGGCCAACATTTGTGGAGATCAGAAAATGGCTTCAAGACGGGCGAAGGTGATTCTGCATTGTTGGATTATTATATTTTGTACATAGTGGTTTGAAATATTACAAGTTTAACAGTACAGTTTACATGTATGAATATATCTGAAAACAATTTGAGAAGGGATGTGTATTAATAAAAATGTCCAGCTTTGTGCACATGTAAGTTGGGTCTCCCTGAAAGGATATTATGAATCATTGGCTGTTTAAATTGACCATTCGTTGATTTAACATCTAGAAATGAAAATGCTAGATAAATTTATAGTATTCTGTCTTATTTATTGTTTTTGATACAAACAGCTTGAAAGATTGTAATCATAGGCCAATATTTTCATTTCCATTGTAGTTGCATAAGATATAGTAACCTCAACATATCAACTGCATGCATCCCTTGATGCAAAACTTGGAAATAGTAAATGGTCCAGCACACAATGAAATTATTTGTTGACATTAACATCTATCAATAATATATTATAGTAACATCACTTAAGCATAGCCATGTCGTTATGTACATGAGGTATAGCCTGCTGGCTGTTCAAATACCTCTGTTACATTTATATCAATCACAAGTGGATTTGAAGTACGCACTATTGTATGTCATATTTAAAACTTTTTGTGGCTTTTTCATGGGTAGAAACCAGTACTGGGCCGCGAGGGTTTATGATTTGTATGTTTATTATATGACGGGAACTCCCGAATTAATTGGTAATACTAGAAGCACAGTGAGCTTCACATACATTAAAAACTAAAACGTTTTTGATCATCCAGTACAAGCTAAAAATGGGCATTTCAATTGTGTTTATGTATTTTACAGGGGCAATAACTATGGAAAAAAAGTTTTAGATATGTTGCTACATCGCATGGAACAATATGCCAATAATCTTGAAGGTCTTGTTGAAGAGAGAACCAATGCTTTTCTAGAAGAAAAGAAACGATCTGAAGAACTCTTGTACCAGGTCTTACCAAGGTACAGCTTATATACTGTAGATTCCGAAATTTTCGCGAGAATTTTATTTTCCCGAATAGCATTAAATTACACATTAGTGATGTGAAAAATTCGCAATTAAGGCAAGATTTACTTATATCAATAAACGACAGAGTGATTTTGCCATTTTGCGAGGGTTTTATTTTCACGAAACTTTTGCGAAAATAAAGTCCTCACGAAAATTTCCAAATTTACAGTACCCAAACTAAAAAGAAACGTCCAATTTTCATGTTACTGTATCTTTTTATCCAGTAAAGATGTCGGAGAAAGTTATAAACCAAAGGTTTTATCAAACGTCTGGAGGTGTTATTGAACCTTAAATGAAAACAGGTTTTCGCCTATAACCAGAGAGTTGATCATCAATTCGTGACACATTTAACAATAAATGGCAACAAGGAACGTCCAACAATGAAAAATATCTAAAAATCCCAAATGTGCTTATTAAACGAGTGGCATTACTAGGGTGAAGATTTTGTACCAGTAAAATGAATTTATGCCCCCAGGTGGCTTAGGCTACTGTCTGTTCTAAGGCAGTGGTTCTTTTGTTGTTGACGTTTCGTTTATTGTTACTCCCTTTGCGGGAGTCTGTAATTGTTCTATGTTTTGTTGTACATTACTTTATGTCCAGTCTAGTATTGCAATCATCTTGAAGGGGAAGAAAGAGTTGGTTGTTTTTGCTTAATTTGTCTTCCTGGTGTCTCGTGATGGTTGAGTGGCTCTTCCTCGCGGTGTCATGGGGTTGTCTACGGTTTGTGATTGTGGTATTTCCCAATCATACTCACTTACTATTTTTGCAATTCTAAGCCGTTGCTTTACGAAATTAAATGAAATTACCTCTCTTTGAATCAAACAAATAACTATTTAAGAACCTCCAATTCTCCTTAACCTATCATCATTTTGACACGGTTCTTGTTTTTATTTGTTGTGCTTGTCTTTGAAAACGATTACACAAAAGATAAAAAAACAAAAACAAAAAAATCTATGGCTGATGTTTTCCATCACATGGTAACTAAATTTGTGTTTCATACCCACCCCTTACTGAAAAAAGTAGAAGAGACTTTCCAGTATCAATGATTTTGATGCTGATTAGTCTTAATTAATGTTAAAATGCTTGTAATGACGAAAAAGAAATTCAAATTTGCCCGACACTGTTGATTATCAAAACGCTGGACCAAGAGTGATTTTTTGAGTGCCTTCACGCACACTTTTAAATGATGTTTTGTGATGTCAGAGGTCAGAGTATGTTGCATATGAATGGTTGTGGCTGTAAAAGCAATGCATACAGATAACATGCATTACATCTTACTAGAGAGTTTGTTCAGTGATGCTTAAATGTGCTTGAACGGTTCAGAGTTTAGCCTGGGTCCAGTCGTAAATTTTTTGGCAATATTTTCTAATGCTAATATTCTAAAAAAATAAGAGAATAAAAATATACCACATCAAAGGTATCGGTTGTCCGTTATTGATTTCGATTAAAATTGACGCCTGGGGACATCTGTGGTATTTCCCTTTGATAATCCGATCAGCCGATTAATCTAATTATAGCCTGCTGCTTTAGTGTGACGTAATAAAGATGATAACGAGACACCGATCCGATAATGAGGATGCCATTATCAAACAGCTGATCATGAAAACTCCGCGAAAAAACGTGATTTGTTTACTTGGTTCAAGACCAATTGATCCAAAACAAAGGACGCAGAGATGAAACTGAAGTGTCAAAATATAGCGAAAATTAAAAGGAGATGACGTTTTTCTCGGACGTATTGTGTTTATCTAGACCGTGTCTAGAAGCTGTATATAAAATATACAATGTGTATTTTCGTTCGAGCCCGTAATTAAATGCGTGTCTCCCAAAGGCAAAAACAACTACTTCACAAATACACCAAAGTCGGAAAACGCTGTTTCAATTTAAATCATCTTCCACAAAGCGCATTTGATGATAGGACAGAGTGGTAATGTTTGCCTTTCTATCTATCTTTTCACTGGGATTCCTGTTACTATTTATAGCAAAATAGAGTTATCCGATAACGCTTAGCGTTATCGTTCTTGGCATTACCCCACAAAATTTGAGGAAAAATCCAGGTAGCGCCAAGGCGCTGTCAATTGAAATCGAAGTTCCCCAGGCTGTCATTTTTGACCAGGGAACGGAAAAATAAAAAAGAAGAAAAAATGATCAGACTGGAACCCAAGCTATTCAGAGTTATTGCCTGGTTAGAAATATTCACTTAAAGTGCATTCTATTAATACTTCTACTGAATATTTTAGAAAAAATAGCAAAAATTTTAAAAGTTATAAAACCTGAAGGTAAACCAATTTATAGTTGGTGCCATCATGGAGACCTACCTTTCTGTGTAAAGCTGGAACATAATGACGTATTGATTCAAACCACTGATCAGAATGTTTTTCGGTTGTAATTGCGTTTTCTTTATCCACAATATAAAAACAATGAATTGCCTTACCCCTGGTATTCCAAAAATGGTTTATTTGGACTTTTACACTAGAATGCAGTTAAAGTCTATATGCAGTTTACCAATCTTTAAAGAATAGTGTAAATTCAGAAATGTTTGTGAGTGTTTTATGTTCTCGAAAATTAAACCCACAGGAAATAGTGAAAACTCTTTGTCCTTATCTGATGAAGGTAAATCATATGGAATGCGCGAATTTTACGTGTCAAATGTGTCTTTTAACACTACTCACAAAAATAAAATTCTCGCGAAAATTTACAGTGGTCAGACAACATGTTATAAAATAAAGAAGCTTAACACATGTGGTAGTTTCATTAATAAAATGTACACATTATTAATCTTGTGCAAAATAGGCCGATTTCCTATTTTGTACATTTCACGAGATTGTAAATGTCTAATTAGATTTAAAATGATGTAAGGGAGAGAGTGGAGGTGGGTAATAATAATAACAAAGGATATGACTTTGATAAGTAGGAAAACAGTTGAGAGTAAAAATTATACATTTTTTACATTATAAACAAACGTGTGGATGTTTAGAGAGTACGTTCTGATTGAAATTACTATATTAAGTACCAACAATATGCATGTACGTATTGGTTCAAAAATACTTAAACTATTTTATACTTAACCCACATTATTTTGCAAACTGATATATCATCGGTGATATGGTTTATGCTTAAGTGTATAATTTCAAGGCACAAATTGCACACAATACCTTTTAAATAACGCGAGCGAGATGAGCCTCAGGAGTGCATGGTTCAGATGAGCCTTTGCAAATGTACCGATACATATATAGCATTCGCTAATCGAATGTGAATAGAAGTTGCAAATCTAAATGAAGACCTCAAGCTGGCTTGATACATCCAAGCATGGTATATCAATGAGGCTTTGTGCATACCGGATGCACACACAAATCTTATGAGATGGTCTATATGTAACTAGCTTTCAAATAAAATAGATCATTTAAAGAAATTTACACACATAAGAAGTCTTTTTTAATGTGTCAAATGTTAATGATTTTTTTAAATAAAAAAAATGGTAATCCTCATTCACACACTCAAGTATCCTTAATATGTCTTATTTGCATTATAGGAGTGTTGCAGATCAGTTGAGGTGTGGACAAATGGTAGTTCCAGAAGAGTTTAATAATGTTACTGTATATTTTTCTGACATAGTTGGCTTCACCACCATATCAGCTTCTAGCACTCCCTTCGAGGTACAGTACAATTGCAATAGTTTAAACACGGATCTGTTTAGGGTTATACAACCTGAATACATCGCTTCTTAATGAGTAGCAAATCATTTTTTGAATTAAAAGAGCGTAAAATAATTGAGAGACCAGTTTTTACCTGTTATGCTGAGAAGTAATGTGGAAAAATACAATTTAATTCTTTTTCAGCAGTTAATTATCTTTAACGTCAGAAATGGAAGATATTCATACGCTTTTGATACATTGGCAAATTTTTGCATTCATAGTTGTCTTTATTTTCATGCCAATAGTTTTATTTCTTATTATTATTGTTATGATTTAAGTATACTAAATATCCTGGTTGATGTTCGTAATAATATATGACTTGTGATTTTCATAATTTTTAGCGTTAGAATAAAACAGTAGTTTTTGGCCAGACAACAGTTTAGCTCAACAATTAGTCACCTTAAGCAGTCACCGTAAGCTCTCTATAAAAATGTTTACCACTTTGTGCCACATTGTATTAGACTAGATTGATCCCTTGGGAATGACAGGATGCTTTAAACCTTCTTTTTGGTTTTATTATATTCTAGGTTGTAGCTCTATTGAACGACGTGTATACTTGCTTTGACGAAATTATTGATAATTATAACGTTTATAAGGTATGTGTTACTTAGAAATAATAAATTAACTACATACAGTGCAAATGCATCATTTCGCGCCAAAAATGCAATAGCAAGACGTGGGTGAACGAATTAAGAGGTGGTTCTAGCATTGAAACCAGTCCTTTTGGTAAAGCTAAACTATAATTTTAGAAAGATTCAAACCGCTGACCCAAGTTTAGATTTAAACAAAAATTAGTATTATCACATTGGGGATTGATATAATGATATGTTTTAGAATCAAGTAACAGGAAAATCTACAAGCTGTGCTCAAATTTGTATTTTGCAGCTGTATGCCTTTAATTGAATATTCTTGACTGTTTCCTAAGTCAAAATGATATTCACAGAAAGAATTACACTTGTCTTTGAAAATATATTCTGTGACCCCTTAATATATACAATGGACCATCACAAGTTTATAATATCAAACCAGGAGGAAAAGTCCATTAATGCATTAAAAAGTAAGCTGATGGTAACTAATAGGCTATGATAATTTCAGGTTGAAACTATTGGTGATGCTTATATGGTAGTGTCTGGTCTTCCAATTCGAAATGCCAATGAGCATGTTCGTGAAATAGCCCGGATGTCTCTACAGATTCTTAGGCAGTTACAACAGTTTGTGATTCAGCATCAACCAGAAACGGCGCTTAAAGCACGGATTGGGATCCATTCAGGTCTATACATTGTTGACAATTTCATATGTTGGTCCTTTGGGGATATTGGGTTCTGATGGATATCGCCATACTGCTTCACTCTTTCCTTTCTAGCGACAACTGTTGTCGTTTGCTGATAAATTCCTAGGGTGGTCAAAGTATCTGTGGTTGCATACCGGCCATATATTTTGTTTAAATAATTTTACTATAAAACAGATGTACTTTCTGTATAACAAATATGTTGGGGTCTTATTACAGTAATGTAGTCATGATATGTTTTCAAAACTAAGGAATAGAACTTGAACCTAAAATCAATTTTTATCCTGCAAGATTAGTGTCTATTTGATTACATGAAAGAACATTATCAGTAATCAAAACACTTTCAGGAGAAAACTTCGAAAGAAAACACTTAGGAGGGACGTTTCTTATGTTCGTAGAAAGGTAGATTTAATGAAAACGGCAAAAGTAAACGCATACATCATGCATATATTTGGAAAGATTGAGCAACCTAAAATTATTTCAAAATGCATTACTTTAATGACTTCTAAGAGGCAAAGCCATATCTATATATCGCACACTGGAAATACGGTAGAAATATGACAATTATGAACTTAGTCTCTGACAGAGCGTTAGAAGCAATTGCATGAAAATGGGTCCATAGCCATACACAGCTTCTGAAAATATGGCTACAGATCAAGGACACCAAGTGCTACAATATTATACAAACTTTATAGCAAACGCGCAGCAATTATTGGATATGGAAGATTTGTTTGGAGCCTCAGCAAATTGAACAGAAGGCATATAAACTTTTATTGTAAAAAGTTGACACAAGTAGAAGTTAGATACTGGCTTTTGAATGTGGCTTAATATGTTAGTTGTAAAGAAGTATCATATTTTTTCTTGTTTATATGGTAGATGGAAGTGTTATGGTAACTTTCATCTAAAAACATGGTTAATACTCTTGTTTTATTAGAAATAAATTGCAAAAGAAATAGCCTAAGGGGTGCTAAAATCCCTTATTTTGTATATAAATGACGTCATGGAGCGATACTATATTTCGAAAATACAATAATACTGTTTTTGTGCCTCTTAACAGGTTTTGAAATAACTGCAATAGGAAAATTGTGCAGATCCAATTGTTATTGTGTTTTCTACGTGGGGTGGATCTACCCCACTCACTTTTAATAACATGGGGATATGCCAGTATCTGAAGTTGCAAGTTACACGCTAAAATCGATACATCAATATAACTGCTGACGAATGATTGAGTAGATCATGAGCTATGCAAAACCAGAAGAAATTTTAATATTTGTTCACAATCACCATTTTAACAGATATAATGACTAGCACTTGACTGTGATTATTTTGGTATATTGATGGGTGTTTTAAAATTGTTATATTAGAGCAAACAACATGCTTATAGTTTTGCTGCACTTGTTTAAGATATGCGTTTGAATAATTAATTGTGATGGTGCAAAGAAAAAATCGACTTGAAAAATGCATATATCACAAGGGCGAGGCGTCTAATTTCCTTATGGCTGCGTGGTTAAAATGATACGGATTTCGGCCAGTGTCCTTTTTAGGCCCTATTCAAAGCTATATATCTTGACCGAACTAAGCGCTAATGATGTAAAATTTATATCAAGTGATAGACAGGAGCTAGACCATTCAAAATTTATATAGTTATGGTACCGTAAATTCTATATTTGTAGAGATACAGCCAGATTCTACGAACATAAAAAATGACCCTCCTGGGCTACACACCTCCAGAAAAGAGTATACAGTAAAAGCGGCTACTCAAATATAGACAAAACAAAGATATTAATGACAAACGGTAGCTTAATGAAGGTCGAAAGTATTGCAGAATGCTCCCAATTGGAGCATTCTGCAATACGCTTGACCTGCATTAAGCGATAATCATTCTTAAAAAACAATTTTTTTTTGAGCGGCCTTCTTTTTGAGCGGCGACTTAAGGACTGTACATTAAAAAAGCGTCTCAATAAGATGGTTCTTTTAATATTTTTACTTACAAAACACATGGTTTGAAAGCAGCACCAAACAGATTGAAAACTGAACAGATATCTCTCTAGTCAGCTCTCTGTGTGAGCCTACGTTTGGTTTCTAAATTACAACAGCAGACGATACACCAGGGTTCTTACAATCGTTTCCCTGGGGAGAAAGAGCTGGTTGCTTTATTTAAATTTTATCCCTGCTCTTGTGTGGCAGTCTGTGTTCTGTGTCTCTTCCTCACGTAGCCGTGAGTTGGTTTGTGGTTGTGACATTTTCATATTAAACTTACATGCATGTTACCCGTCTATATGATAGATGAAGAGTAACAGATAATTTACACTTTCCATGTTAGAGACAAATTGAATCGTCTGATGATATCGTATGCAAACAGTTTTGACATTGCTTCTGTTCTGGGTCCAAACCGTTTGACTCTTGAATAGTGTTCCTGGAAGAATGTTTTAATAATGTTGATTTTGAAAAAAAAAAAACAGTCATCAGACGATAACAAAAGCATGAAAAATTTCCCAGCATGCAAGGAGTTTTATTTATCACCTCCAGGTCCAGTCGTGGCAGGTGTTGTTGGTCGTAAAATGCCCAGATACTGCTTGTTTGGAGACACAGTAAACACAGCCTCCAGAATGGAATCAAATGGACTGCGTAAGAAACTGTTTTATTTTTCTGGAGGATATTTATATGTTATGAAGGAGTCTATGAGATACTTGTACTTATCATATGACGCCGCACGTCTGGGGGTGACATAATGCCATGGTTTACAGATTTTCGGGAAACATAATGACGTCCTTAACAACTTTGCTTACATACTGATATAATTTCAACATTTTTACGTCAGAAATAAGATTTCAAAGTAATTTTGTCATATGGTAAATAGAATATAACATTCGTGCTCTTGTATTATTGAATTTATAAAACTCGTAGCTAAAAAGAGATAAAATGCGCAGCAAGCCTCGCATTTTATCTCCTTTCCTCAACTTGTTTAATGAATTCAATAAAACATGAGCACTCAGCTAAGATCCTCTATTTATTGCATGTGATTAACTGCACCCCTTAAACATGCAAACACAGCTAGAGTTCTGAATGTTGGCCTGAGTGTTATCTCTTTCCATAATGTGTGAGTTGAGAATCCCCAGGTTTGATTGAGCCTTGACTGCTCACAGATGCTATCAGCCCTCTAGATGAGAATGTGTAATTAAAAACTATTTTCTTATTCAACAACCAACCATATGAGATAGCTTTTGAACACTAAAACACAAATTAAATCCAATGCACTAGAAAATATTCACAATTATATACTAAATTTTTGTCAACGTAAATATACATGATTAAATCAGGTTGTCTTGTTAGAGTTAAAACTATTCACAATTATACACTAAATATTTGCCAATGTTAATAAACATGATTACAAAAGTATGTCTTGTTAGAGTTGAAACCATGAATCATTGAAACACTTTTGAGTGTTCACCAATTTGTCTTCCCACTTGCTTTAATCCTTGATTTACAGGGTATAAAAAAAAAAACAAAAACAATAACACTTTGAAAACGCTATAACTTTTTTGTTTTTAAAGATTATACTTCTATATTTTACATTGGCATACTCAAACTTCATTTATACATATGTTTGAGACTCATTTTTTGTTCATTACCTAATATCCACAATGAACACCATTTTTAACAACACTTCGGCATACTGTGCAAAAGGGATTTGAGACAGTCAATAGAGATTTCCCGCCATGCCTTTCTGATTCGTTTTTTTAGTTCATCCAATGTCTGCGGTTCTGGGTCACAATACACTTTTTCGTTCAGAATGCTGAAGAGGTTTTTCATTGGGTTTAAATCGGGACTATTTCCCCGCCGATCATCTTTATTTATAAAGCTTGGCAGGTTTTGAAGACACCAATCCTGTGCTTGTTTATAGGTGTGGGCAGGAGCACCATCTTATTGAAATGTGAATCGCCATTTATTTACTACCATTTTATTAGTTGATGCTTCATAAGTTCTCTTTGATCTTTTTAACAAGGGCTTAACTTCCTTCTCCAGAATGTCTTCAACATAATACTCCACACCGACCGTTTGTCCCTGGGGCATAATATGGATTGCTGAAAGTCCACTTGCTGACATTGCCCCCAGATATTTACATACGCACTCTTTTTAACTGTTTTGGCAACAGGAACTTTATCTTTCTGGCTTCCCCAAACAATGTAGTTTTTTCTGTAGTGTTCATAAAACAAATACATAGGTGATTCGTCAACAAACACATATCCTTCCCATTCTTTTTCAGACAAATCTTGGTATTTCTTTGCAAATCAAAGTCTATTTTTACGTTGTTTTTCTGTAAGAAGTGGCTGGCGTTTCCTTTTGTATGTTTTGAGTCCCAAATTCTTTTTTAGATAATAATGCACAGAAAAATTACACACAGTTAGTCCTGAATGTTTTAGCTTTCTACTAAGTTTTCTTGTAGATTGGTGGCGCTTGTACTAAGACGTTTCAAGGGTAGTTAGAAATTTACTTGAAATTTTAATAGGTCTTCCGCTGCCTTTTTTCCTCTCTCCTCTCAAATGTCCAATTCTCACCACGTTTTGACCACTTCTGGACAAAAAAACCCTTGATTTTTCAATGAGCTGAGCAGTGTTTCTCACAGAATAGCCCTATATCAATATATAAGCTTGAGGTCTTTTAGACACTGCTTCTACTTTATTGCTGTCCATCTTTTGACTTTTAGCAAACCAGACGCACAGGAAATGACATCATTTTTCAATTATGACATCATTTCCTGTTAAATGATGTCACTATCTGTTAAAGTGCCATCTCGCAAAAAGGTGGCCATTAATAACCAATTATCACCCAATTATGTTGTGGTAAAATATCAACACTGCATCTTTATCAGTAAAGAAGTTATTGCATTTTTAAAGTGTTATCGTTTTTTGGACACCCTGTAGATGGCAGTAGCCTTGACCATATTGTTTTTGGTAAGGTTCTAGAAATCTATATATAGCCAACTTTGATTGTTCATTTTAACATTCTTAATTCCCTAGATATTAAATAGGCTTCCACTGTCCTTTCTAAAGCAGTGGTTCTGTTGGTGTTGATTCATTATTTTAATAATACTAATTTTTGTAAGTTGGGAATGTGTTGTTTTTTGTTTTATTGTTTTGTAATGCAATACATAAGTGTGCATTCTTGTTTGCATCATCTCACTGATGAAGCGACACCTGTTAATTTTACTTTATTTGTGACATTGCTGTCATGTGACTGTTATTGCCCTGTGCCGTACCTTCCTCATGGTGTCATAGGTTGACCGACGTTTTTTATTGCGACATTTGCTGGTCATACCTACTTGCTTTTTTACCTCTCCATCAAATTAAATGACATTTTGGGATGTTCTACTCATTTTAAGGCTATCATTTTTTTTCAAAACCCTATCTAGAATCAAGTAAACCAGCTACAATGAAGGCCAAATTTTCACTCTTGAATTTTAATTGACCCTTGATGCGAGAAGCCCTGCCATTTTAGCATGTAAATAACACAGGAGGGAGAAGCCTGCACACCTTTGCAGTGTAATCAGCGTATTTGTTTTTCCTTCTCTGGAAGGTATCATAGCAAAACTTGCTTCATGTAAAAAAATAATATTCTCTTTTGCTGAACAGACCAAATAGCTTAACCTAGTAGCAAATCTCAAGGTCATGCCCCGAGGTAGTATAACTTTTATCTGAGCAAGGTATTTATCCTGCTCATAAGTGTTAAAATGCCAACAACTGTTGGCATTTTAACAATTATTAGCAGGATCAATTCAAAATATAAGAGTTTAAACAATTATAATCAGTAGAAATACAGCATATAAAAGTTTAAACAATTATAAGCAAGACCAATACAACAAACAAGAGTTTTAACAATTATTAGCAGGATCAATACAACATATAAGAATTATAGCAAATATTTGCAGGATCAATATGATATATAAGAATTTTAGCAATTTTAGCAGGGTCAATACAAAATATAAGAATTTTAGCAAATATTAGCAGGATCAATATTATATATAAGAATTTTCGCAATTATTAGCAGGATCAATACAACATAAAAGAATTTTAGCAATTATAAGCCAGATCAACATCACATATAAGAGTTTTAGCAATTATTAGTCAGATCAATATAACATATAATATTTTAGTAATTCATAGCTAGATCAATACAACATACTTGTATAAGAGCATGATCAACACAACATATAAGAGTTTTGACAATTATATTAAGCAGGAGCAATACAAGATATAAGAGTGCCAAAGCAAGATACATTTGTATTTGTCATCATTTTAGATATTATGAGGAATTTATTTTTCATGCTCAAGTGAGTTGAGCATAAACTGTGTGGTTATCTAGCATCAATGCCCATTTTAAAAATTTACATGAATTGTTTTTGTTGATTTTTGTAGCGATGAAGATACAAATTAGCTCCTCGACCAGAGAACTACTTGAAACATTCAGCACATTTGTTATTGAAGAAAGAGGGCTTATTGATATAAAGGTATTTTAAGGTTTTGCTTTCAATAATCTGGGGTCTCTCACATCCACTGTATGAACTCATTGTATGACTTAGTTTGTTTTTACAGTCTGTGGCCAGCAGCTGGTTTCTGTAATACAGGAGTCATTCTTATTGACAATACTGAAATAAACACAGTACAACAAAAAAGTCAAAATTAAAAATATCCAGCCTGAACTACCACAGCTCTTACTGACAATACTGAAATAAACACAGTACAACAAAATAGTCAAAGTTAAAAATATCCAGCGTGAACTACCACAGCTCTTACTGACAATACTGAAATAAACACAGTACAGCAAAAAAGTCATTGTTAAAAATATCCAGCGTGAACTACCACAGCTCTTACTGACAATACTGAAATAAACACAGTACAACAAAAAAGTCAAAATTCAAAATATCCAGCGTGAACTACCACAGCTCTTACTGACAATACTCAAATAAACACAGTACAACAAAAAAATCAAAGTTAAAAATATCCAGCATGAACTACCACAGCTCTTACTGACAATACTCAAATAAACACAGTACAACAAAAAAGTCAAAATTCAAAATATCCAGCGTGAACTACCACAGCTCTTACTGGTAAATACTGAAATAAACACAGTACAACAAAAAAATCAAAGTTAAAAATATCCAGCGTGAACTACCACAGCTCGAACTGACAATACTGAAATAAACACAGTACAACAAAAAAGTTAAAATTAAAAATATCCAGTGTGAACTATCACAGCTCTTATTGACAATACTAAAATAAACACAGTACAACAAAAAAGTCAAAGTTGAAAATATCGAGCGTGAACTACCACAGCTCTTACTGACAATACTGAAATAATCACAGTACAACACTAGAGTTGACCTAACAAGGATTGCAATTTACTATCATAACCATTGGCTTCACAGCTATGATTTTCATTTCAGATTGAGTACGTCATAAGACGAAAGCTGTAGCAAGCGGTTTGACAAATCCTATTATGCGTAACACATTCAGCCAAAAATAGACATCTTTTTTTCTTAAAACAAACACATCTCTGTGATTGTTGTAAATACTTTTCACACAGCTTTTAAGGTCATTCAGCAACACTGAAGCGCTGTTCGTTCTCGCCAGCTGGTTAAAGTCATTTCACATTCACAATTGTTGGCCATTATTGGCCATACTTGTCAATTAATGGGAAAAACTCAGCCAATGCATTAGATGCTAGTGTTTTATGATTGGTAGTCACAAATTATGATAAAGAGCTGGTTGCTTAACTTTTGTTATGTTCTGAATGTCATGTCACTGTTGTCGTTCTTTAACTCTTCCTCACGGTGCCAAGGGGTGGTCTGTAGTATTTTATTGTGGCAAATCATACTGTACACCCTGTTTTGAGATGGTTTCATATCATTCCAAAGTCACGTGGATCAATATTAGTTTGGATAGAATTATTGACCATTTAATGTAAATGAACATCAATACCAGCTACTGCATGGTCAAAAGCTGTACCAGTCAAGGGGTACGTGCATTAAGTGGCTATTTTGGCCCCACTCTAGAGCCAAAAACTGAAAGTTGCTTTTCACCAATTTCATCTTCTTGGTGTGTTAGAAGAATAGCTCAAGTGTAATATTCTAGCATTCATTTTACTTTTACCAGTTGCTATGGTAACCAAAATGGCCAACAAAATAGGTGTATAAATTGAAGAGGATTGTTGGCTCTTATGATTTTTCAGCGCAGTTCATTAAAATAATTTCCCATTATAAAAAGATTGGCTATAACATTAATATATTGCAACAGACTGCATGCTTGATGGTCAACCCAATCACCGTTGGCAACTTTGCTTTCCTCTTTAATTGCACGCCAGTGAGTCGTACTTCAGACTCTGTAACGGTTCTGACTTAAAGACTTATCTATTAATGAGATGGTAGGGGCCTGATGCTTCGGCTGTTTGTGGGGCCCACGGGGGTTTACCTGTTGGATTTCTTTTGCTCGAGTATTCAGTTTTATTTACTGTTTAGTCTTTATCGTTGCTTTATCTCCTTGTTATATCTTGATTTATATATTTCAGGAGATGATGCATTGATAAGTTAGGGGTCTTACATGCAAACCAAATATCTATGTGTCTTGATCCACATCTGAATTAAGGGTGAGGTTGGCACCGTTAAACCAGTTTAAGACCTCCAGTAAAATATTTGACTGACCGTTCCAAGGTGGTACTTCGTTTGTGGATCTTTTATGTTTTTGTTCTGTCTTGTGTTTGCTATGTCTTTGTATGCGTCTGTTTATATGTGCTTTGTGGTCACCTGCTGGGAAAGGGCTGACGTCTTGGTTCTCGTTTGTGGTGTCTAACTGTAAGTTTGTAACTTTCCCATTGGTATCCTGGGTCAGGTGTGGTACTTGATTGTATCGATTCCTGATATTTGCACCCTAACTTATTTTAAAATAGAGAAATTGCCATTTTTAGGCCAAATTTGAGGCTTTTTGAGACCATTTTTTTTTAAAAATTAGATATCAACACAACCAAATATCAAAATAAAAACCTTTTAATATATTGTGTACCATGATTATTCTCATCATCTGTTAAAATATTTTTGTAGTATTTGCTTGTGCTCTATATTAATTCCTCTGTTACATGTCTCAAATTTGCTCCAAAATGGTCATTTTCCTATTTTCAGCCTATTTTGGCGGCCATTTTTGTTACCATAGCAACTGTAAAAGTCAAATCAATACCAGACCTTTACACTTTGCCTATTGTTCTTATAAACTAATAATAAGAAACTTGTGAAGAGTGACTTTTATTTTTTGACCTCAAAGCGGGGCCAAAATAGCCGCTTGCCTCTTAATGCATGTACCCCAAAGTCCGTGCTTTTGCTATATGATTTAGATATAAAGAGATACGTGCATGACGTGCATGAAAGGACTAATGTCAAGGGGCAAATTTGACCCCCTCTGGAGTCAAAAACTGAAAGATACTTTTCATCAACTTCTTCTGATTGGTTGTTTAGAAGAATAACCAAAGTGTAAAAGTCTGGCATTTATTCAACTTTAATCATTGACATAGTTACAAAATTTGCCACTAAAATATGCTTCAAATAGCTAAATTGCCATTTGAGACAAAATTTAAGGTTCTGGGAGACTGATTTGTTAGGAATTAGATATCAGCACAGCTAAATACCAAAATGGCCAATTTCCCATTTTTCGCCTATTTTGGCAGCCATTTTTGTTACCATAGCAACGGTAAAAAGTAATACCAGACTTGTACATTTGGGTTGTTGTTCTAATTAACTTATAAGAAGTATTCGGTAAAAAGATATTTTTATTTTTTTAGCCTTTAAAGTGTGTGTGTGTTTGGGGGGGGGGGGGGGGCAAAATAGCCCCTATAGCACGTAGCTCTTTACATGTAACTATCATTGGTCAACTACTGCAACGTTTTATACATTCTCTCTTGTAGGGTAAAGGAGCAATGTTGACTCATTGGCTACTAGAAGAGCTCCATGTATAGCAATTTAGCCAACGAATAAAAAAACTCCTTAGATTATCAACTTGGGATACCAGGTACAAGTGCCTATGTTCACCCATCGAAGACTCAGACCAGCCTACCAATAGGAACTGCCTTTGCCAATTCTGCGAAATGAACATGGATGTACATCGAGGATCTACTTTGATATTGCGGGTGATAACGTGACGCTGACGTTATATAACGTGACGCTGACGTCACAGAAACCATGTTAACACAATAATAAGTGTGATTACAGCAAAACAAACTGTTAAATTATATATGAAGTTTATGTTTTTCAATAAAATATGGCTATAGCGTTATTTTATTAAAAAATACATAACTTCATTTACTCTGCTGATTAAATTTTTCAGCTAATCAGAAGAGTAAATTTTAATAGAGCTGAACCCACATGCTACAGATCTAATTTTCCATACGCCAGTTCCAGCTAACAAAATGGAGCTTTTTTTGTACATAGTGCTACGCTTAATGCTCCTTATATACACCAGAGGCATGATTCGATTCTTGAATTGCAACAGACTTTCTGGAATGACCAGCCTGCGTATCTGGCTGGTCTGAGTCATCAGGGTAGCCAATTGTCCAACGCTTCTTCAGTCAGAAACACTAAGACACTAATCAGACTATGGGGAAGCACAGACTGCTCGTATTCCTTGCCGTACTCACACTTGTTCCCTAATGCTGGTAAACGGCCCAATTGTTATGCATCTAGAGGGTAATTACAAGGAAAGAGACGCATGTGTAAAATATAGTTTTAACAAAAAAGTAAAAAAAGCCACAAACTCTCTATTCTAAAATGTAAGAGACAATTGGAACGCCCATATGTACGTAAGGTTTAAAGAAAACGAAACAGCAAGTATCAGCATAAATTAGCTATATATACTAGCCACATATTCAACCAGCATGCTGCTATTAATGAAATACACTAAACCATCTCTCATTGTATGCTGAGTAATGTGAATACATGTCCCCATAAAATAGATAACAGTTAGATGATTAAAACTTTATAAAGCGTGATCTGTACAAAATATGAAACTTGTGCAAAATTGCTCAGGTTTCATAATTTGTACATTTTGCGCAGCTTAAACAGCGAATTACAACAATCACATGCCTTTGAAGCTGTTTATTTTTTTTTATCATTTAATTCTTGAAATATTTGGTAACGTACATCTAGATTACAATTTTGCAAAATTGTGTAGAATGATATGGATACCAATGGTAACGCAGTTTATCTAATTGATTTTGTATTATTGAAAAATGCAATTTACGCGAAAAATGTGACAGCAATTTTAATTTTTCGTCATTATTTCAAGCTTTGGCCAAAAGGACAGCTCACCTTATTTTCATCAACTCTTCATGAGTTCACCTTTCCGATTTAAACATAAACTCTTCTACTCTAGTTATATATCTTTAAATGTATTCGTAACTGTAAGGAATGGGTGTAAATGTATTGTATCTACATAATCAAAATGTGACAATATACATTATACCACCTTTACCAACTTAAGCATGAAATAGCTCATGATGTTCTGCTCTGGTTTTATTGAATTTATTAAACGAGTTGGGGAAAAGAGATAAAACGCGAGGCTTGCCGAGCATTTTATCTCTTTTTCGCAACGAGTTTAATAAATTCAATAATACAAGAGCACGAATGCTAGATTCTATTTATCATATGACATTAAGATTACTTTGAAATCTCATTTCTGGCGTAAAAACGTTATAATTTTGTCATTATGTACGCAACGTTGTTATGGACGTCATAACGTTTCCCAAAAATCGATAAACCACTAGTGGTTTACAGATTTTGTTGCATGGCGTTATTTCACTCCCAGACGCGACGTCATATGATAAAACCTAATATTTACTTCTCACAGAACAGAAAATTAAGGAGATGATGCGTGAATAAGTTTGGGGTTTTTCATGCAATCCAAACATCTTTGTGTCTTGATCCACATCTGAACTAAGGGTGAGGTTGGTGCGCTGTGAAACCGGTTTAAGCCCTCCAGGCGATACTTCTTTTGTGGGTCAATACTGACCGTTCCAAGGCGGTACTTCTTTTGTGGATCATTTGTGTTATTTATGTCTCGTGTTTGTCATGCTTTCGTGTCTGTCCATTGCTGCCTTGTGGTCACCTGCTGGGAAAGGGCTAACCTCTTGTATGCTATGTTTATTGTGATGTTGTTACTTTCCCATAAGGTATCCTCTGTAAGGTGTGGTACTTGATTGTATTGATTCCTGATCTTTGCTGTCTTTCTTACTTTTTGTAAATATTAATTTGTACTGTTCATTCACGATATCTTGTCTCAAAGAAACTGTTAGGTGGATTTTATCATTACATCACTATAGGGTAGCTTCTTCTTCATGTTCAAGATAATTAGGGTATTAGGCGATATACGTGATGCATTTTCCAATCAATATGAGTGGTGTAGATGACAGCGTGGAAAACTATCAATCATATTTGGTTGCATGTTCTGCGGATCCTATGAAATCCCTTTTTTTCGTTTTTTTTGCGTATCTTGATCTCTCTCACGATTTTAATGCACACATATGCGTTTACTCATTTTTTTACTGTGCATATTTCTCTTGGTTGAATAATTTTGTAGGTCTGCGCCTGTTGAATTTCCGTCAAAAAAATTCAATTTTCCAAAAATTGCCTAAACTTTTGTAGAAACCTTTCCTTTGATGAGTGGAATAAAGAATTTACTCAATAAATAGTTTCTTAGCACAATTTAAGATAGCACAAAATTTTCACTATTTTTGTAAGGTCCGCACCTGTCGAATTTCCGTCAAAAATTCAATTTTCTAAAAATATCCTCAAATTTTGTAGAAACATTTTATTTGATGAGTGGAATAAATAATTTAGCCAAAAAGTAGTTTCTTAGCACAATTTAAGATAGAACAAAATTTTCACTATTTTTGTAAGGGTCCGCCTGTCGAATTTCCATCAAAAATTCAATTTTCCAAAAATTGCCTAAAATTTTGTAGAAACCTTTCCTTTGATGAGTGGAATAAAGAATTTACTCAAAAAATAGTTTATTAGCTCTATTTAAGATAGTACAAAATTATCACTATTTTTGTAAGGTTCGCGCCTGTCGAATTTCCATCAAAAATTCAATTTTCCAAAAATATCCTAAAATTTTGTAGAAACCTTTCCTTTGATGAGTGGAATAAAGAATTTACACAAAAAATAGTTTCTTAGCACAATTTAAGATAATACAAAATTTTCACTATTTTTGTAAGGTCCGCGCCTGTTGAATTTCTGCAAAAAATTCAATTTTCCAAAAATATCCTCAAATTTTGTAGAAACCTTTTATTTGATGAGTGGAATAAATAATTTAGGTGAAAAGTAGTTTCTTAGCACAATTTAAGATAGTACAAAATTTTCACTATTTTTGTAAGGGTCGCGCCTGTCGAATTTCCATCAAAAATTCCATTTTCCAAAAATTGCCTTAAATTTTGTAGAAACCTTTCCTTTGATGAGTGGAATAAAGAATTTACTCAATAAATAGTTTCTTAGCACAATTTAAGATAGTACAAAATTTTCACTATTTTTGTAAGGTCCACACCTGTCGAATTTCCGCAAAAAATTCAATTTTCCAAAAATATCCTCAAATTTTGTAGAAACCTTATATTTGATGAGTGGAATAAATAATTTAGGTAAAAAGTAGTTTCTTAGCACAATTTAAGATAGTACAAAATTTTCACTATTTTTGTAAGGGTCGCGCCTGTCGAATTTCCATCAAAAATTCCATTTTCCAAAAATTGCCTAAAATTTTGTAGAAACCTTTCCTTTGATGAGTGGAATAAAGAATTTTCTCAATAAATAGTTTCTT